>JAHREE010000279.1:5962874-6000052 GCA_033628505.1 Tringa tobata | reverse complement strand
GGGCGGGAAGCGCGCGGCCGCGGTCCGTTTTTTTCCGTTGCCCGGGGCGGGAGAGCCGTTGGGGATGGCGCCGCTGCCGCCTGAGGGGGCGGCCTGGGAGGGGCCTCCTCGAACTCGGCGCGCCGGTGAAGAGGGTCGGCGCCTCTGGGCTCGCCGGGGAAAAGGCCGCCGGCGCGGCGGTGGTTTTAGTGAGGGGAACGGGCCGTCTTTCCGTTCCCCTCGGCCCGAGGAGGGCTGCGCCGCGGGGGGAGCGCAGTCGGTCTCCCTGACAGGAGGCGCCGCTGGTTTCCAGCGCGCCGGGTGGGTCTGACCGCCATCCCCCAGGGTTATTCAGTCTCCAGAGCGCCTGTGCGATTAGCAGCAGCGGCAGCAGTTCAGGAGGCAGGATGCCGTCTGTGTAAAAGCACACGAGGAAGCAGATTTGATGGAAACAAACCATACCTCATCAAGCCTTCTTCCAGACAGCGAGGAAGTAATCTTGTCTCCCTCCGCTCAAAAGGCACTGCTCATGTTTGTGTGGTCCCTTTCCTTGCTTGAGGCCCTCACCTAGTACCCGAATATTCAGTTGTGGTGTTTCCATACACCGTGTAAGTGCTCTCAAGGTAACTTTGGCACTCGGGGATCACTATGGGTTTGTGCTGCGTAAATGGATTGCAAACCAAAGGATAAGCTTGTTAGTATCTGACAGTAAAATGACGATGCCAAATTTTTAATCGCACATAGAAACCAGTCCTTGAGCAATGACTCCACAGAAACTTCAAGAATTGTTGGTTACCCCTAATTGTTTTCTGTCCAAAGTATTTGTGAGCTGCTATTCTGATAGTATTAAAATGAAATTGACAATAATGTGTATGAATCTAAGTACATTCATCTGCCCCTGAAAATCGAAGGATATTCCCTTTCCAGTATATAAGCAATGCAAGCCAAGAATTATGTTCTGGGGCAAAGAACGTGCAAAAAAATTTCTGTTAAAAGTACCAAGACACCTAGGCATTTTAAAAGCTTTTCTTTAACATCAGACTAAATTGATTATTAAGGTATTGTGAAACACCTTTTACTTAATATAGGAGTTCTGATTTCTCAGAAAGTATGTTGTTTTTCTCACTTATGGAAGAAAAAGCAGTAGTTAGGAAATATAATCAAAACATTCATAACTGGTTCTGGATTAGATTTTGTGCATGAGAAGTGTATTTTTTGTATTGTGGTGAGTAGAAACTAGTGTCTGGAATTACTTGGTTTAAATTGATTTTTAAATTTCTTTGCTAATTGAACTAATAGTTAAATGTATAAAGATGGTAGTTGTTTAGGGTTTTTTTAATATCTTTTTTTTATTCCATATGCTGTCTGGTGGGGATCGCTGGACTGTTGGGCTAACAAAATAATGTTAGTTTATAGCTTTTGCTAAAACTGTCCCTGGCCATGGTTTTATATACTACTCGCAACAAGTATGGATTGTGGTTCCGTAGGCGTTCCTCACATTCCTTTGGCTTCCTTGGCTTCTGGCATAGCTAAAACCGTGTATGTACAATATCCAGTCCTCAGAGATAAGATTCCAACACAAAGAAAAACACCCACCTGCAAGCAGAAAGAGGTGCACCCTGGAATACAGCCCATCATAAAATTCCCTCTTGTCATTTGCATCCCGTAGCAAACAGTCGTTGTGTACATATGTGCAATCTTAAAAAAGGAAGAGAAATGCTGCTTATAGGATAATGTTGTAGTCTTCAGTGAGGTGATTAGGGAACCCATTCGCTGTGGAAAAGTGCTGATACTGAGTGGGTGCTTGGTTGGATTGTACTCCTCTCATGTAGGGAAAGTGGTTTCTAGAATGCTGTTGCAATAGCAAACAGGAGATTTGGTGTAAGATTTTCCTTAAAATATCACACTGATGGCCTGAGTTAGAAACAATGGCTTTAGACTGCAAAACATACAGCGAAACGAAACACTTTTCTTGTGTTCTCAAAGTTGTCTTTTGATCTTGATAGTCAAGTAATAAAATGTGTCTCTCTGCTTAGGACAAGCAGCACAAGTCTGGTATCAAGAACTATTGTATTTAACTATAAATTAATACAAATTATTAACTTTATATGTGGTTATATTTTTATAGCAGTACGAAGACAGAGAATATAAAGATAGAAAGCTTGCTTTCAGAAACTTTTATTTTGATCTTAACTGTCGTCTTCATTGTGGCCTTGTTTAAACTGTAGACACTTACTTCATTAGGTTTTTTATCTGCAAGATGGGAATAATAAAATCATCTCCTGAGTGGTGGTAAAAACTCAATTAATCAAAGTGCTTTGAGGTAAAAATACAACACCATGATATGAATATACAGATGAGGAGTTTCAACACTAGGAGTTACTGCAGCTAATACTTGTATCCTCTAGCTATTATTTTATCTTCACCCGGATAAAATAATACTTAGATTTTTACAGGCTGCCAAGTTATACATCTCAGAATAATGTCTAAAGGAGGATGAATTGCAAATAACCTCTTTTATAGATGGTGACACTGAAGCACGGGAAAGCTAAATGCTTTGGCCAGGGGAGGGAGTACTTTCAGCTACAGCAACTTTTGGTTCAGTACCTTATCCTTTGGCCTTACAAAAAACATTCATTTTATGTTGGATCTGGCCTTTGTTTTCACAAGCTCTAAGAGTTTATCATCCTACATGCACTTTTGTTTCTGGGTTATGTGGATTTTTTTCCCCATATATAACTAGGCACTACTAATGCACATATATCAGTATGCCTCATTTTGGGATTAAATAATGAAGGTCCCATATGACAGAACAGTTGAAAGAAAAGAAGGAAAAAAACCCCTAAAACAAACAAAAAAATCTCCCCAATCCTCCAAGCCACAATTTATGTTATAAAAATTATCATTACCAAAATGTCTGGTATTAAAGAATACCGTTTCTTAGGTTGAATTCAGGCAAACTGTTCTTACTGTGTTGTGTATAAGCACCAACGTAGTTGTTCACATATTGTTTATAACTATCATGAAAAGAAATAAATATTAAAACCATGGCTTATAGTGAAGATGAACAAGAATGAAATATTCCCAAACTTGAGAAGATTCGTGTGTTTATTATCTCTAACTGGGATATAGAAACAGCCATACCAAATAAAAGCAGTGGTCTATCTCATTTCCTTATAGACACTGTCTTTATTTACCTTCTAGCACTCCCTGCGAGACAGACAAGTGCTGTTCCTCCTTTTAGAAAGGGGGAAGCAGAATGCAGAGAAGGGAATATGCTTTAACAATGCTGTGCAGGAATTCTGCATGTGGAACCGAACCCCGATATCTTAAGTTTCGTGACTAGATTCCTCATTATTAGGTCAACCTTTTTTATTTCCTTGCTAGTGATCTAGACCATAAGTTCCGTAACAGGCAAGCAGAGCGCTCTCCATATGAGGCAGATTCCTTAATCAGTCTGTAGCTGGCATATGACTTGGGTAGTCACATCTGTCTCTCTATTTTTCAAATTCTGATTCATTACCCAGATAAATATAAAAATATGTGGTTTTTAATGCTCTTCTTGTCCATTGACTTCCTTAATATATTTTAGCAATAGGCTTCATAGGTTAATTACTTTTAATAGAAATTGAATTAAATTTTAATTAAAAGTGTTTTCTTTAGCTGCTATCATATGTGAAACTGGGGACATGGGAATTCTGGTTTTGACTTTTTTTAACCTTTCATTACAATTACAATTCATTCTTTTGTACTTCCCTATCGTTACTGTGGTTAGCTTCTATACAGAACAAGACAAGTTTTAAAGATATTTTTGACAATCTTTCTGTCCAAAAGATCAGATTCGTATAATATAAACCTGTTATGTGGTTCTAACTTCTTTCTAGATAGATGGTAGATTTGGTTTCCCTGACAAACAAGGCTGCTATTATGGGGTGTTTGAACACAGTGTAAGTCACGAAATTGACAGTTGGGGTTAAACTGTATTTCACAAACTTTTATGAAAAAAGGAAGCAGTAACACATAACATCTCGGGTTCCTTGCATTTTCTCATTTGGATGAAGATGGATTTGGGTATTCAATATGTTTTACAAACTGATATTCTTTAATGTAATGTGATAAATAGTATGCTTACAGTATTCTTTATACAAAAAATAGATTTTTATGACTCAGAATAACTCATCTACTAAATTTAGTAGCCCACATTTTTGTATATTTGAAAAAAAAAGAGTTATTTGCAGGCCTATTTGCATTAATTTTGTATTCAGTTCTATTCCTGGTCTTTTAAGGGAAGTGAGAAGTTTTGTTTCTGTTTCTGTCACATCAAGGAGAGAGACTTCGCGTTTTGTTGGGGCGTTTAACAGAACTACATTTCCCCTAAGAAGCAGAAAAATACACAGAAGAGTTGATAGGCAAAGTGAGGTTGAAGAATTGATTGGTTTTATTTTAGCTAAGTTTGCTTTTATCTTCTCTTTTGGCTAAAGGCTGAGAAAGAAAATGGTCTGTAAATGAGAACCTCTTGAATACTCAATAGAGCCTAACAAATATAAATTTAGAAAGTAAACCCATTATTTTAAAGCCATGTTTTGTGAAAAAGAATTTGCTGGCTTACATAACTGTAATGTACACAGCTTCTTCTCTCTGCCATTCTGATACAAATAAATTATATTTGCCCATTTTTCCTTTTGGACAGGTTTAATGTGGAGCATTTTATAATAACTTGTACAGAACAAAGTCGGAGGGGTGTGTTAAAAAAATACTGTAGAATTTCATCGAATGCATAATTCATTCAAATCCTTCCATATTTACTGTAGCAAGCTGGCATTGCTTAACACTGAGGGCTTTATTTGAGTGCCCACACGTACATGTCTAGTGCCATTTGAGATGCCCAGGAGTCTTCTTCTTCCCTGTTGCCAGCAGCTGCTGCTGCAGAAAGCTATCGATTTACTGAGGTCCTCTGCCATGCCTGCAACAGAGCTAACACGGAGCTTGGGAGTCCGAAGGCTTCGTAGCCTGCATCGGACATCTACGTTCTGACCCATGAATCCTCCATCAATGTAATTTTCACGGATGTGCCCAGTCACATAAGGAGTTCCTCACATTTTGTCTGGTCCCGAATCCCTTAAAACCTCCTGTCTTTGGAGGAGGTTGTTGCAGAATTGCTGGCTGCCTCCTATATATTATGCCTGAATCCAATTCAGGGTCTGTGGGGCATCGTACTAGCTAGCAACTTGGGTTTCATTTTGTTTTCCTATCTAGAATCTTTGAGGGGGGTTCTGCCATAGGACAAGCATATCCAAACATTATGTATAATCCCCTTTTTTAAATTATTATTATTACTTTTTCTGAAACTCTCAGTGAACTATGATGAAAATACAACATTTCTTTAGATGCCATGAATTTATTTTAGCCATGGCGGCAACTTTTCCATCATTTTCCTGGTGTAAATAAGAGTCTGAGTCATCATTTTTCAGGGACTAGTTAAAGGTTAGCTTTAATTCCTATATTTGGTTAAACTAAACCACAATTGAGTGGTGTACCACTTGAAGTATATTGTTCTTATCTGGCTTTTTTACTGTCTTCACCTTTCTTCAGTGATGACCGAATGTTGCATAGCAATCGGTCCTAAAACAGAATAGGAAATAAACGTTATTCTTTCAGATGGAAGTTATTGGCAGAAACAGCTGAAACATTTTGTGCAAATTAACTTAATAAACTTAAAAGCCTTAGTGCTTAAGTGCTAGAACTAAGTTTGTGTAGTCTGTGAGGCCTCTGAAGGCACAAAGATCAGAAAATTAGTAGCAGCAGTAGCTGCTAACATGGAAAAAAAGGCATGAGTGGAAAAACAGTGAACTGAAAGTCCTTTATCCTCCTTTCCAGTCTTCAGTTCTCAGAGTTTTGTCTGGCAAGGAAAGCAGGGAATCTGTCTGACTTTCAAATAATTACTGATGTATTACTCCATTGCAGGCTAGTAGCAAAGAGCAGCTGCGTGCCGTAGCCAGAGCCAACTTCTCCCTTTCCCCATCCCCCACTTCTGACTGCCTTCTCTGGAGAAAGCTATCTCACTTATTAAATAAACTAGGGTTGGGTTTCAAGGCAAACCAAGATTTCATCAGAAAAATATTTACTCATGCATAAAGAAGTCTTTTTTTTTTTTTAGAAAAACTTTGCTACTTAGGAAACGAAGCAATTCTCTGGGTAATAAATAAAAACAGATTTGTTACACTACAGTTGTAAAGCTGCCATCTTTTATGAGCCTGGGAAGAGTGACCTTATTCTTCATAAAGCATCAATTCTGCCTCCATGCAACTATTCTTTTCTTGATACATGTGAGTCATCTGGGCCATGCTTAACTGAGAGGTCTAATGCCTAAAAAGTAAGGGAGTTAATTATAGTTGTTGGCTTTTTGACAAACTACCCTTCTTTTCCCCACATTCCTTACCAGTTTTAACTGAAAATTAACATTTCTTGAGAGACAAAATACCAGCACTGTGGTAAAAAAAACATAGTTCTGTCAGAAATCGATACCAATCCATTTCCATTTTTCTTTTATATTGAGCTTGAACCACAGCAATAAAAAGGTCCGTCAATGTCCACATCTTCAAAAGTAGGAGTTCTCGGCAGAGTTACAGGATTGCCAAAAGTTCATGATATCTCCACTTATCTTTGCACTTAAGACAAATGTAAATCTGAATTCCTGACTGCTTCCATTTAGTAAATAGCTTTTATCTGAGAAAGTGCACGAATATGTGGGGGAGTCTTGCTCAAGTTCCTGTTTAAATAATTCACACGGTGACTCCCTGCATTCCTCCTGCTGTTTCATTAGAGATGCTGTCTTCCTCCGCTGTCACGCAGCGGTCAGTGGTTGCCACGGTGCGGCCCACCATTCGGTGGTGGGGGAAGGGACACGATCGTGTCCTTGGTGGTGTGCTTTGAGGTATTTTTGAGTTTTAAGGTGTGCTTTGAGGTATTTTGAGTTGTACCATGCAGTGCTGCACGTTGCGACTCCGGGAATTCATGGCTGCTGGTATGGAATCTACGTAATTGAGGGTAACAAACCTTTCACACCAAACCAGTCTTTCCTATGTTAAGAACCACATTACCCACAATTGCTCTGTGTAGTGTTTTGGTTTGCACTTGGGTGGAAGCTTGAAGAGGTACATTTATGTAATATTTATTCAAACGTTAAATGAAACAACCACCAAATCCGTAGCTTGATTGCATCTACGTGGATGTGGAGTTAATGAATCATGTAATAATTTTACAGTTCAATAATTTGGAAATCTTTCCATGGAAAAATATTTAATAAAGGCGAAAACGCTGTATCCTCTTACAAAGAGAACAAACAAAAATCTTGAGAAAGGTGAAGAGTGTGGAATGGCTGTGTCTGAGCCTGGCAAGTGTTCTTGAAACCTGCACCCTGTGAGATTAGATGCTTGTATTTGAGAGTTTTAGTCCTTACTTGTTTAAGAAAGAGCATGCTCCTCCCCAAACTGTGATTTATTAAAGCAATTGTAGCACCTTCTTTTTGTCAAAGAGGATGGTGCCTGGTGTTTCAGTTGTTCATGAAAGGGAGTGAAAACACTAAGCATCCTGCATTATCAGAACAGGTTTCTATTTTAGCTAGCATCATATGAAAGGAGCCATCTTGTGGTTGTCTCTTTTGCAAATGTTGCTGTAATATTGCCTTGAAAAGCTGAAGTTAAAGGTGCAGCTATACTTCTGTGATGTTTTTTCTTCTACTCGTTTAGAAATGTTACTTTGTGAGTAAAGCTTAACCTTATACATGTTTTCACTCAGAGAATTTTTTTCATTCTATCAGATTTCTGATTCTACCAAATCTTCAGAATTAAAATACCACATCTATCTGTTCATACAGGATTAAAATTGATGAGTTCAGTATGTGTCCCCTACTAGTCAATTTACCCCGATATTTGCTAGTCCTAGACTGAGTCCTTGCTCAGAGCTCTAATCTGCACTCTAAATTCTGCTTTAAATTGCAATCAACAGCATATCCTCTGAAACGTGACTCTTAGTTTAACTGCTTTCTAAATGAATGCTAAGTGATTTTTATTAATATATAGTCTCCATTAGAATGTGGTCCATGGGAACTGTGCATTCCGGGCACAAACCTGAGGCATCCCCATCCTTTGCTCCTGGACTTCAAACTTGACTTGGAGAAACGATGGTACCTCAGTCTGATTTCTTCCCCTCTTTGCTGATACACAATGGCACTTACCAGTTGTAGAGTTTAATTAAACCTCACGGTCCTGAGGAGATGTCAGCAAATTTATTTTCTACAGATTAGCTCACTGAAGTTTTTATCAATTTAATTAAATATGTTAAAAAATCCTGGTTAACCCAAAGATTATGTATAAACATAAGCCTCAGTCATAATTTTTAAAGTTCTGTATCCTTAGTAATGCTGAATAACATTATATACAGTTGAACTTGGATAGCTATCTTTCTAGTGGAGTTGTTAACAACTAAAGGTAACATCAAGGCCAAGGATCACCATAATTTCTTGAAAGTATAGAAAAATTCTACAAATTTTATTTCATTGCTGTCTCTAGAATATTGATTGAAGGTAAAAATGCATTAAATCTATACTTTCTGGTAAGTGTAATCACATATTACATCTAACATAAGCAAAGTCTTACTTCAAAGTGTGCCATCTCACGTTTATTCTATTTCTTGGACTTGAAGAAAAGACTATTCTAGGAGAATGTAAATCAGAAAGTGGGATTTTGAATGATGTTGATTTTCAGTGGGAAAATACCAATTAACTAGGGGAAAAATCCAAGTTTTTGACTGAAAATGTGTTTGAACTTTTTTTTTTTTTCATTCACGATATGTTTTTTTGCTTTAAAACTGGAAGTGTAACATTTAGGTGAAAATCTGATTTCCTTAAAATGACCTTTTATTTTAAAATTATTAAAATAGTTAAAAACATTGAATTAAAAATTAAATGTTTTAAAATTATTAAACAAGATGCTTAATTTGATTTTCATGTTTTAAGCTTTTTCTTAAAGTATTTTTCTTTTCATTGGGATTTTAGCTTTTTCTCCCCCATTAAAGAGGAGACTTTAAAAAATGTCATTTTTCTTGAAATGGAAAAATTATTTACAGTGTCACTCAAAATCAATAAGTCAGATGGCATCTCGGTATTTGAGAAAACAGCTTTGTTGAATGAAACAACATACTTGCAGAGAATGTAATCAAAAATTGTCATACCATGTAAGAGTTTGACATAATATTTCTGTAAGCTTATATTTGAACTGATGTAAGCAACAATAATTCTCTCGTTTCAGGCATAATCATAGATCTTTACGTTCCATTTTAATTACTGTTCTCTATCGTGCATCTAGTAAAGGACACACAATCTCTGTAATGAAGGAAATAGGAGAGGATTAAGAAATCAGTTAAAAACATGTGAGTGAAAATATCCTCCCTCCGAAAGTGCTGCTGGTAGGACAGTGATTATTATTCTGAGCACTGGAATAAGGGAGAGAAAATATATGTGGGATTATTTTTGACACAAGTAATCTGCTGCTGTACAGGAAAGTAAGTCTTTACACATGCGGGATTCTGAAAGATAATGGATTAAACATAAGAATTAGAATAACAGTGGTTTCACAGTTAACATGACTCATTTCCCTATCTGTTGGGAAAAGTCTAAAAAATGAGCTTCTGTGCATCTCTGAAGGAAACCACCTCAGTTGTCAAGAACCACAGCCAGACTTCTGTCTCTACATATTTGAGTGGGACTTGAAGCAAAAGCTTATTTTTTAATGTTTCTGCAAAGACATGGATTTACTTTGTTGAAACTGAAATCAGACGTAGGTCCCAGACTGATGTAATTGTGCAATTTCTTTCATCTTAACAAGTGTAAAAGTCAAGATTTTTGGCAATTGTAGTATATTCTGAAGAGAATAAATACGCATTATAAGAAACATGGAATGTAATGACGTTAAAAGGGGATCAAATATGAGAATGGACTGCTTGGAAGAGAGTACATTTTAAAGTATTATATTCCCTCTAATATCTAAATTCTATAAAAAATGTTGAAAAGTATCAGTGTATCCTCACATAACAACAGAACTGAACTGAGTTTATTACAATTACCTGGATTCGACTTCCAGAAATTTCTTGTTGCTAGGTGAATTTGTAGTCATAGATATGTTTTTTCACCAAGGTCAGCTCCTCCATATTAATAAACAAGAAGTAGGGTAAGATTTTCCCTAGGTATAAATCACTGCCGTCCACTGTTTATGGAAGCTTATAGCAGATCAGCCTTAAACGTACTTTACTTAGATTTTTTTTTGTTCCCATTAACTAGGATTACACTGAGTTTGCAATCAGAAATTGTTTTATTCAAAGCAGTAAGGAAAGCATTTTTAAACTGGATTGTGTAATAGTTAAATGGAGAATCTGGAAGAGAATGTTGTAATGCCATCATCTGGAAAATCATCCAAACAAGAAACCTTTTGTCTCCCTGCTTCTTTTTCCACTTTGGCATATTGAATGAATGTCTAATTTGCTTGATTGAAACCTTTTGCTTCAATAGTAAACTACTGGTTTGCTAAAAATAAAATCCTTTTTGTACAGAGAGACTTTTCATACATATTTGCAGGATTATGAGCTCTATTTGTGCCCTGGAAAGCTTTCAGTTATCATATGCATGGCTCTTGCAGACACCAGCCTGTCCTGCACCAGGCAGTCTCTTCTGCAGGTCCTGATCTAATTGGAATGAGGTGAATTTTCACTGATGTCACCAAAATAACAGAACAGCTTTAAACTAAAATACTAACTTTGTTAATTAGATTTGTAATTTCACTGCTTGTCTCTGCCAGCTGGACTGAAGAAATGGTTACAGCCAAATTTCAGGTATGTTGTCTGTTACTGTGAAGACCTTGCCTTATGTGCAGTATGTTTTTCCTCTATCTGCTAGGCATATTAGAATACTTTCAGAAATAATACAGTTCTGAGCAGAAGGTATCAAGAGTAAAGGCTGACGTGAAAGCAAAAGCTTTAGGCAGTGCAAACCAGCTTGTTAACCTGGAAGCATCTCCATGCAGTAGATTTATTCTAGTGGATGCTCTCACTCCAGCTGCAGTGGCAACATCCTTGAATCAAAATCTAATATCCTAACATGCAAATATTCTTTTTATTGACCAGACTTTCTCTTACAGGTAAACATACATTTTAGGGAGGGAAGAAGATGTGTTTTATTTAGTTTTGGTCCTGGCATTCTGAAGAAGTTTGTGAAATGAGACCTAGCAAGCTTTATGGAGCATTTTACAAGGAAGACAAATCATAGCCATTATTTATATCAATGTAAAGTAATTGTGTAACCCCAAAGGAATGGCAATGTGTTATTTTAAGCAATCAGACAGGACATGAGAGACTGTCTGATATCCCATGTTGGCATGAAAGTTAATGCTGAAATCTTTAGCCATGGCAGATTTTAAAATGACTGTTAGTACCGTTCAGTGTCTAAAATGTGTTATCTTTTTTGAAACATGCATAATTTTCTCCCTGCATGGGGAATGATTGTCTGCCTATCACAGCAATGAAATGGATGACCAAACTTGCAAAGCAGCCTTGACTTTCAAGCATTTGAGAAGCTGAGGAATATCCAAGTAGTCAGTATACCAGCCTCTATTATGGTCGAACAGGTTTGGTTCATCCACTCTTACAGATTTTTTGTTTTGTCCTGAATAAGACATACTGGTCCAGATCCACAAAGGCTTCTTGCTCCTGTTGATAGCAGCCGAAACACACTTCAATTAACAGTTACTTTCTTAAAAACTTTTGTGGGTCTGCATCTGGGTCCGTCTTCATTGGGAAAATAAGTGTAGGAAAACTGCTGGGACTCCATCGTTCCCCAAGGTTTGTGAGGCAAAGTATAATTTATGTGAAGTGCTCAGCTACTACAAAAGCCAGGAGCATAGAAATACAGAAACAAAAGCTCACGTGTTTCTCTAATACATCAACCATGAAAAATCTTTGATACTAAAGCTCTAATATATTCATATCATAAGGCGTGTTACCACTGCAAAAAAAAAGAACAGACAAACAAACAGAAGTACAAGCTCGAAGTCTGTTGTATGTTCGGAAAATGCTTTGGTTTTTTTTCTCAATGAAATGCTAGGAAAATAAAGCCCTGTGTGTGGATAAGAGCCACTTGGCTCAAATAACCCCAAAATTTGGTGCTATAAGCAAATCGGTATTGAAAGGATTCCAGGCAGTTGCGATATATACAGTCATACAAAGCAATAGATCTTTGCTTTCTACAAGTGTAAGATTATATGAAATTTTGGCAACATGAGCTAACATTTTTTAACCTGTTTTCTTAGCTTAATGCAATTTATGGTTTGTATTCATGTTTCATAAATCATAACCTAAACAATTACTTGTTGGCCTGTGTGTCAGAATCAAGCAGGAATATTGTTAACTTTTAAAAATCACAGTTCTGATTTTTTCTAACGTGTGACCTTGAACTTGTGGATTCCTAATATCTCACCTGGTGATAGCTATTCTCCAAAGGAAAAGAAGCACCATTGTGTTTCCTCCTCTTCTAAAAGTATTTCTGCACTATATAGGAGTGATGGTACTGGACTGAGGAATCAAGTTCATCCCTTGTGTAACAACAGAAATGGCAAAGGCAGCAGCAGGAAAAGTATTGAGAATCCCTGCCCTGCCAGTCTGTCTCATCCTTGACTAAAGACTAAAGTCTTTACGATTTATTGTCAGTGTCTGTTCAATCTTCAGTTTTCACTAAAAATGCTAGGGAAAAAAAAAAGACGCATGCCACCGATGATGTTTTTAAAGGTTCTAGGCTAAATATGTTGAGGAACGTGACCTCAGAAGTTAAAGTTATGCATGTACCCTGTGTGTTTGCAACCTTGTCTGGGAATATGCATGCTTTTGAAAATGTATAGGGCTTGGGATGAAAAGAAAGTGTATTTAAACTTTTCAGTTTGGGAAAAAGCTAAACTAAATAGGGGTATGAATTCAGAAATTCACTGGGGAATTGTAGGGATAATCAGGGATCAGGCCTACAGTGAATTGAGGAGCAAAGCTTCTGAAGGGAGGTGTAGCAAGCAGACAGTTTGGGAGTGGGCACAGTGCCAGAGTCTCAAATGAATGGGATGTCTTCTGGAAATGAGAATTGGGAAGGAAAAATCCTAACGATTGTTTGAGCCTAACTTCATGTTTCTCCCCTCTAGCCACCGATTGGGACCGTTGTGACAAAACGCTAAAGAGCTCTGCCAGGGCAGGTCTTGTGTAATAGATTCCATTATTCGAGTTCAATTCAACATATTGGATTTGGGACATACTTAGCTATTTCTTAGAAGTGTTAGTTCAGTTTTATTCAAGATTTCCATGGTTTTACTGCCAGGCAGTTTAACTGAGAGTAACTCAGTTTTCCCGTGTCTTGTATTATGGGAAAGCCCATAACCGTCAGGAGTTTGTAACGATGCTTTATGATTTTTTTTCTTGCAATACTGAGGTAATTCTTGCACAATGTATGTGTTATAGTGTTACCTAGACTTTATAGTTACTATTACACAGGTGACGTGCTGCTGGAAATGTAAAAGGGAAAGCCTATCTCTCAGAACTGCGTATTTGCAAGAGCGGTGTGGCAAGAATAGGAGCAGTGAGGGTGCTGACTCACAAGTGGCGATGCTCACCTAGTGACGGCTCTGACACTTTCTGCTCCCAGCTGTCCTGTCCATCCCGTGACATGCAGTTTTCCACCCTCACTCAGTGCAGCGATGGTTCAGCTGCTTATGTAGCAGCTGCTGAATTTCTGTAATTTGCAGCCGAGCGTATTAAGGTAACCCCCAGTCATTTTTGGCTTACCTGAAAACATTGGTCCACCAACCGTACCGGTTCAGCAGCTGTTCTCCAACTGAGATGGCATTGCAACAGAACCAAAAATCTCTGGGGAAAGGGAGGCAGGACTTTTAGCAATGGCCCAAAAGAGTCAAGGTGTTGGATGGGAAAAAAGTGATATCGTGTTCTGTGCTGGAGCATTTCCAGGCTCTTTGGTATGAGTACATGCCCTAGCCTTAACCCAGCTACAGGTCTGGATGAAACACACATCCAGGACAAGTCACCTCTGATCATGAATCAGAACTCTTAGAGTGGGAGTCAGCACCAGATTCGGAGCTAACTTTAGATGTTTACGGTGTAGATTTCTACATGTGAGGTGTGTGCTTAATGTGCAAAAGATTCAACGAATACAGTCAATGGTGCTTTGAGACCAATTTTGTATTTTGTTGGATTATATTCTCTCCTTTCAGCGACCTTTCTAGGAATAGCAGTCAATGAATCATACTCTCTATTAGTGTAAGTACTAATGACTCCGTGATGATCTCTGCCTCTTTCCTTCGTTTGTCGTTGTTCCTCTTTCCCACGTGTTGGTAATACTTCTCAAGTCTGTTTGGGATGTAACTGTCAGAGACTTTGTGTTCTCTTGCAGGAATCTCATGAATGTTAGTGGATTGAATAGGTTTTGCTCTATGTTGTGTACTCTGCTTCTAGATGTGCCCATTTGACTCAACATGCTAAGGGTACAAGCAGAACATAGGCAACCTGCATCAATTAGTGTCCCTCCTCCCACACACAAACCGTCAAATGTCTCACTGAATCAGTAAGATTTTTTTAAGAGTACGTAATGGCTTGCTCTTTATTCTATCTTTCATCCACGTGAAAAGGCGCTATCTTATTAATCACTCAGTTGTGCCTTTCCCTCCAGTGTTCTCTTTAAGAGCACAGCTGTTGTCTTGGGCTAAGTTATAGCGAGCCCTTTGTGGTTCACTTTATCCCTTGGTGACTTCATCTGCCATGAGATTGCTTATATAGCCAAAGCACCTACAATTTTCTTCCAATATTCTCGTCATTTTGATACTAAAAGAATTCTCCGTAGATCTGTGAAGTGCTGGCCATCGTTACGTCTCCCTTCCAATACTTTCTGGGGTTTTTCATTACTTTGTCTTTTAAACACTATTCTTAACACGTGTGGCTGAGATTAAACAGAAACATTGTTCAGAGAGAAAAGGGCTTCTGGTGAAACAGATGTCACTTGCAGGACTGTATTTCCCCTTCCTTTGGCAACTAACACAGATTCTGGCTAACTTATCAGTGGGCATCCTGCCCTCCCAACAGATGGTCAGAAGCGTGGAGAGCAGAAAGCCCATGTATGGATACGGAATACGTTGAAGAGTGTATGTCTAGACACAAATGTTGAACGAGCTTTTTAGGCTGAACTTCTGTGCCTGCAGTCAATCTAGAGGAAAGGACAGCTTTTTAATAAAGGAACATTCTGCATCAACATATGGCTGCTTTGGTGTTCAGAGAGACTGATAGTTATGGGAGAGTTGGGGAGAGGGAGAGATCATGAAGTAATCAGCGTATTAGAAAAGTCACTCCATTTTTGGTGTGAATATCTAGTAAGAGACCAAAACACAGTTGTTCTGATTCATCTGGGTTTCACAAAATTAGTTCAGGAAGTTGGAGAAATCTGCAGTACAGTTGCTGAGATAAAAATATGTAGCCTTAGAACAGAATTTCACATGTGTTTTAGTAGAAAATTGAACTTATTTTCTTATGGCTTTGTCATATTTGGCAACAACAGTAAGAATCAGAATTTTTTTTATTGTCACAAAACCACCTTACGGAAAACAAGTTATCACATGAGTGAGTGAGAACAGTTTGTCTGGCTTCTTATAGTCATGCTTAGGAACCTGACTGGTTCTCTGGAGGTTTTTAGGGGAAAGGCAGGGACCTATGTTACTGTACCTTGGCAAGCAAATGTGGATTGCAACAAGGATATATGTATAATTAGGTCAAGACTTTTGCCCTACATTTTCCCACAGCTAGAAATGCTCACTAATATGCAGTCTGTACTTTACATATGATCAGCCTTTGCTCGTATCTGTTGAACTCTTAACCTGCCTGAACTTAAGAATCAAGCAGGTTTAAAACAGTTGCCTGGCATGTTAGATAAAGGCACAGCAAACTGCGATAGGCACTTATAAGAAATTTACTGGATGATATTAAGAAATTGATGGAGATTTATATGAGTCGAGACAACTCAGCTGCAGAATTTGTATGGGTTTTTCATGAGGGTAAGAAAGAAGTTGACTTCAGCTTTGAAAGAAAACAGAGGCGGGGATTAATGAACTGAGAGGGGGACGGTGTATTTCTGTGTGAGATGAGAAACTGAAGGAACTGGCTCGTTGGTTGCTGTGCCCTGAGAAGAATGTTACAGGTGCTTGCATGCCCTGGAGCACGAGCCAGTACAAAACAGAGGCAACTCTCAGGCTTTGTTCCGTGCCATCGGTGCCTTCCGCCAGCTTCTGAAGATCGCCTGGGTTTTTTGTGGCAAAAGGGAAAGTTCATCTTTAGGTAGTTCGTGCTCTGGCAGAAACAATACCAAACGCAACAGTAATTTGATAGTGTATGTACCTTCCCGTGGAGGCTTGGCTGGAGACTGTTGGGATGGTTAATTTACAAGTTGTAATAAACAGCTATCAGGTAATAATTGTTTTTACTCACTACCAAGACTGTATTGGCAACCGAGGGCTGAAAAGTCGTCTATCTCGTTTTTATTTTTGGACCCGATTCCATCCTGCTTTCACATCTATTTCCCCTTATGCTTTTCACTACAATTCCCGAGTATTTTAAATTCTGTCTTTTTTCCGAGTGGCCAAAATCAGATGCTCTGGCTTTTTTGTTCAGCTGGATTCTCTATGGATGTGTTATATGACTGCATACACGTGTTTCCGTAGTTGATGATTATAAGGTCAGTCACCGAGTGAGCTTGCTAGCAGTGTGCATTCAGTAGCACTCCTCATTAGTTGCTTCATAAAAGCACAGGTTTTTTAGGTTCTTTGTACATTGCACCGGTGTGAAATGCCCCGTGAACTCAATACCAGCCTTCTGGTATTTACCAGCCTGTTTTCTATTCTCTTTTAGCGCAGCTAAAAATCACTTTGACTAAACACTAGCTGAGCCACAGTCTCACGAGCAACGTGAGATTTGCTTATTAATAGTATTTTATTTAAATAGTGAAATTCACAATGGTGTTGAATTATGGTGCTTGCTTCAGAAGTGTTTTCAAGCTCCTTGTCTTTCCAATGTTTAAAGCTTACACCGCGGGTGTAAGGAAGGGGAGGACGCAGCTTAACTCGCTGGGTAGAAAAGTATGTCTTTGTGTTAGCACTGTGAAAAAGTCCTAATCAGGGACCTAATCAAGAGACTGCAGAAGCTAAAGGCTCTCCAAGATCGACAGCCTTGGTATGGGGCTATTGTGTACTGTTTTAGAGCTGAGGCATTGTGTTTGCTATTCTGACGGAGCCCTGCACGGGGTATGAATGGGAAATTGGAAGCCAATGCCAGTTCCTGTTAATTTCTTTCTGTACCAGAGTCTGTTAGCGATTTGCCACGCACCCTGAAGTCCTCCCGTCACATGGGCTTCTTTCCTGCCCTTGTCTCTGCCATGATATTTTTGCCATCCCTTGTTCATCATTCTGTCCTGGCCCCTCTGCTGCACCTGTGTGGTTTTGAACCGCTTTTTGCGTCTGGAACAGAGTTTGTCAGACTCTGGGCAATAGTTTTTCTCCCTCGGGAAATTTGTGTTTCCACACTGCGTGAAGAAATCTGGCTTCATTCCAGCCTGCTTGAAAGCATGGCTATGCACAGCATAGTGTGTACACACAAATACCGACGTGAGCACTTAAGTAAATCTCCAGAACAAATCTATGGGAGTGTTACCTGGGTGAGGGCTGGGTGACTTATATCTTACGGTTCGGGGAGTGATATTTCACAATTTAACAATTACCTGCGGCCAGATCTGAGTCTATCTAGTTTTTAAAGGGTGATTGAATTTTTATTCTTTCATATTATGGAAGAAAGGAAGAGCTTTCATCTTCCTTTACTGACCTAAGTTAAATAGTACCTTCATTAGTAGGTAAACCCATAGGTTTAAGTTACAGAAAAATGAATCTGATAGCAATTCATAGTATGGCCGGGCCATTAGAAGAAATCTCAGTACATTGATTTTTGGAAGTTAGAGCATACACATCACAAGCCACAGATGCAGGTGCACACTGAGAAATCAGACGTACATCTACTGCCTATAGGAGTGCTTTAGACACTTGGCTATGGGCCAAGTTGAGGACATAAGCATTCATAATTCTTGTTGAAGCTTATTGACTGTGGCGTAGGAAGCTTGATGAGAATCTGAAGTGCTGTACTTACAACTTGAGGACAGTAGGAAAAATTACCATTTTTAAAATGTGTGGGTTCAGATTTACACGAATTCTGCGTAGAAAATAAACTGCCCATCTTTGAGTCTTAGTAAGAGCAGTGTGTACAGGACCCTGCCTGTTTCCCCCACTTAGAAGCTTCTAGCTTATCAAATTATCATATAGTCATTCCGTTAGCAAATATGTCATGTCAATGAATAAGTGTTAATTGAATATACTTATGCATGTTACCATAGTTAATTCAACATACTTATCACAGATCTGCTGGGTAAATTAGGAGATTATTGGCATGGTTAATTTGTATTCCACATCTAATGCATAATACAGAACTTTGCTTTCTTATTCACAAACCAACCAGTTGAGACTCAGGGTGGACTTCAGAGAGCCAACGGGCACTGCCATCTCATGACAGTTTGGTCTCGAGTTAATGCTCAGGTTAGAAGACGCAGGGCGGCCAACCTTCATGATGCTATTGCAACCTTTTCCTTAAAACTTCTGCTTTTTGTTGAACTTCAGCAAAGCATTCAGTGCTGTTTCCCACCTCCTGCACAAACTGGCAAGATACAGATTAGAGGGCGTGAGAGGGGTAGGAAATTGGCTAACAGGTCGCACTCAGAGGGTGCTGATCAATGTTTTTTACCAAGGCTGGAAGCCTCTCACAAGTGCCCCAGGGATAGACACTGGACCCCACGCTGTTCAACATCTTCATAAATTATCTGGGTGATGGGACTGAAAGCACCCACACCAAGTTTGCTGATGACAGCAAACTGGGTGCTGAGGTGAACATGTCAGAAGGGAGAGACATCTTACTGAGAGATCTGGACAGACTGGAAGAGTGG
Organism: Tringa tobata; assembly: GCA_033628505.1. NCBI lineage: Eukaryota > Metazoa > Chordata > Aves > Charadriiformes > Scolopacidae > Tringa > Tringa tobata. The sequence goes on along the minus strand of JAHREE010000279.1, from coordinate 5,980,956 downwards.
ACCAGCAAGAACAGTATGAGATCTATAACAAAGACAAGTGCAAAAGTCAAGTGCAAAGTCCTGCACTTGAGACAGAATAGCCGAGAGCCCAGTACAGACTAGGATCTGTGTGGCTGGGAAGCAGCCTTGCTGAAAGGGACCTTGAGGTCCTGGTGGACAACAAGCTGGTGGTCAGCAGTTTCCTGCTGCAAAACCAAGGCAAACTGGATCGTGGGCTGTATCTGCTGGGGCACGACTAGCAGAGATAGAGATGTGACCATCCCAGTCTACTCAGCACTTTTCCAGCTGCACCTGCGGTATCTGTGTCCTGTTCTGGTCCCCACAATTCAAGAAAGACATGGACAGACTGGAGAGGTTCCAAAGGAGGGCCACAAAGATGATCAATGGGCTGGAGAACCTGCCCTGTGAGGACGGACTGAAGGAGTTACATCTCTTCTCCGAAGAGAAGGGTCAAGGGGGACCTCATCACAGTATTCCAGCCACCACTTACAAGGGTGGCTACAAAGAGATCAGAGGCTCTCTCTTCTCAAGGAGCCATGTGAAGATTTCAAGGGGCAATGGGTACAAGTTGCACTGGGAGAGTTTTCATCTTGATATAAGAAATAAATTCTTTTACAGTGAGAACAATCATTTGCTGGAACAACCTCCTCAGGGTTGGGGTATAATCCCCATCACTGGAGGTTTTCAAGATGTGATCGGACAGGGTGCTAGATAGTCTCATCGAGGCTCCCTTTCCCCACAAAAGGTTGGGCCAGATGATCTTTCAAGGTCATTTCTAACCCAGGCAGTTCTGTATTCTATGATCATTTAAAAACCTGTTTTCTTTTAAGTAAAAGTAAAGTCTTTGGCTCTAGGCATTGGAGGGAAGTACCTCAAAATGTTAAAAATAATGTGGGAAGAGCCTTGGAGGGCAAATAAAAAGACCTGAGAATGAATTATTGGAAAGCAAATCTGAAACTTTGCGCAAACCTGTCTTCTTTATATTTGAGGAATCAATTCAGAATTTATAAAGGTGTAAAGTGTTAAAAATAATGAAAAATCTCCTTTTTTTCTGCAGCTGGTTGCTATTAATGCTTATTGAGAGGATAACTGAACTAGGACACCAAGTGGACTGCTAAGTTACTCTCAAAATGTTGGAGTTTATGTTCCCTGGCACCGCTAAAAATTTTTCTTTATCTTTTCAGAAATGCTTATGCATTTCCAGACCTTCTGTCAGTTTAGTTATTTTCACCTCTACTATGTTTCTACTATTCTACTGTGTTGCTAATCCTGTAATTTTAGGATTTTTTTTTTTTAAAACTTCATATTTCTCTGACGGCCTCAACTTCTGAATTACTAACCTTATGAATGCGTCTCAGCCTTCACTGGAAGTAAAGTATCTACACATTCCAGTTTCTAAGGAAATGCTTGAAAATATGACTGGAGCACACTCTAGAGGCTCAAAATCTCAACGGCAGAGAAACAACTCCAAATTTATTCATGTTTCAAATCTCATGATTGTAAAGCCAATCTCATGATTTTTAATTCAGCTCGTTTCATTTCTGATGAAGATTTGAAGTAAGATTTGTGAATACTGTGGGTTTCCTTATCTGCCGTTCCTCTAGAGAGCTATCTTTTAGTACTCTTAATCTGCTGACAGGGAGCTGGGTTTTGTTTGTTCTGCTGAGTCTTAGATCTACGTCAAAGATGGATGAAACTCTGCCAGTTCATGGAGATGCTGATATTATTTCTGAAGCATTTTGCAAACTAGCAGAATTTGTCTCGGTAGGTTCTATAAAAGAATTGTGTCCTGAAAAGGACAAATGCTGCACTTGATAAATTTATTTAGAGGACCAAGACGTAAGTATATGCAAATTAAAAAATTCTAAACAGGTCTGCAGATGTCATAAGATTGTGTAAAATTTAGTGTGCCAATTAAAATGGGTCACTGCTCTGTACAGGGGCTATATGTTCTCTGATATTTTACATCGTCTCACATGACTGGCAAACTTGCATGGAGAAGAGGAAGGACAAGCTTGATAAAAATCCTGATTTATGTCTAGCTTCAAAGTTGACCGTTTGAGTTTGACCGTATATCTATCCATACCCACCCTGCAAATATTTTTTTATCTGTGTAATATTTCCAATAAAGTGTGAAGCTCTTGAAGCGTAGCAAAGTTATTAGTGCATTTTTTGGACTGCTGACACTTCAGGATCATGTTTAGTCATGGGCTCAACGTAACTCTCTTGAAGGACGGTGCAAGAGGGCTAAGTGTCCAGTTGAGTGACCTGGACAGCTGAATGTTGTCACCGTATCCCAGCAGCAACTTGTAAAATCATTCATGCTTTTTCTAAGCTGCCAGCTATGTGGCTATCAACACTGACAAATTTTTGTTATTATTTTCAGCTATTTATTAAACATACAAGTTGCCTGCTTGGACCCTGTTGATCATATATTATTTTACGCTGACACGCTAGAGCCTCAAAGATGAATTGAACTCGGGCATCCCTGTCGGGGTGTGGAGCCCACATCCACTCATCACGAGACCTTTCTTTTTTTAAACCCACAGTTGCTGTCTCTGTTCCCGCTTCTCTGGCTGGTCGTCGCTTCATCGCACGGAAAAGCTGCCTTTCAGTCCTCTGTCCCACGTGGGCTGTGCTGTCCATTGGAACACTTTGGGGGCAGAATCAGGCCTGGAGACGTGCTGAAGCCCTGGAGACGTGGCCAAGGCAGCTGAGGGATGTGCTGATTCGGCGTGTCCGTGCTGGGCAGGGATTTCCAAACTCTAACCTGTGAGCTAACATCTATATTGGGAAGAGGTGGGTTGGTTTTGGTTTTTTTCCCTCCTTTAGCTGGTAGAGAGCCTTTACATTTTGGAAATTGTTTTGAATGGACCGTTCAGGCCAGTGAACTGCTGTGATTGCCGTTACCAATCCCTGGCAGAAACCACCCAGCTGGAAGTCAGGGATAACAGGACAGAAAAAAATCAAGGATAAAAAATACCAAACTGGACCAAACCCAGAAACGTTTATTCCCTTTATATGAGATACAGCTGAGACCATGCCTGAGCCACTGCATCAAAATAAAACCTCTTATAATTATTTAGAGAAGGGAAGGCCATGGCAACAAAAAACAATGGGAACAAAAAGCCTGATTTTTTTTTTTGAAGGAATTCTTTATTTTTACCCTACATACCTCTAGGATAAACTGGACAATGCCTCTGAGCAGATTTTCTTTCCCTAAAGGGTAGGAACCACTATATAAAACTAAAACTTTTGATTGAAAAATGCCCCTGGAGTCTGGTTTTAAAGTTGGGGAACCCAAAGTATTTTTATTTTAAAAATCTAGAAAAATTTTAAAAACTTTTAGCATTTTTTGTAAAAAATCAGATTTCAAGGGAAATTTGTACTCGGTCGCTGTTACACTTTCCCACCAGAAGGCAGTTTTACTAGTCTTACTGGTTAGTTTTCAAGAGCGGAGCAAATATCAAGTTTTTCTCCCGACTAAAGCATCTAATTTCTAGTAAACATCTTTTCAAACAGCGGCTGAGGTGTTCGTTGGTGTTTAATCCTTGCTGGCATTCTGTGTCCCTTGGCCAAACTCTAGTTACAGAAATGGTTTTGGCAGTACTAACTGCTGCTTTCTATGTGCATGTAGTTAAATCCCTCTGGGAAGAAAAATGTACGTTTTCACGGTAACTACCAGTAATGACAAAAAAGAAAAAGAGAAAAAAAAAAACCCACAAGGGATAAATAAAGTAAATATGAAGGAGAGAGAGAGCATCAAGGGAGAGAGAAGAAAATAATGTGCTGTTTGACTGGAGTTAGAGAGGGAAAGATCATACTTGAGCTTTGATCCTCAGCCTTCTCTTTGTTTGCCGATTTTGATGCCTTGCTAGTACTGGCACTGGTGCTGGGTAAGACAATTAAGATAGTTTATATATACCACGTTACCTGCCAACTAATTAAAAGTAATTAATGGCTGTACATAAGAGGGGATATTCTTAGGGAAGAGATCATTCTTATTTCCTTCTTTCAGTGAGTTTCCTATGGCTCTTCTATTTTCAAAAGTTGTTCCTGATTGTGCAAACACAAATAAAGACATGGGTTAATTCCTGCTTGCGCTATCGCATTTACGTGCACAAACAGTGCTGCCGTATATATAGCTAGAGGTTAGGGAAAAGTCAATGAGAAATGTTGCCTGAAGGGCTTGTTTCTTATCTGATAGTTTTAATATCATGTTTGTTTAAATACCACTAACTGTAAGTCTTGGGAAGGGTTATTCTTTTTATTAACCTTCATTTAACAATTACGAAATTAACAGGTTTTTTTCATTGTTAATTATGTTTGGATGTTTTGTGAGACCTTTATATAAACATTTTTTGACTTGTTACTATTTATTTACTCCAGGTCAGCCTTCAAATACACTGATTTTTAACAGCTTGTATAGTTGCCTTTGTCCTTTGCTGAAATTCAGAAGGAAAATTACACCATAACAGAATTAAGAAAATCATCATGCGGTGGCTATATTGAGTTTAGTTACTGTTACACACATGTATGTGTAAAATCATTCTGTGTGGAGTGATGAGAATCAGGCCACTGCCTTAATAAAATTTGCATGTACACAGCGGTCTGAACTCTGCAGTTAAAGTTGGGGAGAGCCTTTCTCCGCCAGGAATGTGAGAGGAAGCAGAAGCCGCTTCTGGCGAAGACATATAATGAAGTTAGCTCCCATTCATCGAGCTCATTTGCTGGTAAGGGGAGGCACTGTGAAAGCAGTGATGAAGAGACAGAGCTAAGAACATCAGTGAGCTCAGCGTACCACGCTTTTGAGCTTTTATGATTTTATTAGCTACATGGATGAGGTCACCTCTGGAAATAGCTGAGAGGAAGAGAAAGAAGAAAAGATGCTGGCTGCCTAGCATCACGCTGCCATAGAAATCATGGGGCCTCTTGCTAACACCTGGAGGTTCCTTTCGGGCTGCTGGTTTTTGTATCTTGAAGGCTCTGCTAACAAATTGGGGGTCTTCTGTTTTGTTTTGTTCCCCTGAAAATTCTTGAAGAGTAAATCAGAGCCCTTCTTGTGAATGCAACCTCTCATCCTGGGAAATCATAAGCAATCACTGTAATTGTTTCAGTCTTTCTGATCTTGGATGACCAAAGAGAAATCCTGCTTTATGCCTGCGTTTTAAGATCAGAGGTGAGAATGATGATTATTTAGTCTGACATTCTCCATAGCAAAGGTCAAGTCTTAAGTCATAGTCATGGAGGCTCCGTTTGATAACTGTGTGCTGTTTCATCTGCTTATTCACTACTGAGTAATAAAATGCCTTGAGCTTATTCCTATATAGTTCTTTTAACATCAAGGTGATTACTATGAATTTCAGTTAGCAAATACCATCACAAGGAATGATTAGCTATTTTTCTCTAAAACTCATTGATTACTGATCTTTCATTTATAGCTGTAATTCTAGTTCAGATTGTATTTTAGACTGTCATTCAGACGTAGTGGTATTTTTTTATTCCCATGTTAGATATATAGAAGCTTCTGTATTAAATCATTGGGCTTGAAAGGACATCAAAGTTCATCTAGTGCATCTTCCTGTTGCCAGGCAGGAACATGTATAGATATATCACTTCTGACAGATACTTGTCTCATGTTTTCTTAAAGGTTGCTAACAATGCTAAGGTTACAGCAACTCCCCAGAAAAGCTGTAAAGACATTTCCCGGTGTCCAACCTGAATTTGCCTTGCTGTAGTTTAAACCCGTTCTTTCTCATTTCATGCATCACAGACATGGAAAACACATTATTTCCATCTGGTTCCCAATAGCTTTTCTATGTATTTGAAGATGTGCTCCATTTTTTCATATAGGTCATATATTTTGTGTACTGTGCTGTTGTTCCTGCCTTGCATTCTCACTTTCCCCTTGCTATTTTTGGTCGCTTCATTAGCACATATATCTGTTCTTATTAACGTTCTTTAATTTTTGCCTCAACTACTTAGAATGTTCACATCGAATAACTTCTTGATAGTGAATCATCAAAACTTGCTTTTATATTTTAGCTGGATTATTTTGTTCATACTGGTAAAGACACAAGATTTCTAAACCCAGTACATCAAGAATTTTTGCTAAGTCATTAGAATTTAAATACTTCATTTGTGTATTTTTTTTTTTTAATACTGATTTCCATTTTCAGCTTTCCAGTATAAAAAATGCTCTCCAGCTGAAAAGCAGGTAGGTGTCCCTCACATTTGCCTCCGGTTTTGGGATGTCAGGCTGGACGATTTTGTGCAGATGCCATTCCTTCCAGGGAAACAGCTTTGGCAACAGGGCTCTCTATCTTGTCCATCAGGAAGATTTAGCTTCGAATTAGCTAGACAGCTGGTGCTACTGGCTAGTGGAGAGTTTGACTAGTCTGCCCCTAGAAGGTAGCACTTGGTGGTAGTACTCTCCTTCCGTGGCCAGCTTCCAATGGTGAAATGTCTGCCCTTTCTGCAAGGTGGACCTGGATCACTTCACCTCACGTAATCCCAGAGCAGAATCATGGAATATCTTGGGTCAGAAGGGACCTCTGGAGGTCTCTAGTCCAGCCCCTGGCTCAAAGCAAGGTTTATGCAGGGCTTTTTCTAGTCGGGTTTTGAATAACTAGAAGTGTCTGGAGTGACCTCTCCTCGGTAAGATACATGGAGCCAGCTATTTCCCAGGCTGAGCAAGCCCAGCTTTCTCAGCCTCTCCTGTTCTGTGCTGTTTTTCAGCCCCTGGACCATCTTTGTGGTCCTGTGGCCGGATGGCTCCAGATTTTCAGCGAGTCCCTGGTGCTGGGGAGCCTGGGACGGGGTGTGCTATTCCAGATGTAGCCCCTCAAGTGGGAAAAACGGCCTGACAAGAATGAGAGGAAAAATCACTTTTCCTTGGCCAGCTGGCTGCACGCTAACGCTGAGGACTTGAGGCAGCAGGGGGGTAATGTAGCTGAGAGAAAGTTTCTGTGTGGATTTAAAACTTGGGGATTTTTTCCCCCCCCCCTTTTGTTTCAGGCTGTTTCTACGAGTTTTTTTCTAAACAAGCAACATTTTTTGCTTAGTCCCCCCACGTGTAACTTTTACGTAGAGTTCAGCATCCATTTGAAGGCTTCCCTCAAACAGCCTTTTTCACTCCTTTGTGCTACCACTGCCACACGCTTCCTGTGTCCTTAAACACATCGTGGTAACTAATGGCTGTGCTGGAAATCGATCTCTTAGAGGCTTGCATCATCTAAAACCTTTAAAGGAATACCTGTCTGCAGAGCTCAATTCCTTCTAGAATATCTTTCCGTAATATCAACCAAATATTCAAATTATTTGCAGCATTCCTGCTGCCAGCGTGCTAATACCTCTCTGCCTGAGGAGAAGAAAGCTGAGGCTTAATGGCACTGCGTTCAGCCAACTCATCTATACTTTATTTTGGGAGCTCGACTGGCTCTTACGGAGGGGCAATTTCCGTTTCATCTGAGCACATCCTGTGCTAGTGAAATGCCTCAATTGTGAACACATGTCGCAGGAAACGCAGTCGTAGCACATAGGGGTTTGGTGTGTTGGGTTTTGGTTTTTTTTTTTTATTCTTAGACTTATGACTAAAGGGCAGGGTCAAAGTTCGTGGTCTAAAAGTGAACGTTTCTTGACAGTCCTCTTATTTTTAGGTTCTTTGACTTGAAACAAGGTTTTTCTTGGCTTGAAATGGTGAGTAAAATGTATACAGCTGTAATTCACAGTAAACAATTAAATGCCTTTGTTGAAGCAAAATTTGCTTATGTGAGATTCTAGTGTTTACAAACCTAGTAAAAGAACAAATTTGACTACAAAAGGTTGAATTCTTTCAAAGTGTGCTTGCTTAGTTTTTCTGCTTTTTTGTTTTCCTTTTGGAAGAGGAAGCTAAATTATACCCAGCTTTGCAGTCCTGCAGGCGTTAGGTTATTTTGTATGTGTATATTTCAGGTAGACTCGTACCATTTAACATGTACACCCCTAAAATCTACTTGAAAATAAAGCAAATAATCTGTCTTGTGGTTTGCAAATTAAAAGGTAAAAACAGAGTCTGCAATAAAAATGTCTTGGGCTCAAATTTTGATCTTTTTATTTTGTTGAACAGTAGCTGCTCCTCAGATAGGAGGAGTCTTTTTGAGGAGTAAAGTCCTTTTCCATGATTGTAAGATAATCCAACTTTATCACCCAATAACTGATTATGTTTCATTAGTACTATAGGAGACCTGCTTTTACAGATGTTTAGACAAGGATCTCAGTGTATTTCTCAGGGACTGAATAAATATTGTAGGGTCACTCTGTGGCTACTATTGCTTAAGTCAAATGCATTATGGACTGTTTTCATGTAATTCTTAAATAGAAAGCGTATATGGTGTTGGACTACTTGATTCATAATTCTCACCAGCTGGAGTCTTCAAAGGCTTAAGCCTTTGAAGAAACTTGGATACTAGCTGAAAGAGCATAAATAAAGACCTCAAGTTATTGCAGTATTCATGACTTTATTATTTTCACTGCTTATTTTTCATGTATGCAAAATTTTTAGCTCTGGTCTAAACACAATGTTTCATTTACGAAATTAATAATTTGTTGCGACTTCTATATAAAGACCAGCTTTCACTTACATCAATATTCAAAATCCAGGGAGATTCAGAACAATTTTCCCTGGACATGAATTATTTCTTTATGCATTAAAATCAAGAGGAGAGAGTGAGGAAGGAACATCCCTATAAAGTTCCCCTTGGAGTTCTCTCCATCGGCTTTTAATTTGGGAAAAATGAGACTGGTATTCAACAGCATGAAGTAAGGAGCCTGGAAAACAGTCTTCCCTGTATCGGTGTTTCTCTTGTCATTTTGTACGTCCTCCGTACCCAGGTGAGTCTCTGGACCCAGTCCCCACATGACAGGACAGTGCAATGGCACACGGTGGTGTGTGATCAGCCTTCTGTAGCAACAGAGAAGCATCCTCCCTGGAAGATTCGGAGGGGTGCTCCCTTACCGGAGCTGGTCAATGGTCCAGTTCCTTTTTTAAGGAAATAATGGACAACGTCTCTGACTTTTCACTTGCCCTTTCAGAACGTTATGAAAGACGGGACACAGCAATGCTTGCCTTTTCTCTTGAAATATTTCATGTCTGTGTGGAAGATGTGTTCAAAAGACTTACTTTTATGTTGGTTTGAGCAAAAGCATTGCAGTTCTACAGGCACGACAGTGGCTGATTGCATTTTTCTCCGAGCTGGTGTAGAAAACAACCCAAGCTTGAAGTCAACTTCTGAACAGCTTTAATGCTAAGAACAAGAAGTTGAAACTGGCACAGGGGAGCCCATTTGTGAAAGCTCTGCTTTCTGGTGGCTCAGCCACATCTGTGCCACATCGGTTGAGTTGTCTGAGCTTGAAGTCAAAGACGGAGTAGTCCCAGTCAAAGTCCATGTTCTGTGTCCATACTCATTCTATACAGATTTCTACGATCAACTCCACAGCCTGGGAAACTGCACCCAAGAAAACAGGGTGTTACCTTTTAAATGTTATTCAGCTACTGATTTGATAGCGGGGTTTGTTCTCATCCGCAGAAGTTGCAGGCAGAAGTTGCCACACGTGAAATTTGTCTGCTGCAATCATGTCTTTTGAATGAAAGATAATATGAAATTTCATACTATATGTTTAAAACAGTGCTTTTCCCCTTTGTTTTGTACTGAAATTTAGGATAGAAAAAGAGTCAGAAGTGGGCTTTGAATTTTTTCACCACTCATCTCTCATGTAAAATGCCTAGTTACTTAGTGAGAATTTGCTTGAGCATGAACTTTGCTGTTTGACTTCTATAACAACTAATTAAATAACCCTGTTTCCAAGCAGTACTCGACCAGTAGACACAAGTGTAGATACTGGAATATAATGATGTTAAACTCATCATTACTGGCCCAGGCAGTCCTGTGAGTTTGGATGGGACGAAATGATGAGAAAACAAGGTGGGTTTGAATCTCAAGGACTACACTCAATTTCAGCCTTTTTTTTTTTTTTTTTTTTTTTTCCCCCCGACACCCCACCATTTTTTTGCAGGCTTTGTCTCATTTCCTAGTATATATTTGGAAGGCTAAATAGCTAGCTCAAGTTATTTTGGTGGTGCTATTTCTTCCCCGTGGCATTAAGCCGTGACATTCAATCCACAGGCAGCGCGGCCAAGCAGCCTTTGAGGATCTCTGTGGACATGAGGTATGTCAGACATCAAAGCGGGGAGGCTCACATTTAGGTCTGACACCCCCCCCCCCCATATTATTAAATTTAAAGATGATGTCGATACTGCTGTGAGTTACATATCAAATATAAATTGGTTACAAAACATTTCTGAATGTTTAAATTGCCTCAGATTGCCTCAATTGGCACGATTAGACGGTGAATATAATTTACATGTTGAGCAGTGGAAAATTTCTTCCCTGTACTAACAAGGATACATTAAACAATGTCTCCGGCCAGTTTCCTTCCCTTAACATCCTTTGCTTCTTAAGTTATTGTTTAATACACTTCCTAATCCTAAATTAGTGCAGGTAGTACTGATTTAGTACTATTTGGCACTGGTGCAGCGATCGCACATGTTTTTTTCTGACCGACATACGTGATAAGAAGCTTTTCCTTTTTGAACTGAACAATTATAGACTTGTTTTGCTGTTGAACTGAATATGCAAATAATTATGAGGAAAATAGGCAATGCTCCCAGGAAAGCCTCTGGTTTCCAAGTCTAGTCCAATTAGTAAAGAAGGAAGCTTTCTTACACAGCTTTTATCATGGTCTGTTTCACTGATCAGATAGAGATTATTAATAGAGATGGGACTGAACACTCTCCAGATTGAAAAGTAACTAGGTATAGAGTCAATCCATGATATCAATTACTGATTAATATAATACAGGCTTATAAATGTCATCACACCAAGTCATTACACGTAACATGCTGAAAATATATAGAGAAATGTGTAGCGATCTGCAGTGCTTTGAAGGTGCCCTAGAAAACCCAAGGCAAATACTAAAAACCTTATTTTGCTTAATTTTAAAACAGATTTTATCTTACCTATGCAATGTCTTTCCTTTTTGTAGCTATAGCTGATAAGGAGCTGGAATACACCTTCTGGAAACTGGCTGAAACAATGACTGCAGAGCTGCCTTTCAAAATATTCTTTATGTGAATAAAGAAACTCTCCGCTGGGAGCATAGCAAACATGGACAAAGGAAAAGGAGACAAAAATTTCAGCCCAGGGTTCTTACAGTGTTTTATGATCCAGTTCTTGTGTTCAAAAGCAGGAATATCCCATGACTTTGTTGGCAACACAAGGTTTAACATAAGGCCACTGAGTAATGAAAGCCTGACGCTCTTCTTACAAGGGGCATTTTTATATGGGGTAATAACTTCAGTGAGATTACGCCTGAAATATGCCAGAAAAATATGGCAGAGGAAAATATGGCATATGGCATATGAGGGCAGACCTTATAGATGGTTTGTTTGCTAAATGATGAAGTCATCTAAGCCTGTGATTCCTAGGAGATCCAGCGTGTCAGTGACTCTTATTTCTCCTCTCTGCTGAGCTGGGGTGGGACTCTGTGTGTGCACCTTGGCTGTTGTAAAGTTGTAGGTCTTTAGGATTCAATGAATACCTCGTTTGGTAAACTGCTTCTCAAAGTGTACCTTGTAGTTTTATTTGGCCAAAATTAAGAGCGCTGAAAGTGACAATCGCTGCAAATAGGGCTAGAAAAGCTGAGGAAAAATACACAGGACTGCTGTTCTTAAACACTGGGACCTTAAAGAGAAAAAGGCAGAGGGGCTGAGCTGAGTAACCATCACCATAATCCAGCTCTGTTTGGTGGTTGAGGTTTTGATCAGCAAAAAAAAGAGAGAAGCCAGAGGTGCCCGGAGATTCTGCACCGAAGCGCAAGATTTGAGCTGCTGCCGTCTGTCTGTCCTGTCTGACGGGGCAGCAAACAGCTTCCCCGCTGGCCCTCTGCCCTCCTCTGGGTAGCCAGCACCTGTGCAAACCCTCTCATCTCGGGAGGTGCAGTTAGGTAAGCCTTCAGCAGGGCTTGTGCTGGAAGAGCTTATTTTGTGTTTGGTTTCTTTCAAAAGGAGCACCTGGAGAACATCTCGCTGCTGACTGAGAGCGTCAGAAGGAAATCTGAAGTGAACCAGTGATGATACAAAAGTCTAGAACCTAAACGGATGCAACATAAATATTGGATCATAAGGGCTGGAGGAGTGCAGATGCTAACCGTAAGGCAGATGGTGACATTTATTGACTGTAACATTTATTGACGGATCATTTAAAGGCTTCTATCGCCTTGGCACTTCAGTACCTGCTGCAGAGGAAATAGACACAGCCAACAAATCGTACCGTAGGACTAAAAATAAGAAGCTCCATCAACTCACGTGGTCTGCTGCAAAAATAGTCCCGGAGAGCACTTGAGAGCTTGGTCAGACGCCGCGCTGAGCCTCGCTGCCTGCCAGGCTGCCAGAGGGAGCAGGTTCTCCAAACCCTCCCCTGAGGATTCCCCGCTGCCCTGCACCCAGCAAATAGCAAAGGTGACCCAGCAGATGGTGACGCCCGTGTGTGACAGCGATTTGCCGTGTGAATTGGGACCGATCCAGTTTTACGGTTTTGTCACACGCAGCCAGTATGTTGACCCCTCGTACAACTGCAAATAAGAATCCTCTTGCACACCTCACCAGCTAACCAGTCCCGTCAAATTACCTGTTCAGTCCTCTTCCTCTTGCCTCAAAATTTGGACTGGGAATAAAGTGTGGTGATGGTACCATAAATACGCAGATGGGAGAGCTGTACATCTTGTTCCTCCTACTCAATACATTGACCAAGAGCCTTCAGCACCTCTGTGTTCTCCTCCCATTTCCCATCCCGTGGGAGCCCTTCCATCCTCCTGTACTTCAGAATCCTCTTCAAAACTGTCTGGCTACCGCCAAGGACTTTGGAGTGAAGTGGAGGACAGGCTATTCACACCAGTAGCAGGATACTACTTCACTCTGGTAATGGCTGCGTGTTTAAAAACAAAAGAGGTAGAGATCCGTAGCAAACTTCTGTGAGATTGAAAAGTATGACGAGAAAAGGACTCCAGAAAATACATCCAAGGGTCACTATGTGTAGCTTCCAACCTAATGGACCTGTATCACGGAGAAGAGGATTTTCTTCTATTAACCTAGTTTACTAAGTGAAGTTTCCATGCGGCAGCGAACAAGTGTCATTAGCATTCACTGTGAGTGAGAGAACGGCTTTGACTGGGGTTCTGCTTATTTGACTTCTCTCACTAAACCTTATCCATCATGATGAATGCTTGGCCCACTTCGATTCTGGTAAGGCATAACGCAAAGTCTGCTGAGGAGAGGAGCCTGGGCCAAGTCCAGTCCCTGCTGCTGCAGTCAAGTCATATAATCACTTTAACCCACTCGTTATACTCCCCTCTAAAAATGGTTGGGTTGGTTGCCCCACTAATTCTTATCAGCACTGAAGATTTTTATGGCTAGAAGAATCAAGTATCTTTTCCTGATTTCCGGCATAAATGTATTCAGGACCTGTTTGTATCCACTTGTTCTTGTGCTAGCGTTGTCCCTAAGCTTAAATAGCTTCTTGCCTTCTCTGTCTGTGATATTTACCCACCGATGTATTTATAGGCAGCCCTCCTGTCCCCTTTCTCAGGCTTTGTTTCACCAGGGCAAACAAGCCAAGCTCCCGTAAGATCGCTGTCAGTCTTCTAACGACTCTGTTTCAGTGTGATTTAATTTTTCTGGAACACGAGTGTCCAAGTCTCTGTGCTGTGCTCCACATGAGGTTTTACTAATGACTCTGTAATACTTTTTCTTACCTTTACTCTGCCCAAAATTTCTTCATCAGGTACCTCCTAGAATCCAATTTGCCCTTTTTATGGGTGGTTGTGTCGGTCCTCTGAAATCAGAGCTCACTGCAAAAGTTTTAGAGCTCGCTGTTTAAAAAATGTCACAGATTCATCAACTTCGAGGGAGCTGTGACAACTTCCACCAGCTGGGGATCTGCATCTGATATTTCAGCTCGCAGGACACGGCTTTCTCTGCAGCCAGCCCGAAACGGTGGAGCTCACTGCCAACTCCCCTCCCCCAAGACCTTCCCCAGGGGAAGCACTGATTTGCTTCCGCCCGGCCCGCAACGTTAGAAAAGCACTTACTCCATCTCATGCAAACAAAATACAGGGCAAAATTTGGTAAATACTATTCCTTCAGTGTGCACACGCTGAAAAATATCTGAAAACCTCAGCTTCTTTTTTGTTGTTGTTAAAACTAAAACCATTTTCAGTCATTTTAGTCGTTTTGGTTTCTGGCCATTCAATTCTTGTCCTTCATTTCTTTCTCAGTCCTCTCTGAGCGTGAACAAAACTTTTGAAATGGCAATTAAAGTAGATTTCTTTCCGTGGAGAGAGCCTACGCCTGACTGCGCTGCCACCCATTGTCCTTCTTCATTTCTTCCTTTCTCAGGTCCGTCCTTCGTCTTCTATCATCTGTGATTTAGACGAAGCCCTTCGTGGCAAGGACCTTTGTGTTTTATATTCGTCCCTGCCTAAAGCAGAGACACTTATTATTGGTTTCTGGAAGTCTAAAGGATGTAGCGGATCGATGCCATTACCCTGAACTGCACTTAGAAGTCAAAGGCAGCGTAGCTGTCGAATTGATGCTCTCGGGAGCACGGGAGCAGAGAGAGCTACATTTTGGGCTACCACGGACTTGCCAGAGGACTCTGCGGCTATCTCCATCTGAAGCTCACAGCCAGGGTGAAAGCTGCAAAAGCACTGAGGGCTGTGATGAAACTTACAAGACACAGAATTGTCTTCCTTGCCTTAACGAAAATGCCAACTGCTAAGACTTAAGGTCACGAAGGACCTGGCAGCAGCCCGGGCTCTGAGCTCAGTCAGAGCATGGTGTCAACGGGCTGCGTTGATTTAAAATCAAGACATGATGACAGTATTTCTGCTTCTGAATAGATCCTAAAGGCAATTGCCCGGGAAGTAGTAGATCAAGTGGGCTAGAGGCCTGAGAGATCCAAAATCCACGTCCAGGGGGGATAAATCAGGGAGCTGAGCTCTGGGACACCTCTCTCTCAGCTAAAAGCCCTCACCATCCTCAGGCACCCCCATTTTCCCTCAAGCCCTGCGACAGGTGCTGGCAGACCCCCTGAAAGAAAGAGGATCAGAAGCACCTTTTCCTTAGCTTTTTTCTTTTTGGGACTGGCTTGGACATTTCTGCACAGAGCACGCTGCGTGCTGTAAACCCTGCTTGAGAGGCCCAAGTCTGCTTGGCCACCCATCGCGCTGCCCTGGAGCTGAGCAGGGCAGCCCTGAGATTCACTGCTGCTGTCACCCTTCATCAAACACCCGCTCTGAGCACCCCGGGTTTGTGTCTCTGCATCAGCACTTCAGCTGCGCTCTCTATCGTACTCGTTTATTTATGCTCGACTGACAGGTTTCCCAGCACCAGATATTTTGCATCTGCCTATTAAAATACTTCACAACTTGGAAAATAATCAAAGAAAGGTTTGGGTTGGAAGGGACCCTAAAGGTCATCTAGTTCCAACCCTGCTGCCATGGGCAGGGACACCTCCCACTGGACCTGGTTGCTCAAAGCCCCATCCAGCCTGGCCTTGAACACTTCCAGGGATGGGGCACCCACAGCTTCTCTGGGCAACCTGTTCCAGTTAAATAATGAATGGATAATGAAATAAAGAATATAATTAAGTAATTGTTTCTCTGCTGTGGTTTCTTTCTCCATTGTCACCTGTGCCAGTACCACGCAGCTCGGGGATCTGCCTTCCTGAGTTCACCACCACCGTCTTTGGGACATCATAGACTTTAAGCGGCACCTTCAGCTGACAGGTCACCACCAACCCAACAGCAAAGAGAGCTGGTGATAGTCCTACCCGGTAGCTGCTTTCAGTAACTGCAAAAGACTAGCTCCCCTGCAAGCCTCCAGATACTTTTGCAAGGTAGGTTTAACTAGACATGGAAATACATCTTGGAGTTGATTATAAAAATGTTGCTTCATTGGGGTGAGGTTTTTTTACTCCGAGGGATGTAAACCTCCCTCCTCTAAAACTACAGAGATAATTACACATAGCATGGGAATCCCAGCACGGCGATTGATCCAGTGTGACCTCTATATAGCTAATTACAGACTGCCGAGGCAATTTCTGTTCAAGTCGGACCGATATTTAATTAGTCTCCTCCCCATTGAAACCCTGACCTTGGTTTGGCACAGGGAAGGCAGAGGGTTGTGTGTCTGACCAAAGCATCTCGTTGCTGCTGCGGGGGCAGGCAGACGAGCTGTTAACAGCTGAAAGCAAGAAATGGCAAATGAGAGTCCAAAATGAAGCAGCAGCAGCAGCAGCTTTCTCCACCTGCTATTTCCTTTCTCTCCTGCTCTCCCTCCTCTAAAACCCGTTGCTCGGGCCAAAAGACTCCATAAGGCCTGCAGAAGTACAAATACCTTTTGACGACTTTCCGTTAATTTAGAGCACGGAATAGAGGAGGTCTCTCTACTTTTTTTGGTCAAATTGAAAACCGGCAATTTATTCCCGCTGCTTTGTCTTTCAGCCACTTGCTAATCCGTGGCAGAAATTTACCTTCTACCTCGTGCCTGCCCGGTTTCCTTAGTAACTTCTCGTAAGAATATGACAAAAGCTTGGGAAAAGCCAAATAAATTGTCAACTGCTTAATCTTTGTTTACAGAAAATGATGCACTGTTAAATCTACTAGATCTCTGCCCAAGCTGGCTGACGTATTCCATGGAATATTTCTCTCTTGTTCAAAAAAGGGTCCAGATATCATTAAAGTGAAAAAAAAAATATAATCAAAATCAAAAAATTGCTTGTGTGAAGGGATTAAGACCTAGAAGTTACCTGCACTGACATACATGCTCCATATCTGCCCCGTATTGATGAAAGTCAGTTCCAAAATGACTTTTTCAGCTTTGCATATATTTAAAATGTTTTGCAGAAAAAAAGGTGGTTAAAATCATGCCTCTTGATGCCTTCAGAAAGAGTTTAGATTGCTTAAACATTATCCTAGTGAGTGCTTAAATAAAGATATCATCAGTTTATATGATTTAGAACAAAAGTGGGACCAAAGTCAGGACAGAAGGAGAATCAGAACAGCTTTAATTGTGAAATTTAGAAGAAGAAGAAGAAGAAGAAGAAAAAGAAGAAGTGCAAAATTTCAACAATTACATGTTTCATTGTTTGTGTGACTTCAAAACTCCCACAACAGCACGGGTTCCACTTGCTGGATGGGACAGATGCAAAATATCTGTCCGTCCTACGAGCTTGCAGGATAAATGCTCAGGACCAGGGCACGCAGGTGGGAAGGATAAAACAAGGGAGCCGTGCAGAGAGTTTGGGTGGTCTACAGCAAATACCTTGTAGGGGAAAGTCTGACAAGGAAGAACGCCAGGAAGAGATCGGCATGCTCCTAAATCTTTTGGGAACTTCCACTTTTTTCCTCTAAAGACTTGGAAACGGTTCCCCCACCGGTGGCAAGCTTCTTTTGAAGGTCTGCAGGTTGGCCATCCACACGGCTTTGCGATGGCAAAAAATAGCCATGTTTGTGTTCTTCATAGCTAACCGGCTATCAGGTAGGAAAGCGTTGCTTAAAAATATATGTGGAAAGGGCAAAAGGAAAGACAAAGTTTCAAATGAATAACGCTAACAAATTTGGGAAGAGGTATCACCCCGCAGGCGTCACGGTTTAAGAAATTCTGCTTCTGTTATGGATGAGAAGGAGACTGAAGGTTGGAGTTAGATTATCTTGTCTCAAGCCCAAAGGCACCTCCGTCGTTCTGGCCCACGGTTTGCGAGGGGACTCTGGAGAAAGAGAAGAACCCTCCAGAGATGCTGCTCTGAGGCCGAGGTGGTGGCGGGCACGGTGAGGTGGGCTGGAAGGAGAACCAAAGAGATGAGTTCTGAGCTGGGCAACGACCCCTCGAACGCTGCCGGGAAGGTGGCTTTGCCCCTCCGGGGGGTCGAGCGGGCCACAAGGGGGAAAGGGCCACGGTGCCATCACCTCCCCAGCGCGTGGGAGG
>JAHREE010000279.1:5947757-5962539 GCA_033628505.1 Tringa tobata | reverse complement strand
GGGAATGGGAAATACAAAATAAATCTCCTCATTTCGGGTTGAAATAAAACCACGTTGCAGCCCTGTTCTGCCTCGCGTTTGAAGGAAACGTACTCTGTCAGGTAACTTTTCTGCGTTAGGTGTGTGCGTACGTAGTTCCCGTCGTCGCTCAGCTAGAGGGGGGGTGTGTGTGTGTGTGTCTGTGTTGATTTTTGGATGCCATGCCCCCAAGAGCTGGGACGATGCCGTTGTCTCACGTGGTGTCCCACGGCACAGCAGTTGTCTCACGTAGCTGCCCCCGGCTTGGCAAAACTTTCCTCATGAGCCGGGGCGAGGTGGTTGAAGAGAACATTGACGAAGGTCACCTGCTACGCTGGTGAGGGAGACTCTTTGCTTGAAGATAACTCTGATATTTTTTTTATATTTTTTTTTCACCTTTTTGCGGTTGGCAGACCACTCCGTGCGTTGGAGCCCACTGACGGTGGGCTTTTGTTAGCTTTTTGTGGCTCTTTTTCAAGCAGTCCCCTGAGCCCCACAGTTGAAACCCAGTGCTTTGAGCTTGGTAGGGCGCTGGAGTGGGCTGTCTCCCTTCAGTTCTTCAGTTGGCCACCCACTGGGGTTGTTACGGGTTTGTGTGGTGCTGTAGCGTGGAGGTCCTAGCCCTGGCCTGGGGTCCCACTCTCCTGGATGTGGTGGGTCATTCCTGTGCCCCTAAATTTACAAGCAAGTCAGGGGGCAGCATGGGGAGATGGAACCCCCCCAGGATCCCATGGCGCTATCGATGGGATGAGAGTGGGGGCAGAGTTTGGTGATGCTGTGAGCATGGATAACTCAGGGTCCACCATGGTGACCAGTGGAGCTAGCTGGGACAGCTGAAGGCACTGCCACCACTGCCAGCTTTCCCTGCCACCGTTTTCCCAGAAGTTGTTGTTTGGGCAACAGAGCCCAGAAGAGGACGCGTGTCCTTTCCTGGGGCGCTGAGACTTTACGTGAGGCGCAAACTGAGCTCCGGGCTGTAAACTGCGCCTCTGGAGCAGGTAAATGTCCTGCTCTTCCGTCTGGGGTGACGCTTGTGACGTGGGGCTGAGGGCAGGGCCCCCTGTCAGCGTGGGCATCATTCCCTGCCTGGTGGCACCCACCTGCTCTGGCAGGTTCTGCCTGTGCCTCCTTGTCCCCAGGCTCTCTTGCCTGGTGGCACCAAACTTGAGGAAGGTCTTGGGAGCCTGTCCCACTGTGCTGCTCCAGGCACCCTCTCTGGGCACCTCTCCAAAATCTTGGGCTTCGGGTCCTGAGTTTCAGGGCAGAAAAGGTCTTTCCTCTTGAGGCTAGTAAAACGGGCTCCTGAACTCAGTTTGGGAAGCGGGCTCATACCCGACAACGAAACGAATTAAGAAGTGTGACAGAAAGAAGCGTTAGAACAGCGTTCCCCAACTCACAGCGTGCTTTTCTGGGCACGGCACCACCGGGAGCACCTGCGTTGGTGTAAACGAGAGCTCTCTGCCTCCTTGCACACCAGAGGGGCACACACCTCTGATGTTGGGGCAGGGGTCACCCCCCACACCCCCCCGCATGGCACACGCACCCCATGGAGGGTTTGCAGAGGGGGCACGGCTCCCCTCAGCCTCCCTCCCTCGCCACCCAGCCGGGGTGGGCTCGTTGGGGAGCGGGAGGTGTGGGGTGTGCGTGGGGTGGTGTGTGGGCTGGGACGGCGGCCAGGGAGGGAGGAGAGATGGCACTCGGCAGCCTCCCACCTCCCCGAGCTCGCCCCACGTCCGGCAGGGTGCCGGGACGGGCGGCTGTCGGGGGTCCCTGCCGACCTGCTGCCTCTCCTCCGGCTTTAGCTTTGTTAAAGTCCGGGGAGAAATAACCCTATTTCAAGTTTTTAAACCTTTTATGCTTTTTTTTTTACCTTTTGTGAGGGGAACTGTACTTATTTTTGCGGGCCTTTCACGTTGCGCTTTCCAATTCATAGATGTGTCTGAGAGACTCACGAACTCATTTTTCCATCCGACTTTGTGAATATTCCTTTCCTATAGACTCAGAGTATATACCACGTACTGCTTTCATCCTCTCAGCTACCATTATAAGTCTGAGCTATTTCCATAATACCTTTTTCTTTTTTCTAATTAAAACATACAAAATTTACATCCTTCCCGGTATTCTATTACTTTTTTTTTTTTTCAACGTCTTTTTGGCTGCTATTGTGCGATAACATTGTTTGTTTTTATACCGAGTGCGTTTTAAACATAAGCCCTTTTATTCCTTATTTGTCCTGAAAGCTTCCAGTTCAAACTGGGCGATTTTGAAGTCTAAAAGATAGAAAGCTTGTCCCACAGATGTAGACTGTTTTAGTTCTTAAAGTCATTTGAGATCATAACTTTCTATAAATATCTGACATCAGCAGACGCTTTGAAGACCCACAGAGCTCGTTTTTCTGTAAATACAAAGTAATAACTAATACCAAAGAAAACATTAAAAAAAAATACAAATTATAAATAAGAAGGAATGTATATCAGGTTTTTTTTTAAAAAAGATTTTTTTCTAGAAAAGGCTATAAATGCATTTCTTTCCTTCAAAAACTGTTTAGAAAGAGGATTCAATATGTGCAGGAATGTAATGATACATTATTTTTTTTTTTTTTGGTATTTTGTGCTTTTTAAAGCCTCTGGGTATCCTGGGAATAATTAGAAGAAGATTTTTAGTAAAGGTTGTGTGACCATAAAAGGAATCAAGCGCTTGAAGGTCAAAGAACAGATTTTTCTTAAGTCGATAAAACAAATTAATGGGTTTCAAGGCTGGTTACTGTGTTCTTCCTTTAGATTGTTGTGTATTTGTATACCATCCTTGCACAGAATAACATACAGAGCTTCTTGCCAGGAAGTTTTGGCTAAATTTGTTTACGTCACAGTCCTCTTCTGTCTTGAACAACAGCAAAGGACAGATACTAAATTCACCAGATGCCAAAACTCTGAATGAAAATACTTTGGAAATTAATGTTATTACAGACTGTTTCTCTCATTTTTGGGGGCTCCCATTTAATGTCATTATGTTTCCTTTGCATTTTGAGAGAGAGCATGACAGGGTAGAACACAATAGTTGGGTTAGGCAGCCTGGTGGTACTGCTCAATGAGCTTATCCTGAACATGGGAAAGGAACAAAAGGGAGAGCAGTTACATTAAAAAAAACCCAAAATGCCCCAAAACAACAAACCTAACAAAACCCACAACAGCTTCCCCCAACCCTGACCGAACCCAACCATGTCTTAGTTTCTTAAAGCGCAGAGATCCCTACTGAAACGTGTTGGTCAGTTGATCTGCTCTAAAGGATAGGGGATGGCCAAATTCAAGTCGTTTGAATGAAAAACCCTGGTTTCAAGTTACAGGATTTCAACCCCGTGCTGTAAAATTGAGTTACTCTGATGGCAGGGGAGAGGATCCCGGTGGAAGCGTTGCAGTGCAGTTGTCAGCCGCTGAGATGCCTTTCCCCGCAGAGATCATTTTTCCAGACAGACTCCTCCATCGCAGACCAGTTTGACCCACTTTTGGCGTTGTAAACACAGATCAGAACTGGAGCGGGAATTTTCCTCGTCATATGACGCTTCGCGCTCCATTAAGTTCTGTTTGTACTTTCATTTTTGGTCAGCTGTTGGACAGAAAGCATCATTTGGAGGACAGCTTTGTTCCGTTCGGGGGGGAAAACAGGGAAGATGCACGGAAGGGGGATGCGATGCAGCAGCCATTTGGCACCCCGTGGTGGTCCCCCCGCCCCCCGTCTCCCGTCAGGGGCTCCCGGAGGGGGCGAGAGCAGCTGGTTCAGCGCTTTGAAGCCAGGGGATGGGGAAGCGTGGCTGGGTCTCCGTCGAACAGACCGTCGCCAGCCTTTCCACTGGGGGAGAGTAGGATTAAACAGCCCGGGAGCCGCTCCGCTGTGCGTGGGAGGCCGATCCGAAACACAGCCCCCCTCCCCTTGCTGCTCCCGCATCGCCGAGGCACCGGGACGGCCCCGGGAGAATAAATGCATCTCTCTCTTGCTGGCTGAGACTCGGTGGAAGAAAACTTCCCTCTCTGCTGTGGAGGACGGGGCACCGGTGTCGACCTTACTTGGGATAGCATCACATTACTCTTTCTAATGATGGAAGTCTTTGGCTAAACCAGGCGTTCTGAAGGGTGGTGTAGGAAGAGGTTAACTCTTTGTGACCCACAAGATGAACGAGTCGCTGTGTGTTGGCGCAGGCGCTGCCCAAGGGTCAGAGCCCCCGAAAGGAGGGTTGGAGCTGCCACCTGCGGGGGCCATCTCGCCAGCCTTGCCCTCGCCACGGGTGCGAGCACCTACGGCTCCGGTGAAGGGAGGCTTATATTCCCTTGTCTCTGACTTCACACGGATGTATCGGGGCCGAACGCGCCTGCCCTGCTGTCACAAGGTGTGACCTGAATGTGGTGTTGCACGTGTCGCAAAGGAAGAGGGAAGGGAAGGTGTTGGGGAGCCAGAGGTAATAACAAGCAGTGATTTTTGTCGCCGATTACCTTCGCAGAGGGCGTAGCGCTGGTTGTGAGCTGACCGTGGAGCCTCGGCAGAGCTGAGGAGCCGTGGTGAGCATCCCACCAGCGAGTGCGGAGGTCACGCCTCAGGGAGCAGTTGCCACGCGCTGGTTGCCCCTGAGCGATCCGAATTTGGGCAATTCTCCTGGCGGGGTGGCTCTGCCCCTGCAGCCCCGCTGAGGCTGTCGGGGACACCCGGCTGAACTGAAGGACTGTCCTGCCTTCACTCACCGCAATCCATTGGGAAGGTATTGCGGGCGCCGGCGTTGGAGCAGCAACAGAAGGTCATTGTAGGACTAGACCTGGGAGGAAGGAAGCAAAATCTGCATTTTAATGTGCATATGCTCTCTCCCCCCCCACCCCCCTCCCGGCAATAGTCCTTACGTAGAGCCTCCCAAGGAGATTATTGTGCTTCTGGCAAGAATAATCCGTGCCGGGCAGCTGTGCCTGCGTGCTTGGGGAGCACCGGCGTGCCTGCGGATGCTGTTGCTCCAGGGTGGAAGCACTGCGAGGGCGAGCCAGGCGCTGGGGGAAAGTTATCCCGAGCGAAGTCGTTAAGGGTGCTTTTTTTCCCCCGAATACGTGCTGTTCTCCTAAGTCTTAATGTGAGCTTTGCATGGGATTGTTCGGTCCCGTCACGGAGTCGTCACTGGCCACGGCGTTGTCTATCACGTTACTCCTCTTGCCGTGTGAGAGCAGGGGTGCTCAGTGTACTGAAGGGGAATGCCCGGGCTTTTCCCCTCTATGCACTGGCTCTGTAATTCCTGTGGCTGGGATGTTATCCAGAGAGACGTGGTCTGCCTGCGTGCACTGAGGAAGCAGGGGACGCGTATCTATGTTTGCTGTCTTTTTCCTTGAAAATCAGACCCTGTTAATGCATAAAGGTCTAGACTGAATTAAATAAAGGCACGCCAGACCCTGAGAAGAGAGGGAAATTAAGGAAACTGTTGCCAATTGAATTGTGTTTGTGAGAAAATACAGAAAGATAATGTAGCTTTGCTGGTCTTACTCTCATTAATGCCCTTTCCATGGTCTCTAGATACACAGACCTAGAAAGAATGTGTAATATGGACAACAGAAGAGGCAATTCCTTAGCCCTCAGGTGCTCTACAGCTCCCCAATCTTCCGAACGCTGTGCCGGTGTGGGGAAAAGGAGTAGCTGTGGGGATGCCACCAGCACGCTGCCTCTGGTGACTGCTGCGTGCTAGTGGCTGAGGGCATCACATCGTTCAGCTGAGAGTGTTTAAGATTGTAATTCAAGCCTTAGAAAAACTGGAAATCTGGCTTTAAAATGGAAGTTTACAAATTAAATATGTATATAAGTGTATTTATATATATACTTAAAATCTGGCTTTCAACCACCAAGGGGAATTCGATATACATCTTTCTGAAATAACAATTTTAACTAGTCGTTACCCAGTGGCTGTGATTTGAAGAGCCGGAACCTTAAAACGTTTCAAGCACGACAAAGCTTGCAAAAAATACTGTGAGCTGGCAGCGTGGAAGCAGCATCAGTCTTGCACCTCGGCTGGCTGCGCTTTACTCCCTGATGCTCAGCCGATGTGACGCTCCCGCGCTCTCCCCGGCTTCGCTGCCCGGAGCAAAGCCGCCTCCCTTCTCGCCGCGTCTCTTGGGATAGCGGGGCTGCTGCCATCACCCACCACTGGCACTGCGAAGTCGAGGAAAGGGTGGCCATTACCTCGCCGTGGACCTTTCACACCTGGTGGGCAGAGTTCCCTCCTGGCGCGCGAAACGCTGCTGGGATGTAAGAGCGTTCCCTTTGGGTCTCCATTTTCCGGCTCTGCAGCGAGTGCCGTCGGATGCTGTTGGCAGCTTGCCCAGGAGAAGGTCTCCATTGTAGGGCTTTGGTTGTCCTACAGAGTATTTTCACACACGGAGGGAGTGAAAAAGCAGTGAAAATCCTATACCTCCCCCTGACGGTGCAGCTGCGCTGACAGAGAAGTGCTTTTGTTGGCTTCGCTAGTGTCACTGGGGGAAGCGGTACTGTTAGACTGGCAGAGGAATTCCCTCTCTGGCATATGTTACATCCACACCCAGGAGCGATGCCAGCATATCTAGCAGCAGAGCTCTCCCAGTGTAAACAAACCCTGAGTGATCGGACTCCTGAAGCCCGAGCTCGCGCCGCGTGGAGACAGCGATGCTGCGGGGGAAAAGGATGCAGGCTTTCCGTCAGAAGGGATGCAAAATCCCTACCCACCAGCCTTCCTTGGCAGGGGAACGCCAGCCGACGGAGCTCCCAGAATACCTCTTTCGGTAGCTTCTCCCATCCCTGGAGCAGCCCTGCATCAGGCTTTTTCCACTCACTGACTTCGGGGAAATACACTTCTTCCTGCGGGCACCTAATGCTGGTGCCCCTGGAACTCCACAGCGTGAGACTGGTGATACGGCATGGGTTTGGTGACTAAAGGAAACGAAAGTACTGTCTGGAATGTCCCGGTGTCCTTAACTTACTGTGTTTGTATCTCAGGGCTTGGTCGAATACCCACCTCCTGGGAGTCAGTTCATAGACTTCAATGCGAATTTGATCAGGCTCC
Source organism: Tringa tobata (assembly GCA_033628505.1). Taxonomy (NCBI): domain Eukaryota; kingdom Metazoa; phylum Chordata; class Aves; order Charadriiformes; family Scolopacidae; genus Tringa; species Tringa tobata. Next base: position 5,955,467 of record JAHREE010000279.1, on the reverse strand, counting down.
AAGGGGAGTAACAAAAGTGCAGTACTTCCACTGCAGAGAACGTACTGTTTTCCTGAATATTGTTTAATACAGATGCAAATCTGAAAGGGTGAACTGAAACAGCTGTATCAGTTTTAGGGTATTGCTTTCACAGGGCAGATTAAAGAAAAAAGTGGCTCTAGTTGTTGTGTAAGACTCAAAGAACCAGTTTGTCAAGGCTGCCGCAGACCTGGCTGGCATTTTAACCAAACTGTAAATTTCCTTTACAAACTTAGCTGAACTTAGTTTCTGAGGGCTATTTCCAATATGAGACTGAAGCAGTTAAAGCAGGACATCAGTGTGTGTGAATGTAGGTCACTGTTAATGAAGGCTGGTCAAGCAGACAAGAATTTCTGAACGTGTGCAGGGAAAGAACTCGAAGAGCTGGAGGAGTCTTCAGACAACCGAAATGCTCCTGGTTTGTACTGGGTTTACGTGACAAGGTTTTGCTAGCAGGGGGAGCTACAGGCGTCGCTTCTGTGAGAAGATGCTAGAAGCTTCCCCCATGTCCAAGAGGGTCAACGCCAGCCGCCTCCAAGATGGACCTGCTGCTGGCCAAGGATGAGCCCATCAGTGACAGTGGTAGCTCCTTGGGGATTACATCTTTAAGACGGGGGGAAAAAAAAAGATCTGCTGTGCAACAGCAGCTGGAGAGAGGAGTGAGAATATGTAAGGGCAACAGCTCTGCAGACACCAAGGTCAGTGAAGAAGGAGGGGGAGGAGGTGGTCCAGAGGTGCTGAAGCAGAGGTGGTGAAGACCATGCTGAGGTAGGCTGTCCCCCTGCAGCCCATGGAGGTCAATGATGGAGCAGATATCCACCTACAGCCTGTGGGGGGCCCCACACTGGAGCAGGTGGATGCCCATGAGCGAGGCTGTGACCTCACTGAGAGCCCATGCTGGAGATGGCTCCTGGCGGGACCTGTAATCCTGTGGCAATAGGAGCCCATGCTGGAGCAGGTTTGCTGGCAGGACTTGTGACCCCGTGGTGGACCCACCCTGAAGCAGTCTGTTCCTGAGGGACTGCACCCCATGGAAGGGACCCATACTGGAGCAGTTCATGAAGAGCTGCAGCCTGCGGGAAGGACTCATCTTAGAGAAGATCATGAAGGACTGTCTCCCATGGGAGGGACCCCATGCTGGAGCAGGGGAAGAGTGTGAGGAGTCCTCTCCCTGTAGAGGAAGGAGCAGCAGAAATGACGTGTGATGAACTGACTGCAACCCTCATTCCCCATCCCCCTGTGCCACTCAGGGGGACAAAGTAGTGAAGTCAGAAGTGAAGCTGAGCCCAGGAAGAAGTGAGGGGTTGGGGGGAAGGTATATTAAGATTTGGTTTTATATCTCATTTCCCTGCTCTGATTTGGTTGGATTAAATTGATTTCCCTGAGTTGAGTCTGGTTTGCCTGTGATGGTATTTGATGAGTGATCTCTCCCTGTCCTTATCTTGACCCATGAGGCTGTCTTTTTTTTTTCTCCCCTGTCCAGCTGAGAAGGGGGAGTGATAGAGCAGCTTGGTAAGCACCTGGCATCCAGCCAAGGTCAACCCACCACATGGTTCCACGTGCCATAGCTGGGTGGAAGTTAAGGGAGCATGGAACTGTGGCTGATGAGTTGGTATGGCCCATTGGATAGTAAAGGAAGGGTGGTGGGATAAGGTTGTATGGTAGAAGAGCAGGGCTAAATGTGGGATTGGAGTTGCTGGTTTGGAAGGTGATGCTGTGTGGTCTGGGGTGGGACAGATAGTAGGATGGAGTACAGCAGGGGACCGTCAGATGTGGGGTTAGTCATGCTGATGGCTATGGAGCAAGGCAGTGGGATCTAAGAGCTGTTGCTGTGGCTGTTGCTAGTAGTGGCGTCCAAGGGCAAGAGGTTTGGGAACCTCCATCCTAAATTATTTCATAGAAAGTGGGCACCTGTCACTTCAAAGGGAGGATGCACTGTTGAGTTCTTCCAAAGGACACTCAAAGGACTTTTGTAAGTCCAGGAGATGACTGGGGTTTGGGACACAGAGTGGTTGGAAGCTGTCCTGGTTTGGGGAGGAGCAGAGCTAACTCTCTCTTCAGTGAGAGAGGCTCTTGCTTACACTTGTTGCTGCGGCAACCAGGGCCAGCTGATTTGGTTGTTCACCCTGTGGGGGGGTTGCACCTGTGGGGACAAGTGGACAGGTCAGGCAACCCAAACTGACCAATAGGGTGTTCCATCCCACGCCATCCTCAGTATAAAAGCTGAGGGATCCCAGGGGTCAGGTTGGCTCTTCTTCTTTGGGTAGTTCTTCGATGGCTTGATTCCTTTGACGATTGAGGAAGAACCTGTCAGTTTGTCTACCTTGATCCCACTCAGCGTGTTCTGGAATACAGTTCCCATTCATCACTGGAACCAGTCTGGAACTTTCCCAGTGGCTGCCAGTGACATCTGCCTGAGACCTTGATACAGTTTTGTACATATTGTATCCGTTTCATTATTTCCTTTTAATTTTATTATTAATATTTCATTAAAGTAGTTTAGTTTTCTTCTAAAGTCATAAATCTCTCTCTCTTCTTTCTCTCCTTGGAGCAAGAGGTGGGGGAGAGCATCTGTTGTCTTATCATTGGCCAACTGAGCCCAAACTGCGACAGCAGTTCACTGTGTGAAAGTCCTGGATGGGGTCAAGGACATAGGTGCATTCTTACTTTTGCTTTTTACTATGCTTTAGCTCTTGATGAACTTCAAGGCTGGCTGTCCTTTGCAGCATAAAAGAATTTTAGGACACGTGCCTTCCCCTTTGTGCTGTGCGTGGAGCCTAGGTGAGTTCTTCCATGAACTCTGGAAATTTAAAATTTGGGCACCTTAGTGCATGGCCTGTAAGAGTTTTGGTCTTCTACTGGATCTAGCTCTTACTGTCTGACTGCCTCCTCCTGCATTTTAAGAGCTTGGGTTTCCTCGTGCTACAATGCAGGTGTCTAGCACATGGTAACTGCTGTGTGGCTTTGTTGAAAAGCCACATTGAAAAGTTTGTTGGCAGCAGGTTTTATTGGTTGGGAAAAGTCAGTACAGACTGTCCCTGAATGCAAACCCTGGTGACAAACCAGGGCAAACACCTCCTGCAGCACTTGTGCAGGAGGTGTCTGCCTCTGTGCCACCATGCCCTGTTGGAAGATCCATTGCCCTTGATGTTGTGCCTTAGCCACTTACAGGGGCTGGACAGAGAACACAGTTGCTGTGGGACTGTGTGATCATTAGGACTCTTCCATTAGCTTTGCTGCATTGTTCATTTATAGTATTTTTACTCATCAGATTGCGGCAAAGCTCTGGGCGTACAAGGTGGTGTGAAACCTTGAGAGAAAAGGTTTCTCTGTTGTGAAGTGGATGTGGTGTAAAAGGCTCCAGGCAGGGTGAACAGGGTGCAGGAAAAATGATCCAGCACATTGGATGAGGGTGCTGTCCTCTGTCGCACCCTGTCCTTCCAACACCTCCCTTTGGGACTGCATTCTTCTGCAGTGCTCTTCACAGTGCAGGGCTGCCTCTTTACAGGCTTTTCCCCTTAGTATCCTTCCTTGAGGGCTGTGTCTTTGAACTTCAGGCTCAGGCAGCCATACTTCTGAACAGGACATTTTTAAGTGTCTGCTGGACACGCATGCTAGTTTGCAGCTACCTGTTATGTTCTCTATTACCTTCTGCTTTCTAGTAACTGAGATAGTCTTCCTACGTAGTAAACCACGTTATATATACTACATGTTGTGCTAGATAAATGATTGATTTCTTTTTTTTTTTTTTTTTTTTTAACTTATCAGTAGTAACCCTGCTATCATTCAGTTTCTTCCTATTGCCCTCGTGGTAGATTCCAGTTTATATTTAAAGACCTCATACACCTCTCTTCCTTTGACTCCTTTTGTCAACTTGTTGAGAAGATAAATGCAAGTAAATAGCTAGTTTTCTATACGCATAGCTGAAGGTGTCTCCTACTTTTTATTAATTTCTCGTATTTACTCATTGCAATCCAAGGACTGTTTGTTGGGGTCTTTTAGACTCGTTATTTTGTACATTCCTTGCTTATTTTCTTCATATACTTTCCCTGTCCAATGAACTAATGGTAGACCTTTAAATTTTTTCTAGATTTAAACTTTTTAATTTCTATGCCCCTGTCACACCTTTTCTTGGTGCTGCCTGTCTCTGCTTTGCCTTTTTTTTAATGCATTTGTTGTTGTTTAAAATCATAGACCTAAACAGATCAAAATGGATGTAATAATTAGCTATGTACCACCTATTTGTATCACACATCGTTCTCCATCTTTTCTGGATGGCAGAAGATGTGCTGTGCTCCTTGATAGCTGCAGTGCATCACGTAAGTGTTCTCATTGAACCATCCGTGATTTCTAGAACTACTCCCTCAGAGATTAGATCTTAATCAGAACCTGTCTCTGAACCACGAAGCAGTGGTTTAAACTGTTGCCGCTCTGTGTATTACCTTCTGCTTGTCTCTTTGGATTCCACCGTGGAACCCTGGTCCCTAATTAAGGATCTGCGAGGTCCCTCTGGAATCCTTGTCTTTTCTAATTACTGTTAACCTTTTTTTATTTGCATTACTAAAGCACATAGAGGTTCCAGTTGGACACTGAAGCCTCCTTGTACTAGGAGTAGTATAGAAATATAAGAAGACGACAGCCCCTATTAATGAACTAACAGTGTTAGTCTCTGAAAGCAAGAGGATGAAGCAAATACTGGAGAGGAAAATATGTAATCTCCTCATTTCATTGGCTTTATGCACATGCAGTCTACTCTTTATTAAGCTAAGTAATTTTTGAGTATGACCCTACTTTAATTTTATTTTGTTTACCCTTTCTCTCTGAATGTATTTGCCATTTTCCAGGCATGTGAGGACTTAACCTGCCTGTGGTCCACTTGCATTTATGTTCTGTTAGGTTTTGAATAGTCTGTGGGGCTGTAAGTGTGATCTAAGAGAGAGAGGTTGCCCTCCTGAGCTTCCTATAACCCTATGCAAAGGATTTTGTATACCACAAGTGTGATTTCCATATGGGCTTGGCCCCATAATTGCACTTTGAGATTCTGTCAGGAGTTCTGAGTTTGTTGCTTGGGTCTCTCAGTGTGTTTCGCAGCCATCTGTAGAAGGTTGCCAGAATCACATTAAGATTTCCCAGGTGACATCTCCCTGGGAGCTTGATGTGGTTTTGTATGTATTGTATCTATTTCATTATTTCCTTTTTATTTTATCATTAGTATTTCATTAAAGTAGTTTAGTTTTCTTCTAAACTCTTAAATCCCTTTCTCTCTTTCTTCCTCTCCCTGGAGCAAGTGGTGGAGGAGAGCATCTGTTGTCTTGTCATTGGCCAACCCGGCCTAAACCACAACAACAGGTTTGCTTCTTTTTATGGGATCATTAACACTTTAAGTTTTTAGCAGGCTACAAATACTAAGATATTTTTAAACTCTTTACCCATACGCTTCTATCTCCTGTTAGATAAAAATGCCACTGTAGCCATAGAGCTGAGAAAATGTAGCCCGTTGCTCGCATTGCCCCTGAAGTCTTTTCCCCTGTTTTGTGAGAGAAGAAATGGCATTTCTAAGATTTACTGGAACTTTTTTTATTCTTTAGAGGGCAGATGATTTTTTAAAGTGGAAATTAGAGTGCTGATAGGTCTGAGGTTTCACAGATGATATTTGGCATGTGTTTTAAATTTCTAGACCTGAAAGAGGACAATTTGCAGGGTGTGGACTTTCTTTGCTTGTTGCTTCTTTACTTGGAAGTTTTTGCTCTTGTTTAATCAGATGTCCCACTTTACCCCCCTTTTTTTGGCCTATTTCCAGATATTGTGCAGTGTTCTATGAGTGATGTGCAGTCTCTTACAGGATGATATTACATACATCTGTTTTCTTTGTTTTTTTTTTTTTTTAATTATTGATTTCTGTGCCTAATGTGTTGGGGAATTGGGTCAAAAAGGGGTTTTAAAATGGTGCACGTGATTATGTTATGAGACAAGATATTTGTTTCTTTTGAGAGAAATCTAGATTGACTGTGATTTCTTGTTAGAGGTTATTCTTGTTTGGGGAGCAGAAGTAATTTTAAAGTTTCTCAGAATGAAGAAAGGCCTTGATGAAGTAGGAGCAGCCAAGAAAATTGTGGGCGCAAAAAAGAGATGAGGAATTATGACCTGTAAAGGGAGATCAAACCAAATTATTATGCAAATAATCAAATAAAAAAAAGTTATACACTGCAACTACATAATTATTGTGTAAGTATTAGGAATATGGAGAAGAGAGCATACTAGAAACATCAACTTCATGGAAATACCAATGGGATTCTCAGGAACCCTTTCTACAAGGGATATTGTCATGATCAACCAAGCTTGAGATTTCTTACTGGAATTAAGAAGTTAATTAATCAGAGTAATCAAAAAGTATAACAAGCAATAAATGCGAAACCAGCCAAAACAATGCAAGAAGGAGGAAGTTCTTGATGCTTCCAGGAGGGTTCTCTCATCCAAATTTGAGATAATTTTTCAGGCTGTTATACCTACATGTTATACATGTAGGAATTCTTTGGTGTTCACTTTAAGTTTTTGTGTAGTAAAAGGGTTACTCTTAATCCACAGTGGTTTACCATAGTATCAAACAACCTGAGGAGTTTGGAAGGGGGAAGGGGAAGCAAGTTTGGAAGCTTGCTCGAGGAAAGGAAGATTCTTCAACTCCTATGGCTACCAAATTCCTATTATGAAATAGTGGCTTTCATTTAAAACTCATATGAATTTTGTGTTTAGAAAGTGATACTGACATGTTTTGAATTTCTTTGTGCTAGGTTTACCCTGTCCTGCTGTTGTACTTTTTAATTTTTGTGGTATCACAGGGTCAGAAATACCTTTGATACTGTATAAATGTACATGAAGGCACTACCTTGATTTCAGCTTGACGCATCATTTGGAGCGAACCTTATGTGAAGTTCCCTGTGCTATGGAGATGGATTATGCCTGTGCCTTGACATATACATGTGCATTTAAGAAAACTTCCAAGTGTAACGTGTAATTAAAGGACATGTGTTGCCACCTTAGCTTCCAGCCACTTGCGGTGGGCTTCTGTGCTAGGCTTTCCCCTTTCCAACAGAAGGAAGTGTCCAGGGCTGCAGGTCTGCTTACCTCTCAGTTTGGGCAATGCTTTGTTTGCTCAGCTGCTTTATAGAAATCAATGAGCTTATTGTGAAATGATGCTTACGTACCCGCAGGATTCGAGTTAGGCTGTGGTGAAGTTCCGTGGGGCTGGCTGCTTTTCCGTGGAAGGTCTACACTTGGCTTCCATGGGGAGAGGCTGAGCTGAAGGCGGTGTGGATGTGGCTGCAGAGAGCACAGGGCTGTGTGGCCAAGAAGCTCTTTTCCTCTCGGTTCAGTCAAGGTTTTCCTCTGTCAAGTTGCCCCTGTCCTGGGGTAGGAGGAGACTGCAGTTGTTTAACAAACTACAGATAAAGCTCGTTAGCGCTGTAACTGGTAGATTATTAACTTTGGGTACCGATACTTTTGTCCGCTGAGGTCGTTGGGGAATTTCTGAGAGATTTCCTTGTTAGAATCATAGATCACGGAATTGTCAGAGTTGGAAGGGACCTTCTAGAGACCATCTAGTCCAACTCCCCTGCTAAAGCAGGATTGCCCAGAGCACATCACTCAGGACTGCATCCAGGCGGGTCTTGAAAATCTCCAGAGAAGGGGACTCCA
>JAHREE010000279.1:5924646-5947479 GCA_033628505.1 Tringa tobata | reverse complement strand
AAAGGCCTCCGCCGCCCGATGGGTCTCCGTCGGGCCTCCATCGCCGCGGGGTGGGCGGCGTGAGGGTGAAAAGGTGCCGTACCGCGTGGAAAGGGGCACGGAAGGGCCTCTCCCTCGCCTCCCCTTTACCGGGCGCTGAGGGAGGGTGCGCCCCGTCCCTCCCTCCGGGTAAGGCGGGGAGCTGCTGCCGGGGCTCGGTGTGCCGGGGGTGGGATGGAGGAGCGGGGGCTTGTTGGGCTCCGGTGAGGTAACGCCTTTGCTTTTCTGTTCCGAAGCGGATTCTTGGTAATAAAGGTGTAACTTGCGTCCGATTTATTGGTGAAGCTGCTTCTGCAGTGCCGGAGTTGGCTTATGGAAATTGAGTTGAGAACAGCCAAATGAAATACTAATTAAAGAAAACGGTACAGTGCTGTTCCCTTTTTGTTTAAATTCGCATTACATAAAAGCCCAGCAAACTGCCATCTTTTCCAAACGTGCGTTCGCAGGGTTGCAAATTAGGTAGTCCTATACCACCAGTATATTTAGCTATAGCGAGTACATGCTGCTGTCGGGCTTACTTGATGTGTGTGCGTGGGAAGGAGCCGATGCGATTAAAAACGGGTTCCAACTTCTCTGCGTTGGAAAGTGAGGAGTATTGTAATTTCAGTTCTTAGAGGTGTTGTTCGGGGGTGAAAAAAAAAATTGGTTTCTAGCGCTGCTGAGCTTAAATTAGTGAAGTGTTGCCTTAATTAGTTCTAAGGTTCTTACAGTACCTCTCGTCCTGCCTGTGATTTTGCCAGGCAGTAACAGAGTATCATTAAAAAGGCTCTGATTGCTTTCCTGAGGCCTCTAAACAGTAAAGTATCCTTACTGAAATCAATGATACTGACAGGACTTGCATTTAATCTTAGGTTCCATCGTGGGGAAAGATGGAAATTAAGGCAGCTTTTAAGTACTGTTCCTTGTGAAAATAAGACCTTGCATTCTTACCCTTATAACCCCCCCAAATAAATAGATAATCTTCTAGGGTTTTGGAAGACAAAAAGTTCTAAAATATTCAGAAGCCATCTGGGATGAACTTTGTATTATCTCAAGCACTCAGTTTTGCCTTAAAGCAGCTGGGTCTCCATTTGTCTTTTCTAGGGCTGCACTAATTTTTTTTGTATTTTGAGGATTCATGTGTGAGAGCTGATTGAAAATTCAAGTAGTAGACATGCATGAGCTAGAGAGCATTGGGGAGGGAGGCACTTCTAGTCTCAATTCAGAAATAAATTGAGTTTTGCAAATGTTAAAGCAAAAGGGGGAAAAATACCAGAGGTATCTCCCCCCTCCCTTTACTCACTTTCTACATCAGGTCCATCACTAAGCTTGAATTTTCTGCAATTGTGACAGGCTGGGAATAGTCACAGCATTGCAATTTGATTTCTTTTTTGTAGTTGCAGAAGGCTTTTGTCAGCTCTTTTCCTCAGAGTGACAAGAAAGTGAAGAGAAATGATTAAAGGAAAAGATAATTTTGGTCTTGCTTTCAGAGCCTGAATATTTTTGGGCATAGTCAAATTGTTAACCTGGCCTCAGGGGCTTCTCAGCAAGATTGCCGGAAACTCCTTTCTTACATGGAGGTAACTGGCTGCAGGAGCTTCCAGCTCAGCATGTTGGAACAGGAATTGCTCCCAAGCTACCAGAAGAGTTGAGAGGCTGGCAGGAAGGGGCACAAATGCTTGGGCTTATGGAGCTTCTTGTGTGTGTATTTATGGCTTGTACGTTAGCCGTTCCCTGTTGTTTTCTCATTAATTTTTCCAACCCCCTAGCTGTGGCCAAAGATGAGAGGAATGGCAACCTGGATTCAACCAGTGAGTAGCTGGCAGGGGCCTCTCGGCCGTCCGCTGATCCCAGGCTCAGTCTTCTGTCTCCTGTAAGGAGGTGTGAGTCAGCCCTTGTGGATCTCTGCCTTCCTCGCTGTGGGAACTGGGGAGATGCCATAGCTCCTCTGTGCAGCACCTATGTAATGCTTCCGTAGTTGCCATCGGGTTTAGAGATTGCATTGAGCGAAGAGTGTGAAGACCATCTCTGGAAGCAGTGAAGGGGATATTTTTCAGAGAGGGCAAGTTAACTATGAGTGAATGGTGAGTATAAATATTTGACAATGTGGTGGATATGTCTGTGATACCTTAAATAGCAGAAACATTTGGATAATACAGGTATTAGAGGAAGCTCTGGAATGGTGGTGGGGGATGTGACCTTGTTCTGTGCACCAATGTGGTGCTTTTCCTAACAAGTATTCCATAATGTGGAGTTTTGCGTGGCTCTATAAGGGGTCCATTTGAGCCTGGTACTGAATCTGAGTTACGTGGTCAGATGATTCTGTGTGTAATCTTGTGAGTGTGGTAAAAACTCGGTACTGGCTTGGTTAGACTAGGTTCAGGATTGCACAAGCACTTTTTGCTTCCAGATCTTCATCTTGGAAGTAGTAGAATTGTATTTTTACAAAACTGTGTCAGAGCTCCGTTCCTTTCTGGAACACTGCATGGTTCCAGATTTGGAGACTTTATTATGGCATGTTTAAGAATTTGTGGTTAATAGAAAGTTGCACAGCAGTAAGTGGCTTTCCTCTATTAGGGAACATGATGGCTGTTTGCTTCTTACCCTAAAAATAAGGGATGGAGGTGAAAAACTTTGTTTGGAAATGTTCTGATGTCTGAAAATTGTTCTTCTTACCTTCTTCTTCCTACTTCCAAATAAGCTTGGGCCATTAGAAAAACAATAGGATATTCAGAAAGGATATTTCAACTTCTAATGAAAAGGACTGTTATTGCTCAAAGGAAACCAGTGGCTCCCTTCCCACCCACCCCCAGTATTTTTTGGTGTTTAAGTGTTCCAGACCAAGAAGACTACTTAATCTGGAGCTTGCAGCAATCCTTTGTAAGATGAAATCTGGGTTGGCAAAGCAGAGCAAGTTTCAAGAAATAACCAGAAGAATGTTCTGCAAGTATTTTTTTTAATTATTTTTAATACATGTTTTTCATATGCAGATTTAGATAGCTGAGTCCTATTAATTTAAAAAAATGTTCCTAAGACCTCAACCAGGAACTGAATTTGCAACTCTGTATTATTTTTCCCTTTTGGAAACTTAACAGTTTCTTAGCAAACAGCGTTTGCTTAGAATAATTGTAGTGTTGAGTGGTTTATTCTATTTTGAAGCTTCACTGCCTCTGATGAATGTCTGTTTAGATAGAAGGGACTGTAGAATAGCTGCCTATGTTGTCAGATGTCAACTTACTGTGCACGCTTTCCTTAGGCAGAGGGTATTTGCTATATAACGCTCTTGCCATTTTTGCTTTAAAGGGTGTTTTCCCCCACAGTTTTGTCTTTGGGTGGGAAAGCATTTGACCATATTCCCTTCTGACAAAAATGATCTGCTTTTCAAAACAGGGTGCTAGGCAATTGTTGTACATGATGGATTCTGTTCTAGAAGAATATGGGTTGATAACGTATAGTTAAAGAACACACTGCATGTATGCAGTATCTTCCACAAAAGTCTGGCAAAAGACAAAAATGAAAAGGTGATGGTCACAGAGCATTTGTTCCTATCTGAGCCCTAATAAGTTTTGCTGTAATGATTATTTTGTACCTGTATCATGTTACTCCAGTTTTTTTCCTTTCAAATGAATTCTAGCTTCCTGAAAGTAATGCGGTCTTCCCTCATTATTTGACCAGAGCAGCTTGACAGCTTGTAGGGCCAAAAAGAGGCCCTGGAGAAATCACAGCAGAGAGGTTTGTTTGGGGAGCAGTTAAATGTAGAATAATCAGCAAAAATAGGTTAATAGAAAGCCATGTTAGTTGTTTAAAGGGCGGAACGCTTGATGCATCCTGTGAACAATATCAAGCTTTACGTGATCCAATTCCATGAGTAGTGTCTTGCAGCATTTTTCTGCTGGCTTTCATCAAATAAAAAATCATTGCCTGTTTATCTGCAAGTACCTAATATTAACAGGTTTTTTGAGCTCAAAATTGTTTGTATTTCTGACACTTATACTGATGGGAAAGATGGCAAGTGCCTAACGGAAAAAGATAGACAAGCCATGGATCCAAGAACCTTTTCCATACCTGGCAAGAGACCTTGCTTGCCTCTGAGATTCAGGATGGTCATTTTATTACAGAGGATTATTTCTACAGTAAACTAACCAAAGAAGAAATAAAGCAAACCTGGCGGTCTCATGCAGTCTAAGAAGATCCCTTGTTTGTTTATTGAATCTCTTGTATAAGAAGGATTTGCCCTTAAGGTTCAGAACACTGCATGCAAATTTGGGATATTAAATCTTGTGAGCAATGAATTCTATCAAGATATACAAATGTCTATAATGCAGTTCTAGCCTTGGGGAAAAAAACTTGTGAGGGGTGCCAGTGTCATTTTGTTAGACCAGCTAATCTTTTGGGAGCAAACTTGCATGTCTCTTGTCTTCCCTCACCCCCACCCCGACCACAGCAGTACATCTCTTATGGTGACACTCCTTTTTTTCTTCTGAGTCTCATGTATTTCTTCAGATCATTATGACTGTAGTCCTACTACTGTTGTGGCCTTGGAAAGATGTTCTGGAAGCTAGCTTTCAAGGACCTGTTTGTACAAGGAAGGTGTATAGCTAAGCTATTAGCATAGATGGACTTAGCTGAGTTCTATTAGTGAATTAGGAGTGACTCGGATTCTAGTACTGAAGAGCTATAGGTCAATCTTGTGATGATGATACTGAAATTCAGTCACCCACCTACTCCTTTCAAGCTGTTGTTCGGACTATTGTCTTTATTTTGTCAAGAACAATATTTTCTTTAGGTTTGCTCTTGGTTTTATTCCAACAGAATGTCTTTGTAAGCCAGAAGATGGGCTGCTGAGTGCCTTCGTGATTTTGTCATAAGCTTTCCAGAATTTTGGGTTTTTAAAGTTTACTATTCTTTGCGTACAGACCACACATTTGAAAGTTTTATTTGGAGGCTGAGATCTTACTGGTAGATTTCTCCAAAAGGGGAAAAACTATGCAAAGAAGTTACACATCCCTTATTAAAGATATGTCACTGTATTCCCCTGACCCCCTATTTCTATCCATTTTCTCACATGTTAATATGACAAATCTGAAAATCAGTGTTTCATGTATTTCTTTCTCAGGTCTTTTCTTTTTAGTCTGTTTTGCCTATCACATATAATAGAGAAGTACAGCCTGACTTGAGTGATTGGAAGGCCATGTTAGCACATCTTGGAGCCTTTTGAAGACAGGAGGGTGCTTTTATTGACTATTCACATTATTTTTATAGAATGGCTTCTTTTTATGATGTGCAGTGTTCTGGTGATGTGCAAAGTAGTAGTTTAGGACTGCAGTCAGATTTCATGTGTCTACCAATTTTTTGTATTCTTGTTGAGGAGAAGCCTTTGAATACTACTTTAAGGGTGTCTTACAAGTAGAATGATGGAAAAATAGTCTTTTTTTTTTTTAACGGTCAAACTCGTTCCTCATCTTGTATACATGGTGCCGTGGTAGCTGAGGAGGTGACCGAGATAGGCAGGAACATAAGGCCTTGGATGGGGGAAATGATAGTATCAGAAAAACTACATTTTTATCCTTTAACACATGAATGTGCATGGTAGCATTTCAGATCCTCACACAGTTTCCTGCTCACGTAAACCTTCCTTCTCTTCCCATGAGAATTTTTTTTTGTGGTTCTGCCAAGCTTGTTGCATCACCAGTAGTATACGTTGGGCTATCGCTTCTTAACTGAAGAGTACTTCTCCTTATTAGGGTAGGTGTTCAAAAGCACCTGATACTGAATAATTTTTAAAAGACTTTACAAAAAAAAAAAGCTAGCAAATGACAAAAGTGGATTACAGGTTTGTAAGGATTACTCTAACAGATGTGGTTGGGAAATGTGCTAGTTTATTTTGGGTTGTTTGTTTTTGGTTTTTTTACTACTTAAGGGCTATATTCAATATTTCCCAAGTCAAAAATAATTTGGAAACTTTGAATTGGACCATAAATATTTTAATTCCTGCCATTTCTTTTGTATAGCACACTGATGTGATGCTTTGAACACAAGTGTAAGTGAACGTGCCTGTACAGCCTGTCTGGCACTGTGAGTTGGCCACAGGTGCAGATCCGTTTGCGGGATGAACCGTACGTGAGGGTGAGTCTGGCATGTCAACATACATCCAAAAATGTTCCAGACGTGTCCTGGAGGTCAGCTCGTGTGAGATGAGTTGTGGTGACACGCTGCACTTTGCTGTATATTCTATCGAGTCTACATCTGTTCAGAGCAGTTTTGCGAAGGAGTCGTTCTGTGGTTTGGGAGAGGCTTCAGTGTAACTGCTTCATTTGTGGTGCTCGTTTGGATCTTAAGAATAAAATGAACCTTCATCTAGCAATTAAAATGTATTTCACTATTAATCTAGAATGCACAGAAGATTTCAGCATTGTGCTCTTATGCTCAAATATAGCAAACTGTTTTCACAAAAGGGTTTCAGTGCTGCTTTGATAGAAGAAGAGTTAATCATGTGAGGGAAAGCGTGGAAACTAGGAAAATCGGAGAAAAGGGTGGGTAGAGAGGGCTGGAAGGGGAGGAGGGTTTTGGGCAGAGCTTCCAAGTCCCTGAGGGGGGAAAAAGGCAGAAGAAGTTGCTGACTTAACACTGTTTTCCTGACTTGTCAGAGGAGCACTTGCTGTCTAATTTCGCTAGCCCTGTCCTGCCCTCCAGCTGTTTGGTGTAAAGTGCAGTGAGGAAGGGCTCATCTCTGCTGGCTTTCCGAAGGGTGAGATCTGTGGGATGAGGGACTTCTGATTAGCTCTGAGCAAGGAGTCAGCTGTGCAGGGGTGGTGGGGATGCCACGTGTGAAGACAGCTCTTAGGAGGAGAGCAGGTGAGCTGCTCTGTCCTTCCCAGCAAGAGAACGACAGCAGGTAGGGTAGGCTGGGTGGTGAGAGAGAGGAATGGAGATGGCATTGGGGCAGTGCTGCACCTGCTGTGAGGCGAGTGCTGAGCAGTGAAGTGTGTTTGAGAAGGCAGGTCTGTGGATGTGTCAGGGCCTGCCTCTCTGCCTTTTTCCTTCACAGAGGATGGCTATGGTCTTCTTAGATGCTATTGTGGTTTTTACAAATGACTTGTGAAGTTGGTCTTCAGAAGTCTCAGACTCCCTCCCCACACACGCGCTTCTCTGGAACAGTTTTGAAGACTTGTAAGATATTTTTTTTTATCAGGTGGTACATATACTGAAGGTAGGAATTCAGATAAACGTTGCAGTCTACAACTACACTTGTGTATACTGAAGATGATTACCATGTTATTAGGTGTTAGCTGGATTTTCCAAGCCTGTGTGTGACAGGGAGAAGAAAAGATGTACCTCTCTACAAAGTTTGTTATAGGTAGTGGTATTCTATGTGAAGAAGCTTGAACATCTGCAGGTCTAATTATGTAGATCTAATGTTTGTTTTTAAGGTGTTTTTTTGGACTGATCAGGTTCTCCTAGCTGAAGTGCATCCTGCATTATATGAGATGGCAGTGCTTGGTCTCTGCAGGAGCTCGGGGAACTTTCTCCTCTTGTGACAACAACCGACTGTGTTGCATCTCTTTGGCAAGGGGAGATCTCTAACAGAATGGTTGCTTTGGATATTACCTGAGATGAGGACTGAGAGCCTATCTCTGCAATACACAGGCTGCTGCTTTTGTTTACTATGATCACAGCAGAATCTTCTTTTGATTTTTACTTGGGACTTAAGACTCGATATAAATCAGTTGTGTGAAAATGATACAATATAAAATCTAGCTCTTCTATGACTTGCTCTGATTTCTTAAATGTTTCCGGCTTTGCAACTGTTCCTGACTTCTGCTTGCTTGTAAATGTCTTGGCATGTGTGGGAAAGGTGATCTGCATTTTGCTGTGGAGAGGAGGTTTCACAGGCTTGATTTTGCAAGATTGCGCTGATGAGAGGAGAAAGAAAGGTGCCTCGCTCATTTCCTCTAATTGAAAGGAAAAGGCATATTAGAATATGGTGAATTTTCCTTTTCCTCGAGGGGAGTTAATCTTCCCTTACCGGTTCAGCTGAATACCCAGATAGTTCTAGCTCTCACATGTTTCAGCTTGAACCCTCTATTTCGCTGTAGTTAACTGTGTTTAGATGTTTCATCAGATGCTGGGCTGATCCTGTCAGTATTACTGAGAACTGGAGTCTGCCTGTGTGGGAAGCATTGTGGTTTTTTGACATTGCTAGCTTTTTTTGGGTCTTTGCTTTTTTTCAGGAAATAGTGAAAAATACTAGGTAACAGAGCAAATTGTAGTGCTGAAAACCTCAGGGTCTCATTCCTGAAAGTAGACTGTCTTCAGCTGTGTTGCCTCGGTCCATGCCTACCTTTCTGATGGACCCAGCAGGACCTAGCTGGCTGGGTAACTTGAGGGCAGGTGAGGAGGGAAACTCGGCTGTGTGGGAAGATGATGTGATGTTTCAGTAGGTGGCAGTCCTCCTCTGAATCAGTCCAGGGCCAGTAGTGAGCCTGGTGGCAGAGGGAGGCTGGAAGAGAGGGGGGAAAAGAGGGATCAAAGTCTCTCTATCAGTGCCATCTTGTGGGCCAAGCACAAATACAGGAGCCTGAGCACTGGTGGCTTGGATGGAAGAGGGGCATCCCTTCTGGTGCAGGGTGGTTTTCCATGCGTGGCTCTACCCCGCTGGCAGCCTTTGCTTGGGGGGAGTGGGGAGAGCGTGTCTGGGCAGCCCAGTGGCCACTCTCACCTGGGTGGGCTACTGTGGAGAGCTGCAGTGTCCCAGCGGGCAGGCTGGCATTGCCCTACCCTTTGGGGCCAAGCAGGAAGGAGGTGAGGTGTTCCTGGAGTACCCTGTGCTTCCTCATGGACTGGGGCCAGAGGTTCACATTCAGCAGATGAAATTCTGATTAATCCCTCTCTGTAAATTTCAGCTGAAGTTAAAAAAAAGAACATCTTCCAGTTTTTTGACTGTTGTGTGTTTTGCACAGTGTAGAGTGTTGCTCTGTTTCATCATCCAGTTGGCTGCGCTTCTTTGAATGAAGTAGAGTATTTAGAAACTATGAAGTAGCAGTTGCTTTAGAGTCCGATTTAGAAACAAAACATTAAAAACTGAGCCAAGCTGCTGCTCCGAAACAAATCTTCAGTGCTACTTGCTTCACCGGCCTTATGAAAGGTAGAGTGTAGTAGTGCAAATGCCTCAGGTGAAGTAATGAAGGAAAAAATAGGGGGGGGGGGAAACCCAGCAACAAGTATGTGCCATTACTGGCTGGTGTACTTCCTGTTGTGAAGGATGCCTTCACAGATCCTCTCCTGATAGCGCTGAGTAATTTTTAATATATATATTCTTAAATTATTATTCCTCTGCCCCCCACTGTCTTTCTTTTCTACCTGACTTATTTCTACCCCTGACTTATTGTCGTTAAGGAGGAAGGCATGAGAGTGATAATCAGACTAGTGGTGGTTAGTGAGAACATGATGATGACATGCTTAATAGTTTTTTTCCAGATATATACATGTTAAATATCTTGCAAAAATCCGGCCTGGTCAATTCTTCTCCATGTGATGTCCACTCTTGCTTCACAAGAAGTCCTGGGCTGTTTTGCATGATGATTTTAGAGAATTGTTAGCTGGAAGTGCCAGCAAAAGTAGTATCTCTTGTTCTTTTAGGCTGGTATTGCTGAAAAATGAACCACTGCCCTAGCTTTAATTAAATTTTAACTTCCCTTTCCCCCCCCTATTCTCTCATCTCCCCAAAAAGGGATCTTAGCTGGCTTGATTCCTTCATGCAGATCAGTCAGCAGGTGAATGGGAGTGTGTGAGGGGCATTTTTCTTTTGATGGTATTTGCAGCATTGGAAAAAATTAAAGAGTCCTCAGTTTCTAGAGTGACTGCAGTGTGCCGAGACTTGTCTAAATAGGACCCTGGTCTCTGTGCTGAAAGCACTAATACCGTTTGGGTTTTTTTTGTTTTTTTAATCAAGTTGCCCTCTAAAAAGTTTTAAGAATGGGGACTCTAGGTGTCCCAGGGCAGAGTTTGGTGCTGGTGCAAATGCTTTCCCCTTGTCCACCTGTGAAGCAGTGCTTCCAGGGTTGCTGAGTGGCTTCCTCTGAAGCCGTGAAAATTAAATCAAATTGAAATAACAAAAATACTCGATGGTGGGATTATTGGTGGCTCAGTGTAACATTAACTGGTGGTGAATTTGTGTGTAACAAAGGGAGCCAATTTAACTGGTGGCAGATGCTAAGAGGGGGTCTGCTCCCACTTCTGTTCTCTCCTGCCCTCAGTGCCACAGCCATTGCATCTTGTGCTGGTTCTCGTGTGTGCCAGCTCGCTGAGTAAATCCACAAAAATCCAACCTCTTCCCTCCCTACCCCATCAAAGAAGAAAATGGGAAAGGGGGAACAGGGGGGAACCTCACGCCAAAAAAAAAACCAACAGAAAATTGTGCTTCCCCAAGCCCGCTGCCAATGGGATGGTGAACCACGTTGCCTGAGTGCCAGGGTTGATGCAAGAGAGGAGTGAGGGACACCCGTTAGGAGTAGGACTGCATATTTCAGCAGGTATCTAGATGGAATTTGAAATCCTCCTCCAGCTTTCAAATAGAAGAAATTATTTTTTGAGAATCCCATTGCTGGGCAGTTGCTCAAGCATCTGTCTATGTAAGGAGGGTGTGTGGTTTGGTTGGGGAGCGGGAGGCAGTGCCAGGCTGTAGCAGCACCCTGGTTTAGATCAACGTGAGCTGCAGTGGAAACACCCCTAGCCAGGCATTCACCGATTCTGGCTTTCCTTACAACTCTGCCAGCAAGTGTGTATTGCCCGTGTATTATTTTTACTTCATCTAGATGAGTTTATGCTGTGTTTCATGTTTACTTCTATTGAAATATGGGCAGAAACACCCCTTGCTTTATTTGTAGATGAACCGCTAGAGTCCCATTTAACTGTTCATTGCTTCCCTGCCAGTCTCTGGTGGGCTAGAATATTTTTTTTCTGCCAGTGTAACTGACCCCCTGAACTGGATCACAGTGGAACAGTTGAGGGACTGTGACACAAAGGACATGGCGGAGAAGGGAGGAGACAAGGACCACCTCTTTTGGCAGCAGCAACCCAGCCTAACATAGATAGACCTTTACTTACTTTTTCAGCTGAATCAGCCTATTCTTCAAAAGATTGAAGTTCATTCTGTCAGTACAAAGCGAAGAGGGAGAATTTATCACACCCCCCCACTTGTTCACTTAATGAATAAAAATGAGGTTTAAGAAAAAGACAGTTCCTAATTCTCAAATCTGTCAGCAGAAAGTGCCTAGAAGAAGTTTACTTTAAATCAACAGGCCCAAGTACTACTTCCTATTTATTAAATTAGCAGGTTTTCCATGCAAAACATGTTGAGGCTTTTTTTCTTGCATGTTCCATATATTTATTAGCTACATAAAGTGCTTTCAAAATGTATGCTTTATGTGTTTTGTCTAAAAGCAGCCTCAGTGCAGAAATCATGACATAATTAATCATCTTCTGTCACTTGATCAAAGTCTTTATTGTTCTGTATGATAAAGCATTTAAGTGTCTGGAGGTAGGAAGAAAAAGTGGGAGATTACCCTAAAGATTGATACCCAGTGTTTACGAAAGTGCTTAAACTACAAATATGGAACAGGATGTTAATCCATACTAATCTAATCATTACTTGAATAGGCCATTTAAATCTATCCACCCTGCAGATTTGTGAGCATCGTAAAGTAAATTATTAGAAAATGCATTATCACACCCTTTACCTTAGGCTAGTTCTTCACCCAGGTGTCACATGAACATTTTGCAGAAGTTAATTTTCATGTATAAATACAGCTAAAGTATTTTCTGTACCTGGCAGTGAAACTGAAAGAGCAGTTCTTCATTGTTAAGATACAAAGTTGTTGTAATTAGCTGACTTTGATATTGTAAACTGCTGATAGTTAAATTGACCGCATCTAGGTATTATTTATGATCTAAGTTAATTAGTTGGCTTAGAGGGCCCTGCAGTTTCGATGATGCCTGTCAGCTTGTTGATTTCTTTCCTGCCTGTACTTGCTTATTAAGATGGCTTATCTTTTAATTTTTTTGTTAATACTGTTTGCTAGGAGAAGTATCTCATTTTCAGATGTCAGTATATCATTCAGAATTGAGTGATTGTAATTTTATTTACAGCTGTTGTCAGCAAATGCTTAAGAAAATGTAGATGTGCCTTTAGAGCAGTCCAAAAGCGTCAGATCTCAGGGAAGTACTCTTTGAGATAGAAATGAGAAAAAGAATACTGTAGCTTAAAATGGTATGGTCTGTTTTTCCTAACTGACACATCAAGAGTATGTAATTTGGGCATGTATTGCGCAGATGTAAATAGCTCAGTTTTTCTATTAATTTAGCTTAAAAGTAGGTAAGCAGTGTACTTATCTTTGTATTGTAAAAGCATTTCAGGACCAGAGCAATTAACTTTTGCGTAACATCCTTTCCTCAAATCCATTTCTGCTGAGGATGCTACTGAGTCTTTGACCAAAGGAAAATTGTTATGCCAAAACCAAAAAAGCTTTATTGGGCCCCTTCTGTATGTGCATTGTGGTAATAGGCAATTGCTTGTTTTTCTTTAGGAACCTTGCCTGGTTTCAGCTGGAAAGATGTTTAGTGCTCTTGCATTGTTCATTGGATGGTCTCAGACTTTTCTTGGATATGAATTAAGGCTCAGATTGGAGGCAGAATTATTGGCTCCTGCATAGATGTTCTGCGGTGCGTTCCGCGATACTATCAGATATTTCCAAACTTTTTGTTTGGAAATGAGGAGTCTATGAAAGAGGGGGTATCCCTGTTTCACAGTGCTTGAGCTACAGGCTAAAGTGACCGTGGTTTGACGCAGCTTCCGTGGACCTCAGCTGCAGCTAGCTCCATGCCACGTAGTAGCATGACGTGCCACGTAGTGGACTGGAGCCAGGCTGTGGTCCTAGGGTAGCTCAAACCCACTGTGGCAGCGCAGCAGCAGGCACCCAGGCTATGGCTTGTGTGTTCTGTGCCCTTCCCTTTTCTAGCAGGGGTGCTTGGCAGGCTCTGAGGTGAGGCCATGCAGGGAGATGGGCTGGTAGAAGTAACCCTGCTTGACCTGCTCTCCTTCCCACCGAATTGGCTCCCTGTGGGGGCCAGGAGGGAGCTGGGGCTGGCACAAGTGGGGGGATAGTTGCAGTGCTGCCTCCGATTCATTTAAACCTTTGTTTAACTCAATGCCTTTATTTCTGAGCGGCTGAGGAGCCAAGCAGTGGATCAACTCAAATGAAATGAGATGACTTCTTTTTTTTTTTTTTTTTTTTTTGGTAGGGATGTAACAGTGTTGTGGCAGATAGAGGGAATTAATTTCTGTGCTGTAGCTGTCAGCTGGTTTCACCGTGAGACATCCAGTTTGCTGGCTTCTTACCGTGCCTTCTGATATCTGCAGTAAATTATATGAGCATCTAAAGGAGTAGGTTTTGTGAGCTTCTGGCTCAGTAGCAATACTAATTTAGTACTGCCCATCACTGCACCACCATCCTTGTTTTGCAAACTCAATTCATTTTGGAGCTAAATTGCAAATCGGGGCCTGTTTTCTGAAGTTGCTTTTAATCCAGGTAAGTTAAATGATTTGCCTGAGTAATGTATAGAATGTGGTGGGTAGGAGGATGTCCTATATGGGAGAGACTTCAGGCTCGGGAAAATGCCCTTACAGACAAACAAATCAATTTTGAAGGCTTCCTAATTGATCTTTAGACCAGCCTTGCCCTACATACTGAATGGGGACAGAGACCTTGAGGGAAATGGTAATAGCTGATTATTATATAGTGAATATGCAGATCATCTTTAGGTGATCCCAGATTTTTAAAAAAAAAAAAAAGGGAGTGTGTGTGTGTATAGAAACACTCCCTGTGGCAGCATGCTGATGTGTGGGAGCAGAGCTGCTGTCTCTCCTGCTCAGCCTCTGCACCTGAGCTGGCAGCGTCTCTGCTAACGGTGGTAAGCTCATGTTCCTTCTTTGTGCCAAGCTGGGAAGAGATTGGCACATTCTCAACTGCTGTATTTTCTAAGTATTTGTTGATAGCAGAGGGATGACATGACTTGGCTTCTACACCAAGCTCTTGACAACTGTTTCTGGTTCTCCTCTCCCGTTCTCCCTTTCTTGTTGGCTTTGTTTTCCCACTTGTGTTTTGAGTCCTGATCGTCCTTTCTGCGCGTTTTCACAAGTGATTTGCCTTGCTGTTTCTTCTTTCCTGCTATTCCTAGCCGTGTATCAGCTGTCTAGCCCTGATCTCTGAGGTCTGTGAGACACAAGTCAGTGTCATCTCTGCTGAAAGAGAAAGGTATTTTTCTGTCTGTTCTGCTACTTACTGTAGACCAGCTCTGGTGCTGGTCAGGCCCCTGAAGCAGCAGAGAAAAAAAGCACAATTGCCTTCCTCGTTCACTGATTCATTTTATTACAGTGAATGGAGTGATGGGCTCAAAAGCTGGTGGGAAAGGGAGGGTGCAACTTGTAGCTGAGAGGGTGGTTAGGAGGAGAAGTGGGATTTTTCAAAGGTTGCAGTTCTCTGTAACACTGTCCTTCCCTTCACTTGCTTTCAGCTCTGTCTCCTGGGCCACAGCTGCAGTTAGTTGTGGAGAGGCTTCCTTTTATAGTCAACAACAGAAGCCTCTCCAGAGGATGACCTGTGGTGGATGGGATGCATGTCCCTCCAGGGATACAAAAGCAGACAGCATAGACCAAGATATCTGAAAAATAGTTTATTAAATTAGGTGAAACTTCTTCCACCTCCAGCTCCTCAGTTCTGGATTTAGCTTTTGTTTCACGGCGTTTGAGTTGGGCAGTTGCTTTCTCTTGGAGGTTCCCCCTTTTGGTGTTAAGTGTCTGAACTGTGTCGAGATGTTTAGGAAACGCTCTGCTCCATGCTTTGCAGGTGGACTGCTCTGTGAACCTCTGACATGCATAGTCTATCCTAAGCATGGCTAGTATAGGCTAGTTTTTCAGAAGAAAGGAACAAAACAAAGTCAAAGGGTCTAAAGCTAGTCAAAATAGGGTAGATTTCTTTTTTCCCCTAGGGGATGATTTCTGGTACATTTTGGAAAGAAATTTTGATAGAGAGGGTAGAGAGCCTTTAAAAATCCTGCTCCAAAGCAAAGGGAACTGAATTGTTTCAAGGTTTTGATTTCCCAAAAGTTGAATTCTGGCAAACATTGTTTCCTTAGTGTCATTTCTGGTAGTGATAGGGTAGGAAGTTCTGTACAAAATACTGATAATGATAAAGTGAAGCATGAGGCACATCCACTACATGAAAAATATTAGTCCAAATATTTGAAGTTTAGGAAATATTAAGAAAAAATAAAAGACCTGACAATGGAAGGTGTTAGTGTTGACAGGGAGTCCTGGTCCTGCAGACTGCTGATCTGCAGTGAAGCCTATTAGACATCTACTAGTAGTGTCCCTTCCAGAGTCTTGAACTGTTGTGGTGATGTTGTACTGCAGTGCTCAACCCTTCAAATAGGGTCTTGGTGGTTTTGCTTCGTTACTGAAAGTCTTGAAGCTGGATTGAATTCCACCTAATTACTGTCTGTAATTTCTTGGAAGTTTGAGTCTCTTCTTGGTAGTAGTTAAGGCAGGTTTCATCAAGGAGTGTCCTCACTGCCTACTGAATACTAATAGTTTCACTAGATAAACTACCCAAGTGAAATAATTATATTTTCATGGCAGCGTCTGCCCTCAGGTTAACTGTGGCCATGCTTGAAGTGAGGTACATTAAGGCTGGTTTGAAATAATCCTGATTTTATTATTAAGGCTTTTTCATCTTTGTACATTTCTTTTGCTTCTGTAGAATATGGAGGCTTTGTAGTCCTAAAGAGGAAGCCTCAGGTGCCCTTGCTGTGAGTTAATGAAGGACATGAAATTCCCCTCACAACATGAAACTCCCTCTGCCTTTGTTTTCCTGCCTTTTTAAAACCGACTCTCCCAGGGAATTTATGCAAGCAGACGCAGCCGGCCTTTTGAGGCAGTGAGCTGTGGCTTGTTTGACAGTCAGAGAACTTCTTGCTTGAGCAGCTTGCAGAGAGCATGGTTGCTCACC
Organism: Tringa tobata; assembly: GCA_033628505.1. NCBI lineage: Eukaryota > Metazoa > Chordata > Aves > Charadriiformes > Scolopacidae > Tringa > Tringa tobata. The sequence goes on along the minus strand of JAHREE010000279.1, from coordinate 5,931,397 downwards.
TGCTCTCTTGGCTTGAAAGAGATTTGTACAGAATACCTTGGCCAACAGTTGTGGGGGCACCGGGAAGGGGAGGCAGTTGGAAGCCACAGCGGCTTCACATAGGACTGTGTGGTTAAATTGTTTGGAAAACGCTAGGATCATAGAGTTTAGGGTGATGAGTTGCCCTGAAGCAGAAGTCACGTTGCTTTGGGATGATCCAGACGTTATGTTTTGGCTTTATTTGAAACATGTTGTAGTAACTTCATTTTTAAAAAATGGCATAAAGTTGGAGATTATGGTGTGAATGTCCGTTTGGAAGGAACTGCTTTTATAGCTTGTGAAAGATATTTTGGAAGCTACTGCTGCATTCTTTAAGAGCAATCTTAGCTGGCTTTATTGTCTGGGTACCTTAAAGCTAATTATGTTGCAGGATACTCAATATGAGGAGTATGTATTGTATAGGTATCAAGTGTGTGGTATTGGGCAACATGCCAACCTTTGTACAAAACAAGACGACAAGGTGGGCTGTTCCAGAAACCTTGCAAAGACTTGTGTAAAACAAATTTGGCATGACAGACTGATTCTATAAAATAAGTGGTTTGGGCCTGTTCTTAAATGAAAAGTGCTTTTTAATAGATGTCGTATGGGTCAGTTTTGTCTAAAAACTGTATATTTGCTTTCAGAGCTACTGTTCCTCTAAGAGGTTGAAAAGTGTATTCACTTGGAATTGTTTGCTAGGAGCTGTGATCTGTTGGGAAACTCCAATACTGTCCTAACTTGCTGTTTGTTAGCTTTGCATTATGTTTCTTGCAACGTATCTGATAGCATTTCTTACCTGTAGAATAGTTTAAATTTGTTTCCTAGAACAAGTCACCTTCTTGATGTTGTCCTCCATAAAGATAATGTGCTTTTGGCACCAGCCCTTTGAGAGGACATTGGAGATTTTGAAGTAATCCCACTTTGTTGTAACCATATACTCTTTCTAAATGCTTCTGGAGCATTCTATTGGAAAGATTTGCTTAACTTTTCAATTTGCTTCTGAAATGGCACATTTTACTCCATTATATTTTCTTTTAATTTCATTTCTTCCTGCTTGCAGCATTTCGTGTCACTTGTTTTTCATTTGAGAGGAAACAACAGGATTTTGGAAAGCAGTCAGTTTACAAACATTTGTTGATTGGGAAAGAGGAGGATACACCTTCCAGGACAGATTTGGATTAGCCAGTACAGAAAACGAGCGTTATCACTACTGTTCCAGATTCAGGGAACAAAGGTGGTATGCACATAGAAGCTATTGTGCTTAACAGATACCGACAGCGTTTTAGCTATTGTATTTCCTAAGAACAAAGTCTTGCTGTAATTGCTTTCTGTGTCACGCTGCTCTGTGTTGTTGCAGTCCTAATCTGGATTAAAAACTGTGGCAGTTGACCCCAGCTCCTAAAAACTGTGGCAGTTGACCCCAGCTCCAGGAGTAATCAGGTAGTGCACAAACAGCTCTCAGACAGTTCGGTGGTTTCAGAGCACTTTCACTGTTTCCCATTCTCATGCAAGGGAGAAGCCTTTGCTTTTATTGCATGAGTTTAAGATGCTATCTGTGCTGGGTTTTAAGATGCAAGGGTAGAGGTGGTACCTGGTCACCTCTTATCTTTAGGTCATAGGCTGTGTTTTTGGCTGTGGTGAGACACACAGGAAATCTCTCCCCTCTTTTAGAGCTAAATTAGGTATAAGTAGCCATTATGTGCCTTTGCTTTAAGAAGCAAGGGAAATGAGAGGGGCTACCCTCGGGCATTGCTTGATGTGGTGCCTACTTTTGCCATGTGGAGAGCATCTAGGTGGATTATTTTTTTGTGTGCGTATCAAATTCCTCTGAGGCTGGATCTTTATGATCACTGCCCTAGTTACTGCTTTTAATGCACGACCTCTTATTTTTCTATTTCTTTTATTCAGTTGGGAACTTCATGCTGCATTGGCATTTTCTATGCTAATATAGCAGTATATTTTGCAGACTTCCATCTCTTGTAGAAGTTAGGTTTCCAGTGCAGTATGACTCTGGTAATAACAGGATATCTACTTCTGATCTCACAGCTAAAAGGCTGAGGTCTTAAGACTGGTGTCAGTCACATCGCTGATCTCAGGAGGAGTTTCACATGGGTTTTTGGGGGGGTGTGTGTGGTAATGGAGATCACAGTCTGAAAAGGGTTTATATGTGCTCTGACTTTGGCTTGTTCTGAGACTTGTGCTAAATACCAGAGTGTTATAGCCATTTATGCCATTACAGTGATGTCTATGATGAATATTGTTTCTGAGGATGCTGTAGCTCAATGTGACTTGGTTGGTATCCTTTCTTAGTGATATGTAAATGACAGTTTCAATTTTAAGTGCTTCCCTGTAGGGGTTTCAGCTGCGCTTGAAGCCTCAGCCTTAACTCAGCATACTTAACTTTGATGCATCTCAGAAAATCACAAGCCTCCTGCAGAAGTCCCCCCATTAGTATCAACTGTGAAGATAGGTCAGTATAATAATCCTTAACTTGTTCTTCTAGACTGAGGCTGAATTTTGTGGTATTAAAATAGCAAAGATTAAGTGGGCGGGGGAAAAAACCCCCATGTGTTAATATACCATATGAAATTTTTATAACAAAATGTTACTGCTGTTCTGCGCTGTAATTTTAACATATTGCTATAGTGATATACGGAGCTGTTTCTTCTTGCTAGTCTCCTTGCTATCATTTAAACCTAGACAATTAGTAGCTAATTTTGAAGTGTTGGAAAGTTCACGTCGATGTTTAAGTGGTGCATTAAGTGATATTGGCATTACAGTGTTTGCATCTCTTAATGGTGCATTCGGTTTGTGGCACATCTGCTGTAGCTGTGGGCTGCCCTTCTGAAGGGAAATCCCAATAGTCCACAGTCTTAGATGCAGTCTTGTCACTTCCCCGGTGTCACATCTACACACCGTGCAGGTGCAGAGCGCGTTGTTTCGGTGAGCTGATCTTATGGAAAACCTAAAGGAAAGGCTGAAGAGCTTTCTGTAGCTGAACTGACCTTGGTTACCCCGTGGCCAGATGTCACACCGGGGAGGCGTGTGGGCTACCTTGGTGGGAGGTGCTGACTCAGCATTGTCCCTTGGGGTAGCAGGGTGCAGTTGCACTGGCCTAGGTAAAATGTTTTCTCAAATTTCTGGCAGTTAATTTCTGTCATTATAACATTTCTGCATATTCCAGTATGACTATTCAATTGCTTATCTCAGCTTTTAAAATCCTGTATCATTGTGAAATGAAGTCTGATGCATGATTTTGAGAATTTGGGGGATAAAGGCTAATTATTGTTGCTCAAGCAGTGTTTTACCGAGGGATTTTCTGTAGTGACTAAGTTCGCATAACAGACTTTTTTTTTTTTTTTTGCTTGACTTCGGGGATAAAAAAATGTAGGAATAGTTTTACTGTCTTTAATGACCTAAGGGTGACTGCACAAGTTCAGGTCAAGGGTCCACTTACCTTGTTATCCTGTGAGATAAGGGCCCATAATAGCTGGGAGAAAAGGTGTGAAAAATGGTGAAAATACAGGGTGATGCCTTCTGTTAAGTCTTCCCACCTTCTGACAGTCCATAGCTGAGGATCTGCTTGAGGAGTCAGGGGTGATATTTGTATCACTGTGTATTTAACAGGTCAATAGACCTCTTTCTGTAGTGTTGTGGGCTTTTTTTTGTAAATGGCTTTCTAAAGCTATTTTGAGTATTTTTTACCTTCACAGCATCCTGTGTCAATAAGTTCCATGATTAAATTACGTATATTATAAAAACTTCCTTTTGTTTGTTCAGCTGCTGCAGCTGGGGGCAGTGGGTGACTCTTGTTACGTTACGGATCTTCTTTGTGTTATATGTAGCTTCATACAGCACATACCACTTCTTTCCAAGATGAACACTTCTAGTTTATTTACTCTTTCCTTGTATAAAAACCATTGCATTCATTTAGTTGGTTTAATCAGCGTACATCTCTGAACCTTTTCTTGTTTTATAGCATCATGGTGGATCAGAGCTATGCTTAAGTTGCAGAGATACTATGGAAATAATAAAAGCCATCTGTTTGTTGCTTTTGTCTTTTCTAATTTTCCAGGATGGTTTCTCTTGGACTTCGTGACTTGGCAGATCCTTGATCTGAAGTTCTTAGCTGACTGTTGTCTTTTACTTGTCAATGGGAATAGCTAATTCAGAATTAATTTTTATGCAAGTATAATGATGGGGTTTGGATTTTTTATTATTTTGCCTGAGGCTAGATTTTGCATTTGTTCGCACTGGATTTCCCTTGCCACTTTAACATTTGGTCATCCACAAGATCATATGGTAGCTATTTGTTAGGAGTTCAAGTTTTGACTACCTTGACTAATTTTGTATTCTCAACAAAGTTCTCCGTACCTTTTGCAAAATCACATGGGCATTGTGTTGAGTAGTATGGGTCCTAAGTCAGATCCCTATGGGATGCTTTTGATACTCCATAGTGAAAACCAATAGTTTATATACAGCTGTTGTTTCTTACTTCTTGAGCACTTGTGAGCCTTCAAGAGGAGTCTCCTAGCTTATATTACCTTTCAAAGAAAAACAACTGTTGATGAGGTGTCTTTTCAGAGGATGTTCAGATATGGTGTGTTAACTGGACTACCCTGCGTTTACGGCTAATTGCTTCAAGAAGCATAGATGCGTTTTGGAAAGATTACTTCTTTCTACCGAAGAATATTAATTCTATTCTATTTCCATATTGATGCAGACCCCACCAATTCTGTTCTTTATTATAGCTTTTATCAATTTACCAGGCTTAGGCATTTGCTTTACTGGTCTGTAGTTTTCTGGATCTCTTCCCTTTTTTCCTTCCTTGATCTTTAAAGTCTTGGTGGGTGTTTGCTGCCTTCCATTCCTCCGCTACTGAGGCTGTGCCAAGTACTATGTTGCATGCTATAGTTAAAACTTCAATTTAGTATCTGGGTTCTTTGAACTGACAGGTATGATGTAGTCTGGCAAATCACAAAGGTATTGTGCTTGGCTACTCTCTCTGACTATTCTCTAAGTTGTAGCATCAAGATGAATTATATTTATAGCAATGCCCAGGAGAAATGCTGTATTTAAAGGAAATGGAAGAGTCTGCCATTTCAAAACTTAACAGAAGTTGTTACAAGAAAACGAAGGAATGGAGTCCATGTGAGTTGCAGATTAACGTATTGACTTTTTGGTGGACAGAAGAGATGAGTATCTGAGGTTGATAGGGTCTCAGTAATGGGTGGCATGGAGAAGGTGGGAAGGTTGTTTTCTGTTTTTCTTTGAACAGAAGCCAAGGGCTACTCAGAAAAAGCAAGCAATTGGCAAGGTCGTAACAAATGAAAGGAAGTGATTCTTCACACTGTAACTGACCTGTGCAAATAATTTCTGTCGGTTTCTGTAGAAGTTGAAATTACATAGACTTCAGAAATTCCTAGAGAAATCTAAACAAGCCATTTAAGGCTTTTAAATGCAGATAGTCCCTGAAACAGAAACTGTTGGAAGAACATCTTGGTTAAGTTATTACTATGTAATATTTGCCTTTCTATGTTATTCCTTATTCGCAACTCCTGCATACAAGTTTTGGGGCTAGCTAGGCTGTAATTGATTTTTCTGAAGTCCTTGTCCTGACTTCACAGATGGTATCCCTAGATGCTGCTTGGAGCATGGCACTCCGCTAGAAATTCTTGTTGTCAGGAGGAGCTGTTTTAACTCCTGAGCTCTGCTGCATGAGCAGCAGTTGCATTAGCAAAAAAGCTCACACTGAAACAGTCTTTGCCAATCACTGAACTGTTGTCGCTTATAAAAGCACATGGTGGCATACCTGAGTCTTCATCAGAAGGTCCCAAGCGCTGGTGCCTATGGGCAGACAGGTTCCTGACTTTACAGGGCATGACCTACCACAGGCATGGACTCCTTGGCATTGCCTGGCTTCAAATAACTGGTGGGAACAGAATATCTCTCTATAGATTAACATTGATCAGGTGGTGACCGAAGCTTGCTTTGTTCAGTGTTTGCTGTGGAAACCCAGGACCTGCCTTCTGGATCAGGATGCCAGATCAGGGCCCAGGCAGTGCTGGTGAGGTGGTATGTGTTGCAAGTGAGAGGCTGGATTTAGGACTGTATTTTGTGAAGGCTGGAGCGTGAACGGTCAAGTTTTGGAGAGGACATTGAAGTTAAGGCATCTGCAATGGGGAAGGTGATGGCGGGAGGTTAGAAGAATCCTGGACCATGGAGATGAGAATATTAAGGAGAAAAGGAGGAATTGAGATTGAGCAGCCAGGCCCAACAGTCTTAGTGACACCTTGGCTACCCAAGTCCATCAGCTGATGAATCAGAACTATAAAATTCTTGCAATAGCTATTTTCTTGGAAAAGTTATCTTTATTTCTTTCAGATTGTGTCTCCAGACATTACTATGAATAGGCAGAATTGGTGTGGATTTCATTTTTGACGTTGCTTGTAACCTGCTAGAGGCCATCTTTTATTAATATTCGGAATGTGGAAATTTTTATAGATATTCCCATAAACCATAAGTTTTGAATTTCTTACAGAAACTTATTACTGAACATTGGCACGATGCTGGATGACTGGGGTTGGATTGTAGCTAGGTTGTGGGGAAATGTTCTCCCTCCCTCCCCCCCCCCCATGCCTCACCCTTCATAGAGATGACCTGGTGGCTGCTGAAAGCCCTTAAGGTACAGACTGTTGCATTAAATTGGTTTCAATTTTCTGTCTTCCTCACC
>JAHREE010000279.1:5743325-5919650 GCA_033628505.1 Tringa tobata | reverse complement strand
TTTTTTTTTTCTGCCTGCAGTTGTAGACCTTGCTGTATCAGGAGAAATACCCTATTTTAAAAATATTTCTTCTGTAATTGATTTCTGACTTAATGAGCTAGAAAAGAGGAATAAAAAAAGTATAAAGGATATCTGAGGCCTTGAAACTGATTTGAAGAAAAGAATGCTGCTGCAGTCTTACTGTGTCCCTTAGTCTGCTCTCCCCAGGTATATTCTCAACCTTATTTTCTAATTTCATTTTCCTTTCACTAATTCCTCAGTTAATGTTTTTACAGTTTCAGTAGGTACTGGTTGTTGCAGGGATGGAAGGGAGCAAGATAGCTCTGTTCGTTTTATTTCCTTATTGCTGTTAGATCATAAACCTTTTGAACAGAAGTCTTCACCCACTGATGAGGGACGAGCATTGCTATGTTACTTTTATTTCTTTATTGCTATTAGATCATAAACACCTTTTGAACAGAAGTCTCCATCCACTGAGGGTTGGTGGTTTAGATGACTTAAAATTACCTGAATGTATTACCGTGGCCGTTTTGAATGTGATGGAGTTTAAGCATATAAATGCAAAGGTCAGTCTTGTTTTAAAATGAGAGGATGGATTTGGTAGTTGAACAACCAGTATGTGGATGAAAGGGATCTCTAAGGCATTTCATTTGGTGTTTAAGAAATGTCAGTGATGGAAAAATCAATATGGTTCATATGAAATGAATTTTAAAATGGGGTAATTAATAGGTTTTAATGCAATTGCAAATGTGGAATGGCCATTCAGTGTGCATCTTGCTATAGGGGATTTGCTGCCATTGGTACTCAGCTGTGTTATTAACATTTCATTAATGACCTGGAAGAGGTCATAAAATTGTTGTAAATAGAGTTTGCAGCCAACTGAAATCCTAGGGGCAAAAAAAGCAAACGTAGTTATGGAAGCCAGGCTTGTATCTTGGGAACTGCTGGGGGATGTGGAAAGGGAAGCTGGAATCTGGGTAGGTCAGGGCAGGCAGTCGGCAGGCCTTGGCAATCAGTATCCTGTGACCGAAAGGACCAGCGTGCTCTTTAGTGTGCGTGTAGTGTTATAGGTCACGTAAGACCCCTTGCTATTGGGCAGCTAGGTCTGGTCTGCTTCTACAATACAGTATCTGCCTGGGGTATTGATGTGTCAGATGTTGATATACAGGACAGAACAGAAGAATGTGAGAAAGATGTTAAAGAACAGGAAAACAGGCAGATAACAAGAGGCATACGAGGATGAGCCTGCTAAGCTTGAAGTTCATTGATTCCCACATAACGATTTAGAAATTGCAAACATTTCCAATGTAAGGTTCTCCATATAGTCCTGGTCTGTCTTTGTTGAATAGCTGTGCTTTATGTTGATGCTTATGTAAGACATATCAATATGTGGTCAATTCTATGGAATTTAAAAACAAAAGTATTCTTTAAATAGTTTGCTCAAAAGATTTGGCTTGGCTGGATCCTCACCTGATGTGATTTATGACAGTTTTATACTTGTGACTAACGTTTCATCTGACCATCTTGGTGGAAGATAAGGATTGGTGGAACAAGAGGGTAGACTTCATCACAGGTGGAGCCTCTGCAGAGTTAAAAATGTTGCTTGCCTGGAAAGCAAGGGCGTATTAAAATATTTTTCCATAAAGCATTGTTTAACATCCATATATGGCTGTTACATAATGTTTAAAAGACAAATCTCAGTTATTTCCAAGGTAGTATCTTTCCAAGTGTTTGCATTTTTAGGTTTTAAGAGCTGTTGTAGGCATGTGCAAATTTGAATTAACGTTGTGCTTGGTGGTTTGTGCTAGTATAGGAGATAATTTAGCATGCAGACCTTGCTACGTGTAATAGTTGGCAATATAAAAATAATTTTCCTTGATACCTGGATCTCAAAATTCAGCCTTGATTCTTGCAGTGGCAGAATTGGGGTGTTGTATGTGGGCGGTGTTGGTCATCCAGTGACAGTGAATAGGGAAGTTATGGAATGGCTCTTGATAACATCAAGGTACGGTGTTGTAAAGAGTCAGTTCTCACAGCTGTAACTACCAGAATGAAGATTGTAGTCTACATGCAAGTTGGACTTAGCTTGAAACTATTTTCTGTGGCAATACCATGGAAGCTCCTCTGAAAAGGGTGTTGATGCTCTTACCCATATCAGAGAGAGTTTTCAAATATATTGTGAAATGAGCAAGCCTCTGCTAAGATAGAAGGGTGTGAGTGTTTGGTGGGTTTTTTGGTGTGTGGGTTTGTCAGAGGTTTTTCACTCTTTTTTTTTTTTTTTTTGAAACAAGGTTTTTATAGTCAAGTCCCTGAGCTCATAATGAGTTAGCCTCAAAATCTTAGAGCACCTAAGCTTGTTTTCCCTCACTCTTATTCTTAAATGTTTGTTACATTAGGAGAAGATCTGCCTGGAGGGTGTCATGTCCACCTCCCCCTCTATCAAATGCTACTAATGAACATCCTGGCCATGAGCGTGCTGAGAGTGGCTTCCTGTCAGAATTGCCTTATGTAAAATCATAAGGAAGCAAATGTTTCTGGTATCCTCCCATTGTTTTGTTTCCTGTGAAGTAGCAGGCTGGATGTGTGTCCTGGATACAGGCTTTTTTATGGCACTATACGTGTTGGGATGATCCAATCAAATCATTCTTGGTATCCCCTATAGTCTCGGCACAGCAGGAAACGAGGCTTCCTCGCATCCTGTTGTTCTCTAGTTAGCCTGCCTTTGGAGAGCTCGTGGCTCTAGCAGAATCCAGAATGAAGGTGAGCTTAAAGTGGATTTAGGATTTTTTTTTTTTAATTTTTTTTGTAAGTTTAAGATCTAGTTTCTAACCTTATCCTAAAACGTTCCTTTTTTAAATAATTCTCTCTCTCCCCTGTAGTACCTTTTTGATGCAGTTCTTGTGTTTGCGCAAGCATCCCTGTCTCTTCTATTTTCTTTTTTTAAGATCTAAGCCGTTATTTTGTGATTCCCTTCATACATTTTGTTTACTTGTTTAAAAGCTACCACAATAAGCGTATAGCGAACAATGAAAATTTTACATTCCTGATGCCTTCTTGTTCCATAACAGCTTGCTTAATATTTTTTTTTTTCCCCAATTTGAGCAGTGGTTAAGCTATCTCTTGTCTGCTTTTGCTTTTATGTATTCTGCTGTCAGCTTCTTGGTAGTTTTTTCTCACCTTTGTTATACATTAAGTTTTATTAATAGCATAATTTATCTTTAGTCTCTTTGTGTAAAATCAGATAACTTCTTATTTGCTTAATGTCTTTTATTGTGCACACAGTTTTTAAAGACTTCCTCATGTTTTAGGAAAAACCCTACAAAGTTCACATCTGTGCAATTCCCTACAGCAATTCCTTCCAGCTTCAAATAAATAAGAGTAGTAGTAGTAGTTAAATTTTCTGTAGCTCAGGGAAACTTGGTGAAATAGTTATTTGACTTACTTTATGTGAGTGATAACTGCTCGGAGTATATTAGTGTTGGCCTCTGCTTGATTTTTGTGTCTGTTTTGTGTTATTGCCTTTCTGAGCTGTATTTGTGCTACCTGAGCTTGGGAAATGTCAGCACCTCAACAGCAGAGGTAAAAACTGTTGCTTGCTGGGACCAGAGGTGGTCTTTAGTCCAAGAGGGGAAAAAAACCATGCATGTTAACATATGCAAGTACCTCAAATACTGTGAATGCTTGGGGAGATTTTTTTTTTTTCTTTCCTATTGAATAATACTGTGATTAAATGTTTCCAAAATCAGCTCTGCCTTGGTTAGTAGATCACGTAACCAGTCAAAACTGGTCTGGCAGTCCCTTTTATTGTTACTTTAGGTAGCTTTCATGAAAATTTTCATTTCTCTTAGGTTTAACCAGTGTTCCCCTTTCTCCTCCTAGCATTCCTTTGTCCCTTCCTCTCTCCACCCCTGGGAATATGAGTTTTTCCTCTCCTGCCTCTGAAGGCTGCTTTCTGGGGTACAGACTTTCTGATACTGCCCGTGGGGTGGGTCTATTATCAGGAAAATAAACAGGGTTTTTGTTGACTTTTTAGATAAAAGCTGCTATGCTGCAGGAAACTGAATCTCTTTCTGTTTCTTAAATCAGCTGGAACAACTGTAATAGTTGTCTTTTACTGTCCTCTTTCTAGTCTTGCACAAGGGAATACTGTGTCTCCTTTCAACCTATGCAGAGTGTTTTGTGAGAGCTATTTTCATGAGGCCTTGGATGAGTGTTTCCATTACCTCAGGCAAATATTATGGGTCTCTCTTTTTTTTTTTTTTTTAATCTCCTCTTTCCCCCCTGAAAATCCAGATGTTTAATGCCATCACCCAGTGCTTGAAAGATACTGGAGTGTTTTCCACAAGATAGTTTGAGGTTTGGATCTCTTTCCCACAGTTAAAAATAAAATAACCTCCGACTTTCAGCCCTCCCCTTCCCAAACTTCATCTACTGTGTCCAGCAACTTCACTCTTCATAAAATTTCTTAATTGTCAGGAATTCTGCTTTCCTCTGTGTCTTGTAGAATAAAGAGCTAGCATATATGTTATTGTAGTACTTTTAAAAATATTTATAGTAATTTTGAAAATATTTAACGAACGATCAGGTACGGTGCCTGTGAGCTGCTACAGAAAAAGAAGATCATGCCAAGAGTAATGGCACCCGGTAACTGTTTTGGCCAAACTGTTCTGATAATTATGTTGTATTCAACTTTGCCATAATTTTAACTGACTCCTGCTGTTTTTAGCTTATGTATTCTTCATTTTTTTTTCTCAAATGCAGCTGTTTCTATATTCTCTCTGTATTTAAAAATCAGTTTGTTTGTTTGTTTTTTTTAAAGGGAAAAAACCTCATTGTTTTTTACTGGTATGTGACAGCCACTGAAAGACTAGCACCTTGATCAGGCAATAGCTTCTACAGTTGTGGTTTGCATGATGCCATAGAAATGCTTTGTTTAAAGGCTTCTTTCTGCAACTTATTTTATTTTCTTTTGTTTTCAGACTTTTGATGCAAATGACCTGTATCAGGGACAGAATTTCAGCAAAGTTCTCAGCTCTCTCGTGGCTTTAAATAAGGTGACCGCAGGTAAGTAGACTCTGCTCTGTCCTTGTGCTTGCTTACCTTACCTTACCTTCAATTCTCATCAGTGTGTATATTCCAGTCAGGATAAAATTAACATGCCTAGTGTTTTAGAAGAGTTTCTTTGTTGCAGTTTATTGTTAGGATTTCTCTCTTTCCAGAAGGACACTTTACAGTGGAGCTAAGGCTGAGCCTTTTAGCTGGCAAGAATTTTTAGAAAAAGTCCCCATCTTCTTTTTTTTTTTTTTTTTCCAGTTTGAAACACTAAACATTTACTTTTGCCCCGATGTGTAATTCCTGTGTTTAAACACTTCTGTCAATGTTTTTGTTGTCGTCCTGTCCCCCTACTCCCAAGCATTGTCTTTTCTTGACAGTAACAAAGGGATAGCCAGCATCTCTGACCCCTTAATCTATGCATGTTTCATTTACATAGCAACTATAAGTCCCAAACCATCTAGAGTTCTTTAGGGAGAAGAGAGCTGTAGAAATAGCACACAGGTGAGAGGTGTCCATGCTTTGTAGGGTGAGGCTGTACTAAACGATGTCAACAGGACCCCAGGAGAGAGGTATTGTTTAAAAATGGGCCATACTTGTCAATTTTTATGTGGGGAGGAAAAGGAAGCTGATAGAGAAGTCAGTGGTGGATCAGTGTGACTTCATTTAATAGTAATCTGATAAGTATGTTGTCATTCTTATAATATTCCTTTGGTCCATTACAACAGGGGTTTTTTTATTAATTTTTTATTTCCTCCTTGCATCAGAAAACACCATTTAAGAGTGAGTTTTACAACCAAATTCTTAGTTCTAATGAATGGGTATGGAGTAATACCATTGATGACTTTGAAGATACTTACACCAGTTGAAGATACTGCCTTTCATCTTAACTGCAAGTGTGAATGTAACCCATTTCAGTACATCTGTAAAGCTGATGTATACTGACCGTAGCTGTCTTTAAAGGGGAGAAAAACTGTGTCTGTTTGGTCCAGACATCAATAGATTAATATCCACATCAAAAAGCCACAATTGCAGCTGGCCTTAGAAAGGACACAGGCTGATCCCTTTCATGGTGGGGGGGTGGTTGTGGTATAGAAACCAAAAATCAAAACCACATGCGAACTGTGGTGTTGCCTCATTCCTAGGAGTAAGCAGAGCTGCATAAATCTTCCTGACCGACTCTTCTTCCAAACACTTTCCTTTAATTTGGTGACTGTGTAGAAGGCATTTTGGATGCTATCTCTCTACCCTGATACTGGAAGATGGCTTTCAAAGCCATCTGGGTCTGCAAGAATTTCAGGTATACGTATGTTCTTCTGAGATGGGTCTTTCTGCAGTGGAAGAAGACCCATGAATATGAAGGTTGACAAAAGGCTGCAATGGTTATACAGTTCATCTAATTATTTTAGTTCAGAAGGGGTAGGATCCAAGGTACCAGTTATTGCTGGTAAGGGGACAGATAAGGGGAAAGGACATGGTGTAGGGAAGCTGCCATAATGGTGGAGAAGAAGAAAAGGTGTTACCAACATTGGAAATCTTTGGATGGATGGATAGAAGTGTGGAGCTTCTGTGAAATCTACCAAATTAATATTTGTCAAATATGCACAGTCTGTTGCCAGTCAAAATTCTTGAGTTTTAAGCAGCAGAGTTTAATTATTTTCTGACAATAATCCTCTTGATAAATTCATTGAACATGTTTATTTGGTATTTTAGTGGAAGCTTTAATGGGTATATGGGGTCTGCAAGCCCTTTTAAATCTATCAAAAGTTCAAATTAATTTGAAAGTATTCAGATATTATTGGTAAAAATGCTTGCAATTTGCATGTGGTTTGTTTGTAATTTTCCTCAGACACATGCAGTTTCTAATTCAAGCCTTAAGACGGGCTTTTGTGTTTGGTCTGTCAGCTCTGCTGTTGTGAACTGGAAAATGTGGGGAATCAGTAGTGTGTTTTAGGGTTGCCCAGAGGCTGGGAGACATTGCCATGAATGAACCTGATCCTCTTTACCCAGGTGAACTGCATCAAGGCACTGTTTGATTGGGTGGTGTTTGGTCTGTTCTTCTACTTCACTGCAGACAGGAAACATAGCAAACTGGAAATGGAGATGCTTCAGGTTACTTTCAACCCTTCAAATTCTGTTAGTTACTGAGGGTTACATCAACTCTAAAGTTTCTAGGAGCATTAGGATTAACCACAAAGTTATTTACAAACAAAGCCCATCATCTAGTCCTATTTCTCTTCTAGTAGTCTGTGAAAACAAAGATGGATGTTCTTTCTGTGATGGACTGTAAACACCAGTGTTTATACAATGGCCTTCAAATGCTTTTAGGAAAGCAGGCACACAAAGTGTGAGGTCTTACGACTTCATTGTGCGACAACACTATCCATACAAAATATGCAACTTAATATCAATAGTTTTAATATTTCACTACTTGAGTAGAGAGTCTGTATATATATTGAGAGAGAGAGGTTTTTTTGAAGGATAATGATCTTTAAAGGATGACAAAGACTCACTTTAAAGGATGTGCCTGAGGAAGGTATTCTCTGCTCAGTCACTGTGGACTTGGAGCTTCCTTTGTCAACGCTTTTCTTCAGTGCTCATTGTCCATCTCAAACCCTTTCCCTTCTCCTGCATCTCAGCTGCTGTCAGATGCTGTGCTGAAGTTGAAAGGCTGTCCTTTCAAGTTAGGATGAATTGAATTCTCCCTTCAGATTTGGGGTGGAACAGCAGATACACTTTGTTCACCAGTCTCCTTGTGGAACTGCACCTGTGTGTGTATTTCCCTTTGAGCAAAAATAACTGGCATTGCATAATTGTTGTCTGCTTTAGTCTGAAAGTAACTGAGAGACTGTAGTTCTGTGTGTGTGCCTCTGCTGGAGGTAGAGATGTTGGAGGCAAAGCAGACTATTAGGAAAGAGTACCAGAGGCATAAAAGCCAGGAGAGCACTTGGGATGCTTTTGTGCTTGTGAAAACATACGTTTGGGACAGAAAATAACTGCATTGCTTTTGGGGCTTTTTGAAGCTCAGGTGCTCACTGGATAATTTTTTTGTACATGGGAAAACATGAGGAAAAGGAATGATGTGCTGTACCCATGCAAGAGAACAATGCTTGTCTCCTGTAACATGTCACCTGTGCAAGGGCCCTGGGAGCATCCCCCTCCTGGGGTTTGGCTGTGAGGGCTGGGGGAGCTGGTGCAGCCAGGGGTGACCCCCCCCATCACATTGTGATTCTGGGAGAGGCTCCCAGCAGTGCTGTGGGAGGCTGGCCAGCACCAACCTGGAAGAACCTTAGGAGCCAGTTTTGGTGCAGCCTGTCCCATACCTGGCTAATCTGTAGCAGTCCCCCCCCTCCCCCAGATGAGGCAACATCCTGTCCCCAGGGAGGTGCCCGATGTCCAGGTCTGGCTCTGCCCCTGTGCCCTAGCTGCCCTGCTTCTGTCTGGGGAGGTGGGATAAGCCCTGCCACCTCCTCCATGCCTCCCAACCCACAGTGACCCCAGTGGCACCCTGGCAGCACGTCGAGCTACCCTTTGGGTGACCATCTCAAATGGATGTGCTTCTCAGAGTAGAGACAAATAAAAGATGGGAGAGATTTGAGGCGGGGGGTGGTGGTGGTGTTTTTTCAAGCAAGCGGCTTTTCTCCTTTCCACTCCTCCTATCCCTCCCCCTCTCTCCAAAGAAGAAGAAATAGCTTAGTTGGCAAAAAAGGGATGAGACAAAGGACCGTAGGAAAAAAGACAGTGGAAGGAATGTTTTAATTGAGAAGAAGATGGTGGTAGTGGGGGAGAAGAGCTAAGAAACAGATGTGGCTGGCTTTACTTCAAGCAAGTTTTATGCATTCGAAATTCTTGGCCACTAGCTAAAATGATGCTAGTTAATTACCTTTAAATAGACTAATAGTGAGTTGGAATGGAGAAATACAACCCTAACCCTCTTCTTCCTAAACAGTTCAGATTGTTTTCTGTCTGTGTAGGGAAGAAACTGCCAGTGTCTTGAGATTTCAGATCATTTATTGCTGTAACTCTTTTTAATTATGAAGCAATTACAGATACATTGAATCTGCTTTAAGCACGTGAGTCTTACAGAAGTAAGCAGAAATTATATGCAGATTTCTCAAATTCTAATATTTACTTATTTTTCCCCGCCTACAGACATAGGGCTGGGCAGTGACTCTGTATGCGCACGTCCCTCATCTCATCGGATAAAATCTTTTGATTCTCTGGGATCCCAGTCTTTACACAGTAGAACTTCAAAACTTTTTCAGGGACAATATCGGAGTTTGGTAAGTTCTAGGAGCAATAAAACATGCTGTGGTGTGATTTATATTTTTTGTTCTTTGACAGGAGTTATAAGTAGACAATAGTGTAGCAAAGTACCTGGTTCCTCTGTTTCACCTCTGTATTTCAAGTCTGTAACATTCTATTTCTGCAGCTTTTCTTATGATGCTCTGAAGCACATACTGCTTTCTGTGACCTTCTGGTTATTTTTTTCCTTATTTAACACTCCATGTTTTCTGCATATGCAGTATCTTCCTGGACTTGCTTTTTCAAAAGCAAAAATCTCATTTTTTCCATGTCTGTGAGTTTAGGGATGGTGGCTGAAAGATATTAAAACCTCAGCAAAGGTGGTAGTTTAAATATTGGCAGTATCAGTAGTTAATCCTGTTTTCTGTTGTGTTTCAAGGTGAATCCTTCAGCCAGCCTTCAGGTAACTGAGTGGTGTGGGCAGTTGTTTTACAGTGCAGCTGAAATCAGGATGGGGTACTGTATTGAAACTGTGACAAAAGGTGGTTTTAGTGACTATAAGACTTGCAAGGAGGGTTCAGAACCTTACTGTAAACTGCTTTTTTCCATGCTTGGAGGAGGCTGTTTTGAACTATGTGATGATTGCTGTGTGAAACTTTAAACACAGCTCTATGCTCAGGCTTTCTTAGGTGTGGTTTGATGTGTTTTCTCTGGTAGCAAAGCCCTTGCAAGTTCTTGCCCCAGGCCACTAATTCCAGCTCCCCCTCCACTGTTCACCACCCACTCGGTTTTGCTGATGCAACTGTTGTGGGACTAGCTCTTGGCTGGATTACTGAAGTAATCAGAGTTTTAAATATTTCTGACACTTCGGTGATCTGAGCAGCTCTGCAGGAAGTTACAAAGGGGCAGAGAAGTGCAAGAAGGAGGGACAGAGAGCTAGTGACCAAACCTGAGAAATTCTTAGTTAGGTTTTGCTGTTGTAGATGATCAGTTTGGAGGTGTTCTCACTAGATTGTGCTCAGTTTCCTCTACTGGAGAGCCATCCTGGCAGAGTAAAGGGGCTGTAGTTGATGTCACTGTGCAATGCTGCTGCTTATTTTGTAGCTTTTTGCCATTTACTTAAGGAGAACTTTTTGTCCACTCTGCTCAACAAGAGACAAGCACACAGTGTACAAACAGAGGACTAAGGTGGAGGCACTTGTTTGAAAATGTGCCTATCTAGTTGTCGAACATTGTGACTTGCATTATCTTGGCACTTTCTGTATGTTTTCAAAGTTGCACTTGCCCTCATTTTTCTACAGTTTCTCAGCTGCTAAAAGTCCGATTGTTAAATTGAGTTGTGATACCATAACATTGTGATACAATAACAAGTATTAAGCTGACATGTTATATGATCCTAGTGACATCACATAGTACATCTTTTAATCATCTCAACTATGTAGACAACATGTAGGCGAAATTCTGCTACCTGGATAGCTGAATGGGATTGCTTATACAGTCATTTTCTCACCAAGTTACTTTTTCAGTAATACAGGTATTGATCCTTACTTATGATAGAGACAGACATGATTTAGAATGCCGTTCTCTCAGTTCCAGTGCAATGGATTATATTTGGATTAATTAAAGCTGTCTGATTAATTTGCCTCTTTAGCATATAGTTTGTGCTAATTAGTGTGAAATGCTTAAATGATGCAAATACTCAAAATTGACATCCAAGAACAAAATGCTGAACTTGAACATCATTAATTTAAAAGGCTTCTGAGGAGTAGCTATTAACACTTTTTATGATAGAGAGATAATTTGCCTTCACATTTGTGATGGGGATGGGCGCATATAGATATGTATGTATACACACACACATATCTATGTGGACAGCTGCAAGTTTGACATACTACAGACTTGCAGCTCTGCTAACCTTGAGGCAAATGATTTGTGAGTACTTACTGAAGGTAAATCGTGTAACTGTTTTGTAGGTTTTGTAGAAGACTGTTGTCCTTCTACATTGGCAGGCTATGGAGACTTGCACATTCAGGCGTGGAACCTTCCAGCCTGATCTGTTACAGGGAAAGAACCCAACAGTTTTAACTTGCAAACTCTTTATTTATATCCAGCATTAAACTAAACTTAACTCAGTTCTGCCCTCCTCCCAGCCTGGAAAATTTTAGGGGGGAAAAAACCTCTCTAGTGTAAAGCTGTTGTTTCTTTGTAGTTGCCAAAGGCAGTTTTAATTTATACTACATATAGAAAATAGAAATTGATTTTTGGGGGAGTAAGAATTGTTCTTGTTTTAGCTATCTTACACACTTCTGATTTGAAGGGGCTGTAATAAGACAATATACTCCCTGGACTGATACAGATCCATAGTTGAAAAATTACAGAAATACTGGAGTGAGGAGTGTTGTGTGTAGAGGAGAGGGTATTTCCATTTTATGGATATTTCTTTTTCCTTCGTGGAATAACTGTTTAAATCTCTAACATGATCTTTTTTGTTGTTTGTATTCTCACTTACTAGGACATGACAGATAACAGCAACCATCAGGTGGTGGTGAGAGCAAAATTTAATTTTCAACAGACAAATGAAGATGAACTTTCTTTTTCAAAAGGAGATATTATTCATGTTACAAGAGTGGAAGAAGGAGGCTGGTGGGAAGGAACTCTAAATGGCAAAACAGGGTGGTTTCCAAGTAACTACGTGCGAGAAATAAAATCAAACGGTGAGTTTTGAAGGAGAGCATATTTGCACAAATTCTGGCTTTGGGTAGAGGTTGATAGTTGGTTGATTTATTAAAAATTGTTCTGCTTTTTTGTTTAAGCTTGACTGTATTTATTGGATTTCATTCACAGTGAGCATTAATGCTCAGGAACTCATACTCCCCCATCCCAGTTTGCTACACAGCTCTAGGACTTGTGAATTAACAGTAAGCAGGCAGAAAACTCGCCCGTTCTGTTTGCTTGTCTGTCTGTCTCTGTCACAGTTGGGCTGCTCTGACTTCCTTGATCTGAATTCCTACAATGCTGGATTCTAGCTCTCGTGCTAACATACTTTGAATTGGTGCTTTGGGTTTAAATGGTATGAGATTCCCTGGAAGTGTCTTCAAAAACAACAAAACCAAAACCCAAACCAAAACACACACACACCCAAAGCAACAACAAACTACACCAAAAAATTTCTAAACATGTCATAGAATCATAGAATGGTTTGGGCTGGAAGGGACCTTAAAGATCATTGAGTTCCAACCCCCTGCCATGGGCAGGGACACCTCCCACTACAGCAGGTTGCTCAATGCCCCATCCAGCCTGGTCTTGAACACTTCCAGGGATGGGGCATCCCCAACTTCACTGGGCAACCTGTTCCAGTGTCTCACCACCCTCATAGTCAAGAATTTCTTTCTGGTATCTAATCTAAATCTCTTCTCTTTCAATTTAAAACTGTTGCCCCTTGTTCTGTCACTGCTCTTCCTGGCAAAGAGCTCTCCGGCTCTCCTGCACGCTCCCTTCAGATATTGGTAGGCTGTTATAAGGTCTCCCCAGAGCCTTCTCTTCTCAAGGCTGGACAACCCCAGCTCTCTCAGCCTGTCTTCATTTCCCGCTACTTAGAATTGGAGATTTCTCCTGCATTTGTTTGCTCCTACCAAAAGTTCAAGACAGGTTTTAAAAGATAATGTATTTGTGATTTTTCTTCTTGTTATTCGTGTGCCCTTCACTTTTCTTTATATAGACTTCACTCTTCTACTGAAGTTTTATTTTGAACTTCATGCAGTGAAAGTGCCTTCTGTAAATGTCATCTTCATTACTGAATATCAGAACTATCATTGCTGCTTAATCCATCAAGACCTTGATGTGGGTGACATTATCTTTTTGTTTGTGTGTGTGTCTCTTTTATTGTCTTTGCTTGCTTTCAGAGCTTGGGGATGAACCTGGTGGGATAAAACTACCCAGGGATGTTCTGAGATGCTTTACCACTCTTTCCCTTGTCACAGCTTCAATCAAAACACACATCTTTTGGGCCATGCTAAAACCACTGGCACAAATTTTTTGGTTTTAGGCAGCCACATGGGTACATGATTACAAACTGAAGTTGTGAGGGTAGAGCTCCATTTTTAAGCTTATTAATTCCTCCATTTGCATCCTCTTACTTTCTTCCTTGACTTACTATCTACAGTCTGTACAGAATGCTAGATCTGATATCTATAACTTCATTGTAATTTTCAGTGAGATGCTTTTAGGCATAGTCACTATTTAAGACTTAGCTTTAATGTTCTTTGGAGATCTCTCAGATGCAGTTTATCCTGGAAAACAATTCCTGAAGCCTGTTGTCTCTTGTCAGTAGTTTTGTAGCAGTCTCTTTCAGCCACGATGACTATCTTGTCTCATCATTACACATTCAAAACATTGATGAAATCCAAACAAGACTTCTGCAGCAATGTTTTGATCTCTTCCAACTCCTGAGACTAGAACCTGGGTCAGCAGTCAGGATCCAGAATGGAAGTAGCTTTTAACCGTGAACATACGAGAACCAAAAGTTGACAGCAACTTAAATTAAGGTGGTTCTTGTTTTTCACCTTGTTTTTCACCCAGCTTCACTTGGGCCAAGTAAATCCTCTTTCCTCTCCTAAATAGGAAAGCCAACAAGCTATGGGGCCGTAGGTAGTACCAAGTGCAGTTTGAGTCTTGCCAGCCCTTGCAATCCTGTCTTGATTCCTGGAGGCTGAGATGAATGGCTTCCAGTTCTCCTGGGTTTAAATGTCACTTCTCACCATCAGAAAAGTTTTCTGCTGAGCTCTTCTTTTCCCTCCACCATATAGGTGAGTTGCCTGGGTTACAAGGGCTTGCTCATTCTGGTTTCTGCAAGACTTCTTGCATTCTTGGAGCATACTCTCATATGCTCAGTTGCTTCTGAGGAAGGGAATATGTGCCCATGCTTTTCTCTTTCTCAGGAAATTGAGTTCATTGCTTTGTTTCCTGTGCATTTACTGACTATTACAAACTTTAAATGACTCTCTAGCTTTCTCTTTTCTTCTCCTTTTTAAAGACAATTACTATTGTCTTTTAGAGTACTTTGTGGAATTTCACTTCTCTGTGGTTTCAAACATGGATGTAGCTAAGTTCTCTTTATTGCTACATCAGCAGTGCAGGCACTGTTTAATTTATCAAAATACTAGTTTTAACCTGCTTTTTGCCTTGGTAGCTATGTGTTGGAATTGTCTGAAGCTGACCTTTTTATAATGAGGAATGAGGCATGGCAGAAGGAAGCATGACATATTAAGAGGTTCTTGATAACTGTTAATAACTCATCTTCCCTGTTGAGTTGTAATTCACCTTTTCTTTTGATGTATGTATGCTATGAAATGTTCTGTTGCTACTACCCTGTGTCCATGTTAGTTCTATTTCAACTGGTGACCTTAATTTTGCTTCTTTTTGTGTGTTTGAGGTCACTGTAGTATGTGTGATATTTGATCGTGTCAGTTTGCATCTACTTTTCCTGTGCTTCCTTTGAGATGCCCCTAATTTTTAAAAGACTTGTCATTCTTGTGAGCCTTTTCTTCTCAGATTGTCACTAGTGACAGAGTCCTTTTTTAACCCATATTTCTAAGTTTACTGACTACTTCTTACTTGAAATTCATTATTCTCATCGCTGCGCTCTTTTTTCTCTTTTCTTTGTTGTTTCTGTGAAATTTGTTATGAATATTTCTGTTCTCAGCTGATTTCTGTTTTGTGGGTATTGCTCAAGGTGCTAGAGAAGGCTATTCTGTAATTCTCCTCCATTCTGTTGCCACTGCGTCCTGAGGTTGGACTTAGTTTATTCCACTGTCCTTGTTGAAACAGGAATGTAGTGCCATTTACCACAAAGCTCAAAAGTGACATAAATGGCTCCAGTGGGTCTTCAAGAGAGGTTTCATCTGGGTTATATGTATGGGTTGACAGTCTCTGTTGCGCTCCTCTGCCCCTGCTCATCTTTGCTAGTCTTCATTAGACTGGTTGACACTTCCTGAGTTGGTAGTCTTTCACTGTCCATTTTTCTTTGTGGCAATTATATATACACCACACTGTAAGATTTTTCCAAATTCAGAAATGTTTTAAGTGCTTTCATGCTTTGAGCATGAAGTTAAAATACAAAAGAGCTTTTTTTTTTCTCATGTATTTTAAAACAAGTTAGTAGAACTGGCAAGCTCAAATTCAAAATGCATTTTCTGTCAATGTTACAGTGAATTGATTTAAAAATTATCAGAATAGGATTGTTGAAATACTTGCTCTTGATTAAGGTCTCTCTATGAATGGTGTGTTCATCCTGGACATCTAATCGGTTTTCAAAATGCTCTGTAAAATGTTCTGGCATTAACAGTATGACTCCACCTTTCTTCTCTCAAATGTGGCTGAAAATACTGCAACTAGTTAAAAATTCCGTACAGGCAATATTGTGTGTTATCATTTTTGGTGATGGTTATTTGGAGAGCTCCTGAGAACTGGAGGGTTTGATTAAATAAATCCCTTCAGTCTGCTGGAGCCTGACTTCAACAAACTGGGTAACAGAAGAAAGGAAAGAAGTTCTTATGCATGTGTGGTTTTGTTTTAAGTCTCACAAAATTCACAGACATTAGATGTTCAGATAAATGGATTTTTTTGCTGAATTAAAATATCCTCTAATGTCAGATAACTGTTTGTGATCTTAGCTTGTATGTTGCTCTGAAGTTAGATATTGAAGGAAAGGAGGAAAGAGCTAGAAGGAGAAGCTGAAAAATACGGGATAATACAAGATTATGTTATAGCAGTAGTTCTCTTTCCCGAGAGGGAATTCCAAATACTAGCTGTGTGAAAAAGTTGCCGTGAAGGAAGTGAACGCTCAAATTTGGTGTGCTGCTTAGCAATGGGAACTGCCTTTATCTACATTGCTTTCTTGAAGATTTTAAAAGAAAAGTAAACTACGTTACATGTATTGCATGAGCAGAGCATGCTGCACGATAACTTATCTCAGAGCAGCTAAAACATGACAAGGCTGTGCCCGTTTACTACTTTGTAATGTGTTTGCTTAGCTGGGCTGGAATGATTAGTGTTAGCACAATGTTACTACATGTACGAGGCAAGCTATGAATGCTTGTAGGAAAGATGCTGAGGTTATCAAGCAAAGCACAGCATTTCGTTTTCTTAGGGCAGACAATGACACTGTAAACTTTGGGGAAATAGATTTGGTTGAGATGGAAAACAGTTTTTCCTTTGCTTCTGGGTGTGTATTAGCCTTTCCTCCCCCACCTCCTTGACCCAAGGGGAAAAGGAGGATTTGTTTGAAAGTGTGGTACTTGGGATCAAACTTATAAATAGAAGAATAGTTTCTTTTTAGGTATGTGCCTGCACTGTAAGGATCAAAAAAAGACGGTCCGTTTCTCTCTCCCTCCTTCCTTCCTTCCCTCCCTGTGTGCGTGTTTTCATTTCCCTTCTTAAGCCCTGTAACATCTTGCCTTTTCTTTTTAATGTTCTTTGATCGCTAGTCAGGAAGTACTTTGAAATGAGAGGACTTTATTTTCATCCTGCCGTACTGTTACACATGACAGAGGGTAAAAGATTTATACTGTGTAAACTTGTTAGATATTTGACAGTGTGACCTTATTGACGTTATTTTATTATATAAAACAGAGCAGGGAGGGGTGAAGGTGTAGGTGGAATCTTGTTGTTTACGCTGCTCCTTCTGTCTTGCACAGCAGAGATTTGGAGGCTTAGTTTTGAGAATTCCCTTGTGATGAGAAGAGGGGTTAGCCAGAATGGGGATGCATTTGCTTAGCTCTGCTGTCAGATGTTAATCAGATTTTTTAAAAAAAAAATCACATGATCACTTGCTGACTTCTTATCAAAGTGCAATACATATAAATGGCATGAGATTATGCAGAAGGGAACATAGCTTTGAAAAATGATATTTGATATGTCACAAATGTCACTCTAATTCTTCACAGAAGTTAACATGTCATTACTGTCTTAACCTCTCTTCTGTTATGCTTTCTTGGTAGTTATGTTATAAACAGGCCCAGTGCAAATTGCAGTGTTAATGGATCTTCTGCTTAGATGTTTAAAAAATAAGAAAATCATAGTGTGGGAAAAGGCCAGAATATAGTGGAAGAGTAGTGTGTCTCCTGTTCCCATCCTGTGGTGCATGAGGGAAGGACAGATGCTTTTCACTTTTAGCTTTTCAAAAAAAAAAGAAAAAAAACCCCATCAAGACTGCTAGTTTTCCTCTCCCCAGCCTTGTGCCCTTGGAGGGGTATTTTGTTCTCTTGCCAAGCGTTACTCTACAGACATAAATAGAATAGAGTTTGGGACAAGTCAGTACTACCAGGGAAGAAGCGTTAGTAGTGTTGGTGTTGCAGAGTGGAGCATGTCACAGCAATGCCTGAACCAGCTTGAGGACCAGAAACAAGTTTGATGTCTGCCTTCCTGGTGTTGGACTTGAATTGATTAGAGACAGATCTTGCTTGGAGCTCTCCACTAATAGGGACCACATAGCTCTTGGTGTCCCAATTGGCACATCTTTTCTCCCATACTCTGGGATGAAATAGCCTGGTTCAGATCTTTTGCATCCAGATTACATACACCGTAGCCTAGTAGTAGAAACACATGGTGGTGATCTTGCAGCATTACAGTTGAAATGCTTTAGTAAAGTATGTCCTGAAGGAGTGCTCTTTGAAGTGGCGTGAAGGAGACTGTTGCATGAAAATGGATATGACATAAATTGGAGACATGGCAGAAGAGATGCAGGACGGAATGTGAGAATGGCAAGTAATTTGAAGGCGGCTAAAAAAAAATACTTGCATATTAATGAAAATAGAATGAAACAAAACATTGGAAGCATTGGGTAAATTGTCCCTTTACAGTCACTTAGGTAGATGTTTGTAGAGGATAAGATAACTTTACTTCATTTTAGACCATTCGTGGCATCTTATGTACTTTTTAGGGAAAGGTTACAGAAGCAGCTGCTCTAAGTTATTTTGGTTCTACTGAGAATAATTATTTGCTGGAAGAATAATGTTAAGAAGTCTGTGCCAACCTCCCTCTCCACCCAAAAATGATCTGCTAAGTGAATTCTATCTGGTTAATCACTAGCCTTTAGACACTTCAAAGCATCATCAACTGTAGCTGGGTGTGACTGAATGTAATGCTTTGATCAGGAAAGAAACTGATAGTGGTAACTTACCTCTTGGTTTCAGTCATCAGCTGGATATGATCTCCTCCAGTACTTGAGCAGATGCTTGATTACTTAAAATTTTATTGTGTGCTGTACATGTTTTCCTTGTGTTTTCAGTGTTAATGTAATACATTTACATTGGGACTGGGAGAAAAAGAGAGAGAAGGGAAGAATCTTCCATGTGGAAAAACTTGGTGTCTGGCTCAGGTTGCTTGCTCTCTTCTCTTCCAGTGCTTTGAGAAACAGAACTTATACGTTGGAGTAGGCAAGGTGCTAGGGTTTTGCTGCTGTTTCAGAAATCTATGGACTTCATAGACTTATGGACCTATATGACTATTATATGTTCTCACTATGCTGAATGATGGTGACGCTTGAAATGTTTAATGAATTATGCTGTATGTTTGCAAAAGCACTCCAATGTTTTCTCATGAAGGATAATAAATAACACTTACTTGTTTATGCTAAGAAAGTGATTTCTCATGTGCAAGATCAGGATTTTCTTCTGTGTAATGCATTGTGCAATAAGCTAATTACAACAGGACTGTTTATTATTCCTCTTTATGAAGCAAGGCAGTGCTTGGAGGCAGAATACCAGACGTGATAGACAGCTGGGCTGATTTGCTGTGTCTAATTCTGTGTTTCCACAATAGAAATGGCCTTTGCATTTTAAAAGCTGAATGTTGGTTATGGCTGTTTAGGCAAAATGACTTGAATGCGTGTTTCTTTTTTGTGTTCTGTTGTTCTGTTTTTAAATCTGAATTTGATCGTGTCTCTCTGATGGATAACTGAATCAGCTAAACAGCTGGTAATATAAATGACTATACATTTCAGTAAAAAAATCTCCCACTTCCTTCAGCAGCTTAGGAGAAGAAAAAGGTAAGGGAAGAGATACGTTTTTACACCTTTTAAGATAACAAAGTAGCTGGAAGAAGAGCCAGATTTCTATGACCAGTCAACTTGCTCCAGATTAACAGGGGTCAGGCATCTATATGATGATAATATTCAGTGACATTATTTACCTTTTTCCTTAAATAACTCTTATTTTCTCCATTCATGCTTTTTAGCACATGAGTAATAAATCTTTATGTAGTTAGTAAACCTGAAAGTCAGCGTAAATTGTAGGATAAGTCATGAGCTTTCATAGAGAATGAATGCAAATTACCAAATTTTGGTAAACTATATCATTTTCATCATTAGGTACAAAGAATTAAATTATAATTGTCCCATAAATGAATGGTATTATATGCCAATATATAAATGAGTAGCCATACATAGAGCATGACTTTAGGTGCCTCTTCCACGCTGAGCGTTTGATGATAAATCTGCTTGCGTTTATGGTTTTAAGGGGATGGGAGGAGTCCTGTCATTTGGAATTACTTGGCTGTATAGCGGGGCACGTATGTACTGCGGGGCTGGTGGCTGAGAGCATCAGTGCTCCCAGCTGAATAACTGCTGGAGCTAAAGGGTTTTGTGCTGTCTGTCGGCTTAGAGCTGATTCGAGGGGGTGGGCAGGGGATATCAACCAAAAGGATTTTACTGTCATCTCTGGATGTGGTAAGGAGAAGCGTTTTGCCCATGTTTGGCAGTTTTAAGAGCATATTTTATTTTTAGAATAGTTTTTTTGAGGAAAGTTCCAGTGCAATGCAGAGAAAATCCCCTCCAAGATAGCACACGTGTGTTCCTACAGCCTGAGCTGCTCCTTGTGGGCTGTTAGCTAAAGTCTCACGTCTAGTTGGCTGGACTGGCACTCCTGGCACTGGAGACGAAAGGGTGGCCTGGGTCTCTAGTCTGCTCACCTGAGGATGCCACATCCAGGGGGCTGCAGCTGAGCAGCCTGAAGAAGCACTGAGGATACAGGCCAGGATACAGTCCAGCAGAGGCTGGTACCAGGTGTGCTGTTCTACTTGTGGTGGCCTTTCCCTGGTCAGCTTTACCGTCCGTGGGAATTTCCCACAGCTGGCCCTTAGCTTGGCTGACTGGGCTTCTCCTGGAAAGGAAGGTCTTGCATAATTTATTCTTAGTGGCCTGAGGTATCAGGTAAACTAGAGTTGAATTATTCATACAACTTTATTAAAATGCAGTTGAAACAGGAGCTTGAGGAGCTTGCTTTTAAAATAAAAGTAGAACTTTCAGTAGGTGTATGTTTTTGATGATGCTTTGCTTTTGTGGTTTGTTTTTTGACAATCTGCCATTTTATTGTTTGGATACAAATTACTCAAATGCTTATTTGAAGTTTGCATATTAGACAAGCCTGCTTATTTAAAAAAACAAACCAAAACACCATGATGTCTTGATAAATATAGTCTCACAAGCATTCTCAGTTGTGCAAAGTCAAGTATGAGAAGTCAGAAAGATGCTGTAAATCTTATTTGCTGTTTCTCCAGCATGATGCTTTTGATTCTCTCGTCTCCTCTCTTTGCTCCTCTGTGATTGACTTAGAGGAGCAGTGGGGGGGAAAGCAGGGGGAGAGGCTTTAGGAGTGTGTTTCCTGTGCCTCTTCCCTCTGGGAGTCAGCACTCAAGTGACTCTCAGGCCTCCTGGTTTGATCTTGCAGACTGTTGTGCTTCCAGGAAAAGCATGCATTACTGAGGGGTAGATTCACTATAGGATTATAGGAAGGATTGCATTTGTTGTTGCAATGGACTCTGTTCTCAAGTGCATGAGCATTTTTGGTTTTTTACTTCCCTAACAATAAAAGATAATTTATTTTAAAAGTTGATTTTCTGGGGTAGGCATCTGGTAAGTGAACTCCGCTCACTAATTGTATAGTCTTTTGATTCTCTATTTCAACCAGACTGAGTGTAATGTCCCACCTCTGATATGTACAGCCTTTGATTGGTCACTTGCTTTTACCAAGTTCATTAAATTTATATTAAAACTTAATACTACCTTTGTTTGAAAGTGTGTGTAGCTTTTGGAAATGCATGTTGTTTGGGTTTTTTGGTTTTGTTTGTTATTTTTATTTTTTTAATTACAGTCTGTGATAAAACTTTGGGTTTTTTTTTTTGTTTGTTTTTTTTTTTAAAGCAATTTTGGAAAAGCTAATTGTATTAACTGACTTTCTGGTTCCAGGAAACAGAAATTTTTCTCCTTGCCTTCAATGAGGGTAGAGTTTCATTCATTGTGAATATATGAACATTTTTGATTCTTTACCAGTAATGTCAAGCACAAGTATGTACCTTTCTCAGTGAAGCACTATTTTCACTGTATCTTATGATAAATATTTCAAAGCAGTTTGTTTGACCTCTAGTGTTAAGCTATGAAATTACACCCCATTGACATGAAAATATCTTACATTTCAGAAAAACCGGTCTCCCCCAAATCAGGTACATTGAAGAGTCCACCTAAAGGCTTTGATACGTCTGCAATTAACAAAAGCTATTACAATGTGGTGAGTGATCCTTTTTCCTCCATGTGAGCTGTTATATACAGTAGAATATAATTTAACTAAATG
The DNA here is from genome assembly GCA_033628505.1 of Tringa tobata. Taxonomy (NCBI): domain Eukaryota; kingdom Metazoa; phylum Chordata; class Aves; order Charadriiformes; family Scolopacidae; genus Tringa; species Tringa tobata. Next base: position 5,897,730 of record JAHREE010000279.1, on the reverse strand, counting down.
CTCTTATCTGCCTTAAAAACACGGCAGTCTTGTCAGAGCCTTAGTGCAAGAACTAATAGGGGTTTTGGTGAATTCTCATATAAACAAGATCATTGTTAGTTGAAAATTGTTAGTAGAAATATTGCATGTACAAATTCTTAAGCAGGATGAAAAATGATGGTCTAAAGTAAGTGAATAATAGGCATTTCTGTAATATATTATGCTCACTTTATTTCCTTTGCTAGTTTTTTAACTTGCCTTTTCTCCCCCATCCCCAAATATGCAGTCTTCTCCAATCTCTATGAATTAATGAAATTCTGCTGTGTTAAAACAATTAAGAATATTTCTGTCCTTTTTGTTGAACAAGAGACTGAACATTTTGAGTGAATTTGCCTCCCTTTTGTTCATGCTTATAAATCAACTCGAGTATTTACTTTGGGAACCTCTCCCTTACACTGATTTTACAGTAAAAGTGGTATAGCCAGAGTCAGCCTTTAATACACACCCCTAGGAATTATTAACTTATTACTGAGAAATCATTAGTAGATGCATGTAAAAAACATACCAAACTCTGTCTTTAAATGTGTTCTTGTAACCATTTTGATAATCCATTATTTACTAATTGTATGTATATTGGGAAGGAAAAAGCTTCTGGTTTTGGTAACCACTGCTCCCTGCTGGTGTAAACTCAAAACACAGGGTCTCTTTCCCTCTCCTTTGAAGCAGCTGTCATTGTTTTTCACTGTATTTGTCAGTTTTTAGCAGGGATCGTAAAGCACGATTTTATGCTTTCATCTTTTGTGGTTGTGGCACGAGTAACACCAACCACCTGGAAGAACAGAGCAGTTTTGCATGTAGTTCCCTTATTGAGAACAAGGAAGCAACCTCCTGCTCCTCCCCATGGCTCGCCTGCTGCCTCTGCCAGTAGCCCCAATTCCATGGTTGAAGGGAGGGCTGTGAGTCTTTGGCTATTGTATCCTATCCCACACCTGCTAGGCATGGCTGAAAGTTCCTATACAGGTGTGCCTTCCTTTAAACTGCAGGGAGTAGTGTTCTTACTGTGGTACATTCAGCAACAAAATATCAGGTAGTTTTCCTTTTTGTTTTTCACTATATCTCTTTATAGTCATTTTTTAATTTTTTTTTTTAAAACTTGCTGTAGCGTGTAGTAGTAAAATATGTCTTCTCTACTGTTGTTTTGATGTTAAAACCTATGTTTTTCAAGAAGATAAACAGAAGCAAATACAACAAAGAGAAGATTTAGTTCCTTCACTAGGGAGAAGACTGCTGTTGCTTAAGTTTAATTTATATCTATGTTGAATTTTTAATCAAAATAAGTTTGCAACTGGCTTGACCGCTAGTCCTTTAGGTTTGGGTTAGTTTTGGGTGTGTGGTTTTTTGTTTGTTTTTCTTTTTTTTTGTAAAGTCCGTGGTAAATACATGCCTCATATATAATCTTACATTGTTATTTCTCTGATAGATGTTAGTATGATGAAAAGTAAGAGTTGCAGCTGTTTAATTTGCCTTAACTAAAACTCCAGTTTGGCTGCGTCCAAAATGAATTGAATCTTGTGGTTGCTTTGTAAGAGTAATACATGCTGGTTTTGGGGGTGATAGTGTACTTCAGTGAAAATAATAGGAAGTAAATGTTTGAATTTGCCTAAAACCATAGTTAAGGCGGCTAAGTTAAAAAAACGCCATGCAATTTTGAAGTACCACCTTTGGCTTACGTGATTTTTATAATTGTTCCCTGGGTAACATATTATCATAATCATGGAGACTCAGGCTACTATATACTTTGGAAAGCAGGTAGCCATAGCTGACTTTTTAAGTAGTTTAATTATTTTTTCTTTTTTTTTTAAGTGAAAGTGGTGACCATTGTACCTACTCTTGGAATTGGGTTGTTTATCACCTTGCTGAGGTGCAACTTTATTGGTGCACTAAACTGTTATAGTAAGATTTCCACTGTTTTGACTGCTGGCTATTTATTAACTGTTTGTGCTATATTGCGTGGTGTGTGCTGAAATTACCAGTTCATAGTAATACATACAGTAAATTAGAGCAGTGGCCTGAGAGATCTCAGGTTGGATATTAGGAAAATTTTTTACAGTGAAAGGGTTATTAAGCATTGGAATGGGCTGCCCAGGGAGGTGGTTGAGGCACCATCCATGGAGGTATTTAAAAGATGGGTTGACATAGTACTCAGAGACATGGCTTAGTAATGTGGGTGTGTTTTGGTGGGTTTTTGTTGGGTTTTTTTGTTTGTTTTTTTTTTCTCTTTTCAGAGTTAGGTTGATGGTTGGACTAGATGATCTTAAACATCCCTTCCAACCTAGACAATTCTATGATTCTAGAGTGCTGTTTTTAAATCTGTCTGCAGTGAATTGGATAACTGTCCTGTTTTCATATTTTTCACAGTGTGGCAAATACCCCCAAGTGTTTGTTTTTCTTTTTAAGCTTACCATTTTATTCTTTTTGTTTAAAGAATGAGAGCCTGTGCTGTAGCGTGCACTTTGTTTCAGAGAAGGAAGACTTTAGTGCTGTGCTCAAAGCCGAAAATTAGATGAGGTGGCACCTAGATTTTCTTGAACATACTAAGTTCTTCCGATGGGATTATGACTACAAAATGATTTTTAATAATTATTAAATATGTAATGATTCTTACATGCAGATAAGACAAACAGCAAACGCACGCGCTGAAGTGAAAGCAGCTTAACCTGTGAGTTGTTTTTGTTCTGCTTTATACATAAGCTGCAGAGACGGGACTTCCCTGCGCTAGAAGTGTTATCAACAGTGAAAGGTGAAAACAGAACAGCTCCAAATAAACCTTTGGCAACTGGTAGCTAAAAGAATGTAGCTCCAGTTAAAATCTGTGTTAAAGGCTCTCTTGACAACCCAGCATGGTTTGAGGCTGGTACTCGGGGGCTGCTTGCTGTTTTTAAGTTGTGGCTATCTGCCACCACACGGGTATGCGCTGAGACCCTGTAAACCTCGTGATTATTTATTGCTGTTCTTCCTAAGGAGGGGTACAGGCAGGTGCAGGCAGCACCTGTGGGGTACGTTCGCTGGACTGGTGACAAGAGTGAAAGGGCAGTTCAGAGGAAGTTCAGAAAGTGGTAGGAGAGGCTCTGCTGATCTCCCTTTCTGGGAGAAGGGCCGGGATAGGCTAAGGGAAGGGCTTTCAATGGAAAGAGGAGATGGCTTTCACCGCTTTCCTCTGTTTTTCACCCCCTTGTAAACGTGTTCTTTATTTTTATGGACTCGCAGAGCTCCATCTGAACTTCATAACATAAATCACGCAGTTTCTAGACTCAGTGTGCTTTATTAGCTGCACCTTGCACTAGGTGTTGCTGAGAAGGCAGAGCGCATTTGGTTTATGCTTACATTTTTGCCTGGCTTGGGAATGCAGGTTACTAAAGAATCATTAAATATTTTGGGTTGGAAGGGACCTTTAGAGGTCATCTAGTCCAACTTCCCCTGCAATGAGCAGAGACTTCTTCAATTAGAATGACTGGTGCTACAAGGTCTTGTCCTCCATAAAATATCACCAGTCTCCAGCAGTGTGTAATATGAACCAGACTCCTGATCAAGTACTATGCATTTTTCATGTAGAAGTAATTTAGTAACCTGTTCCTGAGGAAGCAGGCATATTGTTGCAGGTTTATTCCCTGAAGACAGAGCAGGCGTTACTGAGTTTTATTTTTACTTGTTTATAATCCCTTGAATTTAAAACTTTGTGTCCAAAATAAAATTAGGTTATCTCCACTTACAGGACAATTGCCTTGAGATTAAGTAGCTGTTCTGAAAGCATGTAAAGAAATGGACAACTTTCTCCATAGTATGAGTATTTGCATGATCTCAGTGTTTGAAAAGGGATAGAAAATAAGCACTTCTTTCAAGGTCACACTTTGGAAGTTCAGTCAAGAGTTTGTGTTTCCTGAAGTTCATGAAAGCTTTTGAGAACCTTTGAGATGTGGTATACTTGTGTGATGCCTTACATTGTCCCTCTGGAAGGCCTGTTTTAAGGGGTTCATCTCTCAGATTCTTGCGATCCAGGAAAATTAGAGATTGATCACCATTTGGCTGAAGCACGTGCTATTTCAGTTGAGTGCCATACTACTCACATCAAATGGGAGCGGGCTATGGGATTGTGCCCCAGCGTAGCTGTGAAATGTGCCTTTGCTCCCTCTGATTCAAAAAAGTCATTTAAAATCCATTTTGGGGTGGTGGTTTTTGCCTCAGGGAGATGGCCGGCGTTGTGTGTGACGGACTTGTTCACCGTGCTTGAATTTTCCATGCCGTGTGATTGAGAGAGCCCGTGCTGTATGAGCTCAGTTGTCTGTGCCTGCCATTCATCAGCGTTAGGGGGGGATTGCAAAAGCTGCCACTTCAATGCTGCTCTTGTGGTACCCGGGCTTATCTGTGCAAATGTTGTGGTGGAGTTGTGGAAACAAGGTCCTGGAGGTCTCATGGGGTCTTGCAGCAGCCAGAACGCGCAGAAAGCAGGAAAGAGAAGAAAGGTGATTATTAGAGCATGCGGGCGAGATGTGGATGTGAGGAATGTAAGGGGTGCTCTGGTGCCAAAATACTGAGTCGCAATACTGACTGCTTACCGCTTCAAAGCACGGTCCAAGTGCTTGATCCTCATAGCTTCTCCCTGAGGTAGGTAAGTCAAGCTGGAAGGATCTGAGGCTTCACAGAACTGACGTTTTAGAGCTCTGTAAGCAACGTTAGTCTCTTTAAAAGATACTCGAAGTGAAAGAATGATATACGCAGTGTAAAATGCACAATAAAAATAAGGGGAGGGGGGATAGGTTTAATGTGTTTTGGGAAGTGTTTATGCATATCTGAAGTATTGTGTAACACTGAAATACTACAATAACATAAAGCAGTATAAGTGTATCTAGTACTCTGCATAGGTTTTGTAGCATAGTTTTATTTATAGTTGCATTTATTTTCCTTTTCCCAGTAATTTATCATGTTGACAATTCTAGTTTTTAAACTTTCCCATTCTTTTTTCTTCTTTTCTCCTTTAAGTCTTTTTCCTCCAATTCCATGTTTTCCATATTGGAAAGAAAATCCTCAAATAGAAATCCAGAGCAGCACATAAAACTAATAGGAGTTGTGTCCAATGTGAAACTAGTTTTATTTCAAGCTTTTCAGACAAAGAAAGGAGATAGCAAAGAATGGAAATACTCTTTGAGAAAGTGGAGCAGTGGTGCAGCCTTTCAAGATTTCTAGTGAATTTGTTGATTTTTATCTTTGTCTTTTAATGTTTTTTAGTGCTTCATCAGGACAGTGTGTTTTTGATCTTGACTTTCAGTTGCCTTTTCCCTGCTAATAGCTGTGTAATGTCTTTGGGCTGAGAGTTTTTTGTAGGAAAAGCCATACTGGAAAAGATTGGTCTTGCATTTAGTTTTGAACCTAATGAATCTGATGTACTCTTATATTTAACAATTGACTTTGTTTTACATTATGTGTAAGAGAATATGAGGTTTAACTAGTGATGTGATCAATAGAAATTTTTTCTTTTTTTTTTTTCCTTTGTCTAAGTGGTCAAAGAAACCTTAGCTTTTTTAAAATTTGTGTGTCCATATTGTACTTTATGCTGTAGTTTCCTAGTTAGTAGCCATAACTTTCCCTGTGACATTCTTCTGTCATAGTGTTTAGCAGAGAATGGAGACATTTTAATCTTCAGTTCAGGATTCAGATTTCCAACAAAAGAATGAACTCAAAAGTGGTCTCTCTCCCGCTCTCCAAATGAATAGAAGCATTCAAGGAATAAGCAGAATCAATGACACCAATGAAAGGAACAGTGAATTCTTCATTGACATACTGAACTATTTAAAGTTATTTCATCAGGTTTGCATTTAGGAATGAATGGCTTTTTTTATTTCCTAAGAAGGAGTATTGACTACAACAGTGAATAATGCACTCAATTACAGTCGTTACTATAAATGCTGAAATGAGATATTACTGTAGGCTTGACAAATATGGCATGTAGCAAAATGAGGTTTGTGGTGTAGCTTGTGACCAGTGAATAGCAAAAAGTTTTCAAAGCTCAGCTGTGTTCATTGCATTACATTTAATTCTGAGGATTCTCGTGCTAAATCATTAACTTTTTGGAGGCAAAAAATAACTGGCTGGCTAGGAGCACAGTAGGTGTGAATATATTGGAGGATGTCCTAAAGCAGGCTCCCGGGACATGGCCCTGTAAAATGGTATTTTTGTACATATTTGGGGGTATTCCAGTTGTTTGATTTATGTTCAGCCAAAAAAAACAAGTGTGTGCTGTATTTTATAAATTCTTGGCCCTGCATCAGAATCTGTTGTAATTTTCTCATGGTAGCATATATTATTGCACTCCCAGTGGAAGGTTAGGCAGCCCTATTTAAAAGAATGCAATAATGCTAATCATATTGATAAGAAAAGTTGGCAGTTACTTGATATTTATAAATCTGTTGATATTCAGACCTTCCAGATAGAACAGTGCATCTGAGTAAGTAAACACTTTGCTAACAAGATTAATTGTAATGTGTTGTAATTGAGACCGAAAAAATGACACTAATTGTTCATTTCTCTTACAACTTCTATTGTGCTTTACCAATCTCTGATGGTCTTTGACTGTTCTGAAGTACATAGCGGGAATAATTACCCCTAGCTTTGGAAGAACGCTCTGTATAGCTCTCAAATTTTACAGTATAAGTTTTAAATGTAGTGAAATTCTTGTTAGCTTACCGCTTTTTTGGTATATGGCTAAAGGATGCCTCATTGTGTGTGTGTGGTGTTTTTTCTCCTGTGAATTTCATAGATGTATAGTATTCAGTGCTTTCTTGCCGATACTTAAATTTTTAATGTAGGAAGACTCATTTAAATTTTCCTAGTGCTAAGTAAATTTTACTGTGTTTTAAAACTGGTATTGATTTGAACATTTTCATGCATCTTTTAAAAAAATGCCAATTAGCAACTGTCATTTATTGTAGGTGCTACAAAATATATTAGAAACAGAAAATGAATATGCTAAGGAGCTACAAACAATGCTTTCAAACTACCTGCGACCATTACAAGCCAGTGAAAAGTATGTGAGTTTGTTTTGTTTTTTAAATTAAGCTCAACTTCTCTTGTGTATTGGGGAGGGGTTTTTTACATGGTCAAAATTTCAATGTCAATGTGCCTTTTCTTGTGCAGACTCTGAGATTCTTGGGGCGGGGTGTGCCTTTATCCAGTTTGGACACTGACTAAGGTGCAAACCTGGTTCTTGATCTAAGGACCAGTAAGCATTTTCTTTTAAGGTTGTAGGTTTTACTAAAGCACAATTAGTCAATAGCTACAAATCTAAACACATTTTATTTACTTTGGCTCCAGGTTAAACTCGACAAATACTTCATACTTAATGGGAAACCTGGAAGAAATAAGTTCTTTCCAGCAAATGCTTGTACAGTCTTTAGAAGAATGCACCAAGTAAGTACTATACATCACAGATACTGTAAAATTCTAATAAGCAAATTTTTTTATTATTATTTTACTTGTTACGTATGCTGTTTGACATAATTTTTGTTCTTACTTTAAGCACAGTTGCTACAGCAGTGCAGTAATAGATGTTTGGGTAATGCATTGATTGCTTTTGTAAATAAATATTGACGCCAGGATGCAGTTGCAGAGGTAGGAATTTTGATGTAGTTTGAAAACAATTTATAAATTTCCATGATGCAACTGCACACCAGTGGGGAGGTGATGGAGGAAGTGGAGCTTTTTTGTTTTGGAGGCATAAATTTTAAGTCTTTTTCTTAAAGTAAGAGAATGAATAAAGGAAGCTTACATTGTGATGGAACAGCAGAGGACGGGTACGTGACTTGGATGAAGGACGCTGTATCAGAATGCCATTGCTTAGTATTCTTCTGTCCTAAACAATGTTGGTCGTCAAAATGTACTTGGAGAGGTATGCGGGATAGGCAGAAAGAACAATCTGAATTAAAACCAAAATAAAAATAAATAGCCTTAATGGCTGTACTGTACCATATAGGAAGCGTGAAGCACAGAAAGGAGGGGATGAAGACACCTGTCCTCCTATAGGTTAGGCTGAAGTGATAGCTGGATATTTTTCTGCTAATAACTCAGCACTTGGTGGCCTACAAAAGAAGGTGACCGTATTGTATTTGAATTGTTAAAACAATTCTCTGGTGTTGAAACTCCACTGAAAGTGTAGTTCCTGATCCTAACTTCAGTTGTGTCCTTTTCCTTGCCTGTGTTCTGTTTTTGCCTGACCACGTGGTGAGGCAAGGCAACTTGCATATCCAAATTTTCATGTTTTCTGCCAAGTTAGTAATTTTTGTTGCTACTTAGGCCTTAGACAAGCTTCACTCTGCTGGGAGTACTTGGCTGTGGGAAGGAATGAGTGTCTTGGAGGAGAAAATGCCTCTTTTGGCAGCAGTGATCTTTAGATGAGCTCAATGTGTTGTGTTTTGACTTCTTCCTCCGCTTTTGCTCTGAGCTGTTCTATGTGAAGAGGAAGTTTTGTCATGACAGAGTATAAGCTGCGCCTCCACTAAGCAGTAATGTATCTTTGGGTCTGTTGCTGACTTTGGATCCCATATCTTCCTACCACATGGCTTCTCTCCTTCTCTTCTGCCTCTAGAGGACTTAGAATGGAGCACCGTGTAGTTCAGATGACTATTCATCAGTGGAATGGAAACGTTCTTGAAATGGCTTTTCTTCTACACTGTGTTTGAGAAGGATATTTTTTTCTGGCAAGTTAGACTTGATCAGTGAAGTGTCTAAATCCCTGAGAATGACCTTTTGGCCACATAGTTAAATGCTTCCTTTCTTTTCTTGCTTGTCACTGCACTTTGTTGTCTCGTTCTTTTGTTACTGTGATTTTGTTTCCGAGTCAGAAGTTAAGGAAATTAAGTACCTTGCATAAACAGACTGTCATCTTTTAAGACTTTTGATTTGGATGGTCTTGAAAAGAAGAGTGGAAGAGCATATTCATTTAAACAAATGTAATGCAAGCTTTTTTTTAACTTGGTGTGTAGGTTAATGTGGTATCGTAATGTAGCTTCAAGCTCAGAAAGCTTATTTAGAACTAACTCCCTCCTTTATTGAAACTATTAGGGCACCTTCTCATAATGTCCTTTATTTCTTCTTCCTGCTAAGTGAAATTTTGCTGTGTAGTAAATTAGGAACATAATGGATGCTAGTAGGTGGGCAGAGGAAGTGATGCCCCAGGGTTACTGAAGGGTACTGCAAATGTTTTGTGTTATTTTCATTTCATAAATATTCTGGTCATGCCAAGTTGTATTTTCAGTTTAATTTTCATCATAGCATATTGACTTGAGCGTCCAGCTTCCTCCTGTTTTGAATCTAATCTATCATAATTCTATCATGTAGAAGAATGCTTGCCCTGCTGCCTTGTTTCTTGTTGTTTTGCCATGTTTTTTTGGCTGGTGAACCTGTTCTGTAAACTCGGAGTAGCTCCCAGGCTGAAAATAGATTTATCATTTTATTTTATTTTTGGCAGAGAGCTTACAGTTCCATCATTTGAGCTCTTCACTTGCAGCATCCGGTGTGGTGTTTTTTCTAACTTGACATGTCAGAATGACCAAATGCCAATGCCCTGCCAGTTGTCGTGGTGCCAGCCTACCTTGCTTGACAAATTCCTGTTCTTGGGCGTAAGAGTTTAATGTTTTTTGAATTCTGCACCCCACTAGAGTCAGTTTGTCATTTGAGTTTTCTCGTTACAAATCCTTCAGTGACAGAAGCTGTCTGGAGCTCTTCTTCTTGCCTGGACCACTTTGGTTTATTTAATCCTTGTGTTGTTAAACATTGGGTTATGGATTTTTTGGAACACATAATCCTGTAGTGGGTGTGTTTTGGGGGAAGTAATTGTTTGGATGTGGTTTAGTTTTAGTTCTGTGCCACCCTCCTACCCTGCCCTCGGCCTTGGAGCTCTTCTGGTTCATTGCTAAAGGTTTGTCCTCTCTGAACTAGTCCAGGTTGGCCTCTTTTGTAGTATCACTGTGGTGCTCCTGTGGGCTGCTCCATCTGTCACAAGCCTGGGAACACCACTTGTCTGCCTACCTGCATGCTGGGCACCTTTGGACAGGTTCAACTGGAGTTACTTCTACCTTTGTGACTTATCTTCTTCATATACCCAAGTGGAGTATAAAACAAGTCTAACTAGCACCGAGTGAGAATCTTCTGGCTGATCTGCTTCAAAAGTGCTTTCTTTGACTGATCAGCTGGAAGCACACGTTTTTCTGGATGGAAAAGAGCTGTAACTGACAAGGCAGAGATGGTGATGGAGTCTTGAGTTGCAAAAGGGTGGATTTCTGACAGTAAAACAGCAAGAGCACTTTGGGTTCTTGAAGACGAAAAGTGGTCCGGTGCTCTGGGTCTCTTTCCAGATGTGTGATCCAGTGCCCAAGATAAGTTCTGCAGTGGTTCGCACGGCAAACGGTCTCTGAATGAACAAAGTCAGTGTCTGTCAGGTGATTACTTGGCTGATCTAAATGATCTCTGTTGGAAGTACTGCTCTTTGGGTATTTTTGTAGCAGCAGAGTGAACAGATGTCTCCTGCTCCAAAAAAAAAAAAAAAAAAAAAAATTCTTCATTCACCTGGGAATAGAAGCTGTCAGTCTACGGCTGTACTTCTCAGTAGGAGGCGGGGGACAACACACAGGCTGGCTGGTGAACACCAGCCTGCACGGACTGCTGAGCTGTGGTCTCCTCTGTAGCAAATTGAAGGCATTAGCTGTCTTTTAGGTGGTACCATAGACTTATCTCCCTTCCCCGCAACAGCCATAGCTGGGTTTTGCCCTCTCTTTCCCTCATGTCCCTCCTCGTACAGTCACAGTAACTGTGTTGGTTTTCTTGTTCTGTGTTTGAGTGCAAGCTGATACTTCATGTTCTGGGATGGTCCTGGAGTGGAATTGGAATTTAAAAAGAAAAATATTAAGGGGGGGAGGCCAGAATTTGAGAGGGAGACTGCTTAAGTATTACACTGTGAAAGAACTGCAGTCCAAAACTAATCAGTGTTTCGGATTTATTTTTGGAATGCAGGTACAAATTAAGTCTATGAAAGGTTTATCCCAGTATCATCCCTTGCTTTTAGTTACTGTGAGTATCAACAGAAATAAGGTAATCAGGGTTAAGTGAATTCAAAGTGTCTTCAGATTGCCTGAAACAAGCATGCTTATTAACTGGTATCTGAGAGGTAAGGCAAATGGACAAAAAGTGAAATGTATGGTTGTGAAGAGAGCATTGAAAATGAGACTGAGGGGTTGCAAGTTGAATAGTGCCTCCTTTTGAGCAAACCTTTTGTAGCTCAAAGTTGAAAAGTGTCCCCCTTATTTCAGTAACCTTGTTAACTGTGAAGCCTCAGGAGACAACATCTAATCTTGTGTTTCTTCACAAACTGCACCCCTTGGAGTCATTAATCACAATTATCCCTTAATAATTTTTGCATACCTTCAGTTGTCTTGGGTCTTCTTTGCTATCGGCTGTTAAGACATTGTCTGTACTGACCTCCTGCAAACGTAGCAAACTTACCATTGATGCTCCAGCTCCTTAAAGAGACTGAGAGGGGGAAATTCTGCTGTTCATCTTTCTGTGGGAGGAGATGGGGAAGAGCAGAAAATGCCACCGAGATAACTGAAAGTTTCCAGTTTTTGGCAGATTCTGCAGGTGTGTGTATATAAATATATATTATTTTTTTTAATACACACACATATATAGGGAGATAGATTGTTGCATGACACTATTATGGTAATCACACAGTAAAGTGAAAGTTAGGGATATTTGATCTTTTCCTTGCAAAAAAGAAAATGTACAGTGCTGATTGCATTTTGTTAGCTACTTTTCTTTTCAAATTGCCTCTGTTAGTCTGTGTTTAAATTTGTCTGTATTCATCATAGTTTCCATAGCCTTTTCCAGAACATTGTAATGTCCACTGACAACTAAACTAAGGCAGATTTCTTCAGAACTCACAGGACAGTAATTAGATGTTCTGTAATGTCACTTCTTTCTGTCGTCTGCCAGTCTAGCTTTAGTCCAGTTCTGATCACTGGTTTTGATCAGAATCTTAAACTAAGCGTGATTGAGCAACAAGGTATTTTCTTTCTTTTTTTTCTCTCGAATTATCACGTAGTGGGAACCCATTTTAAGTCTGGAGGAACAAAACCAATCACCATCAGATGTAGTTCTACCAAGCAGATAATGCCTTAGGTAGTTTAGAGGTAGTTGTATGATGATGCCTCTAGCATGTGTACAACAGCAGAGGCTTTGTTATGGTTATCTTAATTTCATTTACAGAATCAAGACATGTCTTTGGCCTTTTTATAACTGAAGTTATCATTTCCATACATGTATAAATATATTATTTATACATGATTCGCTTTTAATTAAAATATCAAATATGAGAAGAATATTGGGATGACAACTTTGGAATAAATTGCAAAATAACTTCCCTTTATTGAACACGTTAATTACTCAAAGGTTTATATGATACGGTGATAGGCATTAAATTGTTGGATTTTCAGCAGTTAAAGGAGATGCAGATAATTTATTAATTGTTCCCCTGAAAGTGGTAGAACACTTGCAACTAATGCATGGATTAGAAAAGTCAAAGGGGATGAGTTCCCACCCGGTCATAAAGTCTGCTAATTTTCTTAATTCAACAAAGAATGTGCAGCATAAAGTTGTGGTGCATGTGCAATGTGTAAAAGAGAATACATGTCTTTCATTCTGGTAAAAGAACAGCAGACTGAGGAGACACAGATGTCTGCTTGGTGGGAACAGCCGTAAGTCACTCCCTCCCACCCCCCCGACACTACAGTGTGTAGTGTATGGAATGTAACATTTTTCAGCAACTGTTTAAGGGGGCCTCTTACTGTTTAATGCTGAGATATATGCCTTGCGTATGTCTTCACAGTCTGAAACTTTTGCTGCATCTATTTCTCGAGGAACGTATTATTAGCTCATGTTAGATTTATTAAAGGGGACCAGCTGCTAGGCAGGAAATGCTGCCTGGAAGGCTGTAAGAATAGCATTCCCTCGGTATGCCAGGGAATGCCCCTGGTTTTCCCCTAAATACCTGCAAAAGCAGCTGCTCTATTGATTTCAGAATTTGAACTTTTCTTGAAAGAGAAATAAAGATGCAGAGAATAAAAAACCGGCCCTAGCCTTTGATGTAAGGAGTGCTGATAATGCCATCTGAGTGTATCTGGCATGATGTTGGGGATTCAGCTGGTGTTTTGAACACCTGTGTAGTCAATTTTGACTTCATATTGAGTAGGTCTTCTTACCTGCTATGGGTTTGGACAAGGCATCAGGGACAAGCTTGTAGGCTGGGCTGCTGAAAACTTACTGTCCTGTCTTACAGTTAACTTCAGTGTGGATTACACAGTTGGCTGTTGGCCATGTAACCTACTGCTGAAGATACCCAGTCCTCCAAGTGGGAGTTGCTCTGTAGAAAAGAATAGGGTTTTATCCCTTCTGGCACCCTTACCATACTGTTCACTTGTTTGTCCAATTTATTATTTCTCATGTAGGATGCAATCTAGTGTGGATATTTTTGAGGGGTTCTGAGAATGGTGATATGGTAGTAGTGAGGCTGGTTATAGAGGATATACTTCCTATCAGTTTCTGTTTAACTTGAAAATTATTTTAGATTTTAGAGAAGTATGAGTGTGCTTTTATTTGCATATGAAGTATGCAGCTTAAGGAGGTACTAAGAATAAGACTGGAAGAGTTGCATTTTTCTTTTTTTCCCCCTGCTTACGCAGATGCGAAATCAGAAGTCAGACTTCTACTTTCTGCTGATTGTACCAATTCTAAGCTGGTGCTGCACAGCCGATTTCAGATATTTATAATCCAGATATTTTCTTCCTGAACTTTGAGATAATAGATTCTGCTAAAACCTTTTGAAGAATACGCTGTGTATATTCATATTATCTTTCTTCACATCCTGTCCTCCCTTATTTATGTGAATAAATGTGTGTATACTCCTCTGACACACCTGATCAAAACCGATTAGGTTCACCAAGACTGTGTGAAAGTAAGCTTTTCTTCTAATTACTGTTTCTCTTGCTGAGTCATCTTTTTGTTACGTACTCACTGAGGCTGCTGTTATTTAAGCACCATTTTATGCTAGACAAAATAAGCCCTTCTGAACAGAATTGTGACATTTTCCTTCACTGTTCAGCAAATGTGGTGCATTTGAGCATGAAAGATGAAGAAAGTATGAGTTATAGAAAGTATTTCTATACTGATGGTGGTAAAGCAACACTCTTGCCCTGTTTATAAACCAACATAAAAGTGCTTTATGGTCCTTAAAAAGCAGGATGAGTGACAATTGTGTAAAAAACATCCTGTTACTGCACTGTAGCTGGCTTCTCTTTGTGCTATCAGAGCTTAATACGGTAATTAGATCTTTTAATGAATATTAAATGAATATTTTAAGCCTATCATCTCTGCTGCTGCAGGGTAGAGGGAGAGAGTCTGTTGTCACTCCATCCAGTTTTTATCTAAGTGCTGAAAATGCTGCTTGTAAGATTTGGTGTGGTATATGTGAGCGGGTAGTAAACTGTTGTCAGTGACGGGTATGTTGACTAAAATTCAAACTGCTAAAGAAGGTGCTAATTACCACTAATTCTTGAAAAAAAAAAATTGCTGAATGACTGTCTTACAGGTATGTACCATATTCTGCCTATACTGTGTGGTGGCATAATCAGGCCTGACAGTTACAGGGTTGAAGCTGTAAAGAAAGAAGAGAGAGCTGTTGGTTGCCTGTCCTTGGCCGTAGATTTCTATCTGTTGATTTTCTATAAACAAAATACACAACAACAAAACAGAAACAGTAAAAAAAAAAACAACAACCAAACACCAAAGCCTGATATACACTGTTTTCCTAGGCTTTAATTTATTTCTATATCAATAGTACAGAACTTTCATTTTATTACTCTGTTTTTAGGTTGCCTGAAACTCAGCAGAGGGTTGGAGGATGTTTTCTAAATTTGATGCCACAAATGAAAAGCTTATACCTTGCATACTGTGCCAACCATCCATCAGCCGTAAATGTTCTCACAGAACACAGGTATGTTTGCTTTGTGGTCTTTTAAGTCTGATACAAAAAAAAAAAAAGGTGCATAAAATACACTTGTGTTGTAAACCTGTGATGTCTATTTTGACACGTGTTTGGTATGGTAGTGCTTGTTTAAGGAAAAAAAATAGTAGTGTATATAGAAAAAAAGACAAAAAATCCCACAATATGAAGCTGTTCTGTGTGATCAGGACCAGCTTGTCACTTTTTGGCTGTGTGTTATCAACTATGTGAGAACATTTTCTCATTTAAAGAACACATGCTAAACTCCAAGTACGTAAAACAAAGTGTACTGAATGTCATATTTATTTTAAAAAAAAGTCACTGAAGTTTGAGGAATTGATAATTGATATGATTACTAGTAGGCAGTTGGTGAATTGTAACTTGGCCCTGTAAAAGCCTGCATATTTGTATGTACTTTATGTTGGTATACCCTTAGCTTTACTTTTGAGTGATAAGAAGTAGGATGCTGAATTAACATGATGGAGATTGCTATGCTTTGGGACTCACCCTGCATTTGCATAGAAGATGCCCTGTATCACCTTGAGCGAAGAAAAGTTGAAGCAAGAATTGATTAAAGAAGTCTGCTTTCACAAACTTATCCTATGTATTCTCTTGATGATCTTGTGCTGCAGCAGCTTTTAGTATGGGGCTATTTATGTTTGCTTGTGGTGCAGGACAGAACCATGAACTTCTTTTGAAGGTTAGACATAGGACAAATTCTAGCAGGATATCTATTCTTTTTGCCTTTTTTCCCACCTTTTTTTGTCATCTTGTAATGGACCAAAGTAAAGATATTTTGAGTATTCTTAACTCTTTCTAAACAAGGAGGAACATGATTGCCTTGCTTTCTGTAGTGGTAGCTTCTTCCAAGGATGTGTGTTAAGTTTTAACAGCAACATTACGTGGCACATTTGTGAGTTTTACTCATAATGGGATAAATAAAAAAAATCTTCCTACTACCAAATACTATGAACTATCGCTTACATTAGTAAGATATGTAACTATGTTCCTACCCCACTTTGGAAAATCAAGCTGCAAATTCACTTTACTGTAGTATAGGCAGAAAGAAGGCATGTTTTTGTCAGAAGCAATGATGAATTAAAATTAAACAAAACAAAATATGTTTAAAAAAAACCCCTGGTGATACCCTTTAGTGTTTGTTTTGTTTTAAATGCCCTAGTTCTAGTACCACTTTCTGTAAATGGTAAAATATTTATTTGTTGGCTAAGAATGCCAACAGCATCCTGGCCTGTATCAGGAACAGTGTGGTGAGTAGGACTTGGGAGGTGATCATCCCACTCTACTCAGTGCTGGTGAGGCCCCACCTCGAGTGTTGTGTCCAGTTTTGGTACCCTTACCACCAAAAAGACATTGGGGTGCTGGAGCGGGTCCAGAGGAGGGCAACAAATTCATTCAGAGGTCTGGGATTTAATTTATAGGCGGAAGATGTAAGTGATAGCAAAGTGATCACCTACATTTCTTAAGATTTGGAGGTGTTTGTAACAAATTATCCGAACTTTCAGAACTCTTGGAAAGCACAGGGAAGAGCCATGTCTGAGAAACGGTGGTAGAAATGCAAGGAAAGTACGGTGTTTGTTCTGCAAATGAAGAAGAGAAGCATTTCTTCTCCTCTGTGCTGCTTTGCACATAGGTTGTCCTAAGAAAAATTTAGCTTCTGGGTCAGCAAAGTCAGCTTGATATCAAATCCTGGTGGAGTCAATATAAATATCATAGAGCAGTTAAGTGATTCGGATGTGGAAGTAGGTTGAAAACAAGAACATTGTTCATAAGAGATAGCTCAAGGTGAGGTAAGTTGTTTAATCCTATTGTATTCACAGGCATGAGACAAAAAAAAAGTGAATGCTGTTTTTTTTAATTACCCCTATTTTGTTATTCTAAGCCCTTCATTTTCATTGAACATCATCGCTGTAGGTAGCAAGTGGCTTGACAAAAATTCTGCTTGAGACAGCTGCCATGAAGAAATCAGAGAGTGGCTTTAAGCCGTTCTAAACCTTTTCCTCTTAGAATGCCAGAAGGCTTTTAATTACATTGATTTAAAGGTAGGGGGAAAAGACTTTTTCTTTTTCTGAGAATAATAAACTGATTGAAGGTATGAAGAAAAGGAAAATACTCTAAACTATCTCCTTGTCTATCTAGTTGAGATGTTTTTATTGCATAAAAACATCCCTAATAAACCTTAATGTAAAACTTACTGTGAGGTTGGAGGATGGTTATGGTTGTAATAATAATGAAACAACTACACTGCAGTGAGTGCTAGATTAATATTGAATTGGAATTTTTCGGATATGTCTAAGACTGAGGTTTAAGACTTTTAAAAAAACAGTAATGATTTTTTTTAGCTGTTTTTGTGGAGAGTCTAGCAAGCTAGAGTTTGCTAGTTTTAGCAGAAAGTCCAAAAGCATTAAATGTGTTTTAGTACCAGCAGAAATATGGTAGAGAAATAGATGTTTGCTGAATTCTTGGGTTTGACTATCATGTTTGTAACAGCTGTGCTATTCAGTAGCTTTTTAGAGAGAAGAAGAAAGAGCAGTCTGGAGTGGTTTGATTTGGAACATAAATTCCTACTGTCAGATTATTTCTTGCCTTGAACTCTGAACACTTCATAAACTGAACGCATATGCATTAGCTGTGCTTCTGAAAGCCTTTCTACAAAAAAGCCTAGCAGATAATTTTAAGTCAGATTCTTATTACAGAATTAGTATTTTCTGCAGTTTATTAAGTTTACTTGCTTTTGATGGGGATCATATCAACAAAAATGAAACAAAAAAATCTTCTAGATAATTGCTATGAGGGAGACTTCAGAAGCTTTACCTTTTTTTTTTTAATTTTATAAAATATACTAGTTTTATTATTTTACCGTCACTGACTAAAAACAGCTTAAAGGAAAATGGCTGTCATTTTGAAGCATTCACTGTATCGCTTCTTTAACCAGTTGGATCACTGTAACATCAAAATTGTAAGCAGTCGTCTAGTTTGATGGAATGTTACACTTCTAGGTTTTTTGTTTAATTTTCTGAAGTATCAAGCATGTTCTTTGAGCAGTGTGTTACTCCTGTTAAAATGTTGCTGATACCTGGTAAAGAAGCTCTGTGTGTGCGTATGTATAGATAAAACCTGATGATGTTAACTTAGAATTATTTTGGACTTCTGGTCAAAAACTTCTTTTTTGAATAGCATTTTTGTGAAGTTGATTCTAAATAACAGTACTTGGGACAGGACTGGAGCATTAAAAGGCATTCAATTGGAATGTGACTTTTTTTTTTAAATGCCATTCGGTATGAATGCTAGCCTGTGTTTTCTTTCTTGTCTTTGTTACTTGCTTCTTGATCATATGTAACAGCAACATGTTGGCTTTTATTCAATTACTACAAAATAAGAGGGGTTGTGCATATGTGTTCATACATATGCGTGTTTATATAAATACACAGTAAGCAGTGAAAGGGGTTATATTATTTAATGATAAGAGATTTTTTTCATGTTCAAATCTTCAAAGCTGCAAACATCTTTTATTTCCTTAAGTTAATTATTAATATTGAAATTAATATCATTAGAGACCTGAGTGTATATGAATGTGTAGAAATGGCAATAAAACCTCATGCAGCCCACAAAGGAATTCAGGTTCCAGAGCTGCATGTTTCTGAGGTTGTATTTGCCTCTGATAACCACTGCCACAACAACAAAAAATCTTTCTATTAAGTTTGGGAACAGGTTCTTTTCTTGGTTCTAGATGTAGCACTGTAGGTTCTATTCAGGTGTTAAGACTCAACATAATTTCTCCAGAATTTGGTAGTAACTTTTTGTCTCGGGAATTGTTTCAGAGGCATTGCATTTTTTTTCCGGAATTAGAATTCTTTCTGCGTAATAAGTCAAGAGTTCTTAGAAATCAAGTGATTTTTCCTTAGGTGTGTCATTATGTCTTGTAATTGTGTCATAAGCCACTGGCTAGAGCTGAAGATGTGGAACTTGCCAGATACAGCTGGGTGGTGGCTCTTGCAGAGATCGGTGTTTTGCATGTTCCCACCACTGCCTCTTAGCTTGTTCTCCTTATTTCCTTCTCTCTTCAGCAGCATCCTATGAGGTTTCAGTTTCTAATAACCCTTACTTGAGAATCCCGGTTCAAGTCCAAGGGCAGGTGATCCAATACAATAATATGGTGTTATTTCTGGAGAGAGTTTTGCCAGCTGGGGAGAGCAGGACTGCCTCGAGGGCGTAGTATTTAGTCAAAATAGCATTGATTGCTGTGTTCTGATCATAGACATATGGTTGCTTCCCAGTAAGGGAAGAAACAGGATGAACGACCTAAGGCATGAGAGAATGAATTTCCCTCAGACAAATTAAAAAACCCAGTTGGATGCAAAGTATAGAAATTGGAGAGTTGCAGTGGAGTAAGGAGTCCCAGGGATATGATATGTTACCTACCTGGGGAATATCACAAGCCACAAAGTTCAGTGCAAGGGGAAACTCCAGAAAAGAAAACAAGGAGGCAGAAGCTAGGACTGGGATTTTATGTGGAGTGCATCTGAAATGACAAGAGGAAAGATATTTGAGTATAGAACTCACTGAAGGGTGAATAATACAATGAAAATAAAGTCTAATGGACCCCACTGATCAGTGGTCTTAAAAATCTTCTGAAGACACATGGAGAGAACAGACACAATTTAATCAGCATCAAGTATGTTATGTATGGGGGGGGGTGGTGTACAGGCTTTTTTACTTTGTTTAAACAGCCCCATGTTTATTTTAAAACAAAATGGAGGAAAAATGTTTCCAAAAAAATCTAATTTGATGAAAAGGCAGCCAAAAATTAGTAATATATGCCTACATCTTAAAATTTTGCAAAGTGGCAAGTGTCGAGCCAGTTCTCAGCTGAAAGCCAGCTATTCACAAATCTTTGCTTGTTCAAACATTAATTTTGCTAGATTCTTCTGTTCTCTTAGATAACATGTCCCAGGCATATTCTGCACTTGCATCACAGACCTTGCAGTCTGGATAAAATTTGTGGAGCTGAAACCTCACAATGACTCCCGAGTAACTGGAGCGTGGAATCCAGCTCGGCTTGAGTCAGAAAACTCTTTTGTGCCTCCCCCGCTTTGGTGCATCCCTGAGCCGGCAAGTGTGCGGGCTGATGTCACACGCCAGGCGACAGTCCCCGGGAGAGGAGCTTGACGGGGAGGTTTAGGGCTAGGAAAGGAAAAGCTGGGGCTGAGGGCTTTGCCGAGCCGAGCTGCGCCACCACGCTCTCAAAATGCGGTGCCTCTGTGCAGTCCTCAGACCCCTCAGCAGCGAGAGCTCCTGCTCCATCTATTACAAAGAGAGACCTGCTTCGGAAGTGTAAGTTGTGATTTTAAACAAATACCTTCTAGTTCCTGGGTGTGCTTTCCTCAAGTTTAAAGTTTAAATGGCTTTTTTTTTTTTTTTTTCCCCCTCCTTCTCTTCCCATAGGTACATCTGAACTTGTTTTCCTCCTCCCTCCCCCCTCAACCCTCCCAGTCTGATCTGCAGCTTTTGAGGCAGCTGTACTAAGAAAGATTTGAATATATTAATAGGGCTTAAAGACACTTTTCATGGTGACCTTTAAAGTATCTCAAGCTGTGAGCTAACTCGAGTCTGGAACGGGGAGGACTCTTCAGCTCGAGATCTCAGGATAAACGAAGCACAACACTTTTGTGTGCTTCTCTGCATTTTATTCTGTAAAATGACGCAAGTAGTGAATTCAAATCTCAGCTGCCTCTTTCTGAAAAGCTACTTATTTAGGCAGGTGTGACTAAGTTGATGATTTCACTGTTCAAAAGTTTTTCCCGTTCAGCTCAATGATAATTTTTTTTTTTTTTTTAATTGTGCTGCTTAGCTGCCAGCAGGAGTTTTATTTAGCATATACTGCCTAGGAGAGTGTGGTACTTCCAGGCATCAGTTGAAATTGTGATATGAAAGAGCCATTGTCTTTGGCGAAGCAGCTGCACTATTAAGCTCAAGACACTGACTTTTAAGCTGCTACTAATTAAAAAACAGTTGTGAACTGTTGTCATACTCAAACAGTATTTCAACACACCCATATTTTATTGAAAGTAAATCTTCCCATTATGTTCTGTATTGTATTTGTCCTTTGTAAATAAATGAAGGATGCTCACTTTAAGCTTTGAGCTAAAGTAACACCCGTTTTTGCCAGGATATTTTATGTCAACGAAGCTGCAGAGGTAGCAGGTTGGTTTAGCATGAGTAGTCTGCTAATGGGGTCTGTATGATGGGACTGCTCAGACAAAATTCGGGGTACTGTTATGTTAAAAGAACATGTATTTGTTCATACTAGAGTTTGAGCAAGCTGGCATGTCAAAACTTGTCAGAGGGAAGCACAGAAGTGTATGAAAGAAAACATTGTCCTCTTGGGAATGTTGGGAGGAAAACTACGTCATTCATTTTTAATTACACCCATTAACACTGCTCCGTGTAAAAGGCTTCCTGATGATGCCATTGCTAAGCGTGTTTTTCAGGACTTCGTGTACATTTCAAGTGAGCTGAGGTTTAAACTTGCTCTGTAGGTTCCTATACTGTGATTAAGTAAAGAGGAGGTGATAAACACCCAAGCATCTTGTGTCCAAGATCGGTGAATGGCCTGGAAACTGCCGCAACATTGCGTAATGGCAGAATGTGTTTAGCTAAAGGCATTGCAGAGTAGACTGCGAAAATAAGATAATATCTTACAATTTATTTCAGGTTTCCAAGTAGTTGATTTTAATTCAGGCTATAGTAAGGGGTTTTTTCCTGTTTTCTCCCATATCTATCTCATAAGGCGCAAGTCATGAAGAAATGGGACAGTGATAGTGAAAATTAGAAATGTGACTGTGGATGAAATGGCAACCAGTGTTCCTCCTACTGTAGAGACATTAAATAAATAAAAAGGGAAGGGGGAGGGAAAAAAAAAAGCATTGTGTTGATGGATAACTCAGTAAATACCATTTATATAAAGCATTTGTCCACACCCAGCAGCGTGGAGATGGTCAAAGTAATGAGGAACAAGATTTTTTGCGTCTTTGCAATCTAAGGGCAAAGATCAGTGCTGGTCAGAGCAATGTTATATTGAATGGCCTGTGATATTTGCAACTGGCACGTACTGTAGAGTGTACTGGTATGTTGGGGAAAAAAGAGAAGCTGCCTAGACATGCATATGGATTGTGCTGCCTGAAATGGGGAAGAGAAGCAGTCAATGTGTAAAGGGAATAGCTGATAAAGTTAGGCAGCAGGGCCTATGCATCTGGCTGAGGCAAACAAAATGCAAAGAATGAATTTAAATGTTTACTTGAAGATACATATCAAGTGCCATAGGTCCTCTAACTTTGACGTGGACGTGGGTGGGGGTGCTTACAGGGAGAACTGATGGATGAAACAAAAAAAATAAATAGCAGTAACCTACACACGATTGGTGTCATGTACCCAATGAATATAAATTGAAAACCACTGAGTGCCTCGAGACAGATGGGCTTTCACAGGTAAAGCTTTCTCTGGCAACTGGGCACTGTACCCTCATTTGTCCACCCATCACCACCTCGCTGGAAACAGCAGCTTCCCTTTAGCTGAGTCAGGAAAAGAGGACATGCCACCATACCGTAGCTGTTCAGCGTAGTGTTCCAGCAAATTGATCTGAATCCTCAGTGAACAAGTAGCTGGTAACACTGCAAAACCAGAACGTAAGTATGAGTCAAAATCCTTAGTCTTGTTTAGGTTGCCACCAGAATCAGTTGTCAAATTCTGAAGTTGGTGTGATTTTGTGCTGAGTAAGGGCTGTGACTAAGAAGTGTAAGGCAAAGTAGGTCTTCAGGCTTTAGGTACTCAGAGTTTGCCAGCTTTGCTTCTTAAATCTAAATTTAAGTTAGAAAAGTGCTTGGGTTTATTTGTGCTGCATTGTCATAATTTTTCCACGCAAAGTGCTGTAGGAAGCTTTTCAATAGGTTTTAATTTCGGCTAAAACCTGGTAATGTCACAAGCTTTTTTTAGGAGGCCTGGAGTAGCTGATATATTTTGCTCAAGAGGGATGTAGGAAGATCTTCCTGGTGGAGCTGTGGCCATTCTAAAGGGTGCCCAGCCCTTCTCTTTGCATCTTTAAGATGCAATGCAGGTGCTGGGAAATCCCCCTCACCCTCTTTCTCAACTCCAAAGTCCAGTACAGCAGAAATGGCACGAAAATATTCACTGAGGAGTGCCTGGGCCTGGTTAGAATGGGGGTGAAGTGCTCTAAAAGAGGTTGTGTAAGGACATGTTAGACCTGACAGTTAGGAAACGGTGCTGGATGTGTTTAAGCAAGGTAGTGTAAGTAAATACCAATTAACTAATCTGAAGACAAGTAAACATTGGAGTAAACTGTATGGAAAGGTACCTTCTCTTCTGGGAACTTGGGGAAGCTTTAGAAGCTGGGAGGAGAGACATCTGGGTGGGACGGTGGGTAAAGCATTTACATCAACCACGACCTTCCCATCCTGCTGGTTTTGTTCTGCTCTCTTTATCTATTTGGACAAATGACATTATTAAGCAAAGTGTCACTTGTTCTGATATGGGAAGCAGTGTGTGTGTCTTGCAGGAGGTAGGGAGGTCTGTTTTGTCTTAATCTATGTAATTCTTTTGTATAGCATGACTCACTGATAATTGAACATATGTATTATAGCAGTGTGCCTATCGGTGTTTTTTTCCTAATGAAATGAAGCACATCACTACTTGCTTTCACTTCTGCATAGAAACACTATGGTTTGGAGACCCTTGCCCTTCCCTTTTTTGTTAATGTGACCATAATGTAAAAAGTCTTCCTCCTTTGTTGCTCTTTGGTGTTTCACGCTGTTTTTACACTTTCTGAAAGTGCTGAATCTGGTAGCTCGCTAAGGCTTCCTTTGAAAAGTGAGACTATGCTAATAACCAGGGAAGGTAAGAAAATTTAGTAGTTCTGATGTAAGGGGGCATAATCAGTAGAAAGTAGGGACTTTCAGGATATCTAGAGTAGAATTTACGTGACTGTCACATGAGAATACTGTTGGGGTTTGGGGTTTCTGTGGTATTTTTCTGAAGAACTAGTTAATTTATTATAACAAGGTCTCAAAACATGAGCAACCCTATCTGCGGATGTCTAAAATGACACAGCCTGAATGCAAGAAGATGTTATCTTTTTAATAAACAGCTTTCTGAACTTCCTTTATTTTGATTTTTGTCTTTAGAATCCCATGTTATTCTGCAGCTTGTGTTTTCTGAAGCCTGGAAATTGGTGCAGATGCTGTTGTACCTCCCTTTCACCACAGAGAGGGTTCATTTTGTTCCTGGTCACTGAAATTCTTGAAAAGCTTTTCCTCCACCATACTCCTCTAAAACCTCTGCTTTAAAATGAAGCAGAAGATTTAGCTATTTTAAGTTTCCTTGATAACAAAGTGAGCTGAAATTCCCAGGATGCGGTGCTTTTTTAACTGAGTCCATGTAAAAAGTTAAGGGGCTGAACTGGTTCTTGGAAATGGAAAAAACATCTGGATAGGGAAAGTAGCACTTCATGATACTTGGAGAGCATGGGTTTCTTACAGCAGTTTTGCTGTCAAAACAAGTGTGTTGTGTAAATAACACCCTCTGTGAAGCCCAAACTCGTTTGATAATTGTGCAGTAATGATTTCAGCACAATTTGTATGGCTGTTCATTTCTTGGCCGTTTTGCAGGTACACTTTGGATGTGTGAGATGAGGTCATTAAACATGTAAGTGTGGGAAGAAAAAACGGTTCTGAAACGCTCTGTATCTTCCCATTAGTGCCTGACACCTTAAAAATACTGATGTTTCATTAAATATGAAGCCGTTGACTCGTTTATGCCTGGGCATTAAGTGTGTAAACCATCTCTAAGGTCAGATATCATTTTACTAGAATAAAGAGCTCAGTAATAAAGTATAGCACAAATGGCTTTATTCTGTAATTGTTGCTAGGATGGGGAAGAATTTAGGAGCTCTTCCTCAGTTAGGAACTAGTCATCAGTTGCCTAGAACGGTGGGTTTGATTCTATGTCTGTTGTTCCCTGGGTGGACCTCAAATCTGCAAGTATCTTTGTTCCTGTATTTTATTTAATGCAGAAATTGGTTGCAGCGCTGAAGTTGTTACTTGTTGATTTATTTGGCCTCTTGTTTTATTGGCAGAATTCATTGCAGGTGAAAGACTGAAGTGAAGAATCCAATGTAATTTTAATTGTCTTGGTAATTTGCTCTTAATTTGCTTAAATATCTTGTGTACGCAGTGAGGAGCTAGGAGAATTCATGGAAGTGAAAGGTGCCAACAGCCCTGGGATCCTTGTACTGACCACAGGCCTCAGCAAACCCTTTATGCGTCTGGATAAATACCCCACGTTACTCAAAGAACTTGAAAGGCACATGGAGGTATATCTTATCAGCATTTATGTTCCAGCTTAATGATGATTTGACAACAATTATTTTAAAGGTACATGTCAAACATGATGGGACCCAAAATTATATTTGTTTGCTCTTCCGTCAGCCTTCTAAAATATGGGCTGCAAGGGTTTAAAACTTAGTGCAGTAAAACTTCCTGTAAAAGCTAAACTTTTAGAGTCAATCTAGCCAGAGAAGCTAATCTTCACTCCTAGAACAGTCTTGCAGCATCTTTGGTTGACTTGACATTGAATGTGTTTCCCGCGTACTACTTGAGGCTTATCTTGTAGAAGGAGTGCTGCTTCTCATCTTAGGACCTCAGCGTGTTGAACACATCACCAAAATAGTCCCTTCGACTTCTGCTGAACGCTGTCCAGAAATGATCTTTCCAGTATGGGAAGGTGTTTGAGGAGCTGCAGTTTCCGCTTTTGCATTTTATAGGTTAGATTTTTTTGAGCGTGAAAGCAGGAGAGAAATAGAAAGTATATGGGTCTTTGTCTTGTCACACAATTTGGTTTGTCAGTTAGTGACAGTCGAACATACTAGTCTGTAAGGAATTTAATTTTTGACAAAGCTAATGTGCCAAAGCTTTAAAATAAACACTTTCCTATTAGGATTTCAAAATCTCTTGTCCCCTAGGTCTCGTAAAACTTCCTTGGTTCTATTTTAAGCATAAGTAGGAATGTTGTAAGTGACTTTTCATTTTTACTACAAGCCACCAGTGTTTGATATAAGAATCAGAAGGCTGTGAAAAGAGAGCAGATAGGTCTACAATTTCTATCTTACAGAATAGTTTATCTGTTTTTAGTTAAGCCTCTAAATTTTTTTTATGAATTTTACTAGAACTAAAGCTTTTGTTGTATGTTTTCTCCATTGTTTTTAGGATTATCATCCGGATCGCCCAGATATTCAAAAATCCATGACTGCCTTCAAAAATCTTTCTGTAAGAATGATTAAAAAAATAGATAATATAAGTAAAGTGTTCTATAATTTCACCCCCCTCCGTTGCTTTTAAAAAGTAGAGCTTTTTTGTAAATGTTTGTATAAGAAATTTTTGAAAGCCTGGAAATTGATTCTCTTTGTGGGCAGAGCCCAAGGATGGTAATTTGCTGGGGAGTTATAGCACATAGACTAGTGATGGAAGAGCCACGTAAGCATTCTGCACCTCTTGGTCTGCCCTCTCACTTTGCTTCATCTCCCCTTCTACCAGTGCTAGCATGACTAGTGTCCTGAAGAAGGGTTTCTTTACAACATTTGAGTATATTCTCTTGGGTTTTTTTAGAAAGTGCATTCCTTAGAAGGGAATGGTGTTAGAATTGGGGGAGAGCCTGTGAAGGGGAAAGTGCTAGTGAAACTCAGAAGATATGAAACTTTTAATAATAGTTGGAGGAGAGAGACTAATTTGAACAGATGAGCTGTCTGCTGTTGTCTTAAAGTCAACTGCAACAGGCAGGTTTTTAATGCAATTTTGGTTACAATAATCTTTTGTGTTTCCTGTTAGGAGTGTGTGCTGTGGTAACCTGGCATTTTCTATTTTTTATGTTTTTAAAGCAGATATTTAGTGTTATCTTTGTTCAGAAGAGGTTTGGGGATACCATTCTGTTGGGTGTTTTACTAATGAGAGGAAACCTTGTTGAGAAAAATTAAAACGAGATGAGTGGGAGTACAGCTAGTAGAGCAGGTTGGAGACATTTAATAAAAGTAGGAGCACAAGGTTATATGCACTCATAGTTTGCACAGTTAGCGTGGCTTTTTTACTAAAGAAAGATGCTTTGTTGTGTAATTGTGTATTCATGACACCTGTGTTACTCTTTTCTGCTAAGCCTAGTAGCTTTTGTTTGGAAGCACAAAAATTTAAAATGTGAAGGAAGGAGAAATTTGAGAAGCTATGACTGTGGGACTATGAATTTGGAAAGGTAATTGAAGTCAGTGCATTGAAAGGAAAAGTAATACTGAAGTTTGCAAAACTAGTTTTAGAAGAGATATGGGTAATAGTCATGGAAATGAAAATGCTTCGAGTTAGGTGCTGTCTTCTGTGTGCTCCAAGCACAACAGTAAATACAACTGTAATGGTATTTCTACACTTAACCTGCTCCAAATTTGATAGAGATGGTATTTTTCCTTATCTTTGTTAGGCACAATGTCAAGAAGTACGGAAACGGAAAGAACTTGAACTGCAAATCCTGACGGAAGCTATCCGCTGTTGGGAGGGAGAGGACATTAAAACACTTGGCAATGTGATTTACATGTCCCAGGTCATGATTCAGTGTGCTGGAAGTGAGGTAATGTCCTTCTCATCTTTACTGTCAGTCTGTCCATTTTGAATTAAATTAATTATAATCATTATGCAGCAGAAACAAACAGAATCCTTCAGGGATACTAATCTGGACTAAAATCTCTCTCTACTGATTTAAGGCTTTTGTTACAAAATGTGAAATAAATCTGCTTTAAGATTAATGGCCTCGTCTGTAAAATTTACTGAAATGTACCCGAATATAGCAGTTATAAACTTTGATTTTGCAGGACTGTTTTCAAAGTGCATAATTAAGCACGATTTTCCATGTGTAGTTATATTACAGGACCATTTTGCCTAGCAGTCATTTGGAGTGTTTTAAATATCAAAAACTTTCAAGTTTTGTATTGCAAGGTGTCTGAGGCATACTTTTTTTTTCTTGTTGTTTTGGGCACTCTGCTCAGGTAGTAAATTTTTAAATCCAAGCTTGAGAACCAAGTGGGTTTGGAGAAATAGAATAAGAAGATACTTCAGAAAGTTGAAGGTGACACTGTAAGGTCTGAGGTGATTTTTTTTAAAACAAACCAGACAAATAAAACACACAAAGAAAAGGTTGCCCTACCAAAAATGTTAAAGTAATCTTAAAAGCAAGTGCTAGCAGAAAGGAAATGTTATACAGATTACTGACGTGTTTTTACTGTCAGTTGTTGCCCTGTAAAATCAATGAAGCTTTGAACCTGGTAGAGACTTTTAAATTGCAACCTCATTCAGTCAGTTTCCTCCCTTAGAACAAAGATGTCCATAAATATGAAGAAAGAAGAAAGCGTTTATGCAACTGAATATTTAAAAAATTCATCACCTGGTATTTATCTGTCAGATGTTTTGTTAGGTGTTAAAATAAATAATTAAGATTCAGTAGAGCTGATAGTGCATCTTCTGCAGTCAGGTCTCTTCTTCTAGTCTTAAAAACAAAAGAGCACCCCACTCCCCACAGCTCATCATGAGCTAAAATGTCAAATTTAATGGACTTCTAGAAATTTCTGCGTAGCATTGAAGCTTTTCTAGATAGCTGACCAGCTAGGTAGAGAACAGCTTCCTTTGTGGAAGAGCAGTTGGTATTGGTTTTATCTTTTTAAAAATGATACAGATATTTGTAAATGTTTACTGAAAACCAGAAACATTAGAACTTGCTAAGGACTTGTGTTGTTTTGTAAAGAGGTTTGAAATTGAGACGGTTAGTTTGTCAATGGATATATTTGTTTTGTCATTAAAACATACCTTAATGCTTCTTTCTTCCATTGTTTGTCTATAGTGGGAGATTAAGAGTAAACCACCTTCTCCTTCCACAACTTCATAAGTGAAACTAGCAAATTAGAACCAGAACAAAGTAATGGGTGTTTTTCTTGTGAATATAAGCATTATTACTTTTCCTTTGTGTTCTTTTTCTACTTTGGGGTCTAATCCAATATCGTTCAAAAATCTAGTCTCACCATGGTCTTGATATTAGAGTAACAGCATCCTTTTAAATTATATTAAGAAATATATCCAACATGTAATTTTGGTTTTGCTGAAATCGACAAAACAGTTATTACCATATTGAACATGGTCAGTATTTCACCCAGGCTGTAAAATTTCTGTTTTAAAATATTAGGCTGTACCCTCCAGGAAGAAATATTGGCATGTGTTACTAGCACTTTTCAAATAGAAAATGAAATGATTCTGGCTTTTTTTTTTTTATTCAACTGACCGTTAATTTTTCCAGAAGCAAATATTTGTGGAGTAATTATGGAGTTGTAACATTGATGGTAGTTTTTAATAATATAAAACAGAAAAAGGGGGGAGGGGG
This sequence comes from Tringa tobata, assembly GCA_033628505.1. Taxonomy (NCBI): domain Eukaryota; kingdom Metazoa; phylum Chordata; class Aves; order Charadriiformes; family Scolopacidae; genus Tringa; species Tringa tobata. The sequence continues at coordinate 5,868,161 of JAHREE010000279.1, read as the reverse complement.
CTTGTGATGTTGTATTTACTTTTTCATTTTCTTTTTTTGACAAGGAAAAGAATGAAAGGTATCTTCTTCTCTTCCCTAACATTTTGCTGATGTTGTCTGCCAGCCCGAGAATGAGTGGGTTTATCTATCAGGTAAAGTAATACCTGAACATATGTGTATAAAAGCATTGAGGGGTGGGTTTGTTTCTAAATGCTATTTAATAGAAAATTTGGAAGGATTGATAAACTTCTGCATTTATAAAGTTAAAAGGTAATTTCTGCAATATGAACTGGTCATCAGTGTTATAAATTAGACCCAGGCTTCTAGCACAGAATTTTATTGCTGTGGTTTTTAGCTGTTACAACCAGCAAGGTTTGGGTTTTTTTTTACGTTGTTAGTAGTAGCTAATGAGAGGAAGCATAGATAGCTTTTTGGATCTACATAGGAAAATGATGGTGTTGTACAGGTTTGTTAGTGCTCTTCCAACTGCTGCTCGAGTCTTACCAAACCTAGACAGCTCTGCTAAGCTTACCTGAGTTTCTTTAGGCGTGTCTACACTAGTATTTTATCTTTGAATCAGCAGAGCACTTCTGAAATGAGTCTTCCAGTCTTCCCTGTTTAGTGATCTTTGAGTCAGGGTGCAGAAGTAGTCTCGGGGCTGACAGGCTGGATTCCCTCGGGATGAAGCTGAGCTGGAAGGCATGCTCCAAAAGCGCATTTGATCTGCTACAGCTACTGGAGCAGATCAAGTACATGGCCTGGCATTCAGTTTTGCAGAAGCACCTGCATTCTGGGTGTGTAGTTTCAAAGACTCCAGAGAGGTGAAGTAAATGCACAGTCCATGAGTTTCTGAATTCATTATAAATGTTCTTCAAGTATTGTTATGCGATTTACATACATCACATTAAAACAGCAAAAGTTCTGAAAGAAGCCTGAGATTTCACCTCCTTTAAGTGCTTCTGTAAATCAGTCTCTCGAGCAGTTCCTTTTCTTAAGCAGTGATTCATCTGCTGTGAGGGAATGCTGGAGCACAGTCATTTGGGATTCCTATGGGATTGGCTACATCCAGTCACACTCTGTAGCTTTTTTTAGAGCAACTAAATTCCAAAATTCATGTTTGAATTTGTATCTTACCTGCCATGGTAGCAGCTGCATTTTTCTGAGACCGTGTTGCGTTAGGTTGTTTAAATGCACAGTCCAGTTTCTCTTAGCTTTGTGCACCTTGTCAGAATCTTTGGTCAGTGATTTATCCCAACAAGGATGGAAATAAAATATCAGAAAGAGCAGGTGAGCTCTGTATCTCAAGTGGCACATCTAGAATTTCTGATGAAGAAAAATTCTTGTGTACTAGTTACGAACATGACTGACTGGAAATTTAGTGTGTTAACAAACAATATGAAATAACAAATGAATCTGTCAGGGTTGATTTTACTCCCCCTCTGTACATCACATTTCTTCTTCCTCTCCCACCTTGTCTGCCAGGTGCATAGTTCAGCAAATAAGCAATTTTCTGTGCATTTTTCTTCAGCTTCTGCTCAGTATGGCCACAACCATAGTGTCTGCTGCGTGACCTTCTGTTGAATGCAAAACTCTTAATTTCCTCATAACTTCTCACATGATTTTCCTGAAACTGAGAACTTCTCAAATATTAATGACTACGTACTCATACCAAGGCAAACTTATTTCATCACTGTTCATGTCTGCCTGGATTGTGTAACATGGACTGCCTGGACTCTTCTTCTGAGGTTCTTGTCTCAGAACTGGGATGGATGCAGGCAGAAGTTGATGCAACTCCTTCAGCCATTGCCAGGGAAACAGTGCCACTGGAGTCTGCATCCTACACTACACCTTCACTGTATTTCTGAATATTCTAGTTTTCAACAGGCTTCAGATGTTCTGGTTGATAGTGCTGATACCTGCCGCGTGAGCAAATTGGGAGAGTTTTTAGTAGTGGTAAACTGAAGTCAAAAGGGACACAATCTATACTTTACAAAATGGCTTTGCAATTTTGTTGAAAAAGAATATAAATGATTCATGAGTTCAGTTCCATTTTCTCTGTGTTTTGCTGACTTCATACTTTTTCCTCTCCATGTGGCTCAGGTGATCTTTGTTCTCTCTCAGTGTATCCCCGTATTTTCTTTTCATCTATGTCAGCAGTTCTTGCACCTCTGTGTGGCTGCATGCTGTGTGATTCATGAACCAGTAGACACAGAAAAACAGAAGAGAATTTTAGGCTGCATTGTAGTGTATGACACCACCATGTTTTTCCTTCAGTGGGGAAGCTGTTGCAAGAAAACTCTTTGGCATCTTGGGCCTGAGCACGCCCTGTGCACACAGAATACCAAGTGATACTTAGTTTCCAAGATTCTAAGAAACCTTTGTCCATTCTGCAGTCATTAGGAAAGAAAAAATGGGAAAAAAAGAGAGTTGGGTCTGTCCTGTCCCATGTCGTGTCGTTCTACCCTCCCCCCAACCCACATTGGATCCAAAATTCCACAGTACATAGTATTTGCACTTTTGCCAGCATGTGCTGAATAGTGTTTCTGTGCAGGAGAATACAGGATCTGTCTTAAAGAACTTTTATTAAAGTTGTATTTTTGGTAAAGCCTTTCATACTGACAATATTCAGTTTTATTTATTCTTCTGTGTTTCTAGAGAGTCAAAAAGTTATTCTAAACAGCCTTTTTTCCAGCTTGACTGGGTTTAAATGAGACATTTTCTTCTGCAAAACTAATATGTTTGTCTGAAACTTTACAGATTTAAAGGTGTTTTTACTGCTTTTGTTTTCTTTCCCCAAATATTTCTGAGTGAGTTTAGTAGTGGGGTTATTAGAGATACAAATCTTCAGTAAATAATTGATGCGTTTCTTTGGTGAAATCTTCTTTTCTAAATCTACTTGTACCACAAACCTTATTTTGAGAGCTAATCGACCAGTTTGCAAACAAATGTGCTTTAACTTTGAGTCACCATTGCCTTTAGTCATGTAATACGGATGACCCTCAAGGTCTCGGTTCTGAGAACCTGAGGCGATGACCACTGTTAAATTTGTACGGATTTCATACCCTGCATAGTTATCAGAGAGACTCATTGAAGTCACAGGTGCCATTTGCAGAAGTTGAGCACGTTAAAAGTTTCCATTATGAGGTGTTTGTGTGGATTTTTAAATATTTTCAAACCATCAGTATGTGTGTGTTTGCCGCTTCACTTTGTGTGTCTTTTTTCAGAGCTTGAAGCTTGTATATTTTTTTTTTTACTTGGTAATGTTTTTGCATGGTTTTGAATTTAACTTCAGTGTTACTGCCTTTTTTCTTTTTAGGGGAAACTGCCAACGACAGGAATGACTATCACAAAGCTAGAAGACAGTGAAAATCATAAAAATGCATTTGAAATATCAGGTATTGGCCATATATATTTTTTTTTTTATTATTGACTACTTACTCCAGGATAAGCTAGTTCAAACATAAAATGTTCTATCTGAACAGCAGGAAAATCTTTTTCATTGTGAGGGTGACCAAGCACTGGCACAGGTTGCCTGGAGATATCCAGACTAAAAAACTGTCTGGACACGGTCCTGGGCAACCACCTGTAGATGTCTTTGCTTGAGCAGGTGTGGAGCGGATGATGTACAGAGGTCCCTTCCTGCCTCAACCATCCTGTGATTATACAAATTTTGTAAGGCAGTTACCCAGAGCCTAACCTGAAAGCTGCTTTTTACTGGTTGTCTTAAGCAGTTTAACAAACTGTCTTTGCATGGGATTTGTCCCCAGAGTTCTGTGTTTTAATGAATTGGTGGCAGTAGCCTTGGAGAAGATCCTTTATGATGAAGCAGTGGTACTCACTGGAAGAAAAAGAAATTCGAGATATTCTGGAAGAACTTTAAGCAATAGCTTTCTTCTAGAAACAGCCCACCCCTTTCCTGAGAACCCTTTTGCATCTCTGCTAATGATGGTTGCCATTGTGCTTACTTTGGGTAGTTTCTGTCTCTTAGGACATCTATTTTACCATGTACCTAATTTTGTTGGTGGATTTAAAGGATGGTGGGAGCAGGGTCCCCTGGAGCTTTATACCTTCATTCATTTCCTGGGTCATTTCTGCCACCAAACAGGTTGCATTTAAGGAAAGTAACTTTTGCCCTCTCAAGTGGCAGGCAGTATCATACATAAGTGCTATGAGGCAGAGGGAAAAAGCTGTTGATGGTGCATGTTCATCTGAGATAGTAGTTATGAAGCTGACCTGGGATGAGGAATGTGACGGGTTAAAATTAAGTTAACTGCAGGAATTAATCTTCGGTTAATTTTCCTGCTGGTTTCCCAAGTGACTTTTGCCTCAGCTTTAATATTAGGTTCAGACCAACTTTCACCCTTTTCCTGAGAGAAGGTCAGTGAACTGTATTTTATAACTTTTCACATATGGCAGCTTACAGACTCAAGAATGACATTTTTGGGCTATATGCTGGCTTTACTGGGGAAGATTGAGAAGCATAAGGCTACTAGATAAGCCTGTCTTCTACACTTATTTCTTATCATTAAAGGTTGTCTTTAGTTAATACAGGTGGGGAAAAAGATGTAGAACTCCTGTGCTTGGCATGGGAGCAAATACATAGAGGAAATGGCTCTTACAACCTGGAAAAGCAAGATGCTGTTGTACTGAAAATACAGGTTAAAATTTCTGCTTAATACTTAGGGGATATGATGTTTCAGGAAATCAGTGTCTTTATAATTGTGTTGGATTAAGTTGATTTTCTGTGGTTTCCTACATGTTCTATTTTCTGTCACCCAGGAAACATGATTGAAAGGATACTAGTGTCTTGTAACAACCAACAAGATTTACATGAATGGGTGGATCACCTGCAGAAGCAAACCAAAGTCACAACTGTTGGGAATCCCACCATTAAACCTCACTCTGTGCCATCTCACACAGTAAGAAGTAGCTTCTGAATTGGTGTGAATGTCTGCAGTGTCTGCAGAATTAGGATTTCTGGCAAACATACCACCATGTAAAGCATTTTTTAGCCACTGGTAACAAGAACTGAGTGTTATGACTGCAGTTTAATGGATCAAAAGATCATTCTGGTTTTAACTGTGTGAGCAATGAATCTTGGTGTAATAGTTTACCGGGATAAAAGAAATTTCATTATCTTTACTTTTTCTGTTTTGACCAAATAGTACCTCACCATCTTTTAAGTATCCTTAGAACAGTAGGTTTTAATTGGTGATGTACTTGACAAGCTGTGGAGAAACAATTTCCTTAAGTACCTTCTTTTGGCTACTTCGTTGGAGTTGTTGGATATGAATGGATCTAAATTTAGCTCCACCCTCAGTGGTGAGAGAAGTGGGAGCAGGCTGCTGGTAGCTGTTCTTTCTTTAGTAATGCTTTGTTTGTGGTAGACAATAAACATTTCTGTAAGTTGCATTTTTCCAAAAAATAGTTTAGTATCAAAATCTTCAAAGGTCAGCTGTAATAAAACAGAAGCACCAGAGAGCGAATGAGATTATTCCGTCAATCCGTGATGGTGTTATATCTTTATTACAATAATGTGCTTTCTTTCTCTTCCCATCACCTTTGTGTCTTTGACAGCTTCCTTCCCATGCAGTAACACCCTCCAGCAAGCATTCAGATAGCAAGCCAATACCACTGACTCCTGCATACCACACTCTCCCTCATCCCTCGCATCATGGGACTCCGCATACCACGATAAACTGGGGACCTCTGGAACCTCCGAAAACCCCCAAGCCTTGGAGTCTGAGCTGCTTACGACCTGCACCTCCGTTACGGCCTTCAGCTGCTCTTTGTTATAAAGAGGTGAGATGGAGCAGCCAGAGAGTAGGACTGTGTAGCAGGCCTACCACGGGAAGTTTAATATTTTTTTTTTTACACACCACCATTTTTTGGTTTTGTATGGATTTTTTTTGTATAAAGATGATTTAACGGCCAGTGCTGAATCAATGGTAGTGGACCAGTGAAGGCTGCTCATTTCAAACGGGGATTTCATCTTGAGACGATAGTAAGGCTTGTTAGGAAAGGCTTCCCCCGCCTCCCCCAAGTGCTTCCACTTACTTCCACTCTTCATCCAGTTAATAAATAAGATATTTATTTATTTATTTTTAAAACTAGCAATTCCTTTGTTAAGTTGATCATCCGGGCTTATTGTGAAGTAACTTGTTTGCTAAGCACACTGCAAGGTATAATTGACTCTTGGTTCCTCAGTATTTACCACTGTTACTAGGTAACAATAGCACATTTCCAAAGAAAAGAATGGTAGCTGTCAAAATACATGTAATGTTTTTGTACTCAAAAGTACTGATGGCGAATATTACTGTTAGCAAAAAAAAAAAAAAAAGAAACTTAGCTTTTAAAGTGCTGTTGTAGTTTTTAATTAGCATATGGTTTGAATCAGGAATCTGTTCCAAGACAAATAAAATGTAGTGGTTTTAACCACAAAAAGGTGGTGGCGATAGGTTAATTTGTTCCTGCTGCTACGTTTTGTGAGGGTTTGTAAATAGTAAGAAAATGTTAGATTTGTGTTGGAAGTCTGCATCTATGTAAGAGCAGAACATTGGTTGCTCTGTGGCTTGGTGATATCTCCTGTTTCAGTATCTTTGTCGTGCTTTCTTACGATACTGATTTAGCGTTAAGCAACAGGACCCACTTGATTCTGCAAACATGAGATGTTGATAAAAAAAAATATTTTGTAGACATGTAAATTGCAGAAACTGTAGCCTAAATTCTGTGCCCCCATGTGGCCTGGCTGTGTGTTTTGGGTTTTTGTGGGTTTTTTTGTTGTCTTTTTTTTTTTTTTTTTCCTGTTGTGGGTGTGCATGTGTGACTTGTTTTTTCTTTTCTTTTGTAAATCCCCTAAAGGGAAAAAGTAATATGTGTTCTGCAATTGGCAGGTTAGTATTTAGGCTTAGTTGCTATAAGAGGTTCTTCTGTTTGGCTGTACTATGTGCTTATTTTGTAGTTTAAGTTTAATTCCTTTAATATTTTCATGAACTAAATTCTCCAATGTGGTAAAAATGTCAATCATCCTTACAGTGTTTAGCATACAATGATGTTCAAAACCTATATTCATCTTTTCATCTGTTCTGCTCATTCACCTTTTTACTTTCTTGTTCTGTATCTTTATAGAGGATGTCTTGTATCCTTAAGGTAAGGGGTAGACCAGTGTATTCCTTGTGTTCTTGTAACCTAGCATTGTTCCTGTAAATTAGCATGACCACATTTTGAACAGAATTTCTGTCTTTGTTGCTGTATACTTTTTTTGCTGTAGAGCTTTGTAAGAACAGACCTACACATATGCAGACTCTGGCTTTAAAGAGTATACTACCTGCCAAGCTTCCTTGTTAGGTCCCTTTTTAACCTGCGTCTAAGTAGACAAGTGAAATGGGTTGTCCCTTCAAAAGTTAAGGAAAAAAATGTGTATTAATGTATGCCTGCCTCTTCCCTTCACTCTAGCTCCCAAACAGCCTGCATGTTTTTGCAGCAGCTTTTCTGTGTGTTTCCTTTAATAGAACAGAAAAAATACCTGATTTGGTGTCTAGCTGGAGGAAGGGTAGAGGGTAAATGAACCAGTTCAGGCAAATCAGATGTGCCAAAAAATATTAGTGAACTGAATTTTGGTGCTGTTAAAAGGTTTTTAGTTAGTAATTCCTGTATGTGTCTTAAAAGTTCAACTTTGAAATAATGTGGAGAAACTCTACTCCTTTTTATTTTTATTCTCCCCACACAGGATCTCAGTAAAAGCCCTAAAACCATGAAAAAGCTGCTTCCCAAGCGCAAGCCAGAACGGAAGCCATCAGATGAAGAGTTTGCACTGAGAAAAAGTAAGAGAGACTTGAACAAAGGTCTGCATAATGCAATCTCTAGAATTAACAACTGTTTAAATTCTGTGAAAGTTAGATGTACAGTGTAAGTAAGTTACCTGGTTTCTTCTCTCTCCTGTCAGGGGAGAGGGTTAGGTATCTCCAGAGGACGGTTTGTTTTATTCATTTTAGGTGCTTATGTCACAATGGGATTAGTTGCTTCTGTAGAGCATCACTGTTGACTATAGTTGATACAGTTGCTTGTGAAGTGCCTGTGGACCTCTGTTTGCAACAGAGGGAAGGGAGGTTGACTGCAGAGCCATGTAAGGTTCAGTAAGGTAAACCTGTCTTTTAATACTGTAAACAACAATTTGAAGATACTATCCCATTCTTACAGAGCACTTAATAGCTGTGTTCTTCAGTTGGTCATGGTAGGAGCCTCTGCTGAGCTGAGTGTTGGAAAGTTGGGTATTTGCTGCTGGTTTAAACTCTAGTTGCTTTTACAGTCACTCTAAGATCCAACAGTCTGCTCTCCTATAAATAAGGTAATTTGCTAGTGTCTGCGTCTGAATTAATTGCAGAGCTTTAGACTGCTTTGAAGTCTGAAGAACAGCGCTGAACCAAGAGACTGATGGATGTATAGAAAAAAAGAAGGGTCAAAATCTGGACATCAGGATAATTTGGGTAGAGAGAACATTAACGTTATCAAGAAAACAGAGTATTCAAATAGTTGTCAGTGTCACTCTTATTCTTCCTTAGAAATTTGTGTGAATAATCCAATTACTTTATCAATAAAAGACAGGGTATTTAAGCTGAAGGCCAGATTCTCTTACTGCAACTTATGCTTCTCTGTGTCTGTCCTTTGCTCATGGGCTTTTTAAGATAGAGACTGTGCCTTGAGCGTTCAAGGCATGAAGTGTGTTATTGAGAATGTTGTCTCTCACTTGTTTATGTAGGGCTGGAGAGAAAAAGCTTTTCCTCAGGGCACTGTTGGTTTGTCTAAGGTAGAGTGTGCTTGAACTTCATACGGCAAAGGTTAAGGTAGTGAATGGAACAGTCCTGTGTTCATGGGTGTGCAAGTAGATGTTTTAGTTGATGTTCTATCCTTATAGGAAGGATTAAAAAAACATCTTATATTTAGGAAAAACAAAAGTACTGCAAGTATCGTTTCAGATGTTGAAGAATGGAGATTCAGTAGTTGTAAGGACAGCGATAAAGCTGTCAACTTGCAGATTTAGGAATTATTAAAGAGCACTTAATGAGTAGAGATGAGAGTTTTTTTGGAAGGAAGCAGGGAGTCTATAGTTTGCAAATACATTGTTTTACTCCTGATGAGCATCTTTCAGTATTTTGTGTGTAGAGACAACTTTGAATAAAAAGGGATTTTTGGTGGCTTTAAGTCAGAGTTACTTACAGAAATACTTATTGATTCTTGGTATTCATCTTTCCCACCCCAACCTCTTGTATCAGTAATTAGAAGCTCCTGTTACGTGCTAGTGCTTCTTCAGCCTATTCCTGCTTGTGGAGTTGTAGAAATTTTCCACTGAGGAACTTCTATCAAACTTAAAGCTCATTGCTAGATAGGTTTGGGTTTTATTAATTATCTTCTCTTGAATCACAAGGATTTATGAGCAATGTTTTGAGAACTGCTATGTCAAATTAGTATTATAACATACAAACTAAAATAAGTAAGGTATTTCAACTGAGTGCACTCACAATACAGAAGTGAAATATTTCTCCTGCTGCTATAATAAAATGGTGCTGCATTCTAACCACAGCAAAATCCAATTACTTCTCCTACCTTGAAAGAGAAATAATCTGGACCTTGGAGTACCCGTCTCTTAAACTGTGGGGAAACTATATCAGGTCAAGATAATTTCTGCAACAGTTAGCTTGTCAACTGATCCTGACAAATGTTTGGACAGTAGGCTTTATTCTAGTGATAATACATCACAGAAGCTAACAGGATGCATTGGCTGACACAGAACATTACTACGTTTTTATGTTGAAGGCAGCTGAGATTCACGCAGCAGAAACCCTTCAAGACTATTTTTTTCCTCAAGGAGGAGAACGGGAAAAATGCTTTTAAAACAGCCAATTGTCTTTCCCCACACATAGACTCCTGGGTCCATCTAAACTGATATTAGAGGTAACAGATTTCAGTTTGATTGGAGTACCACTGTGTTGCAAGTGAAAAATTTGACAGCATTTTTACTGAATTCCCCAAGGAAAAGATTTGTGGAGATCTACCTTTAGAAAATTTTTTCCATGTTAAGTTTGAATAGTTAGATTTTTTTTTTCAGTAGTGCTTGTTTGTACTTTAAAGTGTGAGGAGTTTAATTACTGCACTTGTCACTATAATGTAGGTGTATCTGTGAAATCTTCCTACTACACACCAGACTGAAATTGGACTGACATATTTATTATGCTGTTAATTCCGAGTTTAATTTTCAATAGTGTGTTGTTACCCCTTGGTAAATCTGATATATATACAAAATCCACAAGTTTTCAAGATCTATTTTCTGTGAATTAATATTCTGAATGAATTTCTGAATTAATTTCTTTGATTAAATAGTATCTATATAGTAACTGGAGTATACAGGGTTTTTTCAATTCAGTGGCTGTTTGGTTGAGAATCAGAGTGACCACACTTCAAAACATGTTCTGTGTGCCTTCAGATGCTCAGAAAATTTCTTGAATATGAGGATAATTACTTGGACTTGTTTTTTTTTTCCAAGCATTTCAAAACAGTATCTTTTCTTTTGCTCATTGAAGTTTGATTACTTTTTTTAAAATGGGTTGATTAAGAGAATTTTAAAGGGTTAATTAGGCTGAACTTTGGTCTCAACCGAAATGTAGTGATTTACAAAGGCTGTCCTGTCCTGTATTAATAAACATAACCATGTTTAAAATTCTATTTTTCCCATTGATTCTAGGTACAGCTGCTTTAGAAGAAGATGCTCAAATTCTTAAAGTCATTGAAGCATATTGCACAAGTGCCAAAACACGTCAAACACTAAATTCAAGTAAGTTAGAAAGTATTGAAATGACTTTACTACAACACAATTAGACAGTTTGCAAAAAGAGGTGTGTATGTTCTCAGGCCTTTGCAAGTAGCAAGCTGGACCTGGAAGAAATAATAACCTGTTTCTGGCTTAGTGTCAAGTGTTTAAGTATTGGATGCCAATGACCACAGTTAGAGACTATAATTCTTTCAGTGTTTCTTTTAAATAAAAAAAAAAAGTGACTACTTGTTATGGTTTAAAATTGCACAGAACCTTCACTAATGAATGAGAGGTGTCTGAACTGAGTATGACAGTTGATCAGTAAGCTTTTGAAGAAGCTGGTAAGTAGTGAGGAGGAATAAAGAAGCAATCACAGTTTTGGAGGAGTCTATTTTTGTCTTGTTCTGTTCAACAAAGACTTCTGATATGGAAAAGTAACCTAGACCTAGAAAAAATACTTTTATTGCCACTAGTTGTTTTTAGTATTAATTCCAAATTTTAATCCCGTGTTGTAATTTCTGGAGAAATTGTTCTCAGATCTGTGTGTTGCTTAAAGCCATTTTTAGTTTCTCAGATCAATATCTAGCTTATTGAAAACCTGTAACGTGCCTCTGGGGTCCTACTTCATTTAATCCAAATCGAGGTTGCCATGTGGAGTTCCTCTGTATTGTAAGTAAAACATTGCGCAAAGCAGGGGAGTCCACCAGCATGTGTTCCATTTACACAAGGAAGGAGAAAATGCTGTTGTATTTGTTCTGATTTGCACAGGTTTTTTTGCACTGATGAATACCAATATAATTCAGGGATCCTTGGAACACAGTATAATGATCCTGAAGTACTTGGCTGGTTTTGCTGTTGTCAGGAACTAGAAGAGTGGACGTTATAACTTACTCCTCGTCCGCTAAAGCTGTGTAAATTTGCAGTATTAATCATTGTTACTGCTGCCCACACCGCTCTGGCTGTTTTGCTTCCAAGCAAAAGCACTTTATGCTGACAGTTGAGAAGTCTCAAAATGCAGTTGCAAACTTAGTTCATGGATTTTTCCTAATGTGTGCTCACTTATTATTATCACCTTGAAAAAAATGCAGCTGCTTTGTATTCATAGGTCCTTTTAAATTGGAATATGGCCCTTGTATTAGATTGTAGAAACTTTTTAACATCAAAAACCTTCATTTTAATTTTTGTCTTGATGAACTGTAGGCCTCCAAGGTGATAAAATTAGCTGCTATTACTTACATTTTTATTAATACAAATCTATTTTATGGCCCTACAGTTATTACAGTAGTGTGTTTAATTGGATAAAAGAAAATGAATGTGTTCAAAAAGACATACTGTTGTTCCAAACAAAATTAAATGAGATGGTGTCTGTTTAAATGTCTCAACGGTGATCTTTTGATTATTTCTAAGGATAATGTGACAAGAAATGGTTGAGGAAACGTTTTCACTTGCACAGTAGTGTGTGTGCAGATATAAAATGAATATGATTTTTTCTTTTGCTTTTTTGCCTATTTTTTTCCTGTCTATGTATATTTAAGAAATATACATAGTGCTGTGGGTATCATTGCATACATCAGAAATCAGCAGCTTTTATTTGCTCTTAATTGCAGCAAGAAACAATTTTTTTTTTTATTGATTAAGCACACAGCTGCCTTGTTTGGAAAGAGTAGTGTTGTCATCTAAGACATTAGGTTTCAGGAGATCCATTTGTAGACTGGAATTGGAAATGGGGAAAAACCCAATCATGTTGGAATTGCTTCCATGGGAGCAGTAGTCAGTGTAGAAGAACAGTATGAGAGAGTTGCCTGTCATCCGTGAAGTATGCCCTTTTTTTAACATATTCCTTTCTTACCTCTGTGTTAATATTCTACCTGCCCCTCACAGCACTCGTTTGGCAATTCTTCTATCTCCACCTTAATCCAGAGCCCAAGGGGTGCTGCTTTTGGCAATGTCAGTTCAGCAGAGCTGGGGCACCAGTGGAAACTGGCAGGGAGTGGTGTTAGAGGGTAGCAGAGCAACTTTTTTCAGTCGTTTGGATGGGGAAGATGTGGGGTTTAATTTGGGGAGACAGATGCAAACAAAAGAACAGGGTTTCACTTTCTCCTGCTTCTTATATACTCAGTTTATTTTGCATTTCTGCTCCAAATGAAGGCTTAAAATTTTTTGCAATATCATTTGTATGGTGGCTCATAGAATGGCCACTTACATGGTTTTAATCCTTGGATATTGCCAGGCCTTAAAAAAAAAAAGTGTCCTTAGCTATATTTGACCATCATCCTAGACATATTAAAGTATTTAATTGGGAAGGTAGGCTCAGATAGAGGTGTGTAGGAAAAGGTGTGTGAGGGCTCGGAAGGGACCTGACTGCGTTGCTGTTAGGCTTTTGGCCCTGTTTTTCTGTGGGTTAACTTACTATGTGGTAAAACAAATAACAAGGGGTATAGGCAGAGAAAAGCTGTAGTTTAACAGTCACCTTCAGTGGGTGAGAGGTGTTGCTGCTGATGTAGAAAGTCAGCAGCCCTGCTCTGCATGAGAACCTTTGCTTTTTCCCCCTGCATTTTCCTCTTTACAGTGGTGACACAAGCACTTCTGTGGCTGTGTGGTGGGGAAATCACCTGCCTGAAAAATAATCTTTTATAGGGTTAATTTTCATCTGAAACTGTTTCCTGACCTGGTTCACCAAGCAGCCGTACAAATGACTGTGTCATTGCAAGGGAGGGAAAGGATGGAGGTACAGATGTGTGGTGGGGAAGGAGCTGTTGCTTTTCACATCAGCGCTGGATCATGCTGGCTTACTGTGTTTATTGCTCTGTCCCCAATCAGATCCCCCCCAGACTAGAACTGACTCCATACTTCAAAAGAACCTAACTTCCTCTTCCAAAAAAATCTGCTTTCAAATAAGATTTTGTTATTCAAAATTCTCAACTGAGGCTGCTTACGATCTTAAAAACCTCTTCAAAAATTGTATTGTTAACAGTTCAAACGTTATTACATGCTGAGTGTAATTTATACCTAAACCCCAAACAAATCAAAAAAAAAAAAAAAAAAGAAAAGAAAAAACTTTGGTGCCTTTTTAACAATATTTTCTCTTTTCCTTCTCTTCCCATCACCTTTTTGCTTTTATTTCATGTGTTTGGTTGTGGCTATTCCTTACGTTCTCCTCCTCATCCCACCTCTGCCTATCCACATCCACCATTTCATTTCACCTATACATCCTTAGCATGGCAAGGCACTGACCTGATGCATAATCACGTCTTGGCTGATGATGACCAATCAAGTCTAGACTCCTTGGGTCGTCGCAGTAGTCTTTCTCGTTTGGAGCCTTCAGACCTCTCAGAAGACTCTGACTATGACAGTATATGGACAGCCCATAGTTACAGAATGGGGTCTACATCTCGTAAGAGCTGTTGCTCATATATCTCTCACCAGAACTAATGCACTTCTGAGCTTTTTCTTAACAAATGCTTGTTGTATCACAGCCTGCTTTTCTTAGATGTTTTCTTGCTGTTCCTTGTCTCTTTAATGTGATATTTTAACAACTTCTGAGGGAGCTTCTGAAACTTCAGTTATACCTGGTGGAAGGCTCTAATGCCAATTCAATACACGTACGAATAAGTCATTCTGAAAAGTGTATATCCTGTTAAGGATGATACTTCTTGAGGGTTTTTTTTAACTGACAGATGTTAATTTGTAGCTCTGAATGGTCTTTTTATTTTTTTTCTTTTGACTTGATCAGTGTAGCAACAGGTCCTTTCTTATTTTCTTATTTTTTTTAATATTATTTTGGATACAGCACATTTTTGTATTTTATACTGAAACCATACTGGTTTGTGAGCTGAGTGCCAGCAATATGGAAATACCTTAGCGGTAGTGGTTGGATTTTCTACATATTACTAACAAAATACAAAGCTGGTAGAATAAGAAAAACGCAGCTTTAAAATAAGCGGTACAAGAGCTGTGAAATCATTCTGTTATTCACCTATTTGGCCCATTTGTTTGGAAGAGCACTTGCTAATCCATAAAAAAATTTCTGGTTTTGTACTGCTGTCTTTTCCTCATTGCTTAGACGTTTTATACGGAGGACTGCGCTGCTCTCCCTGCCCCGAGCCTGGCAGTTGTCATGAAAACCCAGCAGTCCATGCTCATTACATGCAGTGTTTTGATAATCTCATGTGTACCTATGGTCATGCTGTCACTTTACTGTATGCAGTAGCGTGGCAGAAAGCAGGGTGTAGATGTTTACTTGCCTGTTAAAATACACAGCTGTCAACTCTCAATTGACCATTCTTCTTGAAAAGACAAGATGAGAAATGGTTCCCCTGATGGAGGCTCGAGCGTTCAGCATCTGAAACTCTAGGTACAACTGTGACCACGTTGGCTTGTTTGAAGTTCTGAATAATAGAATGCTTGGCTTTTGGGTTGTACTGTTTGGAGCATGTCCGTGATGGATTTTATTGTGTCTTGTAACTTCTCTCACAAGCAGGTTTGTTTTCAGCAGCAGCTCTTCACTTACAGTCGTGTTGGCTTTTCAGAGAACTGTGACATGCTGTGCACAGCTGAAGGTCTCGAACCTGCACCTGGGGCACTGCTGGGGTGAAGTGCCTGACGTTCTGTCTTGTGGATAATGTAATTGGCATCGAAACCAAAACGACTTGTTTTCTAAAGCTTCCTCAGCCTTAGGGAAAAGTATGTGGTAAAAGGACAGAACCAGTTCTTCTTTTCACCCGGGTCCCCCAATGCAAGGGGGGATATTACTTACCCCTTTCCAAGTTAGCACGTTATCCAGTGTTGAGGTGTTACTCTAGGAACAAGTTCAGAATAATCACGATGCAGTTAACTGCCACCTGGGAACTCGATCACGCTGTCTGATAGATAATCAATACCTTTCTGCAGCTTACACGATCAGAAAGTTAGTAATTGCTAGACATGCATGATTCCAGAAGGTGGTCATTGCGGAAGAGCTATTTCAGAGCAGTTCACATCTGCAGATTTGCATTCAGTCTTGTTTGATCACCTGCTTTATCCTCTCTCACTGTTGTTGGCATTCAAAAATGTGATTAACAAAAGCAGCAGTGCTTACACAGGAGGGTTTTCAGGGGTACATTTTACTGCTAGTCCTATGTTAACGTGATGACCAGGAACTTGTGTACGTTGAATTTTTTTTCAGAGTGGAGGAGTGTTGCTTAGAGAAATGAGATAAGTACGTGTGCTCCATACCATTCCACAGCGCATTTGTAACCCACTTCACTCCCCTCTTCCTTTCAGTCAGTTTTTGTTTGTTTTTTTTAACACATGGAAAGTATGGATTGTTTTGGGTTTTTTTCCTTGTTTCTTAAGTTGTGGTGTTCTAGTTGAATAATGTTTTCTGCATTGGATAAATGATAATTCCTTTATGTCTGTTTTATGTTATATAGTGTAAATATGAGTTTGAAATACAGTTGTTGCACTTGAACTTTCCTTATCACACAGAATGTTTTGTTATCCAGATCCGAAGATTTTATTGACTTTCTATGCACCAAAGCTTTGACAGTTTACCACCATTAATTATTGTAGCATTTAAGTCATTAGCTGTTATCATAATTAGGATCTCCCACTGCACATTTACAATCACTCCGTGTCTTCAGTGTTACAGGCCATAAGCTATTGTGAACTGATCAGGAGTATTAATGCAACATGCTTTAAAAAAGAAAAAAAGCAAATGTGGAAATGGTGGTATTCAGTCCAAAGGTTCAGTGTTTCTATTTTTGTGGAACTTTAGTCATGGTAATAATAGTACCTTATGTTTATGCAATTCTGTAAAATATATGTGTACAGTTACAAATACACTGGAAGGATGGAGAATCTGAATTAGAAGGTAGGTCCAAGCCATTATCAGCCCCTCTTCACATGGCTTATGCAGTGTTTCCATAAATTAGTATTTGCCATAAATTGGAACCGACCAATATTAATTGGGTGTTTTGCATAATCTTGCCAAAACACAGTAATGTGTATATAGTGACGTAAAACATAGAAAAAATAATATATATTGTGCATTTCATTTGTGAATGGGAGAAGCCATCTTTAGTAGGTGACTGCCTTTTGAAAATACAAAATGGATGTATATCTGAATGTTGCATTGTACTGTACAGTATGCATATTGTTTGTGGTTGCATATATCAATTAAGTGTTTTGTTTTATATAAAAAGGACATCTGTTATGTACAGTTGAAATAAATTTTGCATTTAATAGACTGTGACTTTAATATTTAATTATTATGCAGGGGGAAAGGACAGCATAATTTGTAACTTAACTTCCTTTTCTCCCCATGCCTCCTTTCTCTCCCTCCCTTCTTCCCGGAGGAATCAAATGCTGAAGTGAAAGAGCTTTTTTTGACATAAATGTGTAATCTTCGTTTAATGTAGTTGACAACTGCAGGAAATTCAATGTAATGTGAAGTATGTATCTTTCTGTATCTTCTTTTTAAAAGAACTATTTGCAGATGTTGCCTTTGATGGGATGTTTTTCTGTTACCTCCCTCTCCCCTTAATTGATTTTATTTTGTTTTTCATCTTTTGAATTGGTGTATTCTCAAGTAAAAGCATGGGCTGAATTATTAGAGCAATCTAAAACCTACTTTTGCAGGTCCTCTTTATAAACATGATATTTTTTCTATAACCTTACATATTTTCTAGATTTAATATTACAACATTTTTTTCTTAAACCAAGAGCATCTTCAGTGTTTCTACTTAAAAGATGCTCGTATTTGAGTGAATTTAAATAAAATGATAACCTAATATTCATACTCAAATGTTTGCATCAGAAGAAACGAAGTAATAGCCTACTTCTGTTAAACGGTCATCACATTTTTTTGCTATGACTGTAGCAACTCTAGTTTTAGACCTACAGCCCTCTGGTTGGATGGTTTTATATTGGTTAGTGAAATACAGGAAGTTTACTGGGAAAGCTCTTTCCAAATGTTATCTTAGAGACATCCCACCTCAGATGGTCTATCTGTCTCAAGCTCTTCATTCTGTTCTTATATGACTAACGCATATGGAATTGTATGTGTTCCAGTCCACTCTAATTATTTTCATTTTAACTCATCAAAACATTTTAGTGTATACTGCATAGATCTGTCATCTGAGTTACGTGGGGTTTCTTCCTATTTGTGTATCGCTATTAGTTAAAAAAAAAAAAGCCAAAATACTTCATGCCAAAACCTTTTTTGTTACTCCCAAGAATTTGCAAAAAACTTGGCCTGATGTTTGGATTCTGACTTGTTGTTATCTGTAGAAGATATTAAAGGGCTCCCTTTTGACTTTGGCATGTCTGTATCATGAAGGATTATTTTTTTCCAATGCTTTAATCTCAACACACACAGAATCTGGGAGCACCTTTTTTAGGATTCTTCATATGAGGACTTCATCAAAAATTCATTGAGAAAGAAGATTAATTTGGCAGGTCTATTTATCCACTTTAGCATTTTAAATGCAACTAATGCAGTGAAATACTGAATGTTTTAAATGACAAGTAGTTCTTATTTTTTGTCTAATATTTGCTTCTCCAGGAAATTTACACATCCATACACACTGATGGCTAATGATAGATCTAAACAGTTCTGTGTGCAGATATTTGGTTTTCAGTGGCAAGTCAGTCTTTGAAACTTAAACAATTTTGAAGAGCTGCTTAGCTTATGAAGAGAGCCTAGTGAAGTTGGGGAAAAAGAAAATTGTATATTCAGAAGTACTGTTTCTAATTTTTTATTGTGCCTTATTCCCCTTTTTACCTTGCCTAATCATAATAAAGGTAGGAAACACTAAAGAACATAGTAATACTTAAAAGCTGTGCCACAGAATCATTAGTGATGGCCTCAAATTATGCCATGCATTTTTTAAAATAAACCACCATCACCACTGGTCTAACTTCCACAGATTAAATTAGGACCCTCATAGTCTCTGGAAGATGGCAAACTCTGTAGAGTATCACTGTGGAAGTACCTAGGTTGGGACTTCTGCAGCTGGAGGAAGGAACCCTATTCTTGATTGACTGGGGGAGCCGGCTTTTTATAGCTGAGGCCCTAAGGTTACTGTTTTAAGTAGGTGATGTGAATGTCCACCTCCATTTTACTGATGGCTTAAGTGGTTCCTGGACAGACAAGGAACATAGGTGGAGACTTAATATCTGGCTAAAGTGAAAAGGTGTCTGAATTTCATGCACCTTCTTCTCTTCCTTCCCTCCTGCCTGCTGTCTTCAGATCTGTGCAAAACTTCTGGACTCTTTTCACGTGTGTCTGCTTAAAGATTCAGAACAAAGGACCAGACTAATTACCAGTACAGCTCCTTCTGAAGCCTGGCTTCTGTCAGGAAGCAGCATGGTACCATATCAACCATTTTTAAGGTGTCACACTCCCTTTGGAGAGTGAGTAAAAGGCTGGGGTTGCGCAGTTATGCTTGCAAACAGGCATTACTGAGAACCTCTCCAGCATTCAGTCTGCACTCTAGTTTCTTCCTGTTCCATGCTCCAGTGCTGGGAGTGATGTTCTACTGGTTTCAGACAGATATAAAGTGAACTTCTGTCATGACGTCTTTCAGCCACGTAAATACCCAAACAGATTCCACTTTTCCTTTTTTTTTTTTTTTTTTTTTTTTTTTTTTCCCCCAGAAATGCTTACAGCTGCTTGCTGGTGTGGCTGATTGATTAGGCTGGAAAGGGGATCAGACACTGAAAAACTAAAAGCTGTTACCCACAGGCCTGTTCTTGTATCTCGGCTGTTGCACCACTTTTCATTAGTGGGTATTGCTGAGGTCTCTAGCCCTGGTCTGGATGCTGGATGGTCTATGTTGTTATTTGTTTTACTCTGGAAGCTAAATTTGCTAAACCTATAACTTAGGGTATGGTATTGGCAAAAAGCATTGTAATTCTTTATTTTCAGCTCTAGGGCTGAAAGATACTAATATTTTAATAGATACTTTTATTTTCTTGATGGAATTTAATTGACAGAAACTCAGTTGAATCTTGATCATAGTAGCCAGTTTGTTTTGCCTTAAAAATGCAACAGACTTCTCAACAGTGGGGTCATTCTTCCAAGACCCTGGATTTAGGAGCTCCCCATTGAAAAGTTATGGCAATTTACTCAGCCTTAACCTTTATTTGATAATCTAAAAGTAATTGTCTGGGTTTGTCAAACATGCTTTCTTCTTCCATCCACCTCCAATATCCCCCCCAAAAAAAGGAAAGAAAAAAAACCAAACCCTGTTTTACAAAGCTTTGGGTGGGTTTTTTATTTATTTTTTTTTAAACTAGTACTTTTTGTTGTATTGTCTCACGGTGATTTGGGGCCAGAGTTATTGGAGGTCAATTTAAACATTGTCTTTTGTCCTGTTTGACTTGGAGCGAGAGCGAGTAGTTAATAAAATTCAGCATGAAACTTGCACATTTAGGATGGAAGGATGGTAGATGTGGCAAACCAAAGTAACTTTTGCTGCTTCTGCATGACTTCATGAAAGTGTGGAATAGGTCTCAGAGGTGCTTAGGATTATCTAGCTTGCAGCAACTTCTTGGACCATGCTTTTAGTACAACTCTGTACGAAATACCCAGTGTGCTATAACACAACCCTCTTTTTATGTCCTAAAGGTGTGGAGGTGTCTCTCTCTTCTGGAGAGAAATGGTTACGTAGAGCATAGCCATAGAGAATCTGGTGGAGGCACAACATGCTACTTAGAGAATATTGCCAAGTGCCAGGAATGAGGTGACTCTGCTTGAAGTTCATTCAAGATGTATAATTGCCAAAAAAATGCTTGTAAACAAAACCCCCGAAAAACCAAACCACCAAAAGCCGAGCAGGAAAAGCTTCTGGCATAAATGATGCAGAAAAGCAGGACAGTGAAGGAGCTTCCTTTTGCTTCGGAACTTGACACATCAGGTCTGATGTTTCTGTGGATGTACTCGTTTGATGACAAGGTCCTTTGTGGCAGGATAGATGGACTGAATGTTTGTAGTTTTGATTCTTCACAATGCTTGTGGAGTTTAGAAAAAAAATCTGCAACTAACAAACAAAAACCAAACCCAAAACTAACGAAAAGCAAACCAAGATTAAGGAAGGAGGGTGGTTTTGCATAGCACAAACTGTAAGAGCAGTGAGGGTTCCAAGATGAAAAGTAAAAGTTGCACGGCCAGGGGTATGAGCGCAATGAAGGCGAAGGGTGAAACTTGTGATGTCCTGAATTCCACAGTAGTTAATGTTTTGTGGCACAGGAAGGTCAGTGTTCACAGCAACATGTAAGTGTGTATATGTACTGTGTGGTCTTCTTGTGTGTATAATGTTGGTGAACATTTTGTTTTTAATGAAATTACGTTCTGTGTCTCAGTGGTATGAAGTGCTACGCTGTACATACATCAAGATACGCTGGTGCAGGCATCTGTTGTACATGCATGTGTGTATATTACTGTACAGCTGGGACATTTTTTTTTTTAAAGCTGTCGACTCCATGCTGTTTCTGCTTTGCAAGGACCCATGTTACTCTGACCAGGCAAAGACAATTGGATGCAGCTCTATTCAGCGATAAATTCGATGCGCTGCTCCGTTTGGTTGAAGGGAGTCATGGGTGAGAAACATGTAGCTGAGCCCTCCCTTTGGTCGGTGTCTCCCTCGGCATGTGTTGGGCTGAGGTGTTCCACATGCCTACAGAGACCCAAAATGTAGTGACCTGGTAGCAGCTGCTGCCAACTAATTCCTAAAATAACATTTGGCTCGGTGTTCTGTGTTACCTCATGGGCTAATAAAGCAGAGCAGCAACCAATTAACCGAAATAAACATAAGGTGATGTCTTATAATTAGAGATTGACAGCACAAATGGGGAAATGTCCTTGAGCTCCGTATAGAGTTTGGATGTGCTTGTTTTTTAGGTTGTTTCTTCCCTGGAAAATAAGTGGGCGTGGATGGATATTAACCCTTAAAAGATTTCTTCACTCTGTAAGATGAACAACTTACAGCTTTCAAGGACAAGATTCTGTTCTCAAATCTGCAGTTATCTTTATTCCATAAAATTTTGATCATCACATACTGATACAGTAGATCTTTACTGTCAGCTCAAGGAAACTGGTTTCTTCATTAAGGGACATTTGTCATTGTTTGCTAAAATAGATTAAATAGCTTTATACATACTGCTGCTGAACTACGATTCCTACAAGCTCATTGTTCAGAACTCAAGTCTGCAGCTGTTAGGGAAGTTAGTATTTTTCTTTTATGAGCTTAACTTCTTTCATTTTTTGTGTGTTTAGATGATGTATTTTATCATGAACCATAAAAGAAAAGCACTGTTATCACAAAGCAGCTGACAGGCAGGCACCCTAGTTGTCAGTTCAAACCGTACTAGAATTAAGACATTCCTGGTTAATGAAAGTTCATTGCAAGTGTACCTTGTTTGTTAAAATTGATATCTTGGTTAAAATATTTAAGATCTTTAATGCCTTATCTGCTGTGTTTGAATTCTGAACAGCTATTTATTTACAGACCGACTTTAAAAAAATGCTTGTAATTTGTTGCAGCCTAATTAAATAACATATCTAGAATACATACTTCGTGTATGAATGGATGCAGATCTCTAAACTGTAGATTTTTCTGTTCAGAGCTATTTTTTAAAATCTGTGTGTACTATCTTGATGTTATAAACTGCAATGATTGTGGAAAACATTTTGAAGATGTTGGAATGTTTTGACTTTTTATTACCAAGCCATTAAGTGCTTTTAAAAAAATTATATGCAAAGTATATATTTCATTTGGTAGGAATTTATTATAGAACTAAGTAGTCTAAAAAGGCTATGTGTATGTGTATGTATTTGTGTGTGCACACACAGTTGTGTCCTTTATTGTATTCCAGGGGAAAGTGGTTTTAACTTTTTTTTTTGCTTTCATCACTGTATCAATTGATACCACTATTTGACTCTTTAATAATAAGAATAATAGGTTTAGAGTAGGATTGTTTCTTGGATTTGTGTCAGTGTGAGATCAGAATCTGTCCTTGAGGCTTAAAGTCCTGTTACTTCTTAAACACGTCTGTTTTCTGAGTCAGCTACGGTGAATTTGTATAGTTTTTACTGATCATTGAATGGTGCACCGTTCGTTGAACAGTGTAACATCGCCATCGATGATGCAGGAGTAATGTCAGCAGCAGGATAGGAATGTCAGGCAATCTTTTTGTTGTAAGGCTGTGGTTTCAAGTGTAAAAAAGAAAAAAAAGCCTCAGTAACTTGTGTGTGGAGGGAAGGGGGAAATAGAAAGTGGTACACCTTGGTCATGCAGGTGTATCACGCGGTGAATGAAATAATCTTTAAAATTCCCCAGCAATATTTGTGAGTTGCTCATTTTGTAATTTGTTTTTACAATAGGTTCCCGTAAAGAATCAGCTCCTCAAGTCCTGCTTCCAGAAGAAGAAAAAATTATTGTAGAAGAAACTAAAAGTAATGGTCAGACTGTTATAGAAGAAAAGTAAGAGAACACTTAATGATGGATTAAAACAGTGAACCTTGCACTCTTCTTCCTCCTCCTGTCTCCTGTTATATTAATGTGTGCATGGTATATATGTAGTAGGTTACAGAGCTTTTTGGAGTATGCTGCCAGTCCTTTAAGTGCACTTGGCCTTCATTTAAGTGCTTGTACTCTGATTTCTTTGTATATGCTATGCAACTTACTCTTTCCATGCCAAGTGATATGTTGCATTTGTAAATAGCTTCTCCAAGAGCTCTAGGTTTTCAGTATTAAACTGGTGTCATCTTTGTAGTTAGTGTGTGGCATCATAGGTGTATGTTGGAAATGAAATACAATTCTGTTACAGAAAGCTGTAATATAGAAACCAGCGTAGGTCCATTTGTGCTTGAGAGGTGTATCCTATCACAGAAGGTAATAGGTCCTTGCTTTACTGAATGTAAATCAGGACAAATTTTTTTAACACAAGTTTGAAATTAGCTGTTAGCTGTGAGGTTTGCGTTTTGGTTTTTTTTTAATGCATTTCATTTAACAGTTTTGTCTAACAATAGATTTAGACATGTATTTCTGAAAACTGTTGTAACCGATCATCATCTTTTTTCATTTCAGAAGCCTTGTTGACACAGTATATGCATTAAAGGATGAAGTACAGGAGTTAAGACAGGTTGGTAACTTGCTACATTTATAGCAACACGGAGAATGGAAAGGTGGAAGGCTTATTATAAAAAGTCAATGTGGCTTGTAAGTTGATGCACTTTGACAGGAATGAACTTGGAATTTTGGACTAGATTTAAAAGCCTGAGATTCACTGTTAAAAGTAAAAGCACTTTTAAAAAGTACCAGTTTGACAAAAAGCACCCTCTCTTCTGCTTGTCATCTCTCCTTGGAGCACCACCTTTGAGAAAAGTGTTAAGTATCCTGTCTCTGAGTTGACTTCTTAAGTGGTTTAATTTATTTTTGGATGTTACAACTTGTGAAATGTTTAAAGCATTAAGCAAATTCATTTCTGCTGTATCACCAGCAAAATAAGCTGACAGAGACTATGAAATAGTATTTGTTCTTGGAATGGATAATTTTAGTAGTATAACTATTTGGCCCTCTTTAGGCCTTTATTAACAGTCTTTCAGTAACTGAAACACCTCTTAAGAATCGGTACTAAAAACCTCTCTTCAAACCTTGGGAGATGAGATTTCTTATCATGTCACCTTTTTTTTTAATGATGACTTCAGGTTAGCTTAGGGTGGTGCTGTCTCACTTGGGGAAATTGTGCAATATCTCACCTCAGTTGCTGGTATGGAAGTTGCAGCTGATGTTCTAAGCTTGTTTTAAGTATCCAAAAATGAGTCATTTTAAAATATCTTTTTTTTTTCTTGTCAGGGCACAGCGTGTTAATGTTGGTGCGTGTACTTGTTGCTTAATGTATAGGCAAAAAAGCATTGAATTATCCTTATTTTGCAATGTTTGAATTTGCTAACTGACCGTAACAGATCTGTGACTCAGGAAGTCATATAGAATCTCCTCTGTTAATGTAAAATAGATTTGTATTCAAATTACTGTAGGTTTTGGGCTATAAACATAAACTCAAATTCGCTATTTGCCTGTAAGCATGCCCAGTATTTCTAAGGAAGTTGTGCATGTTCCTTGAAATAGGACAGTTGGCATCTTAATTACTTAATTTTTGCTGTTTTCAACACGTAATGCATGTGTATTCCAGGTTTGATGTGAATTTGACCGTCTTTAAAAATACAATTCACTTAATGCAGGCAGCCATGGTAGCCCACTAATATTCCTGTGGCCTAGCTGCTTTTGTACAAAGGCTAAACGTGCTGCCTCACTGAGGCCCTGCAGATCTCTGTGTGACCCTAAACAAAAAGTCACCTTCTCCTGAACTTCTAGCAGCAGTTCTCTTTTCTTATGCCTTTCCAAATAGATAGTCTTTTCAGAATCTCACATGTTCCAAGGCCGAGACCTGTTAAAACCCAGGTTCGTTTTCTTCTATATCAGGAATCTCAGCTTAGAAGCATTTATTGGTCTGCTGCTGTGATGCAGAGAACTGGAGAAGTGACACAAATAATCTCTGAGCTGGGAAGGTCCCAAGTGACCAAGGGCTTGCTTCCGAGGGTAGAGGCTCTCTGGGAGTACAGTGGTGCACTGGCTGGTGCAGACACAGGTTGCCTGTTGGTGAGAGTTACCACGCAAAGTGGGATCCCTCCCATAGCAGCTTCCATAGCTTATTCATAGCTATTGCTCCCCAGGCAATAGTAGAGTCCTGAATTGGCAGTAAATAAATGAAAAGGAAACGGAATTAAGTCCATGCCTACAAGGAAAGAACGAAATTTCTGAGTTTCTCAATAGACTTGAGGAGGGAATAGAGTTGAGGAGAAGGCAGTTTTTGATCCCGTCTTGTTTCTAAAAGTGTCTATAAATGACAGACGATGGGAGTCCAGTGGGACCTCTGGATTGCAGACCTGTGTTTTGTTAAGCACCCATAAACCTATTGTCTTGGGGCCTTAAGATAATGCTGTATTATCTTCTGGTTGCTTCCCCACTGTTGCCAGAGTCAGCTTGGCCCTGTACATGATTGAACAATGGAAGCATTACTGTGGTATGGTCAGTGACATCCTTACAGTCCTGTTTGTCCGTGGTATTTCAGTAGTACCTGATGCTGCTAAATATTGAGAACTGACTCATTAATATACATGAGGAGTGCTGGTGCTCCTGGAAATTCAGACTTCTCTTAGACTGTTGGTAGTCAGCTGTCTGGTTTAAAATTTAGTCACAAAACATTTTCCAGAGAACATAATGGTTTCCAAGATACTCCTTTCAACTATTTACTTTCTTAATGAAGCAAGTTAATTTGCATTAAGTTTTAAGGAGCTTTTCTGATTGTTGAACTAGTTATAATCACAGGAGGCTCTTAGAGGGGTATTTGTTCTACTTATTGCTCCATTTCCCTTCTCCATTAACAGTAAATATATTCTATTGTTCATTGATCAGATTTGAGCAGAAGAATTCAAGATTATTGGCCATCTGTTACTGGCACTTGCTTTATAAGTATAAATAGGAAATAGCTCTGTTTCCATTTGGTGATTTTTGTTGCATTGTGTGAAGTTACTGTGTGTAACTTGTGAAATTTGAAGTCTCTGCTTTTGAACACCTAATAGCAGTCTTACTGAGAAGAGCCTTCAGAATTTGTGATTGACAATGTACATGTGATCAGAAAAGATCTGTTAAGAAAAAGAAAATGGGCTAAAAACCCAAATGAACCAAAAAAAAAACCAAACAAAAAAAAACCCAAACCAGTAATATTTCTCTCTCTATTAAACAGGATAACAAAAAGATGAAGAAATCATTAGAAGAAGAACAAAGAGCTCGCAAGGACTTGGAGAAGCTTGTTAGAAAAGTTCTAAAGAACATGAACGATCCATCTTGGGATGAAACCAACTTATAACTAATTTTTTTCCTTTTTTTTTTTTTTTTCCCTTTTTCTTTCTATTGAAAGACCAGTTGTAAAACTGAGCTGGGAAGCCTTCTGACATTAGTCAGTGTTGCATCAAGAGCACTACAAAACAGGATTTAACTGGATCTAGTGATTTCTTGCTCTGAACATGTAGAAACAGTCAAGCCATTTACTGAAGCAATCTGTACTTTAAGTGTGGAGACCGTGGATCCTGAACTCTACTAAACCTAATTTGTTTGCATCTAAATTACCTCATTTTGCAGAAAGTGCAGCACCTGACTAAAAGTCCATGTTTTTCAGTGGCTTTTTAATTAAATATATATTTTTCTTGTAAATATCTGTAATTTTGAATGCATATGTGATTGATGTATCAGGGCTGATATGTTATTTTTTTTCTCTCTTATTATTATAATGGTCACAAGTGTTAGAAATGAGGGCAGTACTGTCTTACCTAAGAAAGGTCAGAGTTCTTTGTGGATAATTATGGATTTGTTCCAAATTACCCGCTCATCACACATGCAAATTTAAAAAACCTGTTTCTCCCATTAACCACTGTATTTAAATCCTTTACTGTTATTTATGTCTGTGCATACATTTTTAAACAGTTTACAATTCTTTAAGAACAGTATTAAAATACAGGAATTTGTTTATTGACAGTAGAAATCATTTTTAACAAAATGAATGCCCATGATTTCTGTTCACTCACACTTGTTTGGCAGACTAATCTGTTGTGCTTTGGCCACCAGAAGACTGATGTACTTGCCTGCTTTTTATGACTGTGATTTTTAGGTGTTTACGTACTACATTTTCTATTGTCGTGCTTAAACATACAGCTGGCTGATAATTTAATAGATCATACCGTTTGGTAAAGCAAAAAAAAAAAATCTAATCCAGAATTTTGTGAATAAATTGTTGCTATTTATATTTTATGGTCACAACAATTAAATTTTAGCTAACCTTTGTGCATAAGACATGTGGGCTAGGCCAAACTTCATGCAGAGCTTTGTTTTTATACCACTATGTCAGACTCTCTGTTTGGAATTCCCAGGCTGAGGCAGCAGAGTCGTTCCTTTCCCATCCTGTTTTTGCAGCATGTTGCTGGTTTCTGTCCTACTAGGATTTAAATGGAAACACATCTGGAAATAAGATTTTTATTTTTTTTTTTAAATCATACTGTAATTCATAATTTGCACTGCTGACAAATTTGAAAATAGATAAATGAACATTTATTCCCTAGTCTGATAGGTGCAATTACTGCAATCCTTTCTTGTATTTAAAATAGGAAATGCTACATCACTGCAAATGGTGAGCTTCAGTTGGAGCACTTAAAATACTAGTCCCATGAAAGCTCATTGTGAGTGTTTCACTGATTTCAGCAAAATTTGGATCAAACTCCACAAAGTGCAATTTTCTGAGGGGGTTTTTCTTCAGTTGACAGTCAGAAGTGCAGGTATAGCACAGACCCGAGTCGCACCTCTTGTCGTCCTGATTCTAGTACCCTTTAACTCCTGTTAAATTTAATGCTCAGACTTGAACAAATGTTTATATGAACTTTAATGAGTTGGAGCCAGGACAATTAGGGTGGTAGGAATTGTCATGCACACTTTGAATCTAATGAAAAAGTCTATTTTTAAAACTGTTCACTTTTTTCAGCCAAGAACAGCTTTTTTAAATAGGAAAGAATGTCAATGATTACATACTTAAGGAACAATTCTGTGCGAATGGATACTGAAGAGTAGATGATTAGTTGTCTGATTTAAAAAGCTGAATATATTTGTAGGTATTTTAATTTGCATTCCTACAATTATAAATGTCTTCCTTTAGTTCTAAAGGAGAAGACTGGATAGGAAAACTAAAAAAAAGTCTACAATATCAGTTATATATTCACAGAACTTTAAATTTATGATAATTTTTGATACCAAAATCTTTTCCTGTTGTTGCAGTTGCACAAAAATGTAGACTGACACTTATAATCATCTTAGTATTTAGAAAATACTCTTGCTAAAAGCCTAAATGATACTAAACCCTGCAAATTCATAGCATCATGGCTAAATTTAGATTTGGAAATGCTAACATTTTAACTTTCTGACATTCAGGCTATTTTCAGAGTGAATTTTAATTTCCAATTGAGCATATGGGAAAGGACATTCCAGAGGAAGAAGTAGGAAAGGAAAACGTGAATCTTAGCAGTATTTAGCAAATTTTAACTCAGGAACAACTTCCATTATAACAATTTGTTTTACATGATATTGTAAAAAGTGGCGTTGCTTTGTAAATTTGCTGACTCTTAGTACCTGTGATTATTATCATTTCTGACAGTACCCCTAGACTGACATCTAATGAACATGCCTTAAACACTGGGATTAAGCAGTTGTGAAATACGACCAGGACTTAGGGACTGATTTTATTCAAGGTGGATTGGGATGATGATTTTTTAAAAAAAAAAAAAGGTAACTTTTGTCTCTAGTGCAGAGCGTGAGCTTCAGGCTTTTGGGAACCAAGGAATATCTGAACTTTTTTTCTTTGACAATTTGTTATACTGTATATAGATTGTAAATTTCACCATGGACTTTCTGAATTGTTGGAAACTTTATATAAGCATGGATAAATGGGGCACTGTTTATTTAACCTATTAAAGGGTTATTTCTTTGCTCTCATCATTTAGGGATGAGGAGATGAAGCCATTTCTTATCCTATCGATGTGAAGCACTTTCAGTTCTGAACTGTCCAAAATGTAGCATAACATTTTCTCTGTACTTACTGATGTATGTGTGTTTGTCTCACCATGTCATGACATCTTAAAGATTAAACAATTGACCGCCTTTGTATAAACCTTCTTAATGCCAATCATTTAGGGAACTTAGAGTGTCTGTTTACGGTATCTGTGGAGGACTCAACTTTAGTTTAGGCGTCACAATAATATCCTGGTATCGACTACTAAACTGTTTATGCTACATTGTTGTAATTAAACCATGATTTTTTCCCCTAGCCTATGAAGTGTTACATTTCATCTAATACGTGGGCTATGAGCTTAAGAAGGAAAATTGCTTTAATTTTTTTTTTTTTTTGCCTTTCATATAAATAACATCTTCTATTTAATAGTTGATATACTGTATTCAAAGGGCCTTTTCGTAGTCTTTTATAATAGCAAATTGATGCCTGGAAAACAAAACAAAGCAAGGGTTGTTTAGAGGGGTGAGGAGGAGGATCCTAACCCTCTTGCACTGAGGAATTTTTGCTTTGGCAGCCTGACCTGCGAGGGTAGTGTAAGAGACGCGGGAGATCAAAGGCAGAAGATAATGAGCGGGAAGAAAGCAAGAAATATTAGAAAATCAAATCACGGCATAACTGCACAAATAAATACTTGCCTACGTGCATGATTTATCGGAATAGACTTGAAATTTGTGATAAGTGTGTATTATAGTCGTTACTTGGCTGTTGCCACATGAAATTGGAGGGGTGGATTTTTATGGTAGGAAAATCATCGATGTTGCTTTATGCAGGGTGGTAGGATGGGTAGTGGAAAGTGTAGCGACTAATTTGTTTGAAAAGATGGCTTCAGTCGGGTATTTGGTGGATTTAATAACTGAGCTTAGATGTATGAAATAATGTGGGGTTTTTGGCTTACGAGGTATGCTTAAAAAGAACAGAGGACAGTTCTGACTTGAGTCAGAAGTAATCTCATACTTTCCAAATTTTCTCTTGGTTTATCATTGAAAATACATGTTTTCCCCACAATTTGAAATCCTCATTTTCTTTTCACGTTCGGAAGTGTTTGGGGGATTTTCTTTCTTGGATGTGTTTTCTTCTGGTGGGTTGACCTTGGCTGGCTGCTAGACGCCCAGTCAGCCACTCTTACTCTTCCTCAACAGAAAGGGAGAGAGTAAGACGAAAAAGCTCGTGGGTTGAGATAAAGACAGTGAGATGGTTTATCAATTGCCGTCACAGCCAAAACCATCTTGACTTGGGGAAAAATAAATTTCTTGCCAATTAAAAATAGAGTTGCAATGTGAGGACCAAAGATAAAAACTAAACCACCTTTACCCCACCTCCTCCTCCAGGCTCAACTTCTCTCCTTCATTCCTGATGCCCCTACCTTCCCACCCTGCTTGAAGTGGTACAGGGGAATTGGGGGGTTACAGTTTGTCCATAACCATTCCTCACTGCTGCTCCTTCCTCCTCACTCTTCTTCCTCCTCCCGTGTGGGTCCTTTCCATGGGCTGTTGTATTTCAGAATAAACCTGCTGCAACATGGGTCCCCTGTGGGCTGCAGTTCCTGCTACAAGCCTACTCCAGTGTGGGCTCTCCGAGGGATGCAGCTTTCTTCAGGGCACCTGCTCCTGCATGGGGTCCTCCAAGCACTGTAGTGGGGCTGTCTGCTCTGGTGTGGTCCTCCACAGGCTGCAGGAGAACAACCTCAGATCTTCTCCATGGGGCTGCAGGGGAGCCTGCTCCAGCACCTAGAGCATCTCATCCCCCTCCTTCTTTGACCTGTGTCTTCATTGGGTTGTTTCTCGTGTTTTTTTTCTCACTGCTGCGCTCCTAAATATGGTTTTCCTGAGGCACCAACCTTCTTCACCTCTCCTCCTGGAGGCTGCCCTGCAGCCGGTGCCTGGGCTTGTAAACCCAGTGCGTGTATTAACACTCAGGAGTGCGTGGGTTCATTAGGTTCAGGAAAACTCCCCAGGTGCCATATATAATGCATTGAAACCTTAAATAACCGTTAAAGCGTTAAGCATTACCTTAAATAACACTGGCAGCTCTGCCTGCAAACTTGTGACAAGACAGGAGTGAGAAAGGAAGGAAGATGTTCGCTGTGGCAGATGTGAGAGGCAGCTGTGCGTCTGATGGGAACACAAAACATTTTCTCCCTCGTCAGATGACTGGTTTCCAATTTATTGCACTTTCCTTAATCATCATTTTCAATCACCTATGGAATTTCTCCAAATCACAACACAAGTTGTGTCCAGCAGATCAAACCCATGTTTATTTCATTATTGCTTCTGAAGAGCATTTTTACTCTTAATACTCCACCAGCTAGTTTCTATTTTATAATTATTGCCAGATACTTGTCCCTTGTCCACCCAGAAGCACTGGCAATGTTTTGCAGAGGTGCGGTGTGCTTTGACAACCAGAGGGAACTACATTGTCAATCAATGGCTTCAGCATTCAGGGGTGGAAGGAGGAGGACTGATAGTTGAGAGATGTGGGTGGTGTCAGGAGAGAGCTACGGAAGTCTGTTAAAGTGGCAATTGGGAGGGGAAAGGAATTGGCCACACTTCCTTCAGGTAGCGCTGAACATGGACCTGGAAAAGTTGGTGGTATTACAGGCTGGGGTGGTAGAACAAGTAGATAAAAGATACAGTTTGTAACCTGCTACCGGCATAGCACAAATGGTTGTTTCCCCTCATAGTGGGATAGATTTCTGAGGAAACTGTAAATAGACACTTTTCACTGTGTGTGACTGCAGCCACCAGCATTTCCCAGTAAGAGCTAGGCCTCTCTGAGCTGCTGCTGCTGCTGCTTGTCCGAGGGGTATCTAATTTACACCCTGTTGGAGCTGCTCCACCTAGGAGGCTGAGAAATCCCCCTGCAGAACCTAATCGCAAGTGGGCACCTTTAATGGCTGTGACAGGGCAAGGGATGGGAAAGGAGGGAGCAAGTAACAACCGTCTGTTCTGGGAGCCTGAAATAGTCAGGGGAGCTGGGGATGAAATGTGTATGGATCTGTAAGCACACCATGAGTCCCACAGTGCTGGCGCGGAACCGTCCCAGAAATGTGGAGTTTGCAGTGTGGAGAAACGCTGAGATGAGATCTGAGATTAATTTGCTTTCTAAGGCATGCTTCGTAATCTGGCAAAGGGATGGAGGCCTGCCATATCTCACCTTCACTCTTTACTTCATGTGAACTAAATATCATCTTGGAAGGGGAGCTGAGCCTGGATTTGGAACTAAATTAACCTCCTGAGTTTTTCATTAATTTGAGTGGCTGTCCCCAAGCCCCCGTTCGGGCCCAAATTTAATTTTTATGTTGTTAGAAGGAAATGAGACCTACAGTTCACTGAGTTATTGTGAATGGTTACAACGGTGGTGGTGTTTACATGGTGGAGATCTCAGCAGTCCAAAATTTCCTCAGATGCTCCCATTAGTTCCTGAACATTCTCACTGATTTTGTCTCCCTCCTCTGCTGAACACGTGCAGGCTCTCCTTTGGGCTCTTACCCCAAGAACATGATCACGAGGATGGTCTTAGACTGACATCTAAAAGGCAATGGAGACCGATACAGTGAGAAAACCTTTACCTACTGCTACGCCCCCGCCCCAGGAATGTGTTGTGCCACGTGTGGTATCGTAGAATCACAGAATATCTCAAGGATCATCGAGTCTAACTCCTTGCTCCTCGCGAGACTACCTAAAACTAAACCATATGACTAAGAGCATCATCGAGACACTCCTTGAACTCCGGCAGGCTTGGTGCTGTGACCACTTCCTTGGGGAGGCTGTTCCAGTGACTGACCACCCTCTGGGGAAAGAACCTTTTCCTAATGTCCAATGGGGTGTTGTATGTAGGCCTGGTGAGATTTCCCAAACAATTTTTATTATTTTTTTTTTAACTGGTGTATCGCTCAGGTTTTGTTAGACATCTCTTGCCTGTCATGCACCCTGTGACAGGTCAGTGTTTGCTGTAGACATAGGTGAGCAATACAGAAATAGCCTGTTTTTACAGGATTTTTCCAGCAGGGGACTGTGTTAGCTTCTGCTTTGTCAGAAATTAGTCACAGCTGCCCTGAATTTGTTAATATTTGTACTTTTGTATCCTTTTATAACCAATTGGACTTAGCTTTTTGTATATTATGGAGCTGCTTTTCAAGCTCCAGGAAACACAGTCTATTATCTTTTTGTCCTGTAGAACAAAAGTAGACAGTCACAGCTGAAAGTGTTCCCGCAGCATTGAGTCTAGCTGTGGGTATGGGATTTGTATGGTTTTCTGAAGCACTTCCCCGCAGCACGTGTGGCTTATCATAGCATCTATACATCCAGCATCACACGGGCTTTTTCAGCACAGTGCGATGTGGAGGTAACAAGGGATCAGGTTTATTGGGAGGCGAAACTAAGCAAGGAATTTGGCTGCGATCAGTAGCTCGTTTAATCTCAGGCCTTTCTCCAAGGCAGGCAGAATTTCAGAGGAACTGAGAAACATCCACTGCTGCAGGACTGGTCTTACCAGTTCCCACAAGAAGTGTCTATTGTGAGACTGAGTTGAGAAAATGAATGCTCCATCCACTGAACTCTCTCATTACTACCTCCTTTGTCAAGCAAGTTTTCTGCTGAGAATTTAAGATACGGTCTGTTTTATGTCTGCCGGGAAGGAGAGAGAGTGATGCACTCTCTTCTGGTGGCAGAGGGAGTATGGTGACTACCTTGGACTTGAAGTTAAGGATTTGAAAATACAGGTTCAGGAAAGAGACCCTGCCCTGCCCTACCCATCAGATCTTCAGGATTTCTGCCTCAGCACTCAGGCTTGGTTCCATGTATCTGCTGGCTGTCTCACTGGCCATCTTTGCTGTCATTATGAACAAAAAAACGGGTCCTCTTAGGCATTCCAGAGCACCAAGATGTTTCAAAATCCTGAACAAGGACTGGCAGCCTAAGATGCTTTCCCATTCCTTGCCTAATCTCTTAGACAGACTTCTAAGGACCTTTCTTTTCTCTGCAGAGTCACACTATGATCCCTTTGTCTCCATTAGGTTAAATAGGAAATAAATTGGTATAGTCCAATACAATCGCTAGACCTCATTGAGAGGACTCTAGGTTTGGTACCTGACAAAACTTTTCCCCTTTGTGATTGGTTGTGGCGGTGTAGATAGGATATTATAGAATCATGTAATCACAGAATCTTAAGGACCCTTAAGATCATCAAGTCCAACCATTATTCTGAGACAATCAAGTCCATCACTAAACCGAGTCCCAGAGCATCACGTCTACACATCTTTTAAATACCTCCAGGGATGATGACTCGTCCACTTTCCTGGCAGTCCATTCCAATGCTTGACAACCCTTTCAGTGAAGAAATTTTTCCTAATATCTGATCTAAACCTCCCTTGGAGCAACTTTAGGCTGTTTCCCCTGATCCTATTGCCTGTTTCTTAGGAGAAGAGACTGACCTCCACCTGGCTACACCCTCCTTTCAGGTAGTTGTAGAGAGCGATAAGGTCTCCCCTCAGCCTCCTTTTCTCTAGGCTGAAGAATCCCAGTTCCCTCAGCTGATCCTCATTAGAGTTGTGCTCAAGACCCCTCACCAGCTTTGTTGCCCTTCTCCGATCATGCTCCAGCACCTCAATGTCTTTCTTGTAGTGAGGGACGCAAAACTGAACACAGTATTCGAGGTGCAACCTCACCAGTGCCGAGTACAGGGATATGATCACTTCCCTACTCCTGCTGGCCATGCTATTCTTGATACAGGCCAGGATGCTGTTGGCCTTCTTGGCCACCTGGGCACACTGCTGGCTCATATTCAGCTGGCTGTTGACCAACACCCCCAGGTCTTTTTCCGCCAGGCAGCTCTCCAGCCACTCTTCCCCAAGCCTGTAGCGTTGCCTGGGGTTGTTGTGACCCAAGTGCAGGACCCAGTATTTGGCCTTGTTGAACCTCATCCCATTGCCCTTGACCCATCGATCCAGCCTGTCCAGATCCCTCTGTAGAGTTTTTCTGTGCTCAAGTAGATCAACGCTCCCTCCCAACTTGGTGTCATTTGCATGAGAGTGCACTTGATCCCCTCATCCAGATTATTGATAAAGATATTAAACACAACTGGCCCCAATATTGAACCCTGGGGAACACCACTTGTGACCAGCTGCCAAATGGATTTAGCTCCATTCGCCACAACTCCTTAGACTGGTCATCCAGATGGTTTTTTACCCAGTGAGGAGTATACACCTGTCCAAGCCAGTTTCTCCAGGACAATGCTGTGGGAACTGGTGTCAAAGGCTTTACTGAAGTCTAGGTAGACAACATCCACAGCCTTTCTTCACTTTTACTCTTCTGATTCTCTCCCTTGTCCCAACCAGTGCGAGTGAGCGAGTGGCAACATGGTCCTAGTTGCTGGCTGGGGTTAAACCGTGACACCCTCTAAGTCACGCAGTGTCATTGGCTGCAACGTCTCTGTCAAATGTTCAGGTGAGATCTCCAGGCTGTCCACGGGGAAGCTTTCCCGGTAAGGTTAGGGAGCAGCGATGTAATTTACTCTGTGCACGCATGCGTTTTGCAGGCAGTGACTGGGCACATCATAATATGTTAAACTACTCGGTGAGCTATTACTTGCTTCCTGGGCAAAAACATGCTGGTGTGAGGCTGTTATGCCTCTTGCCTTGGCTGTGTCTCGCAGCATTTGGAAGTGCTCCATGATTGGCCTTAATGAGGTGGCATCTGTTTTTAGCTTGATTTAAGGAGAATCATTTACAGAGCTTTTTTGGGTCTAATGAACTTTGGTTTATAGGAAGTTTGAGAACTCAGTCTCCTTATCAAATGTGGTTGAAGTCCAAGAATCGTTCAGATTGGGAGGGATAATGGGAAGCAGAGGAGCCAGCCAAGTGATTTTGTAGCTTTTGTTAGGT
The DNA here is from genome assembly GCA_033628505.1 of Tringa tobata. Taxonomy (NCBI): domain Eukaryota; kingdom Metazoa; phylum Chordata; class Aves; order Charadriiformes; family Scolopacidae; genus Tringa; species Tringa tobata. The sequence goes on along the minus strand of JAHREE010000279.1, from coordinate 5,831,841 downwards.
ACCGCAGGAAAGCGAAATAAAAACTCTGTATACAGACTTGTAATGAAACATGCAATTGCTTATTACTCTTGAAACAACTGAAAAGAACATGGTGGAGCTGGGCTGCATCAGACGCTGCTATTTTATGGGGCACCAGGGAGGTGGGTGCCTGTGCTGCCCGGCGCAGCTGAAGCCTGCTGGCTGCCGGAGGTTGTACCCATGGACAAGCCATAAGGTCACGTGGATGTTTGCAGCTTTGCTAAAAACCCCTTTATAAAGCCAGTAACATCTTGTGTGTTTAGTTGCCAAGCTTCGTTTTTAGAACAGCTACCCAACAATTTTGGAATGATGTTGCTGGACTTTTGTCCCCCTGTTCAGTGTGAAGTAGTGCCATGGATATTTGAAGAAAAAAAAATGTATATAAAACAGTTGAAGAATACCGATTAAGGGAAACCCGCTAAGAGATAGCCTCTGCAACTTGAGCAAAGGTAATTAGAGCAAAATTGAACTTGCTCACCGAAACGCAACTCTGGGAACTTGTCAAAGACATGCATCCTCTTGTCTCTTTGGTGCTTTCTCCCTCCTGCTCATGGCTCAGGGGCTGTTCCTGTTCTCAGACTCTTTCTCCTTTTAACTACTAGCTCTTGACCGCACGGAACTCACAGGTTTTGTGCTGGCTGCTGTGGTCCTGGGCAATCTCTTTTCTTCAGCTCAATGGCTCTGCAAGGGCCATTCCTCAGGCAGCCCTGATCAGATCTCATCTTCTTGAATCTGACTCCTTTTCACGTGTCCATGGAAGTCCCTGGTCTGAACTCCCACTGGCTGTGTATGTGCAGTCCTGGAGCCATGAGTGTAGGACATTGCTAGGGGGTTGTTTGGATGTGCCACTGCAGTCGTTTAAAGAAAAATATTTAAAATTAATTTGACTGAATGGGTATGAAACCAGCATGGCTGTTCATATTGAGCTGAGGTGGAAATGAAAAGTTGTGTGAAACGGAAAAAAACCCCTCCTGGATGACAGATCTTTTCCTCAGCCCCTGTTTCGGGAGGGATTTATCTCCGGAAGTGCTACCTGTACAGGTGAAAACTGCAAAAAGGGAATAGGTGAGGGACAAGTTGACAGGCTGAACCTAGCAATTTGCTGTAGCTGAGGCTGTGGGGCAGGTAAGTGTTTGCAGCTCCTCTGCCAAAACTGGGGTAGCGAGGCTGAGGGGAGTGTGTTAAACCATACCTGGAACGCAATGACTGACAACCAGCTGTTTGTTTCCTGCCAGGCTTTGGAGGATGACTCAAAGTAAGTTATTTCAGAACATTTGCCTTTGAAATTGTGGCAAGTTGTTATTTCATAACTTGCAGTATAGAAAGCGAACTCCATCAAATGAAAATATTTACTTTGGATTTACATACTTAGAGTATGAAGAGTAGATGATGTACTTCCATTACATGAGGCGACAGGGGACGAAACAACCTATCTTCAGGACTAGAAAAAAATTGCACACTTGATCAGAGATAATTCTGAAACATAAACAGTCAATACTGTAAATGAGTCATGATGTTACTTTAAACCGTGTGAAAGCAGTAAACAAGATTCAGAAGTGTAATGGTACAGTTCAGTCCTGTACTCATCAGAAGAATATCAAATAGAGAAAGAGCTTTGGCAAAAGCTGCCTGCTTCTGAAATTTGGTACGATTTATCAGATTTTGAAACGTGATGAACAAATAACGTTCACAGAACATCTCACCAAACTCTAATTTATCTTTTTTCATGATATGAAACTTTGTATTGTAAGGAGATTGTGTGGGTTGATGAATAATCCTATACAATGCATTTTTCAGTACAGGCAAATTTGTGGAAAAACAAAACTAGATCCAGAGGAGCTTGCCATAAATATTACATTACATCTGGAACAAGCACAATCCTAATAAAAGCTATGCGCATCCCTGATGTACAAGTACAGATGGGGGAGTCAGAGATCTGGTAGTCCCTCTTCTCTTATTTATATTTATCCCAAAGTCATGTTGCTTGTGTGCGAAACAGATCGTGAAATGTGGGTTTTGTACTGATGCCCGAGAGCACTGGGGCTGGAGAGGCTACATCCCTAAATAGAGCTGAATTTGTTCTTGAATACCTGCATCTTCTAAAGTACAACTTACCTACGGCTCTGCAGACACCTGCAGTTAAAAGGTGACTCCAAGCGTGGACGGTCACTAACCAGCGTAGGAATTTTGCTTCATCCCACTACAGAATGCATGGGAGCAGTGACATGTAGGAGCAGCGGTGGGAGGAGAGGTCCATGAAGAAGGTGTAAATTAAGGACAGCTTACAGAGTAAAAGTAAAATAAAGAAAAGTCTTAGGAACTTTAATGCGAGCCCCCAAGGAACCGAGAACAATCTGCTGTTAGCAAGGTTTTCTGTACTTGACGTGAGGGAAATGGATAAAGCAATCAAAACATCAGTCGGGAGGAGCAGAGAGGCATCGCTTGTGAGAAATCCGTTCTGGTGCCTTCAAATTAAATACAAGGCGGCACTAAAAAACTCGGAACTCCAGGGAGGCCCCTTCCCATCCATCTCCCCCCAAATGCGGTAAAATCCCACCCGCTGTGCGACAGAGCATCTTTATCACGCCTGGCTGGGGAAGCTGCGTGCTCTGCTTTTTACTGGCATTCCCTGTGGATTTTTACCCCTCCTTGAAAGGAGACTAAAGCCTGCGGTGTGCTGTGGGACTTTCACCTGGCGTTGGGGTTTTTTGTGGGGTTTTTTTGGTTGTTTTCTTTTGTTTTTCCTTCTTCTGTAGAAGGAGGAGATGCCGGGGAGCCGCGGGGCCTCCATCCGCGGTGCCCGGGCTCCTCCTGCTGGCAACCGGCTCCGGGACCGCCGCCGCCAGCCCGGGCAGGCTGGGCAACCCTCCCGGGTCTCTTGGGGTGTAGGTTGGGGGGTCTTTTCCCCTGGGCTTGTATTCTGCCACCCTCTTCGGTATTCCCACCCCCAACCCCAACCCGCCTAAGTAAATTACCTGGGACTGCTCAGGGAGGGAGGGATCTCTTACTATTCGTCCCCATCAGGCTGCCCCTCCGGGGTTCTTGATGCCTGGCCAGGTATTTCAGGGCTACGGCTCGTGGTAGGGTTCAGGGCAGCGATGTGAGGAGGGGGATAGAGCTCAGGGGAGAGCGGGGCAGATGTTCATTTTGGTATCTCTAGGTGAGTCCTGGCTCCAGTGCGTTGACAGGTGCGACCATCAGGAACAGGGTGGTGAGTAGGACTCGAGAGGTGATCGTCCCCCTGTACTCAGCACTGGTGAGGCCCTGCCTCCAGTACTGTGGCCAGTTTTGGGCTCCCTACCATAAAAAAGATATTGAGGTGCTGGAGCGGGTCCAGAGAAGTGCAACAAAGCTGGTGAGGGATCTGGAGCACAAGTCTTATGAGGAGAGGCTGAGGGAGCTGGGGTTATTCAGCCTGGAGAAAAGGAGGCTGAGGGGAGACCTTATTGCTCTCTACAACTACCTGAAAGGAGGTTGTAGAGAGGTGGGGGTCGGTCTCTTCTCCCAAGTCACAGGCGACAGGACAAGAGGAAATGGCCTCAAGTTGCACCAGGGGAGGTTCAGATTGGATATTAGGAAAAATTTCTACACTGAAAGGGTTGTCAAGCATTGGAATGGGCTGCCCAGGAAAGTGGTTGAGGCACCATCCCTGGAGGTGTTCACCCCCCATGGTGCTGGGGGACATGGTATAGTGATGGTTTCTTGTCAGAGTTAGGTTGATGGTTGGAGTAGATGATCTTAAAGGTCCCTTCCAACCTAGATGATTCTATGATCTATTTGGTACCTGAGTAGTTTCCTTGAGACGTGGGATCCTGTGGGTTCTTTGGATCCTGTACTAGTTACATACTCACTGAATGCAGCAGCAATCAAGGGAAAGAAGGTTTTAAACAGGACTGTGCCTAAAATCCTCCCAAACAATCCTTTCTCTCAGGACCTTTTCCTGTTGCTCTGGCATTTTCTTCATTTCCCTCTGTCTGCCGCCTTGTGGGTTAACTCTGGCAGGCAGCTCAGCCCCACACAGCTCATTCCCACCCACTGCCCCTGCTGGGATGGGGAACAGGATCGGAAGGGTAAAAAGGGAGAAAACTTGCAAAAGGTGCATGCATAAGCAAAGCAAAATAAGGCATTAACTCACTACTTTCCATCAGCAAGAAGGTGTTCAGCCACCCCCAGGAAACCAGGGCTCCATCACATGTCACAGCTACTTGGGAAGACAAACAGTATAATTCTGAACATGCTCCCTTCCTCCTTCTTCCCCTAGCTTTTATTGCTGAGCAGGACATCATACAGTGTGGAATAGCCTTTTGGTCGGTTGGGATCAGCTGGCCTGGCTGTGTCCCCTCCCAACTTCTTGTTCTTCCCCCCAGCTTACTCACTGGTGGGGTGGTGTGAGAAGCAGAAAAAGCCTTGACTCTGCGTAAGCACTGCTCTGCAGTAACAGTGTGTTATCAACACTGTTTTCATCCCAAATCCAAACATAGCACCATATGAGCTACTCTGAGGAGAATTAACTCAATTCCAGCCAAACCCAGTACAGCCTCCAGATACTTCACAGGCTTGCAGATGGTGTATCTTGCCAGATCCAGCCTCCTACATGTTCACAGTCCATTTACAGTGGAAAACTCTTTTGTTGTTCCTCAGCACTTGGCAGGTCTGTGGTTTCGTGTGATGGTTTCTGTCACCATAGCTGTCATTTTCCCCAAAAGGGAACCCTAATCTCTTCCTGCACTTAGCATCAATCAGGGATGGCTGCAGAGTAACGACTGGTGCTGGGAACTACTGGGAAGTTTTATTATGAGTTGGAATTGGGACCTGGAACAAGCTTCCAGTGTTAGTAGAGAGCAGCAGAAAACCTGAACCCCTATTGAAAGAAGTAATAAGTCCTTGCAGGCTACGGGTTCCGTTTCTGCTCAAGGAGGTTTAAGTATCTAAATCCTGTTGAACCCTCAGAAAATTTCCCCACTGGCCATAAGAAAGACTGATGTCAAGCACGCTGGTCTTTTAATCCCTCTTTCCTCTTCTGTTTAGCTTTCTTGCTCAGATTTGCCTCTGGGAAGACAGACATTAAATGCATACCAATTACGTCCCACACTTGGGCTGGGTTGCCAGGTGCTTGTTCTTGGTGGTTTGTTTTTGTTTTTTTTTAAGAGGTGTTAAGTGGGCCTCTGCTCAGGTTTGCCACAGTTACTAAATTTCAGAGCTCATAGACCTATATTGCAATTAGAGATGTGATTGCAACACAAAGGAACAAGCCTCATGATCTCCACCTGAGCACTGATGGTAACAGTAGGTGAAGCAGCACAGGCTTTGGTACGGGCCAGGCACAGGAATAAAACCATACACATCTTTTAAAAAGCAGTATGGGACAGGGCTGATGGAAACAGTAGGCAGAGAGTGGTTCTGAAGCCACCTTTGAGAACTGCAGTACCACCCACTGCTGAAACGGGCAGTGGGGCTGTCCCCCTCTCCCCAGCCATTAAGGGGAGGCAGGTGAGCAGCTCACGCCTACGGTTCTGCACCACAGGCACCTCCAAAGGTGCAGGTGCCAAAGGGTTTCTGTTGAGACAATATCCTTTTTTTTTTTTTTTCTTTTATGATTTTGAGTTATTAACGCTTGTGTTCTATTCACATGAGCTTTGCATCCTGGAGGTGTCCCCTACTGCAGGTTCAGGGTCTTCTTTTCTGTGGCAGGCGGTGTTTCGTGTGAGCCTCTCGACGTGCCAGCGTACAGCTTTCTCCCTCTTTCTACTTTGTTGTGTTTGATTTTTTTTTTCTTTAGTTGTAATCATTTTGCAATCCCATTTCCACTTTATATTACAAAATGCTTTCTTGATGAAAATGTTGAGCTACTTGTAAATATATTGAAAATGGTCAGTCACAGAATTGGTACTTTTCTTTAATCTTCTTCTGTAGTACATATTCATTATCTTCCTTCCCTCCTGTCAAAATGGGAGTAAAAATTTCTATTCTATTACACAGACTTGAAATCCTAAGATCCTTTGATGTGGCTAATTTAAGCTTATAATACACTAAAATATGGAATAATTATATGTTACAAATCGAATCTCAAAATTCCTATTGTATTCAGTCTGTCTTGTGTTCTGCTGGACTATTCAGACTCGCATCAGCAAGAGTCTTCCACTGAAGTGTATTATGACTTGAAGACCATATTGCTATGAATAGTCAATCCTACCTTTATTTTGTTTGCTTCAAACTTTAATTTATTCTAGATATGCATTACAGATTTCACTTTCAGTGATTATGAAGATAATGGAACTGCTTTCGGTGAAATTAAATGAAAAGCTAATGTTAAATTCACTGCCTTTTTCCCCCTCTTTTTTTTCTATTTTGTAGTTGGTGAACTTCATGTTTATGAAATACACCACTAAAAAGTGCCAGGAGAGGTGTATGTAACCATAGGCTGCCCCTTCTATGGGCAAGATACTTATCTGAAACCTATGCCACACGAATATTAACAAAAAAAAAAGAAGATAACATTTTTCAGATCTCAGACTTTGCTTCTAATTCTGGAGTTAAAGTCTTTTCATGGTCTGTGTTTGTGGTGCTCGTGTCTCAGGCAGGAAGAGATGGGAGATGGGCCCATGCCTGTGGAAGCCTGCCACAGTCTTTCTGTTCTCATTTCAAGTTGATCGATGCCCTTATGCCCCTATGTCCTCTTCTAGTGACTGGCATCACATTGTTGGTACTAAATGAAGCAAGAGAGCTTTCTTCAGCCATGCCATTAATTGTAGAAGGGAATTTGCAGGAATAATGCCCAGACTCAAATTAAAATTTATTTAAATGTTCATTATAAAAATGTTCAGGGCAGTCTATGTATGTTAATTTTTGTGAAATCAGCCTATTTGGAGACAGCTAAAGACCAACTACTATTTCAGTTCCATCCAGAACTTAAGCTGATGTTCATAAATGGACTTGTGCTTGCGCTTCAGAGGGTTGGTTTCAGCTTCCTCTCCTAGAAGCACAGGACAAGAAGGAGATGTGCTAGCGAAGAGAACAAGATCTTTATGAATAAAAGGGCAGAAATAAATATACTCAGAAAAATTATGGAAGAGGTTTGTAAAAATGTAGAGCAGGCATGTTTTCTCCAAACAGGAGAAAGTTAAGCCAGATCAGTGTGAGAAGCTTGGACAAATAATAATGAACAATAATAATAAATAGAAGTTGCAATGCCATAGATAGGAAAGGATTTAAAAAATACTACATTATAGCTTTGTGGGAGTAATGGGATAAAATGAAACTCAAAAAGGGGAACATTACTTACCTATAGTGCTCTAGCCTGAAGAACCTGAAGGCTGAAGATTTGTCTGATTTGAAGAAAAGGAGGCTGAGGGATGACCTCATAACTCTGCAGTTTCCTGAGGAGAGGAAGAGAAGAGGGGGGTGCTGGGCTCTTCTGCCTGGTACCCAGTGATAGGACATGTGGGAATGGTTCAGGGCTGCTCCAGGGGAGGTTCAGACCAGACATGAGGAAGCATTTCTTTACCGAGGGGGTGGTCAAACACTGGAACAGGCGTCTCAGAGAGGTGGTTGATGCCCCAAGCCTGCCAGTGTTTAAGAGGCATTTGGACAATGCCATTAATATACCATGCTTTAACTTTGGGTCAGCCCTGAATGGTCAGGCAGTTTGACTGGATGATTTAGATTGGATATTAGGAAAAAGTTCTTTACCATGAGGGTGGTGGAACACTGGAACAAGTTGCCCAGGGAGGTAGTTGAGGCCCCTTCCCTGGAGATATTCAAGGTGAGGCTTGACAAGGCCCCGGGCAACCTGGTCTAGCTGGGGGTGTCCCTGCTGACTCTGGGGAGGCTGGACTAGATGACCTTTGGAGGTCCCTTCTGGCCTGGACCATTCTATGATTCTATGATCATTGTTGGTCCCTTCCAATTGTTCTATGCTATGCTGTGCAGTGCTGGACTATGCTATTCTACTCTAACCGTGCAAGTGAGGAACACATCTTTGCTCAAGTGATTATAATTAAAAAGTGGAGAAAATGCACCTGACGTACAGTTTAGGGCAGTCCAGGAACAACAGTCAAAGTGAACTGCACGGTCATCTTTTCATCTTCAGATTACAGCATTATGAGCTTCCTGGCCCTAACCTCACCCTCATATTTTATTTTTTCTCCCTCTAATTCCTTTTTCGTTGTAAAAAAAGTGTGAAACACACACACACATATGCATATGCTTCAAGATCCTTTTCTGAGAATTGGGTTGTTTCATGTTGTGTAAAACGTGTTTCTCTACATTTCCCCATTTATGTTTGTTTACTCACTGTCGATGCAGCAGGTTCATGCTGAGTGCAGAGAAGAGGGCGTGTGGAACTGCTTCTGGTGGCACAGGGCACCCTTAACTCGGACTCAGTATGTGGCTTTGCTGAAAGAATTATTGGGCAGAGAAATGGGGATGGGTTTTCATACATATCTCTTCGCCAAAAAGTGCTGCTTTACTGGGGCTGCTCAGGGTTTCACACCCCGATCCAACTGGGTGAGCAGTTTTGGCCAAAACACATGATGCTTTGTAGTGCTCGATTCAAATGACTCCATAATAAAACATCACAGTGTTTCTGGGTGGGTTTGTAGAGAAGCGCGGGTGCTGGCTGGGTGGTGGTCCTTTTCTCCTCTCCTGTGTGATAGGAATTAGGAAATTCCAGCGATTAGGAAATTTGCGGGCTAGCGTGGACACAGGGTTCAAACTTTCTTTGTCCTGATGCAAGTGAGTCTGTAAAGCAGGGATGGGAATCCCATGACCTTTGCCTTGCTGGTGTATGCAGATGTAGAACATTGAAATGCTTCATATTTTATTTAAATACCATATTCAGGTACTTAATTCCTTTATGGTAAATGAAATGTGTCTTATGGTGCCTTTATGACCTTGCCAGCATTCCAGCAGTCAAACCTCCACCCTCTTAAAAACTGTATTTTTTAAAAAATATTTTGGCCGTTAAGATAACAATAGTGTTGCTATTTCGAAAGATGCATTTGGAGGCTTTTTTATTTGGTAACCTACCTTTTAGCCTAAATTTTCATTGTTTTTTTCCCCCAATGAGCAAAGCTTAAAAGTTTGACTTTGTAGAGGGCTTGGAAGGTAGAACTATCTTTCAGATTTCATAAAAAATTAAAACCCTTGAAAGAGCTTAAAGCATGATTTCTCTGTATGTTTGTTTCTGTGTATATCTCAAAGGAATCATCCACTTCTTAAGTTTCTGCTTACGATAATTACCTTGCTGCAAGCGAAAGGTGGAGACGAGACTCTTCATTTAAGGAAAACTAATAAGTCTCAGCTAAGGGTCTAAACTACCCGTATCTGTTAAGTACCCTATGAGTTTCTCTAACTTGTGAAAAGGATGCACATGTTGGTAGAGACAAACTGTTCCTGTGATACCTAATATTAATCATGCCACCAGATGTGTGCTGTCTGTGCTGCTCCTGCATGTCATCTGCAGGCTGCTGCCATCGTTATTTAAAGAAGGAGGAAGAAATAGTGCTGAGATGTTGTAGATGACAAAGTGTAATTGTTTTTCAGCCTATGTGAAAATGCTCACCAGCTTGATAATGCTTGTCGTGGTTTTCTTCCTTGTATTTATGTACAGTAGGTAAGTGCTTTTTCTCTATGAAGAAAATGTAATTCTATTGACTTTGACAAAATTGAATTAATACCCTATATAATTCAATTTCAAGTTTATAGAGGCTTTCACAGATATTAGACTTTTTTTCTTTTTATATATTTTTTTTTAATTTTTTTTATCTATCCCCAGAAACATCTGTGTTGCCTGCCGTGGGAATACCAATTGAAGGTAGGGGATGAGAATTACCTGCGTGGTGAGCTACAACAAATTTATTTTGAGTATCCTGCCCTATAAGCTTGGATAGTGATTCGATGCGACGAACTCCTTTCAGCCGTGGAAAAAGCATGACAGGCTGATTATAACTTTATCCCACTGAAGAGAGCATTTGAGAAAAATGAATCGTGGCCTTTTGGATGGGCCTGAGCTGCTTAGGCAGCTGGATCCTGCCCTGACTGTGCAGGTCAACTACAATTAAGACATCTAAACGTAGGCACCTTTGTGTGTCGAAGCCGCCCCGGTAGCAGGTCAGTATAGTCTGCGGAGCCTAGAGAGACATCCAGCCATTTGGTGTCTGCTTTAGGGGGTGAGCTGAACCTTGCTCTGGGCTCCCATTACTCTGCTGATGAGCAGAACTCAATCCAATTACCTAAATGTAAGCATATCTTGCCAAACCTGGTGCCCTAGGGTGTTAAGACATCTTTCAGCCTCATGCAGATGTCTTACAGGGCCTGTGGGAAATCTCTGCCTTCTGGGGGCCAGTCAGAAAACCCAACTCATCTCAAGTGATACCAGATACCCATGTTTAGACAACTGAACCCAGCCCTGTCCCTCTGCTGACTCTAATGGCAGCTCAGGCACCCAGTTCATGTCAGCGCCTCGGTGCCAGTGATTGAATCTCAAACTGGATCCTCCCTGAACTTCTCTTCCTTAGTCCCTACCTCTTGTTCACCCGTTATGTAGCAACGGTGTGACTTGTCTTGCTGCTATTCATGCAATTTATAATCTTACAAATAGGCTAAACCTGTTTATGTTTATATAAGCTATGAATTAGATTTCGAAGTTCGGTAGAGCAAGGGCAGTGCAACACATCCTTGCAAGATCACAGAAGGCAGGCACAAAGCTCCCAGCTCTTGATGCCAGACTTGCATGGTAGAAGAGATAGCAGCTGCCCTACCATTTCCTCCCATGTGGATGTGTAAGCAATTTTCTGGTCTAGCTTTGGCCTTTATTTGTAGATGGTGAAGGGTCAGGCGCACTCAGTCTTTAGCCCATGTCTTCCCTGAAGACAGAGGTCCCAGCCCACACTGGTCTAGTTACACACTAAAGTTTTAGAAGCAAAGGTTAGTAAGGAAGCTCCTACTCCTCCAACAATGCTGGTTTTGTGGTTTTGGGTTTTTTTTGCATGGTGCCCAAAGATGGTGTAGGGAAAACCAAAAAAAGAAATTAAGAATTACACTGGTGATTAAATTCTGCATCTCGATATAGCACAAAAGTACACACCAGCATTTTGAATCTTCTTCTGATTGTCACACTGACTGACATCTGCATAGCTCCAAAAATATTTCTGACATAAATAAAATCTACTAAAAATATTCTGGTTTTCCTTATTCATTCATAAAAGGCATTTGTCTATAAGGTACTGGTCATCACTTCGAAGTGGTGACACAAGGAATCATGTTAGTGATTTTTTGGTCCTGTGGTAATCCATATCTTCTTTATGGACCTTTAGTACTCATAAAAGCAGAGACTTCTTTTAGGTTTGTTTTGGTTTGGTGTTGGTTATGTGGGTTGTTTTTTTTCAATTTATGAAAATATGGACTGAGATGGATATTTATTTCAGCAAAGATTTTTGGAGAAATCCTAGATGGGGGAAGAAGTTGTGAGCTTGGCTGTAACATCTTCTGTTGGTGTTAGAAATGCCTGGGAGTGTGAGCTGTGGGGCTGTGGAAAGGGTGGGTGTTCGTTTGTGACTCAACAGTGACTGAAGTTATTCTTCCTGTTACACAACTTAAGCCAAATATTGGCAACAATACTGAGCTTCTCCACACTGTAATTTTCGCTGCGCTGTACTGCTGTTATGGTCCCTGCCTTCCATGGGCAATACTTACCTTTTTTTATCCCTCTTTGCCTTAGGCTTCCACTTTTGGTAACAGCTTCCCTCTGCTCCATGAGTACCAACTGCTTCCAACTATTTAATTAGCACACTTAATTTAAACTCACAGGTGTTGTGCTCATTCTGTCTTTAGCCTGAAGTGTGCTGCTTCCACATACCCGAAGAGGGGTTTATGTGCCTAAAAGCTCTTCTCTTTCTTTTCCAAATACATCAGATGGTGTTATAAAAGATATTATCTTTCCCCACAGATCTTAACCTGATGGAATGTCAAGAGGTGACAACTCACATTTGATGGTATCTCTAATGCCTTCAGGTCAGACACATGATGTCAATATGGTGTCTCTTTTCTGGAGAACATCTACTCTTCAAGCATGCTTAGCTTCTGTTGTGTTGATCAAGATGGTGATCTTTGATATTGAGTTTGAATATTTTATATTGATATTGAATATATTCCAGGCTTTGTAAGGCAAAAAGTACCACAAGTAGAGGGCTTAGTTGCTCTTCAGTCCTCTTTCCTACCCCTTTCAGCTAACCTTTTGAATGCTAGGGCAGCCACTCTTATTCTGAAGTAGGATTTTGTGGTGCTTGCACACTCTGATATGGTTCTGGGGTATGGTGAATGTTTTGGTGCCTTCTCCCATGCTGCCTCCTGTGTTGACACCTTTCTTCTCATCTCCTGGAAGGTTCTTCCTGCCTTCTTGGTTTTGGTTTTCAAAACAAACGAACAAAAGAAGCTCCTAACTTATTTTGAGAATTCTCTTTTTGTCTCCTTTTTCAATAACCTAAAGAACTGCAATAACAGTTAATGACACTAACCTTAGTAAAAAAAATAAGAGGCTCTCAACCTATCTTTTTTTGGTGAGCAATGGAAGTAAATAGGAATTTTTTTTTCTCTTTGTGTATATTTGGAAACACTCTCCAGACACAGGCTAAATTAAAACCCTGTAAATTGCTGTCATAACAGGACTACTTTTATCTTCCTTTTTTTTCATGCTCTTCTTTTCAATATTCCTGTTCATTGTATACATTATGCTTTTAAAATATTAGCAGTTCAAGGTGTAGCTTTCTCCTGTGTATTTTTTTTTCATTCTATGAAACACCGCAGAAACTGACTTTTAACATTTCTGATTGTGAATCACTTTTCATGTGAGATGCCTCTTCACCCCTGACAAGGCTATTAAAGAGAGATTAGGTTTAAGAGCCTGCTTCAAAGGCCAAACTTGTCCTAGAAAAGTAAATTGTGGTGCTTATGGGGTTCCAGTACTGTCTTTGCCCTGCACACCATATTTATTCCCAACAGTGATAATCCTCATCACCTGTGACCCCAGACTTCCCTCCTTAAGCCACTCCCTTGTCTGTAAATCTGTTGATTCTCTGTTGCTATAAAGCTGGAATTCACCTTACTTATGAACACTTGCAAATAATGTTCATATTCTTCCTTTAGTGTCCTTGCAGTATAGTCCAGGATGCTTTTTTTCTTCTGATCTTTATAAGTAATTGTGCTGACAGTAAGGGGGGAAAAAAGTCATAAGTGAGGTTCAGAAATCCCAGTCTGTTGTCAAAGGGATCTACCCTCCCCTCACCTAGGACACCACGTACTTCTATGCTTTTGAAGATTGACCATGCACGAGTTGAAATGATAATTCTGGAGGATATCTTTAAGATTTCCTTCCTAAAATTCTGGATTTACCACATTTCAAGAAGTACAAAAACCTCTGGATCATGACTGGTTTTTCCTTGATTTAGAAAGCTCAAATTTGTCTCTCCTGCCATCTTCCACCCTTTGACACATACACACACACGTGGGTCTCTTTCCTAGAGACCTCCACACCCCACTGTCTCTCTGGCAGCTGGTGCTGATCAGGGAAAGGACATGGACAGCTGAGCATACAACCCGGCTCCCTATGTACACACATCTGTCCCTTTTTATCTGCTTATCCCTGCTTTCCCACATTTCTTTCTTCCCCAAATCCCCTAGATGCCTCCATTCCCCACCTTTGCTTCCACTAAGCGTCCCATAGTAAGTCCTGAGAAATCCTAAAATGCTCTTCTCCTGCATCCCACAATGTGTCCCACCCCTAGGCAGCAGTCCCTTTCCGTCCAAAAGGTACTCAGGCAGTGACCCATCTTTCTGGGTTTCACTCCTGAACAACGTGGCTGAAGGTCTCCCAGGACAGCCCTTGGAGGGCCACAAATATGATTTTCCTTTCCTTTGAGCCCCTAATTTGGGTTCTCCCTGCTCACTGTTGTGCCTCTGCTTCTCCAGGCTTGTGAGTCTTGGATGGGCTTCTGAGTTGCCAGGCAAGGTACTATTTGGGTGCCTCCAACAGCCGCTGTTTATTTGTGATCCTTTGTGGGTGTGTAAGCAAGCTTTATGACCTGATTGTATGTCAGACTAATTTTAGTCAGGTAAATTGTTCTGTGTACATGTCTGTCTCGGTTATAAAGAAAACTGGAGGTGGCCAATGGAGATTTGGGCATGGCACATCCAGGTGTTCCAGACCAAGTGAGAAGAACCTCCCTCTGGGCTGCCCATCTTCCAATGGTGTGTCAGGAGGAGACCCAGACGAAAGAGTAGCCCCAGGAATGCCTACAGCTGAACATAGAGAAGAGTTTAATTGACTTCCCAAGATGAGCCTTGGCCTTAACTTCTTGCTGTGGGATATCCCAGCTGAGAAGTAACCCAATGCCTGTTTATGAGGGTGAGCTGCTATGTTGTGTTTATTGTTCTGTGCTGTATTGTTAACAATTAGAAGAGGATCATTCTTTCTCTACTTTGGTTAAAAATGCTTTAAAAAAAGGAAAAAAATCACTTAATATTTGGCACCGCAGGCATGGGGTTTGTTAGACAGCCTAGCCTTGAAGGTTATGAAGGGAGGATATCTGCTCTGGGCATTACGTGGTCTCAGGCTGCAACATCTTGCCACGGCAAGGGCTTCTCTGAGTTAGGGCAGGGCAGGCTTATCATGCTAGGCTTCCAGGGAACTTTATCGTGGACAACGGGATGTCCACGGTGTTTGCCAAGAGTCAAGCAGCAGTGAAGAGAATTAGGATGGTGGCCGAAGTTTTAAAAACTCTAGTTTTGGGTTTATAATGTTAGATTATATATTCTCTAATGGGTGATTTGAAGTTCCTGTCCTAAAATACTCTGTGGTGACGTCCAACCTTACCTAGACAGGTAGGCTGAAACAGTTGCATTGTTAATTGGTAAGTCTAGCTGTAGAAATTTTTAAAACTGTAGTGCTTCCTTTAACTGCTTATTTTCCTGATTTGCTCTGGGAAAGGCAAGAGACAGGGAACGAGGGAGACAGAGGTTCCTATTTGCCATCCCCAGGTGCTTGCTGAGCTCTTTCCTGAATGACTCAGGACAGTACGGATGATGAAGTAATTTCTAAGAAAAAAAAATTGTCTATTGTGCTCTAATGTATTTTTCAAGGAAAATCCCTTCTGAGTCATCACAAATGTTCTGTAATAGTTACTAGAGGACCTATTTTCCACCCATAAATAGTTTCCTTTATACTTAACTTCAAAAGCCAGTATCTTTCCGGCTTGGAATTGAACTCAAAGTGTTGATTTATCAGACCATTTGTTGTTGCAGTAGCTGGTTGATTACAGATGTACATCTTTCTTTTTTTTTTCTGGTCTTTTTAGAGGGCCAATCACTATGGTAACCACATTACAGAAAATTGCTTGGTCTCCTTAAAATACCCTTCAGAAAAAGGTCATTTGTTATTAACATTTTCTGACTAAACTCGAAATGTTAACAACATCAAGAATATTGTCGCTGTTTCTATACTTACATGGGCTTTTTTTTCTTTACCATACACCTTTCGGTTAACTATCAAAACAGGACAAAATATTGAGACTCCAAAACAATTGTAAAGCCTCAGACTTTTGAGTATGTTTTGAAATATCCAGATTCGCTCACGTTGCTGTGTTTCGGCTGCTGGCGTGCACAGCTTTGTTTCATTGTTTTAGTTTCTCTGATTCTGAGAAAAATCCAGGCTGAAGTTCCTCTTTCAACCTCTGCAGGCTACGATTGAAAGGAAGGGGCAGGCGTATGGCTGTTATAGACAGCCGTCTGTTGTTGAATTATGAAATAGCTGTTCTGGATAGTCATTTAAAAGCCTGGAAATGGCTGGTTAAAGGTTTCTACTCTCAGGGTAAA
This sequence comes from Tringa tobata, assembly GCA_033628505.1. NCBI lineage: Eukaryota > Metazoa > Chordata > Aves > Charadriiformes > Scolopacidae > Tringa > Tringa tobata. The sequence goes on along the minus strand of JAHREE010000279.1, from coordinate 5,815,956 downwards.
GCGCGTCCAAGGGGTGTTAGATGGGAAAAATCAGGTCTGATTGTAATAACAGGGTCCTAGCCTGTGAGAATACACAAAGTTGTTCTCTTTCTGGCGTATGCCACTTGTGTTCTGCTTGATTGGGCACGTTGTTTCTTTGCCATTTTACATTATCTACATTGCCGGCAAAGGATTCTCACATTTGTGTAGTTTTCTTGTTTTGCAGATAGCTATTTGCAGCTTTCATCTAAGCCCAGTAAACAATTAAAAAAAAAATCCCCTTTCTTGGAGTTCCGTCATTTTGGAATTGACAAATAAGTTAAAAAGGCTGCCAAAAGAAAGCAGGAGTTGGAGGAAGTTAATTCGCATTGATGTGTGCATGCCACTGATAGCAAGTTATGCCTATGACATTCTGACATCGCCTCTCAAAAAAGAGAAAGAGTGGAGTGGAGTGAAAGACTAAGAGGATGTTCATTTAATTGGAAAGCCTACTGAGATCTGAGGCAGCTGAGGCAAAGGATGCACCCTTTTTCTGCACAATGGCATTGGTTGAAGGTTGTATATAAGGTGGCCTTATTAAAGTGACAAGGCAATTTAATTCTTTTGTGCACAATGATTCTACTTCATTGATTTACAATGGGAAGGATATAATTTTGCTAGTGTTGGCAAAAAGCTCAAATGTCAGGCTTTTCAAATTGCCATACTTGCCTTGTTCAGGATGAATAATGAATAAGTCACCTTTTGTCTACAGTTAAATATTCTTGAATAAATACAAAGAACATAAAAGACATAAATGATTGCCTGATTTATATTTAAAATAAAGATCAACATTGTGATAAATGGTTGAAAATGCTTAGTGTGAAGTAATATGACTATGCTGATAATTACATTATCAATTAAGGGGCAGCCCAGGTGTGGAGTGTTATAGAAAGGATGGGAGAGAGAAACCCCCAGTGTGGAACATGCCAAACTTGGCTGTCTGGAAAGGGGCGGGGGAGTGAAGGGACCCTTAGCTATGCAGGGGATCTCATGTTTAAAATTGGACCATTTAATGTACTGAAACATCCATTCTCTCAGGAAGCTGTAACTGTTGTTTTTCGCTTTGTCACTAGCAGGATGCATTGGTCTTGTGTCTGGAAACAAATTTTGCTCTGTTTATTCCTGGTGGTTTGGGTGGGCAGAGAAGGCTGCTCATCATTTCTCAGGATCTGTCTTTATTCAGAGAGGAACAGATCTTAAAGACCTGCTAACTCCAACATTCCGAACTGGCAATGCTGTCAAGGCCTCAGTAAAAGAACTGGAGCAACTTGGAAGAAGAGATATAAAATTCCATTGAATGTCTGATTCCTAGACCACGAGCAACAGGCGTTGCATCCACACGCACAAGCATACAGCCTCCTCTTTAGCTAAAATAATTGTGTTAAAACCGTGCCTACTCGTGATATGTCGTTCTTCCTCTTTCAGAAAGATTTGTTTGTCCTTATTAAATTCCTCCGTGTCTCAAACGGGATGATCAGAAAGATGGTGGGCGGGTTGCTTAGACTCTTCTGTTGGATGAAACGTATGCTTTGAACTTGTCGTAGGGCAGCAGGCAGTCTCAGAAGCAGCTGTCTGGCGCCAGAGTGTGATATGGTGAAGGTTTCAGAATGCCATCTGTGGAAATGCGAGACGGAGTACGGTAGAGTTAAGGACACAGGCGTGTGTTGTACCGGGGTACGTAGACTGTGACCATGGAAGGGAGAATCGTAGCGCTGACATGCAAGGAGGCCTTACAAAAGCGCTGCAGGCAAATTCAACGCCCCCATAGCGTAACATGTCCAACTTTATGGCTAATCGCAAACTTTAATTCCATATGTGTATCTCTGAGAGAGGGGGATTTCTGAGACCCTTAAAAAAAAAAACCACAACCCAAACCCAACCATCCCGAAAAACTCTTCCAAAAATGTGTCGCGTGACACTAAATTGCCATCAATAAGTGATCATCAGCAGGAACAGTTACATCTGCCAAGCAAACACCTTCCATTGAACAAACCAAGTATTATACAATAGTAGCAGATTGTAGCTCTCTAAATGAACCAAGTCAGGGTGTAGGGATTGCAGGAGGTTTTACATGCGTTGCTGGCAGCAAAGATACGGTGAGATTCCTTAGCTTTGGGCAGGGGCAACATGTGCTTTGCTGTCTACTTTCTTCTATGACATCTTTAATCTCTCCTCGTACCAGTCTTTCCTCTGTCCTGCCCCAGGCTCTCCTATTCTCATTCTCCCACACATTTCCTTGTTCAACAGGCCCAAATGTTCTCCTTTTGATCTGTTGTCCCAGATCCATAATCTCCAGAATTATTCTTGCTTTCTGTGTGTGTAAATTCCCATTTCTGCTGATGTTTTTTTTTTTCCACTCTCATTTCTCACTTCCATGGGGTGTGTGGCATTGCAAATTGAGGAGTTATTTCCCCTTCTTTCTTGTCCATTTGTTCCAAAAGCCCAACAAAGAACAGTAGCTCAAAGGAAACTGCCCTTGCCTTATCTGCTAGCAGTGTGCCGCTTGCTTGTCTCTGCACAGGATTATGGTAATGGATAGTAATGTTGCCCAGGAGCAGAAACTAGCTTGGTCCTGCACCTGGGTCATGGCAACCCCTAATATCAATACAGGCTGGGGGGATGAAAGGACCGACAGCAGCCCTGCTGAGAAGGACTTGAGGACGCTGGTGAATGAAAAGCTGGACATGAGCCAGCAATGTTGTGCTGGCAGCCCAGAAAGCCAATTGCATCCTGGGCTGCATCAAAAGAAGTGTGGCAAACAGGTGGAGGGAGGTGATTCTGCCCCTCTACTCTGCTCTGGTGAGACCCCACCTGGAGTACTGTGTCCAGCTTTGGAGCCCTCAGCCTAAGAAAGACATGGACCTTTTGGAGTGGGATCAGAGGAGAGTCACAAAAATGATCAGAGGGATGGAGCAGCTCTCCTGTGAGAAAAGGCTGAAAGCTGGGGTTGTTCAGCCTGGAAAAGACTCCAGGGAGACCTTATTGTGGCTTTTCAATACTTAAAGGGGGCTTAAAGGTAAGATGGAGCCAGACTTTTTAGTAGGCCTGCTGAGATGCTGACCTACTGTGAGGCCTGCATGGCTAAAAACAAGGCATAACTGTTTTAAAATAAAAGAGGGTAGATTTAGACTAAATAGAAGGAAGACATTTTTTACAATGGGGGTGGTGAGACACTGGAACAGGTTGCCCAGAGAGGTGGTAGATGCCCCATCCCTGGAAACATTCAAGGTCTGGTTGAACAGGGCTCTGAGCAACCTGATCTAGTTGAAGATGTCCCAGCTCATTGGAGGGGAGTTGGACTAGATGACCTTTAAGTGTTTCTTTCAACTCAAATTATTCTGATTCTTCTATTCTGTCCTGTAGTGTTAGGCCAGATATTGAGAGTGACTATTTTTTCACTTGCTGCTAAGAGTTCTTCTTGTGGGTGTCCCCCAGGCTCTCTACCAAAGGTTTGTCACTACTTGACTGTTCCCTGAGTATGTGTGATGGAAGCTGGCATGCAAAAACTTCAGGTACATCTAGTTTTTCCTACTTTAAAAAAAGTATTGCTGGCCAATGATTCCTGTAGTACCTGTGCTGTGGCTTTTAATTCCTAGAGCCTAGTATTTTTAAAGTGATACTAAATGTGATGTTAAATGACTGTTTTGTGGAGGGTCATTGTTAGAAAATGAAATATAATTTCTTATGATGTTATCTGAAAATTTATATGCATTGATAAGAACTTATAATTTTGAAGCTGCCAGATTTCTTCCTTTGTTTTTGCTCACATGCCATTGAACAGGGTGAAGTCACGATGTTATGTCATAAAGAAAGAAGCGCATGAGAAGAACATGAACATCGCATGCTACTTTTAGAGATTCTGAATAATTTTCAGCCACACATGGCTAAAAACTTATTTTAAACAAAAATGCATTCAGTGTTTGCTTCCATTTACCCATGTTGTATGGAATATCATAGCCTTGACTGTGTCTTTTCTCTCAAGTGACTGCTATGAATCTAATTGATCAAGAAGCTGCTGTACTTCCAGGTCTGTGGAAATTAACTGGCTTATGATCTCTTTGAGTTCCATGACAATAGCATGGTTACTGCAGCTTTACTTGCAAAAGTAGTTTGTTGTATGAGTTAGAGCTACAAGGGGCAATGAAGATAGATAGAGAAATACAGTATGTAATAAAGTTCCTTTTGGATCCTGTGCAGACTCAGTCAATGCTCTCTTTATGGCAGTAGCTACATCAGTCTCCTGAAAAGGCTGCATGGGCTCAAACCTTGCTTTCTCTGATTTTATTTCAGGTCCACCCAAGATCTTATATTCTTCCTAAATGAAGAGCAGAGATTACGATATTTTCACTGATATTTTTGGGGGCTCCAGCTTCATAATATGACCATGTGATACAGGAGTGAGGTGTGTTACCAGTATAACAAAAGCATCAGGCTCTTTACTGAAAATTTGCAAGAGGCTGAAAAAATATGTCCTTGCTTACACATATGTTAGCTATGGTTAATAAGAACCCCCCTGGCATTTGGTCTTCATTCTTTTTCTGTTTGTTGGACCACTTGCTATCATGAAAAGCAAATCTAAAAGATTATAATGAACTTAACTGACAGTGCATTCAGAAGAATAAACCTAGTTTGAACACTACCCCTCTGCAGGGAAAGAATGGGAGGATGAGACGTATAACTGCTATTGGGCATCAAACTTTAATTTTCACCTGAAACAAGACTTACAGAGGGCAACGATTTCCAAATCAATATCCATTAAGCAAAAGAAATAGGTATACAATGACCATTTCACAGAATACCCCAGGCTGGAAGGGCCCACAACTTGGTCCAACCTTTTGTTCTAGTGTAAAGGCTGGCAGGAAAGAAAGTATAATGGAAATTCTTTGTTAACTGCAAGTATTTGTCCTGTATCCAGAAAATGCTGAAAGAAGACTATTTCAAAGATTCACATAGCTGGCAATGCATTTCAGGGCTTTTTGCTAGGTCCATATTTACAAGAATATGCACAAAAGAATCTCTTTTAGTACTGGGGACTCTTAGTGTTAAGAGCCCAAAACTGAGCAATGGCGCTTCCATTTTGTATCAGTTTCTGTAGTCCCCACCTCTCCCATCTCCATTCTTTCACCATAAGAAATGTCCTGTAAGGTGTTTTTTTTTATTTTAAATGCAAGCATTTATGACAGTGGTATATTTTTCAAAACTAAAGACTGAGGAAACTGGAAATATAAAGATGAATACTGCTTTTTACTCACTTATGTAATTCTAGCATCTCTTTTTGTTTTGACATTAAAACAAGTCTCCTGAGTAGAAACTGAATGTTATACTAGCAAGATGCCATTTTTAGGAAGGATGTAGAAAGGATTGTTCAGGTAAGCAGCTCTCCAAACCTCCTTTGTGTGAGCATTGCGTGAGAAAGCACTGGAATAGCAAGCAGAAAGTAGAGTAAATCTCCTCCATCCTTTTTTAAAAAAAATTCAGAGAACTGTGCAAACTCCTGGACTTATGTGAATCGCATTTTGCAGGCTATTCAATTACTCTGATCTGTCAGCATAGTTTAGATATAATTTGAGGTCTGGGAAGAGATCAGTGCTTGCTGCTCAGAAACTGCCTTGTGTGTGAAAGAATTTCTTTATATCTGGAAATCTTAGGTTAAAAATAAGAATCTATCCAGTTCAAAATAAAAATTCAATGTATTTTTGTTCTGGATAGAAGTATATTGTTTTCTTTGTGATTTAAGGGCAAGTTGAACTAAAACAGTATGTGATGACTTCTACATAAAGATGTTTCTCAGCAACTGAGCTAAGTCTTTTCCTAGGTATATCATGGAGCACTGCATACTTGTGGGCAAATCTTATACTTCCTCATGCTAAGCTTTTCCTATAAAGAATTTTAAAGTCAGCAAGCTGCTTTCTCTTTCCTTTCTATCTCCATGACTGACTTCTGACAAATCTTTTCAATTTTTTTTTTTTTTTTAACGCAGGAGAGATCTAAAATGTGCAAATACGTCAGGATAGCATGCCCCTAGGAAGAAACCCCTGAGATGTCATTGCAGAACATGGTTTGGGTTGGTGTGAAACTGTACTGTTTGTGTCCGTAAGAGATGGGCTAGCACAGGGTGACTGGGAAGGGAGTTATTTGAAAATCTTGTACCCTCATTGTTTTGTGTGCTTCATTTCTGGGCCTCATAAGGGCATGAGCAGGGGGACAGGTAGAAGTGGAAGAGGGGTGATGGGACTTTGCAGGGACTTGAATTTCTGCACCTGGGTTGCTGCAGAGCTCATGGGAAAGGGAGGATCAAAGAGAAGGGTGTTTGCCAAGCACTTCAGATCGCTGGTTGTGAGAAAGGGAATGGTGGGAACACCAGGTGATATGAAGGTGTACTCTGGGTGAGAGACTTAGCTTACCTCTCTATGGGCTTTGTGAAATGCTAGGACCATCAATCAGCAATGGTGGTCTAAGACTCCCAGAGGGGCAAGGTTTAGGTTCTGGATTCACCTTTTAATTGAGCTAGAGAAAGTGAGCTAGTGAGCTCCACTTTTGCAAGTTGTTTCAAAGTGCTTGTTTGAAGGTTGCCTTTGGCTTACATGATACAATATGCTAACCTGCATGTTGGTTCCCTGACATGTAAGACCAATGTTTGTTCTAATTCTATTTGCTTTTAGGAAGCGCATGCAAGATTTAACCAACGCAGACCTGCCTTACCAGTAAAGACCAATGGGAGCAGATGTACAATAGGCAGAGAGAAAATTAATGGGCAGTTGCTCCTTCTCTGCTCACAAGTTATTAGTAAATTCTGTCCCACATGCAATTTTCCACTTGTTTCTTTTAAAACCTTGAAGTACAGATTAAAAAAAAAAAAAAAAGAAGACACTTCTAGCCTTTGATTCCTTAAGGACTAGTGTGATATCTTATTATTGACTAGAAATTAGTTGTAGCTTTTCCTCCCAGCTTGGACTACAAAGTCAAGCTGTGATTCTGTTTTCTGAGACTGGTTACTAGAGTAGACCATCAATAAGCTAGCCTAAAAGATGATCACTCAGCAATGAATTCTCTTCCCTCTTTTTCACTACTTTCCTTGGCTTCTTCCTTTTGTTGGATTTAAATGTTTGTGATTTTCACCTCTTTATCCATCATAGCACACCACTGACTGAATAATACACTTTTATTAAGCTGCCCTCTTTCTGTGAAATAAATGCCAGTAATAATCAGTCAATCATTCAATCCATATGAATGTGGAATTTAGATGTGGCTGTTTGAATCGGGTTTATAATATACCATTTCTTGGTACAGCATGTTCTTTGATAGTATTCTTTCAAATGACTGTTTCCAACTGCACTTGAAAGCACCTATGAAAGAAATTGTTTGTGACGCTATACTTAGTTTAAATCTCCTTCTCTTTTCTTCAGCATTTTTGTCTGTATTTCATTTCTATGCAAATTACATCTTTGTGAGTTAGTAAAATTTTACAAACCAGTTGAAATGCAGCTATGGAATGAATTATCAGAGAAAATTTGGAAAATATGCTCATGAAAGGAAAACCGAGGAAAACATTTAAATCTAATTGTGTATTATTAAAAGAGAACTTCAGAGCAACTCTTAGGCAAATATTACATAAATGTATACCTATATTAAATGATTAATTTACCACAGGTAATATACTTGAAGGCTCAGGGACTATTTTCCCATTAGCCTGTGCATGTAGTACTTCTCGGCTGAAATACAGCCTAGGTACACAAATGCACTTAACTTGCTTATGGGGAATTGCAGAGAAGGAATCGTGAATCTAATGCTTGTAAACAGCTAGAGAGCAATGGCAGTCGCTACCAACTGTCCCAGTGCTTCGTTTCCATCAGAGTGACAGTGACTGAGTTTAACTTCGCAGGGAGCCAATCATTGGTGACCAAGAATAATTTCGTTATCCTCCCAAGTATAAAGCTTCCAATCCCTCCAAATTCATTAACAGCAGCTGGCAGATCTACTGTGAATGCTCTGAAAAACTACCAGATTCTCAGCAATCGATCTCCAAAATGGGTGACTTGATAGCTGCACATTCGTCAGTCAAGAATAATTTCCCTGATTTGTGCCTTCATGAGATGCCTGCTTCCTCTCATGAGACAGGCTGGCTTTGTGAATAGTTTCATCCCTTGTTTCAACATTTACCTGGGAAGGATGTGGGCTGAAATGCAGAGGCAAGGGGACTGAAGGACCTTCAATATTTCCAGAGCCTCCATGGGAGAGAGGAACTAGAGTCCAACCCAAAGGTTCTGTTGGAGTCTCCAGAGTCCAGGAGATATTGTAGTAAAGCTCAATGCAATACTTTTTTTTTTTTTAATATATTAAAAAAAAGCTATTTCCACTCATCCTTTCCTGTTCACAGTACTGAGCTGCAAGTCCAGAGGATCTGGCCAGGGCAGAGAATGAGAGGAGTCGGTTATCTCCCTCTCCCCGTATCTCCTGGGTTCTTCAGCACATGGCCAAAAAATTGAGGTAACGGAGATGTGCCTGTTAAGATCTGGCAGCAATTGTGGTCTTTTGGGACATCCTGACCCACTTGTGTGAGTCATTAGGATTTATTCCCTTTTAGCTCCTTATCCATATGTGTCAACACTCCAGTCCTGTCCAATATCTTTCTGTCTTCATCTCATAATGCAGACTGTCTTTTTTTTAAGTCTGCTTGCTTTCTCCATCTGTGTGTCCTGGGGAGTTGTGTGTCTGTTTGCTGGGAACTTGCAGAGCTGCTAACCTGGGTGCTATCAACACCTGTCATTCTTATAACCCTACTTCTGATTTTCCTTCTGGTGCTTCCACACCCAAACATGCCCATTCACTCTCTATTCACACCAATCCTTATATTTTTATTACAAATATCTGTTTTCATGGGTGGGTTTCATTAAGTTTGGGTTTCTGCACCCAGCAGAATGTCTCCTCACTCCTTATAGATCAGAAGTGTCAGCCCTTTGCTTCTGTGGAGCAAATACACTCAAACAACTAATATATTCTGAAGTACCCATGTAACTAAGGGCAAGATTCAGGAGAGGACATAGGGACATATAAACTGAAATGCAGGCAGATTTGAGGCATTGAAGTCTAATGTTACAAGCCAAGCTCCCTCTACCCAGTTGCCCGCTCAACCTGGAGATTTATTTGGTGCCTCCCAGCTTGAATCCCAAGTTGCTTGTAAAGTTCCCCAGTTCAAGAAGGCAGGTGTCTAATACTGCTGAAGGTTTATCAGCTACTGTACATGCCCTTGAAGGACCCAGCCTTCAAGGAACAAGCCTGTGCAACACGCACTGGGAGAACTCAACCCTGTGCGAAAATCCATAGCAAAAATTCTGGCTCCAGGGGCTGGTTTGGAACTGTTTAGGTCCCAGCTCAGCCCATGTCCTCCAAAGGGGAACTGTGGTGCCAAACAAGGCATTCTGGCTCACACTTCAGGGGCCAGGGACCCTACACTGGGCATCCTCACGAAGAAGTAATGACACCTGTAGTGCCCCCCTCCAAAACCTTGTGCCTCTGCTCTGCAGTGAAGTCTCCCTGTTGATGAACTATCGCCAACTGTAGGAATGCTTATATTGAGTAAAGAAGACACAAAGCTTACACATTCCTCTTATTTATTCAGACACAGTAGTGCTCGTCAGCTGTTGATCTAATATGGTATTTTACATATTTCTAAATGGATGACAAAAGAAATTTAAACTGGAATTTGAATCTTCATCAAGGATCTCTTATGTTGTAAGCTAGCAGCGAGGTTTCTGTAACACAGAATAGAGGCTTATATTTGTGTGTGTGTGTTTTTTCTAGAGAACTTTCTGGTATTATGGATATGAAAAAAGCTCTTGCTTCTGTACTGAATGCATACGTGTGTACACACAGTATAGTAGTTATGTGATAAATACAATCCATAGCTGCTTGTTGGTATCGCATCCTGTGTTAATTTCCAATGCTCTCAGAAATTAAGGGATTCATTGATTGGATGAGATTCAACAAAATTATGAAAATTAATGGAGTGTTCAAATAGTATTAGAAGCCAAATTCAGACAAATTTTTTCAGGACAGCAAAAGGTACAATTCATCCTCTTTAATTTTAGTAATCTCAGATATTAGATGTCAGAGTCCAACTAGTCTTTTCAGATTGCATTGTATAACATGTTTAGAGACAGGCATCTCTAACTGAATTGGGATGGGAGACTATAAAATTACAGATGGTCCAGAAGAATGACAAGGCAATTACTATTCACTATTTTTTCACAAAAAAGGGGCTATGGAGTACATAGCTAAATCAACATCATGTCTTTAAAACAAACATGGTTTATAATTAAATCATGTAATATATTGTCACAGGATGCAGTAAAATAAAAAATATAAATTTATTTTAAAAGATGTAGAGAAGTTCAAGGATAGGTCTGTTGCTGGTTATTTAAAGTAATTATTTGACTGTGACCCTTGTCTTGGGAAATCCCTGCACTCCTCAATGAAACTGGAAGTATATACTGGGGACAATATTTCCAGCTACTAGATAACAGCAGAAAGATGATATTTTTCTGAATGGACTTTTGCCCTGATCAGTTTTGGGGTTTTATCTTCCTTTTGTTTCCTTAGGACTAAAGAACATCACCGAAGTAACACTGCAGTAATACTGGGTAATCTCAGCATGCTATATCTCTGTCAAGATCTTTGTAAGCATTTTGTTGCAAGAACAATTTATCAGAATAGTTTTAAAGGGCACAATAAGAGTTTGTTTTTCCAAGGGAGCTCATGACAGGATGAGCAAAAGCTTACTTCTTCAAACACAACGGTACTCATACTCAGAATTTAAAGGAAGTTTTGTGAGTTAAGTTGGAAAAAATAAAAACTATTCTTTATTTTAAGAGCTTGTGCATAAAAATCTAATTTTAATATTGAGAATGCTTCAGGTAGTGGGTTTGGGTTTATTGGTGTAATAAGAATGGCAGACAAGGGAAAAATGTTGGGGTTTTGGTTTGCATTTCTTGAAGGAAAGAGATTTCTCTGAATTTTCTAATGAGAACTTCTGCTGGAGTGTGCTTTCAAGGGGACGTACCTTCAAGGATGAGGAAAGCCTTGAAGGCACACCTCTTATTTCTTGGCAAGAGCTGTAAGTATAGGCTTTCTATCCAGACCAAAGTAATTTCTTCCTCTTGCACAGAGTTTAAGTATATCTACTTTGAAGAACTTGGCAGTTCAAAATCAGGTTGTGACTAGCTGGTAGTCCTACTCTGGCTACATGCTTGCTGCCAGTGAGTCTGCATTCATATGTAGCCAAGACTGAAGCATCTGTTCCTATTGTGTCTTATGCTTTCCATCCTTCATGTTCTTCCACGTTACCTTTCTGCACAGCATATCTTCCATTTGGTGTAGATTGAGCCAGGACCTCCCAGACTTGTGGGTTGTACACTGGTATGCAATTTGTATTTTACAGCTTGGTGTGTCCTGTCTGAGGCTCTGTGTTCTTTGCCTGGCAACTTAATAAAGCAGAAGCACTTCTGGCTTGATGGTTCCATGCCTTGCCAAGCAGAGACAAGGCAAGGCAAGGCATGGAACCAGGACAGGAGCCGTTTCAGCCATTGATGTTGGTGTGAGTCCAGAAAGGGTCATTCCACAAGCCTCTGTGGAACAGAAAAGGAAGGTTTGGAGGGTGTCAACCAGCATGCGATGCTCCAGCACGGTGCATTTTGCTAGGCATTTTGGGGAGCTCTGATTTTCATATTTGGACAAAAGCACTCATTGTTTCTCACTTAGTAATATGCATAACAGTCTGTTCTCTGTTTATTTGGGAGACTTAGCCTTTTTATGGCCTGCCTGGACTTAGGAAGTGAGTGCATGTGGCAGAAAAATATGTACTTTTACATTGGGCATGTGACTGTAACTTCAGTTTTGCTGACTGAAAGAGAGATGAGGTAGGTTGAGCCATTTTGAAACCACTGTGATATTTCCATTCTCTCTCAAAGGAGAGCCTTTGAGAGTAATATCTTGTGTGCACAGTACTCTGTGTCTTGCTTTGGAATGGGAAATGTTGAAAGGGAGTAAAGTCACCTACATCCCATCCTGTACGTTCTAAGGTATGAACTGAAGATGTTGCTTCTTTTTCTTTCTTGCTCCTAAATATTTACACATAAATGTATGGAATAGCAGGGTAAAAGCTTGCTGAACTTCGGCTAGTACAGTTTGAGTAGCTGTCTCTGTGACTACCACCCTCTGGTCTAACCTGCTGACTGAGTCTGTATCTTCAATTTTCCCCTCTCTTCTGAGACATATGACTTTGAGGGACAGTGATTCCATGCTACATACTTCATGTTTGTATGAGAGAAAAATTCAGAATGGTTTGATAATCTATACTATTAGAGGAAAAGATATACCATGGATCTGCAGGTCCCTGTGACCCGAGGTCCTGCTCTGGTTGCTGCAATCAGACTCCATAACACACACATAGAATCATAGAATCGTTTAGGTTGGAAAAGACTTTTAAGATCATCAAGTCCAATCTTTAACTTAGCACTGCCAAGTCCATGACTAAACTGCTCTTTCCATGCATTTCATAACGTGTCCCAACCCCAGGCACCAACTCCCCTTAGTTGTAAAAGTTATGGGGGTAGCTGATCCTGATGACTCATTATGGTGGGCTCTGTGCCCGGACACCCGGGCTGGTGGCTCTGCTGGGACAACCCTGGGAGGGGCCTGGACAGACTGTTTGTTCTTGGGAGTGCTTAACTCGGGATGCCTGCCTGCTATTGCTCTCTCTTCTCCTTTGTAGGAGCTTTTATCACATAACCAAACATATAACACTTTTCCGTGCAGCAGGAAGAAGTGGAAAGGCTTTATTTTTTTAAAATTCCTGTATTGCAAGAAGGGAAGTTGCAACTTCGAGTCTATGTAGTTGTCAAGCTGGTCTGTTCTGCAGCTGCTGTGTTTCAGTTTCTCCTCATATGACTATTGCACAGATTCTAAGTACTATAGGTCATGTTGTGTGTGCAGAGTGGGACAGGTCAAAGACATTTTTGCTAATAATATCATTACAAAGAGTGTTGACACCAGAGAATGTGAACATCTTAGAACGGAAACGAAAACTTCTGCTCCCCCAGCAGCATGTCATTCATCCAAGCAGCTGCTCTTTTCCTGAGAACAGATATTGAGATCAATAATTTGATTTACATTCTTAGGTAAATATTCAAAAATTTGTTCTTCATAAAAGTGTCCCGGTCAGTTTAGTGCTCCTGGAATTTGGACGAGTAGGATTTCTTGTATTGCTCCACAGAAGAGGATTAACAGGCTGGCCAAGGTTGCTTGGGAAATCCTTTCCTGTGCCATCTTCATGGAGGTAATTTTGCAAAAATGAAATTTCCAGTTACCTCTTCTCAGAATTGGGTCTTGCTGATATCACACTGTGCTTCTACCAGTCTGCTCGAGGCCTACATCTGGCCAGCTGGCATCAGACTGGGAGGACAAGTGATTGATTCAAGTGTGCTGGTGATGTGTGTAGTATGGGAAAAAAAAGAGTGATGGCAGCGCTGCCAGTTCAGATGGATTTATCCCCAGAATGAGACCAAAATCAGGGTATGTTCTTGCTGCAGAGGTTTGAATAGAGTCTCTATCTTCACAATGGATGAAAGACAAACTCAGACTAGAGTTTAGGGCATGATGAAGGAAACTCCAGCAGTACAGAAAATTAACCATTGTTAAAATTTATCACAGGCAGCAATGCCCTTCATTGCACAAACTTCAATTTAAGATGAACTCAGATGTATGTTCCAGTTCAAGAAAGGTTTTTGAGCTTGAAATAACACGTGAAGGGAAAATCTTATAGTGTGCCTAATGCGCAAGGTTAGACTAGATGCTTATTTTTGCCCTTCAGGTCTGTGGGTTTCACGTAGTTCCCGTCTGCAAGTAAAGGATCCTTGTTAATGTGTGTTAAAAGTGTAGGGTATCTAAACTGAGCACATATGTAAATGGGAAGGCTGTGATGAGAAACAGGAAGACTGTTTTCCATAATGGTTATGGGGTGGTAAAACAGCAGCTGGTCTTTTCTGTGCTAGGATATTAAGATGCACTAAAAATACACCTTCCTCTCTGAGCAAAGATAAAACTACACAAGTTGCATAAGGAGGAGGCTAATGCAGCGTTACAATGAACAAATGCCAAGAGAAAGGAGAGGGAGAAAAGCAATAGAAAAGAGATCTGTAGACCAGAAGGGGGTTCAATATAGAGGAAAGGGGTAGAAAGGAAGAAGCAGTGATTGTGTTTTCAAAAGAACCTCTCTGATACAGTTTGGGACTTGTTTGTGCAGAGTCTCAATCAGTAAGGAGAATTGGATCACCCTTTTTTAAATATTTTTGGGGGGTTGGTTTTGGGTTTTTTTTTTGTACTCCAGAGCATCATTTAAGCTTCACATGCCTGGTACATCACACATACCTACCCAAATGCCTTTCTCCATGAGAAAAATTGTATCTTTCATCAAGGTAATGTATTTTTTTTAAACTGTCAAAATCATTCCGATGAAATGCATGAAGAAATCAATAGCAGAATTGTATTAAAGAAGAACCACAGCTTTGCTCACAGTTAAAGGTTTCAAGTTCAATAACGTTGGACTTTAAAGAGAAGGAAAGAAATCTCCTTCATTTTTACTATAATGCACTTAATGCACCATACAGAGAAGAATAGAAGTGCTGTCCAATAGACCCTTTGTGTTTTCCTCAACCTTTGCTATCAGCTTCCTTTTCCATTTCTTTTTAATTCTCCTTGTTCAAAAAAGACCTCTCCACCACAAACGAAGCTAATTTCTTCCAGTGGCCCTGCACTAGATATCCCCACATCCTGTCACAAACAATATCTCTGATGTTTAGAGAACTATCTTTTATTTTTAAATATCTGTAGAAAAGGTATTCCCGGTTCTGTTCTTTCCAAGTTAATGCAAAGAAAGATAAAAGACTCGGATAGTGCCACAGTACAATTTTTTCAAACATATCTGTTCTCAGCATGTTAATACACAGTGAGGAGAAGAACCAGATAAGCAAGATGTAAGGGTCTGCCTTGTGTCACAAATAAGATTAGTTATTGAGAATTATTTTATTTAGGGATCCTTTTCTGTCAGAAATGCAGGACTGGCCCAAACCAGCTGCAGTTGTTTTCAACTATTCTTAACTACCTAGTTACTATTCGCGGCTATAGCTTAGGTATGTTGTCCTCTGTATTAGTCTCTTTTGGTGTCTCTAAGTCATCTTCTTCCATTTAAATCTACTTCAGGCAGCCATTTATCACAACCTTCCTTTGAACTGAGCTTGCTTTTTTCCTTGCTGTCTTCGAATATTCCTCCCACCGACAGCCAGTCTTTCTTTACATTCTTTTTTACATTACTTCGCGTGGGTTTTTTCTGCCAGCTAACTCTCACAGAGAGTTTTGATTTCTGATTTTAAATAGCATTTCTAATAAACAGTAGTTACTTTTCTAAAGTAAATACTTACTTTTCTGGTGAGAGAGAGAGGATCTCTGCCAAGCAGCAGACCATTGCCTGTATCCTTACAGAGACTTAAACTGGGTTTTAGGTTCATGTGGTCTCTCTGTATGATAACAAAAATACACGATGCTTCCCTGTCCCACTCCAACTGAAAGGCTGGTTACTTTCTACAAATAACAAACTCTGATCCAGTTTGCACATGAAAATCAGAGTCTCTGGGAATACTTACAGACACACAAATGTGATTAAGGACCTGATGTCCAGGGAAACCATGGCCAGTAACACTGACTGACAATATAACCTTGTCTCTTCCTGCTCCCATGTCCATTGATACCTGCTTTGGGCTGTTCATCCCTGCACCAGAGAGCAGTTTCCATTTGAAATGGGCTCCAAGTCCATCAATAGTTTTCCTACTTCCTAGGCTAATGCAAACAGCAATTACAAGGTACTTCTCAGCTCTTCTTTCAAAGTCCTCATCAAATACTCTGCCTCATGGGTGGAAAAAAAAAAAAGGTCCTGATGAGCAGTTATTTAGACAGTCTGTACCAGCTTCTACTGCTTCTTCTCACTTCTTCATGGACCTAGACCGGGTAGAGGTCTCTGGTCTCTGCCTGAGAGTCCCAAACTGGTGAGCAAGGGAGCAGCCATGCTGGCTGAAAGGCTGCTGGAATGTTTGGCTGAGGGAGGAATAAAAAAATTGAGGATGAGAGAGGATGTTTGTTTTAGGTTAGGGGTAAGTATAAGGCCTTTCTTAGGGAGAAGATAGGGAAAAAAAAAAAAAGGTGGGAATAATAAAAAGTCAATACATTAATTAATCTGAATTTAATTTATCTGATCTTAGCTGAAGTAGAGGTGGAACGAAAAGAATAAATTATTTTGTAGTTTGAAGTTCTGCAGTGCCTGTCCCTTCCCCTTTACCTGTAGGAGACCTTTCTCTGTGGTCTCTTGTAAGCATTCTCAGGTTTTTCTTACCTCCTGGGTAGGGAAGTGCAAGGTGACCTGTGATCTGGGGGAGCAGAGGGACAGTGTTTTAGCCTGCACTTGCAAGTCAATGATAAAACAGTGAGCCCATCTTTAAAACTAGTACTCGCTGCTTCAAACAGTTTATAATGGACTTTATCACCTCTTGATTTTGTCACCTCTTTTGGAAACAGACTCAGTTTTTTGGTATTGGCCAGATAGTGGTTTTGCTACTCAAGTTCAGACAGGTAAGGCACTTCAGCATTTTTGTTGAGAGGTAAAGGTAGCTTTCACATCCCAGGTTTGCACCCCGAGATGGCTCTTCTCCCTCTCTCCTGAGTTAGGGCACTCCACTCTCACCGCAGTCAATCAAGTGAGATCAGGTGAAGGGAAAAAGCAGGTCAGGACCTGCAGGGAGACTCAAAGCATAGCCTCTGCTTGCTGAGAAGGATGCGATGGGAGGATGGGAGAGGGTTTAAGGCTGCTGCTGAAGTTAGACTTGATGAAGAGGGAACACCAAAAGGGTTTATGGCAAAGGCTTGTGGAAAGATGCAATGGGAGTAAGCAGGGTATTACCTGCTAGAAACTTTCTTGGTATTGTTCTTCTGTGTGCTTAAGGGCATCCCAATCATATTTTGTCAAAGGATGAAGGCATGGGAGGGATGACTCTATATCAGTCTTGTGGGAAGATTAATGAGGAAGACCTGGTAGAGGCACATCCATTTGCTTTAAACATCTCTTGTACTTAACTGGTGGCTTGGCAGCTTCCCTTCTTTCCCTGTGCAATGCTCTAATGAAATGATGTGAACAAGTTCTGGGGCTATTTCCCTACTTATGGTTGTCCTGGCAGAGCACTTAATGCATGTCCATGACTGCTGTATTCGAAGACATCTCCCCGCTCCACAGTGTCAGGCTCTTGTGTATGTCGAGGAACTGAATCCATCAGTTCCATCCATCAGTTCCATCAGAGCCGTGTCAAATATTGGCACATCTCTGCAGTATGAGGTATACAAAACGTGACAGCAGTTTGCCTCTGATTTACATGGGGTCTTGTGTGAAGGGGCTTCTCACACCTGGCCCTGAATGCTACCTGTCCTGGAGAATGACAGCCAGCAACAGGAGAGTCGAAATGCCGCATCAGCTCAGCCTGATACGGTAATGTATTAAAATACTGTCTATTTGTACGACTTCCCTAGTATGTCAGATCTTCTATGTTTAAAAAATGTGGGATTAGAGACAAAAGATATTTTCAGAAAGCATCTGCTGTAAACAAAAAATGTGCACGTGCGCGTGACTGCATATAATAGCTACACACAAACAAATTATGAGAGTACTGCAAAACTGGCTAGATTTTATGTGTGGATATATATGGAGACCACTTTCATAGTCTGCATGTGCACACACGCACATTTAAATACTTTATGCAGTGGTATGAGGTCTCTTTTCATGCTCAGTGCTTTTCTGATCTTCTATAGCTTTTTCACACAGAAATGGTACCAAGAATATGAGAATTTCAGGTAAAAACGTGTATCCCTGGGTGGTGGTATTGTACAGATGCTCTTAATGCCTTGATGTACTAACAAGCCTCAGGAACACAAACTGGAATTGCTGTATCCGAACAAATATTTTTCACTAGTTACAGTATACTTTTCTAAATAATACTAATTTTTACAATGTGAGTGGGTGTAGCCTTCTTCTCTCTACATCAGGCATAGCTTCACAAACATACGCTTTCTTAATGTTTTATGGGTATTAAAACATTACGGTATTACAACTTTCTGAATTTGAGAACTATTTGAGTAATTGTTCATGGTCTATGCCATTCTTTTTTTCTTTCCTTTTTTTGGTCTTGGTCTGGACACAAATTTTTTTCCACATCAGTTTGCCAGTGTTTGGTTGCATCTCAAGGGACTGCATAGGCATTGGCACCAACTCTCCAGAGAATTTTCAAACACAATACAAAATAAACTGAAATAATGAAAACAGTTGAATCTGTGAGTAGGATGAGACCATGTAGTGAGTATAGCCGTATAATGGAATTTTAAAATACCCCTTTGTACTCAGCTTCCGTGAGTTGGCAGTGGTCTGCGTGTAACTGCAATATTTTACTCAAAATTAGTCTTTTGATGTACATACTCTTTGTCTCTGGTGCTGAAATGTGGGTTTTCAGGCTTCTTTTGCTTTTATAAGCTCTCTCTGTATTTTCCAGTGAAAGTATACTCCATACCAAAATTTAAGAGAACAGGTTCATTTTTGATCTTAGATGTATTTCAGAAAGGACTGCATTCTGCTCATCCCAGTACAGAAACTCTGACTCACTGAAGCACCAAGAACCAAACCCCTCTAGCCTTTAATAGATTTGGGCTTAGATATGAACCTCAGGAGTAGTACCTGCATTTAGCTAGAGCTTTCAGCTTTCCGTTGAAAGAGCTCTGCCCATCCTGCAAGGGCACCAAAAAGGAAATTCAGCTTATTCTGCAATTCCAGCTTTGGGTTCCACTATAGTTATGAGTGGCCAACAACCGAAGATAGCCTTTTCATCCACAAAATGTACGTGGAATTGAAAAGAATGCCTTAGATACGTGTCTCTGCTCAGGCCAGTTAATGTTAAAAAATGCACAAAAAGTAGGAATATAGCATAAGCCCAGCATTGTTGGTTCACTTGTAAAACTAATTCAGGTTTCAGAGTTTCAGTGTTAATCAGTGAGCCCCAAATGGGACGTAGCATAGCAAGTGCAGTTTATTTTCCTCTTCTGCTTTTCGAGAGTTGATGTCAAACCACTGAAAGATGAAAATGAATTAGTTGCATTTTTACTGTAGCTGTGTAAAAAGAGAGAAATTGTCCCAGAATCAGTAGTCTTAAATGTGCTGCATTTGAATCATTCTGATCTGCTGTATGTGAATTTTTTGGGAGACTTCTTAATTTAGTGACTGAGCCAATTCAAATCATAGTGGTACAGAGGCTGTTTTCATAATGCAGCATCCAGGTGTCTCTGGCAAAGTCCATGTACTAACAGTTCAGTTCCACTCTTCTCCCATGCATGTTCTATAAACCATTTCCAAAAAATCAATAATTTAAAAATCTTTTTGTCTGATACAGCAAAACCGATTTGTGCCCTTTATGGTCTGACAGCTTAATTTTTGTTTCTTAAAGAAAAAAAAATATTCAAATCCTAAGCCTAATCTTGAGTTATACAATTGTTAAAAAGCCTCGGAAATTAGCAAGCAGCTTTTAGAAATGTTTAACTTAAAAACAGCCAGGAAGGGTGGGTTTTTTTTTATTTTTTCTCTTACATTTGTTTAAAAAAAATTATATTCTCTCAAAATGAGACCTTTGTGCCAAGTTTTATTCTGGAGCACAGCTTTACAGCTGAGCTAAAACCCCCTATAATAGGAGAAAAGTGACAGACCCTTAACTATAGTAGCATGAACAGCACTGCTATAATTCCTGGGTGAACTTTGTCCCTGGATGTGTGTTTTTGGAGTGTGCCGGGGTGACATTCAGCCTCTACATTCATTTTTATGATAATTCAGAGTAAATTGTGGTGCAATAAACTCTTCAAGCCTGTCTTTCTTGTGAAAGCCATGAATCAATCAGCTGCAGGCTTTTTTGGGTCTTTTCAATGTATAGTGATCATTTAGATTTGACATGCATTGTGAGACCTTGGCTTAGCTCCTCTCTATGGTCTGTCATTAATTCCAGCCTTTACTGTTCTGAAGTACAGTGAAGGATGACTGAGAAATCATTGCCCCTCTTCAGCTCTGTTATTGCACAAAATAGCAGCGCAATAATTTTTTGTCAATGTTTTACTCTAAAAGCTTTCTACATCAGTTTTGAAAAGGAAGCAATAAAGCCCATTCAATGGTATGAATAAAAATCCTTTGAGGTTTAGGCGCAGGGCTGCTTTTCTTCAGCTGGTAATCAAATTGGAGCTAAAATGAAATTGAGTTTTCTTATGAAAATAGCCTTTGTTGCTGGGAAGGCTGGTAATTCATAAACAATAACCTGCTCTTTTGTGTGGATAATAATATATTCATGTTCTTTCAATAGGGTAAAAGCCAGACCTAGTGCATTATGGTACAGTAAAAATAGCAGAAGGAGCTTGCTGGAATAATCTTGAAGAAGAAATGTAGCGTTCGGTGACTTAAGCTTTCAGCTCCCATCTGAAATTGTACTTTGCTTTTATTTGCGAGCCGGGTTTTAGTTGTTGATTTGTCGCCGCCATACAATATTTGGTTAATTGTGGAAGATCTCAAGCTGTGCTCATCACTGCTCCTGCGAAGGCTGCTGCCAGCTGCTAGAAACAGAGCCTGCTGCTACAGGATGTACACTATTCACAGGAGCAGCCTCTCAGCGCTGATTATCACTGAAGAGTTCCCCCGCTCTCCATCACTCCGCGCCCTGCACGCAACCGGACTGCCGAGCACGGGGAGGTAGGCTGCCTGCCCTCTCCTCGGGGTAAGGTGAAAGGCGTGCAGCGGGGCTGCCGACAGCGCGCTGGGAGAACTTGGCCGGGGATTTTTTTTTTATCCCAAGCATCGGTCGAGGGGAGGGGGGGAAAAACGGGCTCTCCCCTCATCCACCACCATCCCACCCCCCCCAGGGAGGACGGTGTGTGCTCGGTGGCTTTGGAGCGGAGCAAAGGGCTGGAGGAGGACGTGAGGGGCGAAGAGCGAGGTTTGCCAAGTGCCCCACGAGGTGCTCTTGGAAGTGTTGCCGCGGGGTTCGGTGTGGGGTTTTTTTCTAACTAGCCGGGCGACCCTCCGGAGGTTTGATCCGGCAAGGGTGCTCGTTGGCGTTTTTTGGGACGTGCTGCGTTGTTACATCCGTGTTTTGTGACTCGGTGCTAAAGGTCTCGGTGCCGGTGGAGGACGCTCCCCAGATGGGTTGTGTGAGCAAAGGCAAGGGGATGGCAGAAAACTCTGGGAGCGTGTCCTGTCTGTAGTGACTCTTGTTTCTTTGCCTCTGCTCATGCGGAGTGGAGGGTAAACTTCAGTCTGAGTACCTGAAATTACCTCCCTCCCCCTCCTCTCCACGAGCGTATGATTTTAAATTGTTGGTAGCTGTGATAGTCTTGAGCTCTGAGTGGTGATAAAAAAAAAATTGCATGCAGGCACAGGGATGCAAAAATGCTGATTTGGGGTCTGTTTATGTGTAAGATGCAGACTTGATGATGACTGGTCTCACCAGCACTGAGGTGAGAGATTTCTTCAGGATTTATTTTGATTTTGACCGGTCTCCTTGCCTGGGTGATAGGAGTAGCACGAAAACCACTCGTTGGAGCACCCGGGGAGATGCAGCGTGAGACGTGGTAGCAGGTCAAAACTGTGCCATGACTTGGGGATTTCAGTGGCAGGGAGGACTAGGACTAGTGGACAGACCATGCCTTGGTGGCAAATCGGAAGCAGCTTTGCACAGGGTTTTCTTACAGTGAAAAGGTTTGCCATCCGGACTCCGCAAACCCCCTACTCTTTTTAACCGAAATAAAGAATGGATTAATACCAGGCGTATTGTTCTCCCTGTAAACTTTCCCAAGGCTTCAGAAAAGTTTTAAAAAACCAAACCAGAACATACCCCAGGGAGATATAAAGTAAATGAGAATGTAAAGTGCAAATACTTACAAGGGGATTATTTTCTAAGTAACAGTGAAGTTAGATCTGTACCATATGCAAAGCTGTCTTGAGGCAGTTGCATAGGTTTTTATTCATTTTTAACAGTGAAATTACATGCTTAACAAAAGGAACTTTTAAAGGCACAGTGGTAACTGACAGTCAAAGCAATATATGTCATTATCCAATTAGTACACACAAGTGTGCTTTATTATTCACTTAACATACCTCTGTGTTTGGCTCTCAGAAATACGATGTTTTATTTCTCAAAGTGTTTTAAGACTGGTATGTGTTTTATTGCTATAATTGGAGTAATATTTTTGCACATTACTGGTATTTATATCTTTGTTGCTCATTGGATTTACTCTGTTTAGAAGGAAATTTCTAAAATGAAATATTGTTTTGGTGGGTAAATATTTGTTAGACAAAATGCAACATGCACTCAATTCCAGTTTTCTTCACAACTGGGAAATCTGCTTTATATTGCATCCAAAGTTGAATTGAGACAAATAATATTGCTTGTGTTTAAAAGAATGGTAATACAATGAAATTTTCAAGTGTGTTTGAATGAAATGTATGTTAGCATATAATAGAGCATTTGTTGGTACTTGCTAATGTGAGAACAGAGGGTCTATTCAATAGAACCACCCTTTTCGTTTTGTTGAAAAATAAACTATCTAGCAAGGTGTTGTTGGCATTTGTTTCATCAGGAGACTAATTAACTGACAGATGTGGTGGTGATTTTAGCTTTTTAATTACAGGCTTAGCAGAGTTGTAGTACGTTGTATTATTTGAGTTCTTTAGGAGCAAAGATTTCGGTTGTAGTTGGACAGTGCTGTTATCCTAGCACCAAGTAGGTCAAATAGGTATAACAAGTTTTCCAAAGCATCTGTGCTGTCTACAGCATTAGAAAGAACAGTTTTGCTTTTCTTGCTATATTTAAATAAGATTTAGAGAATGTGTTTGAAGTATATTTCCTATGCTGGGTTCACCTTTGTCATGGAAATGCATGCTTTGTTCTGGGATTCATGCAGAAAGGATGCTTCACTTCAGTATACAGTGGTCTAATGAAGCTTTGGCATGTGCATAAACCTCCATGAAAGCAAACTTAGTCTTTAAATTCCAGTGATGTTAGTTATTTCCCATACTGACCCCACCAGAGTGGGATAGCTTTATACTAAAGAAAGTATAAGCTTTCCATGAGAGAACTCATGCCCAAGTACTATTCTGTTATTTGGCAATATTATGAATTATGAATAATTACCTAGCAATGAATCACTCTAAGACCTCCAAAGTGATTTCTTGGTGCCTATATTAGACTATAATATAAATGAATGTAAAGTTTACCAATGTTACCATTGTAACTCACTTTATGTACCACTGTAACAAAAGTAGATATTTTCAATTTCAGTCAGCATTTATAAGTTCACAAAGAAACACATTTCCAGTCTATGCAGTCAGAAATTACATGCTACTTATTACAACACACAAATTAAAGTTGTCCCCTGTTGACAAAGTTGGTTGAATAATGCACTGCACATTTGCCTTGAAATTTTATGCTTCTGCTGATGCTGGAGCATAAATTCTTTACTGAGTATGGATTTCTCTACAGTTGTAAGGCAAACAAGTTGATCATAATTATTTTGCAATAAAAGCAAGTTCCAGCCATTCCAGATGGTAAGGTAATTGAAAGCCCTCAAAACCTGTAGTCAAAAAAACATTGATATATTTAGGTTTGGCATATTTTACCTAATGAATGCATCCTAACACTGGAAAGAAAACCTGACCTTTAAGATAAGATGGGAAACAAGGTGAATTATCATTCACAATAAGTGTAAATAGGAGAACTCTTCAATGTATTTTTGCATATATGCTTTCTCTGTACTAAGTGTATTTAAAATTTTCAGCCTTGCTCTTCAAGTAGTTTGTGGTCACCTGGGCTGGGTTTGCATCTAGTGATTTTTTTTTAAAAAAAGATCGTTCAGTAAAGGCATATCTGGATAATTTATTCTTATTGGAATTCTGGTGTTACAATAGAGCTGATGGCTTTTGAGTGTCTAAAAATAATACTTAAGAAGAAAAATATATTACAGGATCTTTATCTATAATGGTGATAATGGAGGTCATAAACTGCAACCCACAATGTGTGGATGAATGCCCGTAGAGTGCTATTTCATGGATCTTCCTGCTTTTACTCTTCTGATTCTTATGTTTGCTTAAACTTTGTAGATTTTGGTTAAATGCTGTAATTCTTTATGTAAATGGCATAGATAAAAGTTCAGAGCAGCACAAAGCTTCAATACTTTCATGTCTGTCTCTACTTCAATCCTTGAAAACTAGGAGCTTGTTTACGGGTGACTTTTTATTTTCTACTAAAGTATAAGGTTAGCAGATTTCAATTTTTATCGTCTTCTCAGCTTTCAATGCACTCTGCCTTATCGGTGTACTTGAATCCACGTAGTGCATATAAAATGAAAAGCTTCAAGTATTTTTATTAAGACATCCAGGAAGAGGTCTGTAAACAAGGCTTTGCTTTCTAATGCTCGAGCTTTGAATTGTCAGCTGTTATGAGCACACTCTTACTTTCTCATTCTGAAATGTGGCCAGAAAAAAGAGCAGATCTCTAATGTGTGTGGTGCTTTCTTAATGTGGCTATTTGAATACCAATATTTTGCTTTGAACAGGAATCTTCTACTTTATGAGGAGAGCTGGTCCCTTAAGTTTTCTCAGTGCATGTGATGCCCTGAAGGTAACATTATTTTACAGAGTAATTTAGCTCATTTTACCAAGACTGTTCTTAAAGACAGTTGAAACAGCATCTTTCTGCTTTGAGGCTCTCGAGTACAGTACAAATACGTCAATAAAAGTAAAATATATTGCTGGCAGTCGGGTTACTTAAGGGGCTTCAGGAGTTGAAAGAAAGTAGGGGTCCCACTTTACTAGCCTTTAGGGGTTCAAAATGGGCTGGGAATAAGCAGAGGAAACTCAACTACAGAGTGAGCTGAAGGAAAAATCCTCCAATTTGCTCTTACAAATGGGAAACCAAGATCCTAACTCTCCACTGTCTAGTACTTTGTACTTTCTCTGGTGATTTCAGAAAGTAGGTAAAAAAAGGAGGCTGACGTGGCAGCTGCATTGCAGTGCAAAAGCCAGGGCTTAGGTTATAAATTGGGATGGGGCTGGAGAAAAAGGTGCGTGGGGCACGGCAAGTTTCTGGGGCCACAGGCGACCCCACGACACTCCGCAAATGTGAGAAAAGCGCCCTGCTGCAACTGTAGGGAGTTTTAAATCACTTTGCACAGCTGCGAAGAATCAGGCTCAGGCACTTAAGGAAGTAAATTCTTGATCAAATGATCTCTCAAAATATTTCCAGCATCATCTCTGATGCCACTGGCCAGAGAGAATACATATTGCAGAATCAGACCAATAGTTACTGGGTGTACTG
Source organism: Tringa tobata (assembly GCA_033628505.1). Taxonomy (NCBI): domain Eukaryota; kingdom Metazoa; phylum Chordata; class Aves; order Charadriiformes; family Scolopacidae; genus Tringa; species Tringa tobata. Next base: position 5,790,457 of record JAHREE010000279.1, on the reverse strand, counting down.
AGTACATACAACATGGAGAGGGGGAAATAGAAATTGGCAGTTCTTTGGAATCTAGAGAAGACTCCCACACAGCATGAAACAGGCAAAATTTTTTACTAAATTTACTTGTGCTTTTGTGATAGACAGTATTTTTTTCTTCTTTTTTTTGTCTTCTTTTTTTCCATCTATGGATTTTTTTTTTCCTCACTGGTTTTCTTACCTCGCTGTAAAATAATTTGATCTTCTCTTAATTTTAGCTTATCACTGCTAAAAGCACTGGTCCTGATTTCCCCAGAGCATTTCATCACTTACAAATCTCTGTAACTAATTTGAAATCAGATCTATGCCAGCGTGAAAGTGATGGGAAACACTGGGAAATCAGATCTGCTCTCAGAGTAATATGCTAGCTTTGTAAAAGTTTTTCAGATTACCTTTACTATTATCAAATGTAAAAGCATAGAAGTGAACAACTTTTCTGGTTTTCTCCCTAAGCCAGGCGTGTTTGCTAGCTTTAAGGTAGTCTATAAAACAATATGTTCCTTCTTCCACACCGAAGCCAACAAAATAGCCGCCACCTCAGAATAACTGGAACAAGAAGCAACTGCTGCATCCCTTACATATTACCATAGCAAAAGGAAAAGAAATTATGATCAGTCATTATTCAAAGTGTTATGGGTAGTCATCTTCATGGTCTAAGCTTGATGACACATCTGAAGTATCCATCCACAGGCACTTAAATAGCCTTTTTCTATACACTACTTACACTGAGGAAAGAGTACAGTTTATACTTCTACCAATCAGCAAAGATACAAAACTCACAGAGAGCTACAAAAAAGTAATTTCAGTCTTCCTGGGAAATGGAACATCCAGCTGCAAAGCATTTATAAAGTACATCAACTACTTCACATCATATAGCAGCTAGTAAAACATGTCTTGATTTATCTGTTTGAGAGTTGATCTCCAATGTCTCCATGGAGCTGGTCTTAATCTTTCATTGAGGCCTTTCCTAGAAGTTTTTAACCCTATTGGAAATGTGAAAATCTTGCTTTTGAATCATATTGGAAATATGACATTATGTTGCTTTAATTGAGAATTTTTGACAAAATCAATATAAACATGCCGGTAGATGTTAAAAGATAAAACAGCATTGGACTCTACACTTGTTTTATTAGGCTGTTTCACAAATACATAAAATGGATAATGGACTACTGGTTAACACTTTGTAAGCTGACATAACTGTACAGAAACCACTAAAATAATTTGAAAGTTTGTAAGAAGACTCACTGTGATGAGTTTTTAAAACAAATTGAATAGTTTTAACAAGTCTTCAAACCAGAACAGCAATTAGAATGAGACTCTACTGTCTGTTATCTTAAACAAAGCATTGCAGTACTTAAAAACAGCTAATACTCTGATTACTCTAATACAATAAGAACATGAGAGTCAAGTAATTCAGAATTAGAGGCTAGAATTAGTCAGAGACTTTGACATTGCTGGCATCCTTTTTCATCTTGAAGTTTGAGTGCAGATGTCCTGGGTTGCATACAGAGGAAGGTCCAGCTGATACATAGCTCTAATCTAGTGGGAACCTCACCATTTAAGGTCAAATTTGAGGAGACTGATTTTTGGGTTTGCTATATAAGCACATTTTGCAAGGTTCTGCCTCAATATCTCAACACTAACGTAATCCACAAGAGACCAGCGCTTTTGTGGTACTAAGTGGAAAAAAAAATTCAACTTTGTAAGTGCCTGAATTTTTATCCTCCTGAAAAACTGTGCTTGTGAGTCAACTTTTTGGTGTCAACCCACTCCAGAGTAGCCCCAGTACATCACCTTATAGAAATTCTGTCTGGTTGGGTATTTGTAGTGAGACGTGCACGAGCAGGAGAAAGAGGGCATTGATCCTCTTTCAGTATACTTCTCAACGTTGAATGCAGAGCTTAGAAAGATGAACTTTGCAGTTATTTTTAAAGCTAAAAACAAAGTATTTAATTTAGTAAGGGAGCTTACTATTTGGAACACTGAATTCACGTTGTCCCTAGAGATCAAGCTTTTGTGTGTGTAAAGGCTGCCTGGGATGGCAGCATAGCAAAAGGAAAAATATTGTTCAGAGAAGCAAAGAGTCTTTAAGCTGCAAGAGCCTGTGGTTTCAAAATAATGGCCTGTCTGAAAGCAGGGGTATCACTGTGTACAGAGAACCTGAACCCAAGGACATGCATGGTTGATGTAAGGCTGTTGACAGTTCCATCCCGAAGCCACTGTAGAAATTGGAGATGCTATACGCTCTGTGAACTTTTACAAACTTCCTGTCATATTCTCAGAGAACATGTCTTTTCATGGGCATTACGCATCACTGTGGATGTGCTGTGTGTTTCTAAGGGGTGTCTCTACCTGGTGGGGTCAGATGTGCTCAAGCAGAGTACTCTTCATTACATTATTCCTCATACCAGCAATGTGTGGTAGGTGGTGCAGACTTGGGCAGGTAGCCAGTGGCATCTTATCCCTGTGCAGTTTCTGACTTGGATCTGGCACTGGAAGGAATAAGGAAATTCCTTATTCTAAAACTCCACTGAATAGAGCATGTTTGAGCTTTATAACACAGGGAGGGGATGTGTCAACTCAGTTTGTGATAGATTAGCCATATTTATTTTCCACATAACTGGGAGAGGGTAGTAGTTGCTGTACAAAACTGACACAGAATGAAATCCTTGCCTTAGTGGATTTATCTCTGAAGAGAGAATTAGGCTTGTTATTTGGAAGGATGGATCTAAATGTACCTTTTTTGTTGTAAAAATATATGTGAATCTAAAGACTATGAGCTCTTTTCCTTTTTCAGCTTGGGAAAGTCACCAGTGACTATTTTACTGGGTAATGTTGACAAACAGAAATGCTTTGAGACTAACTGTTCGTAAGGGATAGCCCATGGCACAATCACACATGGTAATAATTTACAGCAGCTCTCATTCCTGTCTGGATATGACTTTGAAGCCTAAAGATAGAAAGATATTTGTTCAGTTACTAAGCTCTAGCACCGGTCACGTGCCGTAGTGACTCTGTTATCTGGAAACTTCATTTCTCTTCTCAGTGTCCGGGGGGCATTATGCTTCCCATGCTTTTCATTCTGCAAGAGGGAGAAATATCTACTAGCTTTATACATTAATAGTTCTCTCAGTGGATGAAGGGCTAATGTCCTATGCTCCATTGAAGCTGGATTGTCAAACACAGCAATGAGGGCTTGCTAGCTCTTTTGGTAGTGTGTCACGTGGATGTTGAGCTTGTGTGGCAGTGGCTCTGCATCCTCTTTTATGTTAGGGGTGGGTAGAAGAGGGTGGCTGGCTGCACAAGAATCAGTATTCCCTAGGAGGCCGGTGTGCATGTGGGTTGTGCAGAACACTATGGTGTTCTCCCCTCCTCACTAGCACCCTCCTCACACAGGACCTGCCTTGTGGCATATGGAGGAAAACTACTGCTCATTTAGCTTGTACTGGATCCTTAAATGAAGAGAAGAAAACGCTGTCAGGACTCACTCGTATTTAATATTGAGGAAGAAGAGAGGAAAGCACTGAGTCGCTCTCTTTTCCTGCCTGAATTTCACTCTGGGGAAAGGAAAAGCCAGCAAACATACAGAAATTGGTCAAAAAGGAAGGAATCGCCTCTCTAAATCAGGATGATCTAATCCTTTTCCCTTGCTCTCTCTTCTGTTGCTGGCTTTATTCTACCTGCTGCAAGGAAGTTTTAGGATTCTTTAAACTCCACAGATATTAGCTTCTTTTGATGCTCTAGCTTCTTGCTTTCAGCAAAGGAAGAGGACAAATCTCTGCATTGTTTTTCTCTCCCTTAAATCCCACTAAGTCTTTCGAGGCCCCTGAGGCTGTTGACAATCTGGTGCCACTCTGAACTCACGCTGTGATGCCTCTAACCTGCTAGGAAGATGCAGCAGTTTGAGGCTCTGCAGTCACACTGGCAGAGCAACTTTAGCTTCTTTGGTGTATTTGTGGGAATGAGCTTCTGGAGTGTCTTCAGATGTTCATTGATAGTAAGAAAAGAGTTTTGCCGTGATACTGACTCATACTCTCATGAAGGATGGAGCTCTGTGAAAGCTGGTTCCTGACTTATACGGGGCCATGAATCTGTGAGGTACCAGGTTTGGGATGTTTTGCTTACTGACCTGATGCAAAGGCCTTTGCTTCAATGTAGTTACAAGTTGAACATGCCTACTTTGAGCTCTTATTAAAACACTATTAAGGCCGAAGAACAATTTAGTAATGTAAGCAAACACTAAGCATGTTTCAGCTGATGCATCTGCTAGATCTGCTGGCACATATGACCTTGAAGTAACTTCAAATAAGAAAGGTGTTATATTGAATCAGCTTTGAGTGAACAAAGCAGCTGGATGGGTTATCTGCAGAAGGTTTAACAGAGAAATTGTGATGTGATGTCTATCAGAAAATTGAGCACTTGGGGAAAATCTCTAAATCACTAGTCCCACAATACTTTCTTTAAGCATGCTTTTCACAAAAGATGTGTCTAAGCATCAGCAACATCTTTGGATTTCTGTCAAGCCACCCAGCAGGCATGCCACATGGCCCACAGAAGCAATGAGAAAGTTGTATTTCCCCCATATGCCTGTTTTCATTCTTACACAGTAACAGATTCCCGTTATTCCCTAAACACTGTGGAGAATAAAATACGGATGAGGATGAACTTAGTGTCAAGGGGGCAACTTGCTAGTAATGCCAGTTAAAATGTTGTGCTCATTTGGAGCTCAGGAGCATAGGAGGGGTTATGATTGAGTATAGGGGTATTAATGGGTTCCAGTACCTACATACATATATGTGTTACAGTCAAGGTACAGGCATGGTCTCCAGTATTTTGTTGTCTGTCAGAGAGCCTTCTTGCTCATTACTGGTTGCAAATAGACACTTCTTCCTCTCCTGACCCTGAGGTACCATGTTATCCTGTGGTTTGTGAAGAGTCTGTGGATACTTACTCTGTAACTAATGTGATTAATATGTCGGGAGCTGAAAAACTTCTTTATGGTACCTATCTAAGAAAGACAAGATTCAAACTTTGCTTTTCTGGTAGCAGTCTTGATATTTGTCTTAGTTGAAGTACGTAAATGAAGTATCCTAACTGACATATCACATCTTTAGACATCTCATGTTCTGCCAGTAACTTCTTCTTGTTTCATTGAGAAATAAAACTAATTTCTCATCTCAGTAAAACTGCTCATCTTTCTTCATTGATTAATGTGCGTTTGTCAATGAGAAATGTTTTCTCTGGTGAACCATGTATCTTTCTGCAATCAAAAATACCTGATACAAACAGCTAAAGGGCATAAACACACATATCTCCTAGCTTGCCCTTTATTGAGACTGGATGCTCTGGTTACCTGCTCCCCTGGAAGGAACATGGATTTTGGCAAATGACTTCCGTCAGCTTTATTCTGAGGATGCTTTCACAAGGTGTAACTATTGTTTTCCTCTGTAAATTGAAGCTAAGTAGCATTGCCGTGTTTTCACATATTTTAGTCTGACAGGGCTAACTTTTTAATCATTTCTTTGTGAAATAGACATGATGAGACACAGCAGAAGTTTAAAACAATTTCCTGGGGCTTGTAAATGGATGTGTGTTACAACCAACAGTAGGAATATTCCTGAAATGTTCTTATTTTCATAAATCAGTGTAAGATTAAACAAAATAAATCACATGATCCAACAATGAAAGTTTAATAGATGTTCTAATTAATGATAGCCAAGTTATTAAAATAATTAGTAATTGTAATATATTACTTGAACTATATGTATCCCATAGTGTGTTGTGATTATTAGAAAAAGAGAATATCCAACATCTGTAAGATGATACTAAAAAAATTGGAGAAATATATGAAACTCTCTACTCAGGGTCTTATATAATTTGGTCTATCTTTATAAACCACTCCATTTAATTGTAGCTGGAGTTGTATTTTCACACTAAAAAAACAACATGGAATTTCATTTCTTATGCCTGAGTATTTCGCCATATACGGTGTTTTCATTTTCACAAATACTTGAAAATGCAAAGTAAACTTGTTCTGGAAATGGATATTTAACAGTATTGTCTCAACAATTGGAGCACTTGTGTAGTGTGCTGTTACTTTGCTGTTCTAGAATTGTTGTAAAACTTGGATTTATGATTGTAGGCAAATTTTTAAATCATTTCACACATACAGCGGAGTTTCTGTGCAGATTATCTTTGCTTCTCAGCAGGGTTTTACTCTGATTTTTGATAAGAAAGGAAAATTACTACTTGTAACATCTGCTTTCTACCTTTGCACAGTAGCCCATTTATATTTGTTTTTGACTTATATGAATAGCAGTTGTTAAAATTTAGAAAATGACTTGTGAAAACCATCCACTTACATAGTCAGTATTAATTTTAAAATGGAAACAGCTTAATTGTTTGTCTTAATTATTTTTTTCTTTTCAGCAGCAAAGGGAATGAATTCATTAGGCACATTAGACTTCAGTTCTACAAACACTTTGCTTGGTTTTCAGCCTGTGAAGAGTCATGATGGGTGATGACTTCTCTTTGTTCAGCACAGGAACCCGTTTGCCAGCCTGAGGCCTAATTGCCCACTCTAATGCTTCAGCCGAAGGTGCCAGAAAGTTTGCTCATTGCTGAAACGAAGTTTTCTTTTCCATCATAAGTTGGGCTTTTTTTCTGCAAATGCAGCGTGTTGTAAAGATTGTAAAGCCATTCATGGGTTTCTCTGAGACACTCTGTTACATGAAAGATTTCTCTCAGTTGTTCTTACAGGGAAGTCCCCTTGCTATTACATGGTAGCACATGAGCTGTTTGAATGATGCACGAAGCAGAGTTCACCTAGGAGCATGAGGCCAACAGATTCATTGCCTAGATAGGCTAGGAGAGCCCAGCAAAATAGGGATAAAGTCCAATCTGATGGAAGGTGAAAACCAGTAGAAAGGCAACTTGAAACACTGTAATGCTTGTCCCGTGCTCAACTTCACAGCGGAAAAGTGAAGTTTGTAAGGATTGTGTAGCAATTTAGAGGTGAGTGAGGTCCTATCTCCTTTCCATTTCTGGTATCTGTGTTTCTTGAGAGGAGTTTGTTTAGCAATGCAAAGCTAAGGTTGGTCTGAGGTAAGACACCTTAGAAATCTTTCTATCACTGAAATGCTGTCATTTGTGTCTGAGGAAATGCCTCATACAGTGCTGTGCTCAGCCTCTCCTCGTATGACGGATGCTCCAAGCCCTTCATTATCTTTGTAGCTCTTTTCTATACTCACTGCAGTAAGTCCATGTCCTTTTTGTACTGGGGAGCCCGGCACTGGATGCAGCACTCCAGGTGTGCCTCATGAATGGTGAGGTAGAGTGGAAGGATCACTTCACAATAGCTACTGACAACACTTCCCCTAATACAGCCCAGAATGTGAATATTTTTCAGAAGAAACAGTGATCCTGGACCATTGGTCCACTACCTGCCAGTGCCTGAAATATTTTCGTCACTCCCGTGAAGTAATGCTTTTAAAGCTCTTGTGCTCTGCTGCTGCTCCAGGTGCATACAGCTACACAAGCCTGTGATCGGGTGCTGTTTGTGTCCGGTGGAAGTATTGTTATTGTAATGAACAGGTAATGAGCTCCTACTGGAAAGTGTGCGGAAAGCCAGTTATCTTTCTGTGTTGACATACAGTAAGCCGTGAATGCCAGCCATGTCAATGTGTAGCAGCTGTATCTTGTATGTTATCTCAGACTGCCCGGTGTGGTAGAGAAGCCAATGATTTTGATTTTCGCTTTCCTGCGCTGATTAAATGCTAGCAAAACTTGCAGGCAATCAATGGAGTTACATGGGTGTGAATCACAGTATAACAGATAACTCAGCCCCTTAGTTCCCACTGAGAGCATCCCCAAAGACTGTCAGCGTTGTAGTAATTTCCCAAATTAAGTCTAAGCACTCGGAATTAAATGTAAGGCTAATTTGAACAGAGGAACATCAAAGCCAGTTTTGGATTCACCAGAACGTACAAAGCAATCCAGCTGCAGTAACGAGGTCAGGTGTCTGAACAAAAATGACCTCCGAGTAGATGTATAGTAAGACTACCCTGCTGGGAAACTGTGAAACAAATATTTATATGTGAAACGGATCTTGACTATTGCCCCTTGTGGTGCAAAACTGGAACGTGCAGCTAACAATTTAAAATCATATGATGAAAAGCAATATTTTGAAAGCAGGTTTGCAATGCTTTGAACTCTAAAAGCATATAGAACAAAGCAACTTTTGAAAAAAAAATTAGGCAGGACTCTTCTGTTCTTGCCATCATTAGGATGTGTTTGAATCCATTTCAGCCTTGCTTCTCAAACATTACAGGCTTTTACATCTAGTTACAGATCTGAAGGTTTTTGAAAGGCTTTGTGTTTTATAAAAATAAAATGTACACAGCAGCCATGGGCACATAACAATACCCAAGTGACACTGAGGAGTAACCTGCTGATGCTCCTCAGTGTCTATGAAATATTGAACCCTGAGATTGCCAGACAGTAGCACTTCCTCACAGCACGGGTAACTGATGGCTTCCTGGGAGCATCTAAGAGAGGATGCCCCCCTGAGGAAGAATAAAGGGGACAAGCATGTGGTTTGGACTAAACAAATTATGGTTGACTTTTCACAGACCTTTAGAAAGGCTAATTGCAGTTTGGAGATCCATTGTGGATGTTGCTGTAGTGATAAGCAACCAAGAAGGCAGACCTTAGCCCTCAAAACAAGTGAACTGCATGTAAGGGAAAGACAACAAAACAGGAAAATTAAGTGGGGATGAATGAGAGCATAGAATAGTAATGAATTTTACAGGGGAGCAAAGTTTTCAGCTAGTTCATTTCGCCTAGTCAGTATCAGAAGGGAGAAGATGGTTTTAAGAGTGTCAAGAGACTGGGAGAGACTAGAAAGCCAAGAACCACAATTTTGTGCATTGTCAGAAAAAAAATCCCTACAAAATTAGGACAGCTTCAAAAAGGGGGGAAGCACTTCAGAAAGAAGCAAGAAAACTGTTGACATCAGCTTGTTGTGGTAGTCTTAAAAGTAAGAGTCTGTTACTGAAGTGATGGAAGTGAGGGAGCTGGAGGAGTGGATCACAGCAGTCAGGATGATTATTTTGAAGGATGATCCTAGTAAGAGGGATGTGAATAGGTTTAAAGAGGTCAGAGGTGGCTGGTGTCAAGAGCAGGAAGGAGGAAATTCCTGGAAGTGGGACAAGAGCTAGTACAAAGCAAGTGGGAGAGACTTGAAGGTGCAGATAGTCCCTGGGTGCAGAATTGTAGATGCCTGCAAAGGCAGGCTTGGTCCAACTTTAAAATGGTGCTGTGTCTGCAGAGAGAGGCAACCCCTCAAATAAAAACTCAGGAGTAGGACAGCAATGGTCTGTTCACAACAGCAGAAGGACTATAGCAAGATTCAGGTGATTTCACCAAAGACTGATAGTGTGGGAGGGGAATTCAGTTGCACCCCTGTAATAATAACTCCAGTATTGCTAATGTGAAAGAGAGACAGAGGTGCTCAGTGTTGCTTAAAATCAGGAGGCGTTATGTTAGTAAAATGGAATTTATGTTAAAAAAGTAAACATATTAAAGACTGCAAAACATTGGCATTCCACTGCATTAGAGCTGTTATCGGTCCGTCAGAAAGATCAGAAACCTTACAGTACCACTGTGAAACTGTTAAATATTGCTCCTGTGTTATAAGTGGGGGGAAAAAAAATAGCAGAAAGAAGCTTACCACCTCAGCCGAGCAGAGCACTTGGAAAATGCATGAATGGTGAAGTAGACTCATTGACTTCAACGACACTGCTTTTTCTTAAAGTTACATAGGGACATAAGTGCCTTGCTGAATTGGGAGCCCAAGGGTAGGGATTAGAACTTGTGTTTTCTTGGCTCTCTGCCTGAGCAGAATTGGTTATGCCACACCGATCTTGAAACACAACTTCTGTTTATATTATTTGCAGAGTGCTGTGGGGAAATGAAAGCTGGTAAGGCATAATTTTATTTGTGTGCTTTGAAATTTTATATTATTATGTATTTCTTGTTGCACTGTAATGAATCTCTGATTTCCATATTAAAATTAATAAAATGAAAATAACATGAATGCAATATTCCTGCTGAATACACATTGACTAGAGAATGTTTTCATATTATTCCACAGGCATATTTATGACAGCCTATTTCACTGTATCTTGAGAAGGCTGCAGGTCCAAAGGATCTTTAATAATTCACATTTTGCTTACAGAGTTACAAGAGAATTCACACACAATCCACATTTGAATACCACTTCTAAACGAAGCAGTAATAGAATAAGTTCCATTGTAATGATGTATAAGTATTTTTAGACTGTTGCCAGCCTATAACGGTGTGTTTATGAAAGCAATGACACTAACTAGAGAGAAATAATCTTCTAAAGTAAAGCTTGTATTTCATAACTATCAGTCCTTTGTTTTATCATAGATACTGGGCAGCGAACAAGAGTGTCACAGCTTCAATTTGGGTTTAACTAAATATGTCAAATTAATTCAGATGTGCCTGTACTACTTGGACTTTAGTAAAAACTGAATAATTTGCAATAAATTCTATCAGTGCTCTATAGGACTTTGAATGCACAATGCATGTTTGCAGAAGGCTGGCGAGTTTGTAAGTTATGGTTGTCTATAATTACTGGTTGATCCAGACGAATGCATGGATCACGGATTGCTCCTTACCTCCATGCAAAGGTACTATAACGTACATTACACTAGTGATACAGTATACTAGGGACTCCTCTGCTCAGTGACCAATTCTTGGCTATGAGGGTGGTGAGACACTGGAACAGGTTGCCCAGGGAAGCTGTGGATGCCCCATCGCTGGAGGTGTTCGAGACCAGGCTGGATGGGGCTTTGAGCAACCTGCTCTAGTGGGAGGTGTCCCTGTCCATGGCAGGGGGGATGGAACTAGATGATCTTTAAGGTCCCTTCCAGCCCAAACCATTCTATGATTCTATGAATTACACAGGAAGCAGAGCAGCAGGAGAAACCTGAGTATCTGTACAGCACATCACAGCCTTTGTGCACTCTCCTTTTTCCTCAACTCCCCCCTAAAATGTTCATGGAATTGCCAGCGGCGAGAGCATTTCACTCAGGGAGGGAGAGAGACAAAGGTTGGATGAAATTTTTCTAGGGTTCCTTGCTTGCTGCCAGTCCACTCTCTTAGGACATGCGCCTTATATTCCCCTGGATAACTGTTTTTTAGGACAAAGAAGTGATTTGACAGGCCCATCTATAAAAGGCATTTCTCAAGACATCATCATAGCTATTATCCCTGCCACCTTGGAGAAAATTCTACCTGTGGGATAGGAAAGTGGGCATCACATGCACGAAGGTGTTTTGTAAAAGCGTTTTCCCTTGTCCCCCTTACCCAGCTACTTCCCATGGGATTTACGATTTTAGAATCATTTTTTCAGTAAATTTGATTTCAGGATGCCAAATGGATGTCATTTACATCAACATTTGGTTTTGTTTGGTAGCTCTCTGCTACCGGACATGAAAAAAAGCAAGCATCAATGGCAATAATTTGAATATTTTATTAAATGATACAGCAGCCTTCATTGAAAGGTGTTATCACTGACATTCACAGCATGGGCAGCGGGATGGTATGTGATGGCATTTCCTGCCCAAGCTGTTGCGAATACTCTTAATGAAGAAATGTAGTTGGGAGATGTTATTCCTGCACTGGCTCCACAAATCCAAAAAATATTAGATGAACACTTAATTGTTTGTTCTCTGTGTCATCAAATAAAATTTCTTCACTTTTCTTCAACTTGTGTATAGTTTTTAACGTGGTCTTTCATGTCAGAGAAATAATTTTTTCCAACAGATTTTCTGGAGAGGAAACTGTATTTTGGAGTGTATTACCTAAAATAGAACACCATATACTCTTACAGAAGTACATGTATATTATTTATACTACAACAAAAAAAATCATACTGTAAAACTACAATATGATACCATTTAATGATTTTCAGTGCTTTAGTAGTGGGACAACTTTCTGATGAAGATGCTTCTGTACCTGGTTCATAATCCTACCCAACATACAAAAATAAATGCGCTTCTAGATTCTGTCCCCCTGGATGATGAGAGAAATAGTACCCCTGTCTCTGTTCCTTCACCTTTCAGTTCATTGTGCTTTGTGGTCAAGAATATTTTCAATAATGAATTCTTTACAGGTCTATTCCCTTTCTGAACCCCAAATAAACTTCAGTTTTAATTATATGAATTCAAGGAGGACTCGGTTATTTGTTCAGAATAATTAAAGTACATTAAATAATTTTAGATTTGAATCTTACTTTGAAAAGAAGTAATTTAATGTTAACTGGGAAGACAGGGCCATAGAATACAATTTCACTAATAAGCTTTACATTTCTCATGTTGCTTTGGTTTATGGCAGTAAGGAAAGTATGTGGGAGATCATGCCAAGGGATTGAAACCTTAAAGGGACACTCTAGTTGCCTTTCTGAACTGCCTGCCTGTGTGGGAAAAATGCTTTCCGGTATAACAGAATGTAGTTTACTACTGATTTATGGCAGAGAGGAAAAGGTTTCTCCTAAAGGCATTGCCAGAAATCACCCCATTTTCGAGTCAAACTTTACCTTTCAGAAAAACTTGACCTGCCAGAAGAAGGTACGTATCTGACTGATTTCTTATCCATGTCACAGACTAAAATTCTGGTTTTTCTTGCACGTGAAGCATATATTCTGATATTGCAGCACTAATAAGTGTATGGAGACACACTGAGGCCTTTGATGCCACTGTCCCTGTCTGTGAAGGCTGCTCTGGGTACAGATGATCTTTTTCTTTTGTTTTCTGCATACATAAAATGAAGCAGGATGGGTTTCCTTTTGCTACCTGTTATTTGGGAGGGGAAATGAGTTCAAGTGCACTGTGCTCCCTGTTTGATAGTTACTTGAAAGGGAAAACAAATTAGCAGAGCACTGACACTGGGGTGACGCAGAACCAGAAATGTTCCTCTTGCTTCTATGCACAGCTCTCAAAAGCAATGTCAGTCGCTATGGGGAACTATAAAAGGCCATAGCAACACCACGAGAGAATGTTTTTTACTGCAGCTTTGGTGGCAGCTTTTTGTTCCTCTTCCTTTGGCTTTTGAGTTGCACTGGAAGAAGGGAGAGATCAGTGGGTTTTGATGGTGTTGCACGGCACAGATTAATGCTTTCCTCTTTATCTTTTTCCCCAAATACAGCATTACAGGGATGCATAAACATCACAGTGCTGAATTAAATACTTGTTTTGGGGAAGACCTGCTGATCTGTAGACCTAGAGCTACAGTAGCAGTGCTCTCCAAACTGGTTATCTCAAGAACAGGGAATCATTCTTCACGCCACTACCTGGCTTTTTAGTGGCAGATGTCTTGTACCTGTCCCGTTTGGAGCATGGCAAGCAAAGAAGGTCCATACATCAATCCCTACATGCTCATTTAGACCCTGCCTCTCCCAGGGAGTTGTGTGTCTTTCCCAGCACTGCTTTCCTCAGCACCTGGTCTTTCCCAAATTAATCTGGGGCTCCCTTCCCTGTCCTGTTACATGGGGCCCTAGCCAGCTGGCTGCCACGTTGTGCTGGTTTTCACTCTCTCCTCCACACCTGTGTATCGTTAATGCTTTTATATCAGTGAAACAGCTTCCAAAGGGAAGCCAGCAGCTCACCCACCACCATCATGGTACCTTCAGGAGGCTGGGGTGAGTGACAGGCAGGTCTCCAACTCAGGGGTTAGTGTTTTGGACCAGAAAACCGTTGCACAAAAAGTGTGGAGTGGTGGGGCAACACCTCCTCCCGTGCCCAGGTTTATCATGGGGGCCGATGGTATGTGGGTGCCACCTTGCTCAGCTCCCCCTAACATGGGAGTTTTCTTCTAGTGGCAGAGTTTTGGCCACCTGTGAGACACGTTGGTTGAGAAATGAGCTGACCCCAGAGATCTCGATTTGATATTCAAAACTTTGTCTTCAAAATCCCTGACTACGGAGGATCTTTTAAACGTTGCAGATGCTGGTAGACATAAGTGGAATTGGGCAACTGTGCGTAAATAGCTGCATGAAATTCAAAAGCAAAGCATCATGCACTGGATTCTGGAGAGAATCTTTTAGTGGTCATTAAATTTGTTTTCAAAAGTATGTTTGGCTGCTCATTAAGACCCACAGGAACCATGAAAATTTGTGTACCTCTGAATGACAAGAGTGTTAAGTCTTTCCCATTGCTATAAAATGTTATGGGTCTAGCAGTAAGGAATAAGAATGTAGTGAAGTTTAATTAGCATTGTTTTCTATGAATTGCTCTGAAACAGGTCATTAAACATTATTATGCACTATGGTTATTTCACCACTCAGCAGAAAGTGCGGTTATGCTGAAAAAAATATCTTGAGCCATATGTAACATTTCAAAGATCCTTAAGTCACTTTATAATCAAAGTCTCATTTATGTTGCATGCTATTATTCTAAGTTGTGAGGTGCTTAAAATTTATTGATGCTGCTCTCTGCCTTTCCCCATGGACTGCATTGTGAGAAAAAGGCCAGGATGCCCATCTCTGCTCTGATTTCTTCTTTCAGGTCACTGTGAAACTTCAGTACTTTTTGCAGGTGTTAATTTTCTGTATTTCCATATTAAAATTACACTGGGTTGGATTAATTTCAATAGGCTATACTGGCACGTACAAATCCCTGTTAAAGCAGACTTTTCTTCCTTTGAAACTTGTGTGGTATTCAATAACTCCTCACTGTTGTACAACAGTACCTGGGATGAATTTCTGCTTTTGCTCAAAATGGAAAAATACCTTATTTAATGATACTCTTCTAGAAAAGCTGTCAGACTATTTTCTTAAAGACAGCTGGGTAAAACCACGTGCTGTTCTATGTCTAAAGTATGGCTGTTTTAAAATTTATGTTTCCTTATAGCAAACTGCCCAAGCACAAATAAGTCATCTGTTTTAACAGCTCCTGAGGCTTAGGTTTGACACCTTCATTCCAAACTCCACTACATACTGTGGATGCTTATCTTATCTCGGTGATCAAATAAAAAGCTATAGCAAAAAATACCATTTTGCTTTTAAGAGCCTCATTCTTTGCTGTTTTTCCTGAAAACTGCTGCAGCAGTGTACAAATAAGCAACTGGCAATTCTTGAAAGTATGAAAGTACTGACTGAGATCTTGTGACCTTAACTAATAGTTGTATCTGACTTACAAATAGCACATACCTTTCTTTCCTCTCTGAAAACTAAACCCTTTCAAGATTATCCTTCAGAACATGAGCCTTATGGTTTTAATTTGCCATTAGTTTTCTGTAGTTTCAGTAAAGAAGACTTCTGTTGACCTTGTGTAAACGCATGACCCCTGGAAGAGGAGATTCCTATTTAAACTGTTTACTGTACTGTGCCATAACATCCCTCCATTCCCTTTACTGTGCTTGGTAGTGACACTGGAATATTGTGAATTGGGAACCCCAGCTATGATGGCCACCAATAAAAAATCTCAAACCGTAGAGATGCAATGACACATCAATAAATGTCACAAAACTGGAGCTAGTGAGAAAACTGCTAAGAAGAACAAAATTTCTTGTCTCTATGTGTAGGAAAACCAGAAAGGACTTCTTGAATGCAAAAGAAGCTTCCATGCAATAGGCATGAACCATGGTACATGAGCCATGGTGCAGTTTATGCTATTGGCAGCATTTAAGGATATCAGCTTCACCAGTCTGCCTTAGATAGAATTTGGGATTAAAGTGTGTGCTTCTGTGCTAGAGGGGATGATAGTGGTAATACAGATGCTTGATAGAGGAGCAGTTATGAAACAAGAAGGAACTTTATTGGTCAGAATAGGTCCTAGCAGCACTGACATTATCTGCTTACCCTCAGCTTTCACTGTTCTTGAGGACAAGGTGGTTGCTAAGCAATCACAGAATTGGACAAGCAGATTCAGAGGTTGTTAGCACTGCTTGAAGTGGGAAGTTCACAATTCAAGCTGCACGTCCACTCTGAGGAAAGGATAAGCAGATGAACGAATCCAGCGGTGAACCACCCAGTGTCATCTCTGGTAGAAACATCTGATTGCAGCCAGTTGCTCAAGGTGTGGTACAGAGCAAGACTTTGTTGGACCACATCAGTCTTTCTCTGTCTGTTCTAGTTCTCAGTTTTGTGCAGTAGACACAGGCTCCTATAAAGATAGCTTCCTCCAAATGAAAGACAGAAGGCTGTATGAATTGCATGATTCACTTAAGTGCCCTAAATGGACCCTCTGACCTTACAGCCCACCAAGGTACACATTTACAGCCCCGGCACAACAAACTTCAAGTAATGAGGTAAGCCCTAAAAGCACTGACAGTCTATGTGTCAAGCAATGATATGTCATACACTTGGCATTTGGAAATAAGTAAGTAGCTATGGCTGGAGAAAGAACTTCCGAAGCACAGTTTGTCCAGTAGCATGAATTAAGACACAAGATAGGGGGGCAAAAATTACTTCGTACCTGTAAAAGAAATGAACAGTCCTGATTTTCTCATGAGCTTGGTCTAGGGAAAGAAGAACGAAACCTGGACTTAGACAACAAAAAGATTAGCTCAAAGAACAAAACAAGTTTACCATAGCTATGCCAATGCAAAACAAGTAAGCACAAAATAAGGTGTCACATCAAGAAAGCTGGAGCATAAGTGAAGCAGTTAAAATATGGTGACAGAGTTAGGACTTCTGCAAAACACAGATAAAACTTAATGGCTATACACAAAAGAACAAAAAAGTAACGATCATGACGGGCAGAGATGGAGTGACAAAAAAGATGAAGATTCATTGAAAAACTCAGACAATGCAAACTTTGACTTCTGATACAGAGAAGGGAACACACAGTTCAGGCTGACTGAGTCTCTTTTTAAAGGAGAGTATAAAAGGACAGCATAAGCAGGTGAAGATAACATCAGAAATGCCAAAGGAACAAAATGAGATATAACTAGCAGGAGACATCAGAAATGTACCGGTAGCGACAGAGAGACACCAAGAAAAGAATTGGTCTGCTGCGCAGCAGAAAGGGAAAGCTGCTGATTGACAAAGCTGAGGTGTCAGAAGTGTTATATAGCTTTTTTGTTTAGCCTTACTGAAAGTGTCAGCTCTGATCAGACAGAACCAAACAGTGAGAACCCAGAGCTCTTAGTCTGGTTACGCTCAGTACGGAGTTGCAGGCACAATGGTGACATTTCATGCCACTCACAAAAATCTAAATGACATAATAACTTTCTAGTGCGATAGAAAGTTGACATCTAGCATACAGTACTCTCAGTGGGATGTTTACAGGAAACTTGCATGCCCTGAATTTGTCGATATTTTATGTTAAGAAGGACTTCAGAAAGCTGGAGGAGCAGCCTTTGTTTTGCTCAGGTTAAGTTGGTTTCTTATTTCATGTATTGGAAAGATAATGAGTGTCTCTGGAAATAAAGTTCAGCTGTGCTTACCTGGGCAGACCATGTAATTGCCATACAGCCTATTGTGCACTTTAGCTGGACTGCATAATGGTTTAGTGCTAACAACTTGGTATCTATTTGATATGCAAAATATTGTACTAAGCCCAGGCACTCAGGAGTCTCTCTGTTGTAGAACAGGAAAAAAAATATCTCTAGAGCAATTTAATTCCATCAGCTTTCCCAATCACTTCAAGCAATTAGTTCTGAAGACTTTTGCTGAAATTTACATAAAACACATCCTTCCCTCTAATCCATTTTACAAATGATAGATTATTTCTTGCATTGAGCTGCCAAAGGTGAGGCGCAGAAAGGGAGACTGTGCTCGGGCTGCAGCAGACACTGAGAACAGCTTCAAGAAGAGCAAGGTCCCAGTTTCCCTCATTGCTTTCAGTAGAGTTACATGCTAGTGTAACGGGACCGAGAGATTAGCTTATCCCTGTTAGTGAGTGATGGTGACCCATAATGATGTTCTGAAAATAGACAGTGGTTACATTTTTAGGTCTGGAATTGGTAGACAAGGAGAAAACAATTGTTAGAAAATGGTGGTAGACCAAGTGCTCTGGCAGTGTCTGAGTGGGCAAAGTAGTTGAGAGAATGAGAATAGAGCTTGTTTGTGTGCTCTTAGCTTCTGTGACCAAATTCCATGTGAGTGTAGGATAAACAGTCAGTAATGCTGCTCACAGCCTGGGTTCTTGCTGCTTTCTACCATTGCTTGGAGTACCAGAGTCTACTCTATATGGACAAATCTCATTCGAAACCAGAGGTTTAACTGACCTAGGGGTTTTTTTCAGGTGCAGACCAAAGACATGTGAGAGACCACTTCTTGGAATAAGAGCGTAGCAGCTATTGCGACTCTGCAGCTGGTATTATCCTTTTATCATACATAAAAGTATTTGTTTCATTTCATACTGGGGTATGGATTCAAAGGAATCCCAGTGCGAGGTAGACTGGTTTGCCTCTCTGGCTTTTAAAGTGTCTAAGAAAGTTGGTGGTGCAGTGGGAAGGATCAGTTAGACTGAAAGTTCTCATGTGTGTCTATAATGAATAGATTTGATTTTATTTTGAACTCTTGTACTAATTGTTTACATTAGGGATGTACAAAATAATTCTCTTATGATGTGTGACTGCATCTAGAGTAGCTACAACTGCTCCAAAACTAAATTAATAGTCTCTGATATTCCCAAGTTTATTAACTGAGCTAAAAGCTTTAATATAAAATAGCATAATTGTTTTCAATTGCTTTTCCCCTTACTCACCTGATTAGGACCAGAAAATACAGTTGGAAAATACAGGGTAATTATTAGTATAAACTGAATTTAGGTTTGTTCTTGTTTCAGTCAAGGATTCACTTTTATTTTTTGGGCTTTCTGCCTTGATATTGCCATATCTCTGTACACCTGACTGTCAATTTAGGTAACGCAGGAAGAGGAGAAAGGGGAAATGCAGTCATGATCAGCATGGGAGATGCAGGAGCTCTGCACACTACATTGCATGGCACAGTCGTGCAACCCTGACTGTGGTATGAAGCTGTGGAGCGTGTGTGAAGTCACCCTGCAACAAGAGAGGGGATAAGATCTCCTTTAACCTTCCCAGGAATTTCATGTTAGACAGCTACTGATGCAAGATAAGTTATCCTGCTTCACACTAGAGTGGATTCAAAATCAGGCCTTGCACTGAAGAGTGATCCCATGGTTAGACCTAGAAGTTGGGAGACTTTGGTTCACCTTTCTGTTCTTCCCCAGCATCCAATGTGATCTTGTTAGAATTCTTAATGCCAGATTCCCAGAAGCTATTTAGCAGTTCCCTGGGTTTCAGTTTTGTTGGAATTGGAAAGGTGATGTTCTTAGTTTTTGTGCTAGAAGGCTGTAAAAATGAGGATAACCTGCTCCCATCCATGGACATGTGGATGAAAGTGATGTGGTCCAGTACTACAGAAAACGTAAATAATGGAGAGAGGTTAAAAATGTGCTTTCAAACATACATAGCTAAAACCAATTACCTCTCTGTTAAACTACTTGTGTACTTTAGAAATGCTTTTGGTGTGACTGATTACATTTTAAAGAATTTTGAATATGTTTTGGAGAAACATGGCAGAGCTGCATTGTGGAAAGTTCTTCTGCCTCGTCTTCCATTTTTCCGCAACACCTAGAATCATCTGGATTACTTGTTAGCCTGCATTTTCTTCTGACACTTCAGTACGGGTATTTCTACAGGCTAGATATATCTTGATATAGGGAGTGGCATGAGCATTTAGGAGAGTGAGCATTTAGGGAGTGGCATGAACACATATGACAATTACATTCTTCTGTTAGCAGTTTTAGAATTTTATACTTGCAGAAGTATCAAGTGATCCAAACAACATAATTCAAATTACGTCTGAGGCAAATTTGTCTGGTTTTAATATCTGATATTTTGACCAGTACCCCATTTTAAAAGCAAGGCAAGAGCATATGGCAAAAGTCTTATACATAGATGCTGATCAACTTTAAAAAAAGATTGAATTAATTATAAAGACTTTGAACTTCTTTGCTGTCTCTGTTTTAAGGTTGAATATTGAATGAGTAACTGGAGGAGGCGATATAGTGTGTCTATGGAACTATGATGGGAAGTTTTATCTCTGCATATGTTAAAAAGAAAGATTTTAAGAGTTTTCAGAAAAATCAAAAGTTGGAAGTGATGAAGACTGCTTTTTCTTTTCATTTTACTTATTTTTAAACTATGTATTCTCCCTCCTTTTTTTTTCCCTTTATTTTATTTTTTAATTTTACCAAATAAATGAACTAAATTCTCAGTCTATATTACTGCCCAAAGCAACTTTTCAGCACAGCTCCCATTGCCTGTTAAAGTAATAGGAATAAAGTAATGTAGGAGTAAAGTAATAAGGAGCATCTGAGGGAACTGGGATTTTTTGTTTGGAGAAAAGGTGGCTAAGGGGAGACCTTATCACTCTCTCACTATCTGAAAAGAGGCTGTAGTGAGGTGGGAGTCAGTCTTGTCTCCCAAGTAACAAGTGATAGGATCAGAGGAAATGGCCTCAAGTTGCTCAAGGGGAGGTTTAGATTGGATATTTGGAAAAATTTCTTCAACAAAAGGGTTGTCAAGTGCCAGAACAGGCTGCCCAGGGAAGTGGTTGAGTCACCATCAATGAAGATATTTAAAAGACAGATGCGGTCTGTCTTGGTGCTTACAGACTTGGTTTAGTGGTGGACTTGGCATTGTTAAGTTAATGGCTGGACTTGATAATCTTAAAGGTCTTTTTCAACCTAAATGATTCTATGATTCTATGATTTTCCCATTCACATCATGAGCTTCATCTGATCTCTTGAGCTACCTGAAAGTGTAGCACCTGTTAAAGTCTTGGAGTAAGTCATTGACAGCTACAAGGTACGGGATATTGGGGTCAATCTGGAGAAAAAAAGCAATTAACTATACAGAGGGATTCAAAGCTTCCAAACTGGGATTTGAGATAGTGAGAACTGATTATCTAGTTTTATTTTAGTTTTGTTATACCATCTGAGTTTTCTTGGTGTTTCCAAGTGTTATAATGATAGCAGTTGAAAATAATAATCTGAATTTGCCATAGCACCAGAACAGTTTAGCCAAAGTAAACAGCAGTTTATGTCCAAGTGATTTCTGGGCAGCAGTGAAAGCAGGAGGAGGATATTTTCCATAAGAAAACTTGTAATTAAAAGCTGAAATTTTGTGTTGAAAAATCCTGTACTATGCCTCACAGAATTGTAGTTCCAGTACATCCTGCTTTCATTTTTTCCCATAGGCCAAGTTCCCAATTAAGGGATAATAATCTGATACATCAAATATTTTTTTTCTTGAGACCAGAGTCATAGATCATGAAAGATTGTAATGTACAATAAAAGATGCAGTTACCAGTGGGAAACCAAAACCACACAGTTACTTCCACTAGACAGTGAATAATCCATACAAAGATTAATATTTCTGTTTTCTACAAAAATGTGGAAAGAAGATTCATCTAATCAACTTTTCTGTTTCACAATATCTTGCTTTTCCATAAACTCAGTTTAGGTACAATTTTTTTCAGCAGTTCCTAAGCTTCAGTCTTGAAAGTACTGATGTTTACCTGAAAAACTATATTGCTGAGAGCAAATGCAAATTTCCTGTGAAACAGAAAGGCTAAATATGTTGGTAATACTGTAAACTCAGGAAAACTGAGTTTTAAGCATACTTAAGTAACTAGAATCTGAGATATTTGGACTTTCCTAGGGAAAATAAAGTCCTGTGAGATAAAGTCAAGAAAGAATCTTTTGCAAAAAGATTTACTGAGAGTTTTGGTTTATACTAATAGTCTTTCTTGCAGAGTGAACATGAGGTATGCTTTGTTTTTCCAGGGAATATTGTGGGACATCATATGTGTGAAGAAGAGAGGGGTTTGAGCTGATAAAGGCTGTTTTACCAGAGCCTCACCCAACAACTGGTTTGAAAAGCAGTAGAAGTTAACTCTTGCAGAAGAGTTTTCCATCTTCCCTGTTGCCATCTGATTCTGATTTGACTGGACAGCTTGCTTTCCTTAAAAACCTTACAGTTACTGTGCATTTGACTCAGTCATTTGAGTCATCATTTTTATCACTGTGGGCATAGCATCCTTTTATTATTTATGAAACGGCACTAGCAATCCAGTGATTGTCATCCTTGGAGGAGTCTGTTGTTACAATCAGACCTAGACAAATTTGTGGGCTGTTATCCAGTGCTTTCTGACAAGATTATGTCAGGATATTCCTTGGATGGTGCTTTTGGAATTTTAACTATGTGAGGAAATCAAAGAAACCTGTACTCCGATCCAATAAAATAGAGTTTGAGAGTATCTTTTGGGTGAGTAACAGTTTGTAACTTTAATGTTTGAAATACTGCTAGGATAGCTGTAAGTACCTTTTCCTTCTCACTTTGGTTCAACATTTGGCAAAATGTGTATCCTTTTACAGCACACACATCAATTCAGCGTGTGCATTGAAGGTGGAAGAGGGTTAACAAGGACCTTAAACCTCAGACAATTGCGGCCTTCCCTCGTGGGCACCTTATTGCAGTGATTCTTCCTACCCTGTGGCAATTCTTCATTCTCTCCTTGGACCTGAACTAGAAATGGTTTAACTTTTCTTCTTTCCTTACCTCATCTACCTCCCACCTCCTCCCAGATCCCACTTTTTTGGATTGTAGGTTGCTTGTAGAGGCCCGATTGCACAATGCATGCTGCTGCCAATCACATAGCATCACCCAATCAACTCTAAATCTTTCAAGCAATGCAAGTACATTAGGTACAGGAAGGAGGATTTGTGGGATGCTAGACATAGCTATTAGGTCTAATTTCTCCCTTTTTTTGCTGTCGCCCATAAGTTCTGTACTGCTGGCCTGTCCCTCTCCTTGGCTTCAGTGGGAACTGCGTTTGAAGTATGAGCTTCACTGTGGTGGGTGCGGGCCTTTGCTCGTCTTTCACTGTAGGATTGATGAGTGATGAGGGGAAAAGAAGCCCACACTCACCTTGACAAACCTTGCAGAGCATCTGGTGCTGCTCAGCACTGTGGTCTGTTTCCCGCCTGAGTAAACCAGTGATTCAGTAGAAAGGGTTAGCCAACAAAACAGAAAATGCAGAAACTGGCATGGTAGTCAAGAACAATTGGGCATATATCCATATCCTTCCTTAGGGCCAGAAAGTGAGAGGTGGAAAGCTTACTCATGATGTTGATACGGAGAATTTATAGAATGGAAAGACCAAGAAGATAATGAGATAGAAAAGCTATGTGCTATTCTTAAGCCGTAATTGTATAGGGTTGTTTAAAAGCAATAAGGAAAATGGTGAATTAAAGCTGGAATTGGAAAGGCAAGACACTATGAAGTTGGTTAAGAACTGGGGAGCCTTTTTTATGAAAGGAGTTGAAAATAACATATATTGAGTGTCTGCAAAATGAATTTTGAGACAAGTGACTGATTTCAATGCACTCATAAAAGAAGTAAGCAATGGCATGGATGGGTGGGAGATGAATGTTTTAACCTACACTGAGGTTGTAAATTTAAAAATTGTCACCCATTCTTCCACTTGAGCTAGAGATGAGAGAAATGCCAAAGAGCTGCTTGAATAAATTTTTCAATTTATTTTGCTCCACTTGTCTTCAGACTATGTTTAGCATTTGTTTTAACAATCCAGGCAAAACCAGTTTTTACTTAAGGGGACAGGTAGCAATCCAGTTTTGATCACAGCAGTTATCTGGGGATTATACCATGTTATAAAATAACAAATATAACTTGACATATTTGAGGGCTATAAAACATACAAGCTGTCATGGGTATTTTGGGTATCTCTGAGGGACAGAAGAGAGACTGTTTACTTCATGACTACAATAATACTTTCATACTTTGTAGAGATGTTAGGTAACATAAATGAAAAATTATTGTGATGTCTAAATACGTAGACCATACTCATACATAAGTTTCCTAATGGCTATGAGTTTTGCATCAGCATCTCTTAGTCTACAAGGGTCTCACTGGCACACACAAGGGCAAAAGCTGAGACCTCAATAAAAAAAAGACCACTGTGAAAGTTTGTACATCAAAAGGGGAAAAATTCATATCAGACTGCACCTTGCTAAATAAACAATATTTTGGGTTCTATTTATTTATGGTTCTCACTGCTGGAAAGAATCTGCCCATGTTTATCAGAAGAAACTGGAGGCTTTAGTGTGGAGCAGTTTAGTTGATGCTGCTAAATTGTTCCTGTACACTTCTCTCTTCTTGGTGCTCTCTGCTTAGCTGCTGCCTTATTTATAACTTTCTCATTCTCAACAGTAGCCCAAACTAGCATATTACATAGAGGTGGCTGAGTAAAATGTGTTGCCTACATTGTGACAAGTTTTATCTATATTTGCTAAATACAATAGCTAGTCAAATGCTATTTGGAAAATACAGGATTTGATGGCTACCAATGGATGAATGTGTTCAAAATATTTTTCTCTTTAGTGCTCATTCAACAGTAATTTGTTTTTTGAAATCTTTTAAAAAAATATTTGATTTTTGTGTGCCTAGGCTTCTAATCCTTAAACTCCTACTTAGGTGTGACAGGAAATCCAATTTCTGAAATGAGGGTTCAAAAACCCACAAGCTAAAGGGACTCTGGAACCCAAACTTTCTTCTTTCTGGAGGAGCAGCTAGTGACTATTGCCCCTTTCTGCTCTTTAGTTATTTTCAGTTGAGGTTTTTTTTTATTTTTTTGGGGGGGGGAAAGTGGTACTGTGCAGCCACCTTCTTGTCTGACATGGGAGAGGACATGCATTATATTGCCATGAGTAAAATAGTGACACTAAACACTGCTGCCCTTCTTCAGTTAAGCTGTGCTTGATAATATTATAATGTTAATTTTAAATGTACTCAGATTATGCTTAGGTGTAAGCTGTGTTGAAAAGTTTGTTCAGTGTGGCTGTGCTTCTTTCTGAGCAGGTTTGGGAGCAGAACTTTACACATCTTAGGGTGCTGACCCTCCAAAGCAGCTAGGCAGGATTCCTGCAGATCTTGCTGGAGTTTAGGTAGCAAAGTGAAAGTGAGCCACTGAGATCCATTTGTGGGTTGAGCAGATCCTTAATGCATCATATTTTTAAAGGTATGCTGGTGGTTCACTGGGACTCTGATCTGGTCTCCACCTTACTGGATGATCAGACAGCCATGTGGCAAAAAACATGTCTCTTCTGCAGCAGATCAGGTGATTTCTTCTCATCTCACCTTCTGTATATCTCCAACGTAGTACTCTGTATAAATGTAGACTCTAGACTTGAGTCAGACTATTCATTCTGAAGGGTATAAAACACAGATGTTGAAATTTCAATCAAAGGAAAGCAAAATATTGGTGCAATATTAGGTTGTGAGCATATAAAACTTTACATATTAAAATAATAATCAGTAGATTTTTTTCAATTATAAAGCGTGTGTGTTTGCAGCCATTCCTCAGTCTTAAATGCTACACAGGTTAGAGAAAGCTGCAAGAACAATTGGCTCACTATTTCTATCACAACTTGTAGCATTTTGGTTCTTATGAGACAAGGTGACTCTTTGCAGCTGGGGTTTGTTCGTAAGTGTGGGCACTACCTTCTCAAAGTTCCAAGGAGTTGAAACTGTTTGCTAGGATTTAGCCTTGATTTAGTGATAGCTTGAACAACTGAAATATTTCTCTTCTAATAAACTCAAAAACTATTCACTTTGGGCCATTCCTAATAAAAGTAACTTCTACATGTTGCAGTCCTGGAAAGAGCAATGTAATACCGTACAGAACACTTGCAGATAGCATTCCCATCTTTTTCCTTGCTCAGTGTAAGCAAGTATTTTCCCTTGAAATTTGTTAGGTTTTGCTTTACAGTATGAGAAAATACATAAATTATGCAAGTTTGTTCCCAGAGATTGAAGGCAAAGTGCATTATCAGAAAGAGGTTAAACAAGCTCTTCTAACTTCAGGCTGTTCAGAGGTGCCCATATGAAGAGTCATCCTAAGCAGTCTCTGTAGTTAATTAAAAGAGGAAAAGGGGCTCCTCAGAGAGAGATTTATTCTACCAACAAAGAAATTGATTGTGTTCCCAGTCTAGGCAGTGCTTACAGTGAAGTGGAGTGAGAGGAAGGCCTCATGAATTATGAAATATCATGTCAATACACTGCATTGACTATGTAAACTTCCAGAACCTGTAATCTTAGGAAGACATTGGTAAGCTTTTCCTTTCATTGAACGTGAGCTACATCCATGGCCCCTCAGTTGCACACATCTGAGTTACATCAGCTGATAGACACTGGGTAAAGAAGGATCACTTCATACTTGCTTTGTTTTTTTGTGCTCTTTACTCCATGTGTTCCTGAGTTACCCTCATGTTAGCTCACCCTGATGTTAGTAAGGTGATATCCAGGTACCATGTTATCTTGGTACCATGGTCAAATCTGGTGGGCTTCTCAGTCCCTTTGCTGCTTGTGGAGAATTGTTCTATGTCAGTGTGCCCCATCTTTAGCATAGCAAAGAAAAAGACAAAACAGCCAACAGTTGTTACCCAGTTCCTGAGGCTCATGACAGCTTCCCCATGAGGATGATGTGTCTTTTGTAAGTTAGTTCAGGTGATGGGATGGAAGAGTTGTGGTACAAACCCGCAAGTGGGGTGTATATGTCTTCCAACAAGGCTTCTTAGACCACATGTGCTAAAACCACTGGGTTTCTGCAGTGCTGCAGACACTTCTCATCTCTAGGTTTCCATGTGTGATGTACCTCTGATAGATCAGCAAAATGCCAGTGGCTTTTGGTGCTGGAGAGAAGTGACAGTATTGCATGTGGGGTGCAAGAGTTCCCAGGCCTGCAGAGAGAGAGCAGGAGGGCATGTGAAAGTGGACCAAGGGGGTGAATACCACAGATAAAGCATGGCACTCAGCAGGTCTGCTAAACAGGGCCAAAGGACCTCCTGAGGAGGTGTGGGAGACCTGTTACACGTATAAGCGTTTAGTGTTAGTGGTTTGTGTTTTTATTTTTCTATGAAATCAGTGAGGTGGCTTTTGCAAACACCTAGAAAAATTAATAGAAACTTGAAAGGGAACAGATGACTTCACAGAATTTTACCTGATGGGATAGGCTCATGAAAATAACACAGGTGTAATGCATAAGGGATCTGCATTAAGTCTACAAACACTCTTGCCCATACAGACTTGACTATGAAAACAGTCGTCTCCTAAAGAAATTAGGTATACGCTCAGAACAGGATGATCCTTCTTTGTTCAGCCAGATAAGGTTTATTTCAAAGGCATAATGCAGTTTCAGCAAAACATACCTCTATTTTCCAAAACACCTGTGCTGAAAAATAGACATACTTTGTTTTTTGCAGAGGCATTCTGCAAAAACGTGTATAAAATAGAAGGGGAAAGGGTGCTACTGCGTTTGAAAGAGAAAGCAAGGGTTTGGAAAGCACTTTTGAGACTAAAGCGCTCATTGATTAGAAATTTGTGAAGGTCGCCGCCATCTAGTGATGAGATGTTGAAGATGTTGCTTAGAACGAAACGGCACCAAAACATGAGGTGTCTTTTGCAGCTGTGTCTATATCCACTCAGCACACTGGGTGCACCCTGAACCGGTGGTTTTTTCTGTGTGTGCCTTGTGGCACATAAGTTAACTGGGATCAGGAAAGACTTATTGAGACTCGGTGTATTTGTTCCTGTGGACTGTTGTTGCTTTACAATCCTAGAGCAGGGCACTCATGTAACTGACTGTATTTGAGTGCAGTTTTAAATGAAAACAGCAATCCAGCACCTTTACAAATAGAATTCCAACGGTCAGGGCACTGAAGGTTGCTCACGAATGCAAGATGGACAGTGCATGTCCTCTTTTACGAACACCCCCATCAGGCAATGTTGTAATTTTAGTTTAAGAAATTAAAAAATATTGTAATTTTAGTTTAAGAAATTAAAAAAATGTAGCTAAATGCACCCACTTCTTGTTCCCGGTTTGGCAAATTATTTGAGCCCTGTGTATCATTAGATATGTGAATAGTTCTCAAGTGTTTTAATCTAGATTTAAAATGTCTACAAAACTAACCACTGTCATCTGAACACAAGGGTAGTACAGCATGCAACTGGTTTGGGAAACTTGCATCAAGATTCATGTGTTTTAGAAAGTTTGAGAACCTGGTCTGCGCACAGAAATTCTACACCTGGTCAGTATCTACAAAGGTAACTTTTGCATGTTTGCTATTATTTTTCAGTAGACATACCTCCTTGGATCCCACCTGTGTCTGTTTGATTTCTTCTGAATACCTTTACTGTGCAAAGAGCAAAGGGCATGACAGAGAAGGAAACACAGCAGCAGGTGAAGACAGACTTTTCACTGACAGCTATTGGCTTGGAATTGTTCAGACAAGAGAGGCAGGATATTTACTTTGTGTAGGAGTTCAAAGAAACTTCCAACACTGATAAGCTCAGCCAGATGTGAAGATGGATGGAACTTTAAGGGCCAACAAGCAAAACCGACATTTGCCTGCGCAGTTGAAACGTTATGCCCACCTGAAGCATTAAATCCAGAAAACCAGCCCTGGCTTCACTATTTCTTCCTGCTCAACCTGCACCTCAGGCGTCCTCTAAAGAAATGCACAGCTTCTCTCCTACCCTGCAGTGCACCTGAGGTGACAAGCTGGTCTGACTAGTGCTCCCGCAGCCTGTGACACCCACGGGTGAGTGCCGGGGAGCCCGAGGGGCTGTGCTGCCTCAGCTGGCAGTCGCTCAGAGGAGCTGCAGTAAAGGGCAGCACCACCTCTTCACCATGGCCCTCCTGAACCAAGTGGTTGCACTTCTGACACATGACCCGGTCCTAGGGCCCAGTATGAGTGTTGGATCCTTGAGAAGTCATTGACCCCTTAACAAATAGTAATAGAGGAATATGTGGGGATAGGGCCAGCTTTCTGCTATAAGATTTTGCTTCCCAAGCTCTGCCCCAGTTCAGTTAAAGAGACACACAGGCACGTGACTGTGGAGCAACTCCGTTGACTGAGGTGAACGTTGACTGAGGTGCCTTAGCAAAATTATAGTTCACATGAAGGTTGCGACACTTACTGCAGTGTGAATACATGGTTCTGAGCCCTCTGCAAGCTGCAGACATTGGAAATGTCCTGATAGAACAGAGCTACACTAATTGAGCCTTCTGGCCCCGACCACATATGTTACTGTTGCTAGGTCACTGTGTTATGAAAAACCAGGCAGCTTGTGCCTCTGAAATGTGCTTCCTTTCCAAAGCTGATTGCCACCTACCAGCCAAAATCTGATGACCTTTCTGGGGAAGGAGGATAATCGAAAGTGTTGTCAAGACACTTAATCTGATTCATTATCTCAACACGTATCCCTTCAACAGCAGGGGCATGAGGGAAGGCAGCAGCATCATAACAATGACCTTGACCAACCCGCTGGACTTCTAATTTCCCTGAACCAAATTGTGCCAGCAGCACGCATTACAGCAATCAAATTCAATCTGTTTTGTGCCACCAGTCTAAGTTTATTATAACTGACTTGCAGTTCGAAAGGGTCTGTTGCTCAATCGTCTAGTTTAAATATTATGCCAGGGACAAAGCTAAGTGGCGCTAAGTCAATGAGAGGCTTGAATATGATGCAAGGAGTAAGTATCTTGGAACTACTTTTATGGAAGCAGACCTCGGGTTTTGTTTTCTGCTGCAGGCCAGCTAAGGAGATTGTCTTTTTACTAATACTGAAAACCAGTAATCTACTGTTTGGGCAGATCAGGGACAAAAGGAACCAATCCATTCAGCAAAAGGACTGATACTGCAGTCCTTACAAGAATAATGGAAATCTGATAAGCTGAACAAATATCAGATTGCAACTAGGGAAATTGTTGAAGCTTGTGGGTTGGTGAATCATGCTTGTGACCTTGGATGACCAAAACGAAAGGCCCTTAGTTTCTTAATATCTATGGGAAAGCATAAGGACATTATAACTCTCCAGCTACTGCCTAGCTGGTAACTTCAGTATTCACAATGTCTCCTGCGTCTGGCACTACTCAGTATTTTCAATACTGATGGAAGTGGTGCTGAATTGTTTGCAGCTAATATCAAGCAGGACAGAGTTCTCAGAATACAGAAGGACAGAATTGGAAGAATGCTCTGAGGCAAAAAAATCACAATCAGCATGAACCTTGGTGGCACCAAATATAGGATACCAGAGAAAGACAGGGATGAAAAATGGTAAAAACCCACATTCAGAAATAACAGGCTAGGTAAGGACAAGAGGCAGCTTAAAAAAGGACTAGAAGATAATACCGATTCTGCTGTATTGTGGCATAGAGATATAACGGAAAAAGAAAGTGATGGGAATTGTTTGTAAGCTGTGAAGTAATGCATTTTCTGGGCTGCATAGGGAAGAGTGTGACCAGTAGATCAAGGGAGGTCATTCTTCCCCTCTACTCTGCACTGGTGAGGCCACAACTGGAATACTGTGTCCAGTTCTGGGCACCCCAGTTCAAGAGAGACAGGGAACTACTGGAGAGAGTCCAGTGAAGAGCAACGAAGATGATTAAGGGATTGGAGCATCTCCTATGAAGAAAGGCTGAGAGAGCTGGGACTCTTTAGCCTGGAGAAGAGAAGTCTGAGGGGAGACCTTATTAATGCTTATAAGTATCTAAAGGATGGTTTGAGGGAGGATGGAGCCAGACTCTTTACAGTGGTTCCCAGTGACAGTACAAGGGGCAGCAAGCTGGAACATAGGAAGTTCCACTCAAATATGAGGAAGAACTTCTTTATGGTGAGGGTGACAGAGCCCTGGAACAGGCTGCCCAGGGAGGCTGTGGAGTCCCCTTCTCTAGATATTTTCAATGCCCACCTGGATGCAGTCCTGAGTGATGTGCTCTGGGCAATCCTGCTTTAGCAGGGGAATTGGACTAGATGATCTCTAGAGGTCCCTTCCAACTCCAACAATTCCGTGATTCCGTGTTTCCCTACATGGCACCAGGAAGTCTTCTTCTGCAATACTTAGTGTAGTACTAGGGAGGCACCGTAAGAAGTTCAGAGAAAAAAAATATGAGACTGGTAATGACAAAATAAAACTTTATCACTAAATATTGAAGAATTTTGAATTAATCTACAACAAACTGAAAGGCGATCCATTTTTCAAATAGATGAAGAAGTTGTGAAAATAGAAGATACTTTTTTCTACGTTATGTATGGACGGGATAAGAAACTGAATTTAAACTGCATCAAACTTTGTTAGATAAATACCAATAGTTTCTTGTAGTAAACATAGGCACATACTAGCTCGTATGACTATTCTGACAGAAGGTAATGGACTCTGGAGTTTTGAAAACAGACCAGACAAAAATCTATCACAAATGCTGTGGGGATATCTGGTCTTAAAGAAAGGGGTGAGGGAAAACAGAAAAAACCTGCTTCCTTTAAATTTCTCCCACCCTCATTTTTCCATCATGAAAACATACCTTCTCAGGTAAGAGCATACATTTCACCTTCCCTGTAAACTCAGCAGTTCCTTGAGAGAGCAGACAATTGTTTCAAGATTTTAAACTCAAGGACAATACAAAGACTGACAATCAATTCTTTACATATATATGTAGCCTCCAAAATGACTCACACTTGCCAAATTTAGCAGCTTTCACTGATGATCACGATCAGTTAAGATGAATCATGTTAGGGCATTCCTGTCACATTCAGATGATGACACACCTTCCAGGAATGTAACACGGTACATATTCCTGAGCCTTGCTACTCTGAGAAAAACTTCAGGCTGTATTCATAGCAGTCATAAATGAAACTGTTAGAAAGTGACTTTTTATACATTAAAAATAGAATTTTAAAGAGCAGTCTTGAGCTAGAAAGTCTTTCATATAAATGCTTTTTCAAATCAAACCCCCAAAATCTGATGTGTGAGACACTGTCTATATATATAATTTGCATTGTGTTTGAATTTGGAACTTAGGATTTTATAACACCCTTCTTCTCGTTGAGCAGCAACCCATCTGCTGTACCATGTTATCTTACAAAATAAAAAAAGAATGCAAACCAACCATGACGTTAGGTTTGTTAGTGAAGTGGGCCTAGATAGAAAGAAGGGCGTCCTGTTCCAGCCCTATCTCCTGAAGGGCGCCTTCTCTCGAGGTGTGACAGCTGGGTTTGAGGTCCCTCTGCCCGAGGGACCCATTGAAACGAGGCACACTGCTTCTTACGGCCAAGCCAACAGTTTGTTACATAAAGGTAGGCAAAAATGCCTTATATACTTGTCTTTCAGAGCAGAGTAGCGCAGGAAGCAATTTTTGGCTGTGAAGCCCAGCCTCACACTGGGAGAAATGCACTTTTCCTTGGACTTCCGTTAGCTGCCGGCTTGCATCCCCCTGCTCAGCCTGCTAGCTGTTGTTGGTGACTTACTGTGTGGAGACTGGGGGACCTCCATTGTTTTTTCTTGGAGCCTCTCGTTTTTTTCTGTCTGCCCCAATTCACCATCACCCTCCACCTCTGGTCTTTAGAAAAAAACATTTAAAAAAATTTCTGCATATGGTTAGGCGTCTGACCTAAACACATGTGGTGTTACCTTGGGCTCTGTCTCTTTGTGGCTTGGCTTCAAAGGCAAATATTTGCCACACACCTTAAAGTGCTTGATTGTACCCCAGTGCTGGCATGTATTTCTACGAGACATCCCAGGCACAGCACGCGAGAGGTTTAGGACACATTTACCATCTGGTTTACATATGATTCCTGGCTTTTCTCTGTTTTGTTTCCTCCTTCCCTTCCGACAGAGACTTTGCTTCTGGAGGCAAAGTTCATGTTTTTGTGCACTCACTGTCAATATCATTAAATTTTGGCACTTTTGGCTGGATTCATTTTGTGTAATGTAGAGCCAAATGTTTGTGCCATCATCTCTTTCCTTTTCAGATGGCAAGAGCTTTTAATGTGTTTACAGGGTGAGGAGTGCCAGAACCTACCACTTAACAGATTGTCTTTCATGTACAAAACATTTAATCATTTAATTAGGCAGTAGCACATTAAGCCATTAATGTGGGTCTTGGGTGTGCTGGGAGACACAAGGCTAAAGGCAGAGTGACTTCAGCCACCTCAGCAGTGCTTTCATGCTTTGTTAATGTGCATCCTGGAGTGGCCAGTTGCTGTCATAATATGGACTTTCTGTATCTGAAAGAGCTTTTAAATTTTTTAAACACACTTCTTTTATGTTTTATTGACTACATTTCTCTTTTGGAAAAATGGGTTATTGATGTTGGTCTGTTGAGACACCTGCATGCTAACTCTGTGCTGACCCTAGCTCTTTCCTCAGCTATTAAAATACATCCCAACTTCCTTTTTCTCAGCTTTGGGTAATTATAGATGAGGAAAAAACACCAGACAGGAAAAATTCTGATGAAAGCAGGGTCACAGTTTTGTATTAGTTCTGTTAATAAGATATAAAAAGCACTACCAAACATATAATAACGTATGCTATTAATAAATGTACACAGTATCATTATATATTAGTAAAATAATACTACTGACACTTGCACTTTTCAAATAGGATAGTGGTGTTTGAGTAGGTCACAACAACTGCATGAAGTAGGTAGGAATGCTGTAAACTGAGGTATATAGAAATTAAAGTTACATTTATACTGGTAAACGCATTTTATGGAGTGATTCTGTTATCGGTATTTTGAATGTATATGTTACATTTCCAAAGCAGTAGAGAAAAGTGCACACAGGAAAATTAAGAATAAAATAGTTAAGATGACTTTTAAGCAATACAATAATTCATGTCCAGCTAAGACCAGAAGCCTTAACTGAACTGTACCCTAAGAAAAATGTACTGTACCCTTGGTGCAGTTTAAATCTGTTCCTGAATTTTCTGTTTTCATGGATATATTATCTTTCTCCTTGCAGTAACTGATTACATTTTTGAAGGTAGTTCACGGACCCTCTTTTCTGTTTTTTCTAGACAATTTCCTTTAGCTGTTACCTCAGGCTATGTTTTCTACACTTCTCTTCACTCTTATTGCTTCTCTGGACTCTCTCCATTTGGCTCATGTCTTTCTTGAAGTGCCCAAAACTAGACATCACACCCTTGCCGCTGACTTACCGTCTTACCAGAGTAGAGTTGAAGTCCCCGTAAGGCAAGACAGAGCGGCTCACAAAGTGCTTCAATCTGTATCAGCTGCCAGCAGTGTCGATAGGCCACTCCGGCAGTCAAGGCTCAGTGAGATGGAAGAGAGTCCTTGTCACGTTCCCTCCTTCCCCCCACTCTTAGCAGTGCACCTACCGCTGTAGAGAAAAGTCGGCTGTGCTCCTTGATTCCTAACTACGGATTATTCAGAACAGGCTGGTAAGTCGGAGTCAAGGCTGCAGTGATTATCTAAGGATGACTCATTGTTGCCTTCTTTGAAAAGTGGAAACACATCAACTCCGTCATTCCTGAATTTCCAACTGTACTTCCCTCTCTTTGTAGTGTCTAAGATTCCTGAAAAGCAATGCACATTTGGTATATTGTACACCAGTATATGTGGGAAACATAAACAAGATAATTGTCCGGGAATGCCTATTTAAAAAAAAAGCCTAAACTATCCCAGATAAGAACCCCCTCTCCTACAGCTCAGAGAAACAAAGGACCTATTTTTTTTTTTTCTTTTTATAGAAGATCTTTATATGACTCAGGTGAAGAGTTTGTCTCTAACCTCTTTGAGGTTAACCATGTTGCAGTCCATTCCTCAGGTTAATTCTCAAGCTAAAATCAAACTCTGGTTATTTAGTACTTGTACTTTCTTTTCTCTGTGTTTGCATGTGGTGGTTCTAGATTTGAGTCGAGTTTCTGAATGTACCAGGAAGGGGAATGTCAAAATGCCACTGATTTTCAGCTATTTACATCAAGTTCAGTTAAAGCATCCAGGCGGCTAGAGGTATAGTTGAATATTTATGATATTCAAAACTAAGAAATGTCTGGATGTGACTGATTATTAAGTAACTACAGCTCTTCCAAAAGTTCCTCTAAGGACGCTAAGGTATAAAGACTGATAGCTGCTCCTGGAATTTTGACGGTGCTTGTAATAGGAGTTAAAGCAAGAACTGAGAAGGCTGTGTGCCAAAAATTTCCCTTTTCCTCAAATGTGACCATGGAAGGCCAGTTGGTCCGTGATATGAATTAGGACAGGAAATGATTTTCTGGATCTTGTTCATGTTTGAAAGGTATTTGCACAGGTGTTCTTAGTGACCTCCAATGGCCATCTTTTTTGGGGGTAAAAGTTTTTATTTCAAAGCTGTTTATGGGGTTACTGATATCAGAGACAAAGTAGATGTGACATAGAGCCTGGTGCAGGAATCCTATGAATTTCATTGGTTTTGACAGGTAAAACTCAGCAATTTTGGCTGGGGTTTACTTTGCAGTGTCAGAATTGGTAAAAAAAGTAGGCTGAAAAGTTGGACTAGAAAGCTGACAAATCCTTCAGGTCTCCTCCAAATCGCTTAGTCTTTTGCTTCTTTTTGGAAGTTGGGTGAAGCTTCTGTAAAAGTCTTAAACCCCTAAAAGCTGGCTATGTTTGAAATATACTTAAACACCTAGTATGTGTGGAATTTATGTTTCTAGTAAAATCCTGAGTAGTTTTTGACATCTGGTCATTCTACATTGAACGATTTTCTTTATCTTGACATTCACCCTGGTGAGAGACAGTCCATTAGAGAGTTTGGACTTCAGGCCTAGGTTCAGGCCGCTGGTTTGCTGAGGCTGCATTACAAATATTGCAAAGGGATTATCCTTAGTAATTTTTTTCTGCAGAGTTCCTTACAATGCTAAACTTGGCTGGAGCACTCTTGTACTATCCTGGCTGAAGATTTTTATTTTTTTTTTTCCCCATCTCATCATCTTACAGAGCCGTTTCGGTTGGAACAGACCCTTATGCCCTTTCGCAGTCAGGTTGCCGCCTCCTCTGCTCCAGACTGAACACTTTTCCACGGAAAATTTGCCCTAAACGCTTTGCGGCGTGGTTTTGGGGCTTTTTTTTTTGCCGGGTTTTTAGAGGTAGTTGCCGGGCGATGCGCTTCCTCCAGCCGCCACCAGATGTTGCTAGCATCCCTACGGAAAAGCGAACTGCCGGGATTGGGAAGCGGGAGCCGGCTGCTGGCGGCTGGGCTCGCAGGGATAGGTAGGGAAGGCAGGGGTTTAGACCGATTCTGCAGATTCTCATCTCAGAACAGAAAGTGGGAAAGGAAGTTTCAGTGGGGTTTTTTTTTTTGTTTTGTTTTGTTTTGTTTTTTTTAGCATCCTTTGCTTCTTGGCTGAAAAGGCGTCCCCAGGCTGGCTCCTTCCTAAAATGCCAGCCGCGCGGAGGTAAAAGCTGGGCCAGAGGATGGGTGAGCTGACGGCCGGTTTCTCCAGCAAGTTTTTGTTTTGTGCAAATCCAAGGTTTGCCTGTAGGCTTTGCTGAGGGGATGAGTAGGGAAATTACAGATTTTGAATGAAATGGGAATAATTTTTGTTAATATGGGTCTGGTCACCCGGTGCTCAGCCAGGGGCTATGCTACCCAATGTGCGACACAGTGACAAGAGGTTAATGGAACGGAGAGCCGCAAAGGTCTTGAATCCAAGGCACTTTATACCTCAGGACCCTCTAAACACAAGTCCTTTGTCAAACTGCTCCATTGTCCACTGCCCTTC
Source organism: Tringa tobata (assembly GCA_033628505.1). NCBI lineage: Eukaryota > Metazoa > Chordata > Aves > Charadriiformes > Scolopacidae > Tringa > Tringa tobata. The sequence continues at coordinate 5,753,797 of JAHREE010000279.1, read as the reverse complement.
TGCTCCACCATGAGCATCAAAACACATTTTTAAAGGAATGTTCTTTTGCTTTCTCCACTTTTGTTCTGAGAGGAGAAGGTCATAGACATTAAAGACCTCACGTCCTGTAGCTAAATCAATGTTGTTCATCTCCTGAGTTCCTTTAATTGCTTGTTTCTCCTTCTTCCAGAATCAAATTCAGTACTCTCAACCTGCAATTTTTCGCTTTCTATTTCTTCTTTAGTGCTTATTTCTCAGTCAGTCTTTCATCCCAGCTGATCCCTTCTTCCTGCTTTTATCACCAATTCTTAACTATTTTATTTTCCTTATTGGGGTTAGTCTAGAATTCTAGATAGAAAACTTACCTTTACCTGCCTAATTTTTGGATTCTTCTGATCCGAACTTCGGCACAGACACAGTGTTAGAACAGACCAATTTACTTTAGCAGAGAGAGCTTTTGTGTTAAGGTTTTGTGTTTAATTCCAGTTACTCTTGGCCCAGGATTTTTTGTGTCAGCTTTTTCTCTTAAAAAAAATCAAGTTGAAGCAACAATACGTGGAACACAAATCAGCAGCAGTATAATCTTTAAAACTGTGTAATAGCAAAGAGTGGCACTAGGCTCAACATTTTTAGCTGCTATAACATGCTTTTATTCTATGAATTCCTATCAAGAGCTAATATTTAAAAGTGTAAATGAGAGAAAAATTAGATTACATTTGCTATGTGTCTTTTTAATATGCAGAACTGGATGTGAACAGAGACAAAGATGTATAATTAGATAAATGATTCATTCTTGATGCATTAGGATATGACTTATGCTCAATTAATTCCAGCTGGAATTATGTCCCTCTCAGTCACGTAGAAAGCAGGAAAAAATGCAGTGGAGAAATTCCTTATAGGTCTAATATTCAGCTGATATTAACCAGCATCCCAAACTGCGTGCCACTTGAACTTACCCCTCCTTTCCCATCAAACACACATTTTCACTGTTGGCTATTTTTTTTTTTCTGTAGCAGTATTCACCTGATATAAAATGTTAATTCAAGAAAAATTAAAAGAAAAAAAGGGGAAAAAAAGGTCGTGTGTGGCTTGATGACATCATGTTTTGTGCTGTGGACAGATTGTGGCTAATTGTATTTTAAGGTGCTCAGTTGTAACCTTTCACCATATCTGGATGCAGCAATCAGGTACTGCCCCTTCTGCAGCTGCCTCCATCTGACGGCAGGTCCATGACAGCCTTGATGCGTACGAAGGTGTTGGTGACCCTGGAGACAGAACATTGCCTTGTACTGGAGGACGTTTGGGGATGCTCCTTCGGCACCCATATGTCCTGGGAGCAGAGGTGGCTGGGGAAGCCTGTGGAGCTTCAGCTGGAGCCAATGAATCTCTAGACAGCACTGTACAGGCAGCCTGCTGACTGTATAAATGACCCTATATTGGGTATTTTCTGGTCTCTGAATGCTTAAGTAGGCTGTTTGAACATTATTTTAACATGTTGAGGTTTTTTTTTCTCCTTAATGGAGTATTATGCACTCCTGCGGCTATTGTGCCTTTGGTTCCACTGCGCTCTGGTGTACAGTGGATGTTTACTTGTCTTTGTTTGAAATAAGATATAATTAAATTGGGCAACACGCACTGTCAAACAGCAGTGCTTGGTGGTTTGCAGTCCTTGCAGAATGTGCCAAAATCCATCATTGAGCTAGAAACTGGTCTGATAGCTACTCCTTTTGTCTCCTCTCTGTTGCACAACCAGGAACCTGTTCAGTGATGCCTTCTGACCTCCACAAGGGGAAGAGATGCTTAGGGCTAGAGGAGGCTGAGACGCAGAGCTTACATATTCACTCCTGAGCACTGCAGACATAACAAATTAAAAAAGGCTTCTGAGGGGGGAAAATACCTTACTCATCAAGATCAGAATATTTGACAGGACAGGTTGATTTGAGCAAAGTTGTTTAGAAGAGAAAGTGGTGTGAAAAGTGCCTGCAGACCTTAGAGTTTCATTCAAAGCCCTCCCTGTGGCGAAGAGCTTCCATAGACAAGGGTTGCAAGATTTCTGGTCACTCCTCTGTGGTGCTGGAAGCCCCTCGGGCTCAGCTGAGCCCACTCTCGGGGGGAGCAGGGAAGCAATGAGACTCCCACCATCAGTCCTTGAATATTCTCAGACTTTCTGGGCCTCCTGCTTCAGCCTGAGGGGACAGATTCCTTGCAAGATTTGCTTTGAAGGCATCTTGAAATGTCCACTTTTTATTGTGGGCTGGGGTATATTCAAGGCTTCTTGGCTCACTGCATTTGGCATGAAGTTGTATTTCCTTATGTAACAGGCAAATCATTAGCACTGCACACTGCTGAAGGAAATGTCTACTGTCATGGCTCATTTCTTAATCCAGGGTGGCTAAATTACTCAGATTAGGTGTGTAGTTGGGATGGATTTCTTAGGTTTCAGCTCAGGTTGGCTGTTCAAGCAAGTTCAAGCCAATAAGGAGGTCTGGGACAGAGAGCAAAATGTCGTCTTTACAGTCCTGAACTGAAAATGTGTTTATCGCAATATGGACTTGGAGCATTGATGGTCTACAAAGCACCAAGCCCTCTCTCCACGATAGCCTCACTCCTCCAGCGGTATCTCTGGAGCAGAGGGGGTCCATGCTTTGCAAGCAGCACAACTGTCTAGCAGAGTCAGTTAGCTCTGTCGGGTAGAATTGGATTAATTCTGCTTTTAAGGAGACTTTAGTCCCAGAAAGGGTGGTGGTATTTGTCAAAAAAAGTCTCCTATTCAATGACGCCACTATAAAAGATATCTTCCTATGAAAAATTGAAGTAAACCATAATGAGCCAAGAGCTATTTTCATGTTTATCTGTCTTTCTGAAGAGATCTCATAGAAAATCTGTCATGAGCCACCTTCATAATAGAACATCGCATGACCATTCTCTATAAAGGTTTTAATATGATAGATCGTCAGTGGAAAACAAACAACAGTGTATTGTCCATCTGCATTTTTTGTCTTCTGAAGCTCTGAAAGTATTAAATAACCGTTTATGAAAAATAATAACGTTCTTATGAGAAACATACTAAGATGTTGGGTGGCTTGTCCCGCAGAAACAGCGTGGAGGTAGTAGGGCACAAATTAGCCTCATGCCTCCTGCACTGTGTGTTAAAAGTAGAATTAATTGTGCTGGCTATTTCAAAACCTTGAAATAACTTAAACATTGTTGAGAATATTTATATTCTCCATCCATAAAATTCTCCAATGAGATAGCGCTATTGCAAATGTATTTTCATGCGTAGCAGCATGAGATAGTGAAAATGCAGTTTTTGCCCTGAAATAAAGTATTCAATGAAGTATGCACTATGGGACACTGACAAGTTGCTTGAAAAGTTACTGGGCTGCGTATCGATCTGCAGCAGCTGCTGCAGTTGGACATGGTGTATCATGATTGTCGTAGATGATAGTGATGAGGATAAAGCCAGGCAAATGATGATATAAGTATCTGTAAATAAAAACAGCCTAGTGGAGGTAGGGTCACTGCAAACAAGCAACACACGCTGTTCAGCTGAGCAAATATCTGTCACGCAATGCAGCTGACACAGGAATAGCCTCAAGCAATGGGATTATTAAGGTAATCAAGCTGCTCAAATGTAAAATGGTTAATTCCTGTGATGTCTGAATTTGCTTTAACCTGTGAATAGGATTTAATTTTAGAAAGAAAGTTCCACAACAGTGCAGAGTATTTAGGGTAACACTCACCAAAATAAGCATTTACTAGTATATAAAAATAAACAAAAGCGATATTAATTTTCTTTATGCTTCCCCAGTGTCAATATTTAACATGTTCTATTGTTCTGACATCTGGACCATTAAACAGATAAAGATAATAGGGACTGGAAAAATGGCCAGCCAAGCTACCCACAAAGTTGGAGTATTATGAAATACTGATTGCAAGTACGATGACTAAATTTGAATACGTAATCAAGCCTCTGGAGGTAAAAAAAGAAACAAAATACCCAACAGCAACAAAAAAATCACTTCCCCCCCAAACCAAAAGAAGCTCCTCAGAAACTCAGCCAAAAACCCGTATAATTGTGCAAGCAAAGAGGAATTTGTGTGTGCAGTTCTTTACTCATTACTATCAGCCTTTGGGATGTGGTAAGCGCATGTGTATATTTTAGTAAAAAACTAAAACAGACGTTTGACTTAGTTGTTGCATGAGGTCAAATGACTTTTGCTGCCCTGTGGAAAGGTGTGGGACAAACAGGGCAGCAATAAGCAATGGAGAGGCAAGCTGCCCATGCGCATTTCCCATGCAGGACAGAATGGATGGCTCCAGGATGCAAATGTTCTTCTGACAATGTGGCTGCTTTGCTTCTCTCCTTCTCTTTTTTCTGCAGGGTCTCTGATGGACGGACTAATTTGTCCTTATGACCTGCTTATGACTTTACAGCATCTTCACCTACCTTCTTTTTTTTATTATTATTATTTACATACATATATATATATGAAAATTTCCTGAACACAATGTTTCAACTTGGTATTGGAGTTCTGCAAAATTCACAACCTTAAGGCTCAAGGGTGCAAACTTGAAAATAGCAAGAAGTTGCATCCCTTTTGACTTTTGACTTTTTTTGCGAGTTACGTTAGTTTCCCAAGTAATTTGTATTCTCAGTATCTATCTTATATTTTGGTGATTATACCTTTATAAAAAAATAAAATCAATTCTTACTAAGCATAGATAGAACTACTTTTAAGGCAATGTTTCTCAGAATGGAAGAACACTTTGAGGAGTTCAGAAGCCTTCAATCAGCTGCAGAGGGATTTATATTGCTTAATGTAAGATTGCTCCATTATAGTGTAAAGGTTTGAACTCTGGCTTCATATTTGTAACTGGGTCCCCTTCCTAAATTATGTTGACTGTAGTATTTAATGATATGGTCTGTGATTCCTCATCTCTCACCTTTTTTTTTTGTTAGATGATAGATGTTAATATTAGAATGCCATATCATGAAGTCAAAGAAAGCACAAAGACTAATTTTATAAAACATACAAGGCTTTCTTTTTTCCATACATGGGGGTTTCTAAAATGTGGAAGACTGGAAATGTTTCAAGAGGACTTCCGAGTCATACCTACAAATAAGATCTTGTGTAGACATGTAAGTCAGTGAACTCACACAGAACACCAGATCTGAATGGCCGTCATTTTTGCTTTGCACAAGTGTGAAAAACTAACCATTCAAGTCTCGGTGCACTGGTGTCATGCTGTCAATGTTGTGTCCACAGGAAACACCTTGGTGAAATAACACAGGTGATATTTAAAATACTTATTTACACGGGAAAGATTGTACGTGATGTGCAAGAGCGTGAGCTTACCGTGAATCAGCTGCTCTATAGTAACTCCTGTAGGTGTTCTTGGAGGGGGCTATACGCCTCTACTCCACTTACAGAACTTGGGCTTTTGAGGGCAGAGCAATACAGACAAACCCTAAGAAGGACTGGAAAAAGAAATGCACCTTCCCAGCCCAGCGGTCTTGCCAGGATGGCTCTTATATCCATCAGAGCTGTCAGACTGGATGGTCCCTGCCGGTGTGGTACTCACTGCTCATTCTCAGCCCTCACCACTTGGGTTGGGGCTGGTGCTGGTGCTGCAGCACTGGGGATGCCTGGTTCCTGCTGCTGTAAGCAGGCATCACACAGCCTGTGCAACACAGAGAAGGTGTTTTGGTCTCTGGCGGGAAGCACAGTTGATTCCAGCCTGTTTTGACAAAGTAAAATGTGTTTGTTGGGAAAAGCACTTACACAGCAAACTGTAATTATGGAGCAGTTAGGTTAATAGTGGAGCCAATGTAACAGACTCACTTGATTTGATTTGATCCAACGGCCCAACCTACCTACTGAACAAACCAGACAAGAACATTCCCTTAACCTTCCCCTTTTATCTTTTTGGGACTTGGTGCGTTCTGCTGCCTTTTCTCTTCTAAAACCAGTAAGTACCAGTACAACTGGAAAGTGGCCTTTTTCCCCCTACCTGTCTGTAATGGTAGGGGCAATCCATGGCAAAGTGTCATTTTCTGCCTGCTTCTAAGTTGATGGAAGCCTTAGTTTCCTGCACCGTTAATGTGTACATTGGATTTAATGTGTACATGAATTACTAATTTGGCTCTTATTCCTCCTTATTTTATATTTTGCTGGCTTCTCAGAGCTTTAGTGCTGCTTTTCTGTAAACCTTTGATAATTCAGTTCGGGCTTTATACATTAGTCTTGCAAGACACTTCAAAATATTTTCTCAGATGCCACAGGTATGGCTCATTTTATGTAAAAAGACTGTTGTGCTTGCTGTGTGCCCTTGTCACACGACCTGATGGGATGCTGCCTTTCCTGTGAGGAAGAGAGGGCTGGGGACTCTCCTCTCTCCTCCTTGCTGGGACCCTTCACTGTCAGGACTCAGGCTGGTGGTGGGGATGGCTGACTGTCACTGGGAAAGGTGAGGTGCTCTCAAAGACAAGCAGTTAACTACCAGCGAAGGCATGGCACTATCTAGGGGGTGATGGCATCAATTCACGACAAAATGAGACACTTTTGGTTGGCTGGAGGAGAGGGTTGAAGAAGGTGCTTTTGCCTGAGAACCGAACTGATTATGTGTGGAGCAGTGGGCATACCCACCTGGTGTTAGGCTGATGTGAGCTACCACTTGCCCAGGAGTGTTGTGTGGCCAATGTCTGTGCACTCAGCTACCTCATGCCCCCTGGTGAAGTTCGTATTGGTAAAGGTTAAGAGTCCTTAAATCTACTTTCTGGGATGTCCCCAGCTATGCAGGCTGTCACAGATCATGTTTCAAAAAGTAGTTATGTACCCTCAGAGCTGAACATGTTAAGTAGTTAAAAAGTAGAGTTCAAACCTTTTGGAGGTTGCTGGGTATTAAAAGGGAAGGGCCACAGTCCATTTGTTTGGTGCAGGAGACATCTCACTGATTGACGAACATGTGCATAAAATCATCCCATTTTGAAAGGATGTTGACATGGCTGCACCTGTTTTAACTTCTTTTATTGTCTTGAATATGACAAAATTGAGAGTGGTTTACCTTTTGGATTGTTTCTTTAACAATTACTTCTTGATTGAAATGACAGGGTGTTTGTTTGCTTGTTGCTTTTATTAATGGGTCTACCTTGCACATATGACAGCTAACTGGTGGAAGACAAACTGGAATATAGGCAGCTGGAAGAATTGTCTTCCTCATCATGGGCCTGGACCTTAAATGACTGCAAGCACTTAGCTATGGTGAATATTCACCTTGCACATCAGCTTTTCAGGAGCATCAGTACAAGTTAATACTTCTGTCTAACACTGAGCAATTCTTTCTTGGTAATTGTTCTTCAATTAAAAGTTTTTTTAAAATACTTTAGGGGAGTTTTTCAGGACTGTCTTTGGAAACCTTGTACTGATGTGTCTAATGTAAGTCTATTAAATTAGGGGTGTTCATCTTTAAAAAAAAGGCAAATAAAGAAGCAGAGGAGAGAGAGTCAGACAAAGGCTGAAATACGCATGGTAGGATGATAAATTCACCCCTGTTTTACCTATCATTCTTAGTTTTTCATTCAAGTTTGGTATTCACAGAATGTACTTTCCCTGGACTTTATTCTTTCTTTTGATTAATCTGTTAGCATAATCCTGCTCTTCATTAGACATGACCATACACCAATATTTAATTGGATAGACAAGACCGATGCAGTTGCCCAGAGGTCTTGAAATCAGTCAAAAGAAGGCTACAGGAAAACTTAAAGAAGAGTGGAAGCAGCACTCCTTGAAGCAGTGTCCTTATGCCTTCCTCCAGTAACAGAGAACTTATTCCAGGTAGTGAATACGAGGTCTGGCAAATGGATTTGCTCCTGCATTTCTTCTGAAATGTCGAAAGGCTTTGCTGATTTTCTGAACTCCTGCTACATCGTTAAAGCCCTGCCTCTTTCTCATCTGTATATGATGCTTCTTTTGTAGTACAATCAGCATGCTTATTCCGTGGCGCATTAATGTGCGCCTGTATGGAGAGAGATGTGCCACTGTGCCTGAAGGAGAAAAACTGGAGCTTGTGTTTTTCCTTCCAGGTTCGCTCCTGATGTCTGGAGCTCTTGCTTATTCTTCCATCAGCTGCTGTTTTCCAGCATTTGTTGAGCCTCAGACAGCCCCATCTACTCTGAAAGTGTAAACTTTTAATTCCATATTCCCTCCTCCTTCCTTCATTAAAAGTCAGTTGCCATCAGGCAAGAAAATAAGGAGATGAATTTTCTAGAGCTTTGAACTTCTGCAGCTACTGTTGGACATTTGGATGTTTGGGTACTCAGCACCGCAGAAATTCCTATTTCAGGTGTTTAAGGTAATCTTTTGTTGCTTTGTTGCTGAGCTACTTCAACCTGTGCATAAGCAGATAAACTTGGTGCATATTTTTCAGTAACACTAGGAATTAGTAGATTTAAATACAGATCATTCCCAGAGCCAAGGAAGTAAAATTCAAATGTTTTATATCTGCTACAGTAAGTACATATGTGAGCTTTGAAAAATTGTAAATGTAAGACATAGATAAGTAAAACAAATCTGTCAGCAAAACAGCCTGTACTATACCTTACTGTTCCATGAAGCACATCCAACAGTTTCTTGGGTAAAATCGAGACTTCAACACTTGTAAATACTCTCAATAAACTGTAAATAAACCCAACTGTTGATTTAATCATCACGTTGGTGACCTGCTGCCTGTAGCTTTGGTCTGCCTACACCATTTCTCTTGGCGCCAAGAATAGCAGGCAGCCCATTGCTTTCTAACCATCCTTGCTGTGATGTGCCTGACTACCTGAGGATCCCAAAAGGCCACGCTGTTATTAATGCGGCTGTGGAGTAGCCAGTGAGTAAATTGTGTTATCTCCATTTTACAGATGAGGCGAGCAACGGAGACAAAGGTAGGTTAAATGACATCCTGAAGGCCATAGAGAAAGTTCATCCAGCTGTTCCTTTGGCTCTAGCCCCAAATATTCATGATGAGACTGTCCGTGCAGGCTTTGTATGCATGCTACAGGTGACCAGAAAAGCTGGGGCAAGACACGGTGAATCTCATGCTGGCTTGCCATAATACAGTTTTGTTTCTAAATGCTTAGCCTGTTTTTTCACAGCTGAAAAGGGCTTGATGTAGCAAAACAACTGACATGGTTTTTAGTCGTTTAGAACCTCCGCCTTCTTCCCAGAGCCAGGGATAGGTGAATATCAGCAGTGGTTATTCACACCCTGCTTCCCAGCTTCCAATACCAACTTGGGCAAATGGGCAAGGATTAAATTTCTGTCCCTCGTTTTCTAAATTTCTTTCCTCGGGGCCTTGAAACAGCAGAAGGAAGAACACAAAATGTGACTCCAAGGTAGTAGCTTCAGCCCTTTGGCATGAGGAATATTTTACTTTATTTTTCAGTGAGATTCCACTCAGGTTGTTTGAACATTTTCTTCCCCTCTGCATTTCTTTATTATGGTTATTTTTAAATATTCTTTGATCATGCCGCCTTAGCGTTGTTTATCTCACAGAGTGTAGCCTTTTGTCTCACAAGAGCAGGTTCACTCCCTCCCTGCCTTGACACATGCTGCTGAACGTGGCTGTGTTCTTGCTGTGCAGCAGATCTATTCATGGTTTTATGAGTGGAAAGGGCTGTTTGCCGTGTGGAGCCCAGCAGGGCTAATAGCATATTTTTTCCCTGAGCTATTATCCCATTGGATTACCGCCTGCCTTTTTACTATTTTGCAGGCTATTTACATGGTCAGCTGATAAGTGATAGGTAAGCTTACTACTAATTGAGTTCCTTTTTTAGGAGTGCAATTTGGGATGGACAGACCACACATAAGGCACCAAGAATAATTCTCCAGGAGTATATAGGCTCTGACTCAAGTCAGTTAGCAGGCTGAACTGCAAGCCCCATGCATGGGGTGACTTCAGGCAAAATATTCCCCTCCAGGAAGAAGCTCTGGCAGACAGTTTGGGAAAGATGATACAGCCTTGAATAGGGGAGGTACTGTTGGCTGCTGCTATAGCTGAGGTTGTATGTTCACTTGGCTACGCCTCTGAGCCAAAGCACTCAGGAGCAGGCAGCTGTAATTTTCAGTCTTGACATTTACAATCAAAACCTTTTAACACATTTTCTTCAAGTTCAGGATCAGCCATGTTTGGTCCCTACTGCTTCCACAGAAAATTTGGAGTATGGAAGGTACTGGTGATAGACTTCCAAAAAAAGGTGATTAAGTTAACCATTAAGACACCAATATTAGAGTCAAACTTTAGGAGCTTCTGTCAAAGACCCATCAAGCCCATTTCTCCCATTTCTGAGTACAGCGTGGTCAGCAGTGTTTTACTAGTTAACACAGTATGATAAATGATCTGGTTTTTCCTTAATACAGTTCCTCACTTGAGAGCTGGAAAGCTTCCCATGTGTATATATCGCACTTCTTTTTTTTATACTGCATTTTCAGGATGTCCATTCAGAA
>JAHREE010000279.1:5695545-5742935 GCA_033628505.1 Tringa tobata | reverse complement strand
AAAACTCTGAGGGGAGAAGAACCATTGGGCACATTTCATTTCATTTCATTCCATTTCATTTCTGTTTCCCATCAGAAATGGCTCTGACAATATAACTATCAAATTAAAGAAGACAGGAAAGAAGCTCAACACCTTCTTTAGTTTCAAAGTTGTTACCATATGTCTAAGCAACATATCATTTCTACATACCATTTTCATTGTACTGACATCAGTAACATTTTTAATCTAATTACAAAATAGATATGACAGGAAAATGAGAAAAAGCATATTGAGTTGCCATGTACAAGTTCTTCTTAAAATGGAGACATATTATTTCCAACTTATTCCATATGCAACTACTTTGACCACCATCGCATAAAACCATGGCATAAACCCCTTATTTGGTTGACATCAAGAGTGGTTTTGGCATGAGCTTTAATGGTAGAAGCTCCAGTCCCAGATTTACTGCCCCTCCCAATATATCTTATCTGTGTTGTGTTCTAATTCGAGAAGTTGTTGTCTGAGGTCATTCACCATCATTCTCAAATAAAATTAATTTTACACCACCTGATTATACCACATACCCCCTTGCCATCCACTTGTCTCCCCGCCCCCCCAGTATATCAAACCTTAGCAAAAGCTTGTTCTGCTAAATTTTAAACCTGTCTCTCCTTGGTTAGCCTTTTGTGTCATTGAGAATTGTTCACCAGTTCTGATAATGCTTCTTTTTATGTCTTGATTAGTGGTGATGTAACTAGCAACAGTGACAGATACAGCTCTGTGATTAGTCACAGAGTTATCAGCCCTTGAAATGAATAGGGCAACCTGCATCTCAGAACCAGTGTTTTGGGGTCTCTGCAGATTCAGGCAGACATCTTCAGAAATGGTTTATTCAAGTAATATTTCAAAGATCGTTCTTGTGATCTGACCACTTGTTTAGAAAAACAAATTTTTAAAAAGTGTGCTAGAAGCCAACCCAACCATCATAAATTTAAAAAAAGAAGTGTGTGTGGGGGGAGCATAAAGTGGAAGTTTCATTGATCAAATCAGTTTCTTGCTGGAAATGCACACTTTGTGAAAGTTTGATTTATGAGCTATAAGTATGAATGACATAAAGAACATAGCTAAATAATGACCTAATACAGTATCTCCGAGACGAAGAGAAAACAATTAAGTGTTGTTGCATTAATATGAGTTGAAAAAAAAGTACTGTAAGTACTAGAATTGAAATGGCTACTGCAAAACTGCTCCCATTAGCTGTTGCAATGAACATGCTGGACAATTTTCTGTCCTTATCTTTTAATTGTTCTTTTAACCTTTGCATCCTTTTCTTTTTGCTTTGAGAGAAACAATGCAAAACATTTGTTTTCAGGGTTTTGAAGAGCACTATTATTCATTTATCCTAAAAAAAAATGTGTCAGTACTTCACATATTGAGGGCTTGTTCACTTGCAGAAAATTTCCAGTCCTGCCGAACTGTGAAAATGATCACTTTTATGAAAAAAAATAGAGCTTGTTTTAGTCCTCAAATGTTCCTACCAAAACACAAATTACACTGAAAGTTATTGACGCTGGAGAGACCATCCTCTTATTAATATTAAAATAAATCATCTAGCCTTTTTGGATTCCTCCTGCACACATAGGTTTTCTTCATTCTCTTTTTGGACTCTATTGTAAATCACACCCCGTTTGGGGGTCTTGCTGAGGTTGAAAGTTGTGTTGTAGTCAACCGCAAGTATCTCTCCACTGTCACCTGGGACCAAGATACGGCTGAGAATTACATAAAAGCCCTATCTTGTGTGCAAATAAATATTCAACGGGAGCTCAAAACCACAGTAAAGTATTTTGTCGCCTGGACCTTGCTTCTTTGGCTCAGATTTCTTCCAGTTGCTACCCCAGCTGCCTCATGTTTTGCCTTCTCCCACTCCCCCTACAGAACTTTTGCATAATGATGGCAAAAGGGTTTAGAGCAAATTCGTCCTATTTCAGGTCTCTTGGCCTTACTGCTAATGCTCTGCATACTTGTTTCTCTTCAGATAGTGTTAATCTGAGACTGCAGCATGCTCATGCTGAGTGAGAGAAGCAAAATTCAAATTGATGGTCAATTCTCTCTCGTATTTTTAAGAATGACTGCATTATTATTCTCTGCCCCTTGAAATCTGGCTGTATTTTCAGTATGATGGCAGGTCCAGGATTCAATTTCAACTTTCTTGCTTTAATAACTGAGAAATTCTCAGGGTAGCTTTTTTACCAGAGAGCAGCTGCCTGTTGCCACAGAACTTCTGCTCCTGAAAGAGAAGCATCTGACTATGCCAGACCACGAAGATGGAAGAGACAGCAGGAGATGGATAGTCTCCAGAGAAAGACCGCATTGTCAAAATTTGATCCTGGTATGAGTCCTCTGTTAGTGGAATTAAAAAAAATAATTAATCTATTATGATCTTCTAGCTAGAAAAAAATGGGAAGAATATCTGTTAAGACTGCTCTTTTGAAGACCCTTGGAAACATATAACTCAAGGAGATCTTCTTCAATTAATGAAGTATTTCAAAATGGAAATCCCCAGCCCTCTGGGCTAGCTTATCAGTTTTGAAATGAGCCATTATACAGGTTCCTGGTAGTGTTCCCCAACATTTTTGCTCCTAGGTAAAACACAAAAGGTAACACATGCAAGGGGAATGCATAAAAACAAGGATGGTATTTTGGTCATAATGTACATCTGTAACCAAAGGCCACTGGAAGTCTGTCTATTTTTGAATGAGTATTTTGAGGAAAATTTTGAAGATCATTGATGTTGCTTTGTGGGTATTCACGCAGTGGTCAGCCTAACCACAAGAATCACAAAAAGCACATAAGAATAATTCTTTGAAACATCTTACATTTAAGGTAATGGCTTGTTAGAACAGACAGGTGTCCCCTTCTTGCTATCAAACAGAAAACAGTGGATATAGTAGAGGGACCTATGGGTTTCTTGGCAAGCACTAGGTGAAGGTAAGAGAGAAGCTGAGGGCAGCAGAAAGTTTCACTCAGAAGTGCCCTGAAAAAAAGGCAAGGTTTGGGGGATGACGGCTGGTAAAAGCAGGGAAAAGAGCAGTCATGAAAATTGGGACTAAGGAAGACTTTACTGTGTACTTGGCCATCAAACAATTGGTATTACAAGAATACATCTGCTAGAAAGTACAAGCAGGATGAAGCAAAGCTGTACAAGCTGTTCTCATTCACAAGCGGGTTATAGTCAGAAGACTTGCAAAATGGGCTGTGTATGAAATGCATTTTGGGCTCCTCTGGACTGCAGATCTGAAATGAGAAGCTTGGTTGCCTTGCCCTTGTTAGAGAAACTTCTAGGGTTTGATCACTGGTTTTTCACCACTTCCTCCTTTCATTTCCGTGGAATGTGAACAGGGGTCAAGTATACATGCTATCTGCCAGGGAACTCTTTTTTGGAGGGGGGAAGGAGAGGATGATATATCAGCAGTGGCTGGTTAAAGGACCCCCCAAATGTTTTATTAAATAAACTCATAGTCAAATCATTCAAAGATATGTAAGATAGATAAATAAAAACAAAGGTTGCTCACATAGATCTTAGCAGCCATTCCCCTGTCCTTTTAACCTGAGCGCAGCTAACTGAATCTGTACTCCTCTTGTGGAAGAAGTGACTGCACCGTGGCATCCTGTTTGTGTCCTCTTTGGCCAGCAATCCTCCTGCAATATCTGTTGCCCACACAAAGACTGCAAAAGGGTTATAGGCATGCAATGCCATCTTGTTAGACAGAGACAGGTAAATTAAGGTATGTATGAAATGCTAAGCATCTCCTTTGTTCACCAGTATTTATCACCCAGTGTTTATCTAACATTGTTATGATTGAAATTTCCAAGAGAATTTTGAAAGACACAGATGCTTCTATTTCACACTTACAGAATGAAAAAAACCTCACCTGCCAGGATTTAGTAGCACTTCTTACTAGTCTGCTCTCTTCTCAGTAAACTCAGTGTGTGAATTGCAAACTCTTCTTTTCAGACTGCAAACTTTCTGGAAAGATATTTTGTTCTAAGTTTGTTTACGTAGTGCCCAGAACAAGTGTGCTCAGCTGTGACTGAAGCTCCATGGTACTATGATGCTATCCTTAAAGAACAACACTGTGCATTTCTTATACTAAAGTGAGTAAAGGTGCACCTATATACCTCTGCAAAAAGAAGTCATGCTTTGCATGATGTGAGCACTGGAGACTCCTCTTAGTCCTTGGCTCTGTGTGCTTGTCATTTTCTAATGCCTTCTTCAAATAGTACATTAATTTAATATCTGCTAGTTACTGGGTCCAGCACGATTTTTTTAAAGTATGATGTTTTTTTGTGGATTTTTTGGTGGGTTTTTTTGTGTGTGGGGGGGGTTGGTTTGTTGTTTTTTTTAAATATGGCAAAGAAAACTGCAGACAAAAGGGCACGCTGCACTGCATTAAAGCAGTTTCCATCTTTGCCACCAGAGTGGTGGCTCCAACTATGCTGAAGCCCTCACATGCCATAAGAAAAAGAAAAGGAAAATCTCATCAGTGACAGCTGTACAGGGATGATTTTTCACTCATTGGAGAGACTGTCATAACTCACAGTCCTAAGAGAGTGTCTGTTTCTCACTGGTGAGATAAGCTATATTTAATGTTGCAATACCAAAGCTGCCAATTTTACATTTGCATTTAGTGGTATGGTTACAAATTAAATACGCTGCCTACCTGGTTTTGGTTTTGGTTTGCAGAGGATAAAATGATGTAATTACATTAGAGGGGGGAAATGGCTGGTTAAAAAAAAAAAGTTTCAAAGTGTAGGGTTTGATATTTTAGGAACATTGGACAGGTACAGGTTGAAATGATGTGAGTTTATATATTATCAGCAACACTACATTAAAAAATGTGCATGAGCATATCGAGGTCAGACTTCTTATTCTGCAAATTACTAGAGAATATCACTGCATAGCTCAGTGTTAAACAGAAAAGGAAATCAACTTCCAGTCTTCTATAACTAGTATGGAAAAAAAGAATTTTCGTTATCAGCAGTGGAGATGAGATATATATTCGTGACTGTAAGGAATGGTGGGGTACAATTAGAATGAGAATATTCTGGTTGATTATCTTCTTGTTTAAATGAGAGAAAATGCATCAAGTTCCTTTCAGGTGGTGGGCTATATAACAAACTACCAATCAGGATTAAGCATCACTTCTTATTTTCTTCAAAAGGCTAGTGGAGTAATTGAAAAACACTGGATAGAGTCTGTTGTACTTAGACAGCATAAATCTAAAGTAAGAGAGACAAACATACAATGGTTACACTTCTTCACTATCCATGTGTCCTATGTCTGAACTATTTATTAACTGAAATGTGAATGGGCAATGAAGGGCCAATTTATATGTTACACCAAGAGATGTATTATAACTGCCTTAAGCATTGATTTCCTTCCTTTGCCTATTCTTGATTGGGATATACACACATAGAACAGCAATAATGTGGGGTTTCCTTATCAGATCTTGGATATTTCCCCAGACTGTCTGCAACCATTAACCTTGCATATTATCTGACTTTAGTGATTAGTACAAGGCACATAAAACCGTATTGATGGCCAGCCTTGGGTTAGAATGGTGAGCTGAATTATTGGAGGTTAGATTTTGCTGACTTTGTGATACAAATGATAGTATTATGCTAGTCCTGTGAAATTGCTAATTTGTCATTTCTTTCATGGTGTAGTCAATGGTGTGGTACTAATGAATGAGGCACATAATTGTGTGATACCGAACTGCAGCTTCTCGCTGATGCCTTCTGAGCCTGTATTAAGAGGGAGTGAATGTCAAGACTCTCTTTGTTCGCTAGTTCCTCTTGCATTTCTGCACCCTGCTGCTAGATGATCAGAAACAGTGCTTGGAATTAATGCTAAGAATATTGCAGTTTGGGTTATAAGCCTAACTTTGTTCTGTTATGCTCATTACTTTTACAGAGTGCTTTTATATGATTCTGTTGCTTCTTTGCTCGTGCAGCTCTGCTGTGAGATGTGCGTGCTGTATCTGCAGCAAACTTCAGCAAATAAAGTCCTCCAGGATCTTATGGTTGCTGCAGTTCTGAGATTCCCTCAAGGTTTTTCAGCATCTCAGAGATGATTCAACACAGTGGCCGTCCAAAAGGATTTGGAAGATAAACTAGAGTGGGTGAACTGGGGGTCAGTGTTTGAAGCATTTCTTTTTGTCTACTCTTCTGTTTTTGCTTAAGTGGTTGTACAAGGAGATCTAACTAGACCAGATTTACATATTGCAGTCATCAATCAAAATGCGTCTTTATGATTAATTTCGGGGTTTCCTTTTATTTTTATTTCCGCTTTGTTATTTTTTAACCATTTTACTAGCAAGAAGAATGAGGCCGAAGGGAGGAAGTGTAAAAAAGAAAAAAAAAAATTGGGACTATGTCTTTTCTTTTAATTGATAAAGCAGATGTTATTGACTGTTCATAGGTACAATTTCAGCTTTTGTTGTTTTGATGTTAAATAGATTTTAGTTCCTCTCACAGAAAACACCGAAAAAATAGATGTACAAATATTGATCTACTTTCCACCTGTCATCAAGAAGGAACCGGGCCAGACCTTTAGTTTGCTTATGCAATGGTGGATCTCCCTAGCAGCCTGAAGTGGGGCAAGTTCTCCTGCAGCGAGGGCTGTGGGGGATCATCAGCTCAGGCACTGCTGTCTTCAGGACCTTTATCATGGGTCCCATGCCACCTGATTTCATACCTAAAGGTCTATCTTTGGAAAAGAAAGTAAATATTGGAAAATCTCAGCTTGTGTTGTAGGCTGTGTTGATGAATTTTACAGATTTGGAGTCCGAGAGTCTGATTTACCGCTGTATGGTTCGGTCTGATGTTAGTGTGATACTACTGAGCTTAAAATAATGGACCTCAGGCACAAGCCGTTAAAACTCCTTCCCAAATTGGCCTGAGCAGTTTAATCTTGAGAGAATCACCTTGGAAATCAGCTAAAAAACTGATTTCTTACATGTAAGATGGGAAAAGCAACTTTTGTTTATGTCTAAAAAGTGTTTTTCAGTTTTATGTAAGAATGACTTAGTGTTTGGCTGTTAGTGAATAGTGCCCGTAATATGCAGCAGAGATATTTTGCTTCCCCCATTAAATGTAAAGTGGCAGAAATACGGACTGCCCAAATGAAAGACTCAAAGTCACAAATTGATTTTATATGCTTAGATTTAACTAGAAGCTCTTTCAATCTTTTTTAGGTTGATAATTCTGTACACTGGTTCTTCACCACGTGCAACTATAGTGTTTTAATGAACTTTCACTGATGCTGAAGTTGTTATATTTATTAAAATGACATCAGTATAAATAGTCTTCTTTTGTAACAAACTGTGTATTTATTGCATTAGTTTTCAAGCCAGCAGTCATGGTATTCTAAAACGTATTATTAACATGTCTCTGAGTTTGGAGTGATGTCCTCCTCCTGCTGCTGAAGAACTCAAGCTCTGAAAGTGACACACTTGCAAATTGCTGTTCGGCTTGAAGCCTTTTAATGGAAGATAGGAAGGCAGCTATTCTTCAGTTCCAGGTTGTGTCATTGCAGCATACAAGCAAATTTTTTTTGGTTTTAGAACAGTTTACTAGGGAGCTCGAGTCTTCATGAATTAACAGAGAAATTCTCCCATCAGTATAATGCAGAAGCAAGTCAGTTGTTTTTTTCCAGATCTTTACTCATTCCACAAGCATTCATGGATTGTGGGGTGCACTAGCTTTTCTGTTAGATGCAGTATTTCAACAAAATTAACCAGCAAATATAGTAAAAGAGGGAATGCTAGGGTCCCACTGATTCAGAGCTAGTGGCATTTTGAACCATAGGAATAGTAGGATTTGGAGAGAGACAGCAGCACATGCTGCTTCATATGCGTTGTGAAGGACTTCTTCAGGACCATTTCCCATAGGCTTAGGCAGTGCAACTTAACAAATGAATTGATGAACAAGAAGCCAGTTGCTATTCCTACATCTGACCCCAAGCAAAGCTGTGATTTTCTTTTTATCTTTAGAATTTAAACTGTGGATGATCTTTTATAGTGTATTTGCACAAAGCTAAGAATGAAAAGAGTTGAAATCAAGTAGATGCAACAATTTTCTTCTGTTACTGCTGTTATAGCTGTCTAAGGAAGCAGATGAGAGAACTCTTGTAGACAGCAACAATATCTCCTGGTTGGAACAACCACTATAACAGGAAAATCTAGGCAAGGTCTTGGTCATAGAAACCCATCTTTAGGTCTGGAATTGGAGATTGCACACCCTAAATCTAAAGAAAAACTGCATTTTACTGGAATTCATTATTTCTGTTATCCATGGACACTATGAACATTATTCTATAGTTGTCTCAGAATATGTTTTTGCAGGTCTCCACTGAAGAGCAGGATTAGAGATCAGAGATGGAGTGATTGGTGAATACCCGGTTCTTTCATTGGTTTACATGGATGCGTGAGCTCACTCTACATCTCAGCATTTGTTAAATTTTGCCTATTCAGATTCTGTGAGACCTCTGTATGAAATATTCTATGTACTGAGAAGTATCGGGATTTTGATTTTTTTGTCTATTCTGATGTTGCACAGAAGTGTTGGCAAGCTTCCTGCTTATTAGTCAGACCAGACCATCCATACAGTACTTTTTGGACTATAGAAATTTTAACGTGTTTATCGGGTAATAAAAAGAGGAGGTTACCTGAAGGCTTAGAAGATTGGCTTTGGGACTATATCTTTGAAGATAGGATCTCCTTTCCTAACAGTCTATAATTTCTTGATGACCTTCTCCATAGTTTCCAAAGACTGGTGATATGTGCTGTAATCACTGAGTTGTCTGTTTGGGGTTTTTATAAGGTGTTCTTACATGGTAACTGGATACGTCCTGTGGCTGTGGCTGAAACAGGTCAAAAGAGTGTCTGTTGGGATCAAGGGGTCCAACCATCCTTTTTGATTATTAGCAAGGTGGCACTCGCCGACGCTGAAAGTGCTGGGAGCTCTGCCCTGCCTCTGGATCAAGGGGAGCAGGAGCTGGACTCTTTGGAGACCTGTAGTCACCCTTTCAATTCTAATTCCCATGTTGCTGGACCCCAGCAAGGCAAAGCTGAGTCTCATGCTGACTATAATCATCAGCTGTAAGCTGCCAAACAGATAATCTGTACACTATTTC
Source organism: Tringa tobata (assembly GCA_033628505.1). Lineage (NCBI taxonomy): Eukaryota > Metazoa > Chordata > Aves > Charadriiformes > Scolopacidae > Tringa > Tringa tobata. The sequence goes on along the minus strand of JAHREE010000279.1, from coordinate 5,733,760 downwards.
CCTCCTCTTGGGCATAAGCTGCAAAGGTTCATTTCTAGAAGTAGCTGACAGGGTAGTCAGGTCTCTCACGAAATCTTTTCATTCAGGCTCTACACATATTGCTGACGGGACTTGCTGGTGTGATGGTAGAGGATCAAAAAAAAAAACCCTCAGTTTTTAACAGTTTGTTTGAATCAAGAAAGGTTATTTTTGACCTGAAATCCTGTGCATTACTTTTTCAGCCAATAAAAGAACTGCCATTGTTGCTACAAATTATCTGTTTTGTCTGCACTAAAATATAAAACATTTCTGTTGAAGGAAAATACAGCACCATAAATAATTAAAACTATTCCAATTGACTTTTTTGGTCAATTTTAATCTGACCTTAAATCACAATGGTCAGCCGTTTTATTTATTTTTTTAATTACTGATTATTTAGAGAGATTACTCTAAGCAATTACTAGTTAATATCCTTAATAGCCAGTTTTACATTTAGTCCACTGCTATGTTGCCACTGGCCCTGCTTGAGAAATATAATACACTGAATATCAGATCACATCCTGTATGTCCCCAGTATTAAAGAGAACAAAATGAAAGTAATATGAATTTCACTGATAAGGGCCACTTTTGCTGTGATTATAGTTCTATCAAAATGTACCAGTCTAATATTAAGCACAGATTTACATATCTTTGAAATAATACAATTATATATAAGAAACCTTGCTTTAGTGATTAAGACAATGAGATTTGCCCTATGATGTTATGGGGACAAGTCCACTTTTTTTGATCTGGACTGGTGTTCTTTTTCTTCTTGATATTATTGAAACTATATGAGGCAACAGCCTTTTTTTTTTTTTATCCTGTTTTCTGGAGGGTTACAATTGTTCTGTCAGTGATACTTGGGTTACATACTAAATGACCTTGTGGAGGTTCCTGTTTTATTGTAATCAACCATTTAGCAACAACTGGATGGTATATTTGTGCCTCACAGTTAGTTGTTTCACGGAGATTAAGTAACTATGGACCTTCTATATGTGCTATTATTTATTGAACCGTGTTTGAAGAAATTCGTCTACTGCTTTTCATTGATGGGAGTTTCTGGCTAACAGCACTTTAAATAAGTGGAAAATGCTCAGTTATCACCCAATGTGAACAGGATCAATAATAGTTTAGTAGTGTCTGATAATTGCAGTGGCTGTTATACACAAGAGCTTGCATCTTCTTGAGTGACTCTTATCAATCTATTGTCCGTCATCATCTGATAATCAGACCGAAAATATAGTGGGGAATTATCCCTTTTTGAATCAAGCTTGTGAAAACCATTTGAAATAATGCTAAAAAAATTCTCATTGTTCCACTCAGCAGGGAGAAAAATTCAGTACCTGGGTGACTATAGTGAGAAAGGGACAAAAAAAAATCCAATGTGCGCTTACTAAGTAGAAAAATATGTATAGCACAGTGATATAAGGGCAAAATATTTCTGCAGTATTTGGAGAGTGTCTTAAGATGTTTGCAATTATGTTCTGAAGGAGTCATGACCTTTTGTACCTCTCAGGACCATGCTGGTGACTTGAAAGGAAACGGTAGGACACAGATGGCAAGAAAGGTATGCTAGAGTGCAGCAGAGTGCAGCTCGTGTTGCTTTGTTCCTGAGGGCAGCGGCATCTCCACTTCAAGGCACAAGCATCCCAACACTGTGATGGTGTGCAGCTTTGACTGTTCCCTCCTGCTCTTGGAAGTAATGTTGCTCTTGGACACACCGGGGGGACGTGTGGGGGCACACAGGGACGCGTACAGGCAGATCACTTATGAAACCAGAAGTATTTGTCTCCCACCAACACCACTTCGACTCTCTCCATACCAGCAGGAGTGGACTTTTTAATGATAGTCTCATCGTCTTCCCACTTACGTTTGTCTCTCCGTTTTCCTTTCCCTTTTTAAATTCATCTTTTACCATGGTACTTTCACTAACATGTACCGCCTGGCTATCTTAGGTTTCATGGCCTTTCTCCTCTGCTGAAGACAGACCAAATTTCCCAAAGTCTGTCTGAGCATAGGTTTTCATATTGTTAGGCTCAGTTACCCAAAACAATCCTTTGGCTCTTTTTACCTATTTGTTCTAGGAATGAAGAAAACATTTTTTTAAATAAGCAGTTAAATGATATGTGCCACTGTAGACCCATGGCTCTGCTAGTGTATTGTTTTATGAAGAGAAATTGACAGTTTGTGTGTAGCCTACCAGTAGCAACATCATGTACTCTTTTCAATAAGTTTCTGGCTTTGATGTCTATTGTATCAGGGCACCTGTTTGGCAGACACGTACGTTGGGGGAAGACAGAAACAAAACCTCACACTCTTTTCCCTTCCTGTCCTACTTTTAATTGCTGAATCATAGAGCAATTCAGCTCAGAAGAGACCTGATCAAAGCAGTTCAATTACTTTAGGTTTATCAGGGATGCGTACAGGCAAATCACGTTTCAGATATCTGCAACAATCTCCACAACCTTTCTGGGTTCCTGTTCCAGTGTTTGATCACCCTCATAATAAAAAAAAAAGATTTCCTAATTCACAAGAAATCAAGAAGTGCCATATTCCAACTTGTTTCTGTCTCCTCTCATGTTCAAAATGAACACAGTATGATGTGAGGGCATAAGTTGTGTTTAATTATGCCTAGTCTTTGGCACTAAAGTTGTGTTTTTGAGAACTTTCCAAAAATGTTATTTCAAGTCATATCCCAGACTACTGTATTCAGATTATCTCAATTTAGATCTTATTAAAGAGTTTCTGCAATAGTCTTAAGTAATATTTAAGCCAAAGTCTTCAGCTACCCTGGCTATACTGCCTTTAATAACTCTTTTGTCCACTTTTGAATAAAAAGTTTCTGCCATATGGCTTGCAATGTGAAGAGTTGAGTTAAATGCAGTATTTCTGTACCTTGGCAGGCATATATCCTCTCTTCTTTTACTTTTATTTCAAAGGCAGTTTCAGACCTGAGTGTGGTCTGTTGTGTAGTATATATCTCCTGGACTATTCAGAATGTAATGAAATTACAACAGCCCTAATTCCCTTAGAAAACACTTTTGACTGAGCAAATAGGCAAATTAACTGGCACGTGCTTCTGTAGTCCTGTAGTCTTTTACTAGATGATTAGAGCAGAGTCAAATGACTCTGTTGAAACAAAGCAAAATTTACTACTAACCAAAGTATAATTACTTTGAAATATTAATCTCTAGTATGTACCTGCAGAACTTCCTCTGTCTAAGGATATTGTCTTCGTTTCCACATATCACTGAGTAAGGATTTACAAATGCCAGGAAAAGTCTTTCAGATTTAAAAAATGTCCCTATTCTACATCAGGACAGACCCAACTCTTCCACTGTTCCTGGGTAAAAAGGGCGCAACAAGTGATTCCCCATCAAACCCAAAAGAGGAATATCACTGAAGATACTGGGGAATTGGCTTCAAGTTCCTGTTGTGCTGTACTTCTTATTCCCTTTTATGCCATAATTCTTGATCCCTTTATGTATAACACTGCGGGCTGCTGCTGGATGTCTTGCATGTCCTGTGCTAGAGATGACGCCCTCCTCCTGCCTGCTTCTAAGCATAGGACTTGAAAAGGAACAAGAGCACATTAAAGGCAGTGACTTTACCAGGCCATGGTTTATGTCGTCTTCCAAAACAAACACCTGGTACCTGAAAGATTATCCTGATGCAAATTTGCACTACATTGGCATTATTCTTGCAGAAAAAAAGGCTTATTTTTGATTCAGCAGTTTTAAATCACCTTCTCTGACCAAAAAAATAAGAAAGTGTAGCTGAAACATTCCTGACTACCTATATTTCCAAAATTTTTATCTTTGGCTTAGTAGAGCGTTTTATGTTCTCTTAATGTGAAATAAAGCCTCAGAAATTAAAACAGAAATTAAATCAGTTTTATTTCCATGAAAGCTATAGCCTCTAACTTCATCAACTACAACTTTGTGGATGATGTACGGCATTTTTACCTAAAGCCCATTTAGTAGATAAAGGATGAAAGGTAATGTATGACAAATTTTTAGACCCAGACTTGAAAGTTGACCTGCTTGAGCTTGGCTCGTACCTTTGGAAGGCTAAGGCCACAAGGACATTTTGTTATTTCTGTATTTACAGCAATCCTCATTTCTTTTTGAGCTCCGGTTGGCTATGATCTCAGAAAGGAATAGATGGTGCTTTGTCTTTTATACTTCAACCCAAATCTATGTACTATGTACAGAAAATTCAACCCTTAAAAATCAAAATGCTGTGGAAAAGTATTCTTATCTGATCTCAGACAATCTCCATAATGTTGTAAACTTAGTAATGAAAGAATATTAATAGTGGATGAATGCGGCATGTCTATTGAGAAGCTTTGTCACTTCTCTCCATGGAGTATAGAGTGAAGGACATCTAGGTTCTAATTTGGCTGCATCAGGTAAGTGCCCAAAGTTAAGGCAGGATGACTTTGGATTCCAGCTTCTTACCAAAATAAAGACAAAATTCAGCTGACTGTGAAATGAACAAGTACCTGGTTGAGGAAAGCCGGATTTAATTTCCATTTTCAGTTATTCAGTTTAATTTGTACTTCCCTTAAAGAAAATGAAAGTTGCTCCTCTTTATATTAAGATTTAATGATATTTTGCAAATGGTTAATAAAATGTAATAGGCTGAAGGCAATAGTATTTGCTACAGATGAATTCCAAAGTGATAAGCATTTTAGGTGGAAATACAGGTGATTGGAATTCAAAGCAGTCTATTAAGTCACCTGGTAATCTTCAGCTTTCTGTAAGCTAACTCTAAAAAGTAACCATGAGATGCTTGTCTGTGGCACTCAAGCTTCCATTACGTTATATAAAACCAGTGCCAACCTCTCCTCTTTGATTGAGAAATCTTCCAAACTGATGAGTGTGAGTCTCCATTCAGGTAGATAACTTGGTTGCGGACAGACCAGTTAAATATCTGGTATATCTAATATCTAATATATAATATTCAGTCTTTTTATATTGAAATTGATTTTCCTCTAGTGCCTACTGATTACAATAAGCTTTTGTTTTTCCTCTGCACCTGTTTGCTTTGGCATGGAAGGTGGGAAGAAGTTCCTTTTGGAGCTGGTCTCTGCTCATCCCAGAGCTGCAGAGCAGTATCAGGCTTATCTTCTCCCGTTTCCCAAGCTGGGGCTGCCAGCCTGCCCAAAGCAAGGTGTTGGTCAGCCTGAGCATGAATAGAGGGTTTCAGCAGATCCACGCAGCGAGATGTCTTCAAGCTCTTGGATGAGCCCTTTCTTTATCATCCAAAGTGGTGACAGCCTGATATCCAATATCCAGAAAGTCAGCAGGAGTCGTGCTCTTCCATTTTAAATCTAGATAAGTGGGTGTCAATATATAATCTTGCAGCCTACCAGTCCACTGGGAAAAACACTAAAATCTAAGAGCATTGAACTGTTTTCCACAGCCCTTGTCTTCAGGGCAGAATAGGCCACACAAGTGAACCCAAACCACCTCTGAGTTAATAGCTACTCTTTTAAGACAGGGAGGAGTTCAGAGAGGATAGAGAAAAGTATAAAAATGTATCTAAAACTGGAGCTGGGTAATGACTTTCATGCTAAAGGTCTAAAGAGAAACATCAAATGCTCTCAAGGATTGCAGTTCAATTCCTGGTTTTAACAGTTCAGTCAGGAGTCATGAAAGCAGCAAATGGCACTTTCACAGTTATTATTACTTTAAGAAAAGGGATTTCTTCCCTCCCTCCCACCCCCAGCTTTTGTTTAGAAATGGGAAGCTCCTTTAACAGAGGTGACGCACAACAGGATGGCAGGCAGCATCCAAGTATGTTATAGATATATCGTCAGCTTATGAACACAACTTTTCTTTCAGAAGTCATGATATCAAATAAAGGTTTTAATGGAAGGTTCTTTAGATGAGTTTATAGACAGTTATCAGTGAACCAAAAATTTGTATATTTAATTGACTTACCCTTTCAAGAACTCTAATGCTCACTTTTAGCACCTGAGATATGAGATACTACTAATTTATTTCACCTGGTCTAAGTCCAGGGTGGAGTTCTTTCATTTTGCCTTGTTGTGTACTCAGAACTGGTGAGGCTGCACTTCAAGTTATATGTTCAGTTTTGAGCCCTCACTACAAGAAAGATACTGAGGTGCTGGAGTGTGTCCAGAGAAGGGCAATGAAGTAACTTGGAGTTACTCCAAGTAACAAGCAATAGGAGGAGGGGAAACAGCCTCAAGTTGTCCCAGGGGAGGCTTAGGTTGGATACTAGGAAAGATTTCTTCACTGACAGGGTTATCAAGCATTGGAACAGGCTGCCCAGGGAAGTGGTTGAGTCACCATCCCTGGAGGTATTTAAAAGATGTATAGATGGAGTGCTCAGGAACATAGTTTAGTGGTAACTTGGCAGTGTTGGGTTAATGGTTGGACTTGATGATCTTACAGGTCTTTTCCAACCTATACAATTCTATGATTTGTTTTGCTTTGGTTTTATCATTTGGGAAGGTATGAAACTGACTCTTACATCCTTCACATGAGTATTATGTACCACTTATTTAAAAGAGTATTACTGCCACATCGGCCCCTGTCTTCTAGAGTTGTATGGGAGTGCAATGGAACACTGCTCCCTTACTTGAGCCATTTTTGACAGAAAATATAATTGAAGTATCTCTATCCAACCATACTCCAAGATGGTACTGAAAACTGTCATTTTTTGTCACCACTCATCATCCAACGTGACATCTGCTGAGGCAGTTTCATGCAGCTGCATTTAATATTCTAGTGCATTTATTTATTTATAATACTGGTTGCTCAACAAATGGCAAGATCAAACAGATTTGATATGGGGTCTCCCCATAAACCACCTGTATTATAAAGTTAAATGTGTCCTTACATTAGGTTCCGCTGCACCTAAAGCACTGTGCAGCATTTAGGGCTCATGAAAAACATCAAAGGCATTAATTTGGTCTGTGTATAGCTTGCATTGGTCTTAGAATCCAACTGATTTGCAGAGGAGGCATGACCAATTCAGCTGGGTAAATATCTCAAACGTCCATAGGTTAAAAAATTCAAGCAAAACATATTCTGCTTTGTCACCCATTATTCCATTGATATATAAAATAACATACCTTTGTGAAGTAGGTGCATACATTAATGGGAACTTTAGCTGTTGATTTCTCTGTTTCTGTCACCATTGTAATATTACTTAATCACAGCTTTTGTGTCTAATTTACCCAAGAGTATTTTTAATAGAAGCATAAAAGAAGTTCAGTGCTGGGTATGAAAAGAAAAGGAATTGGGGTCCAGTCTCTTTGGCAAATACTCCATAACAAGGTAATTCTTTAAAGGCATATTCACATAGCTCCGAGAGAATAAAACAAATGCTTCAGAGCAATTCTGGTCTCTCAGATAAATACACAATTAGATTATATGATTTACATTGGATGATGTTAATTTACATAGGAAAATATGTGAAGCATTCCCAAGGAGTAAGGACGGACCTATATAACTGGAGAGACGTTTAACAAGCCCATGCTCCCCCCTGTTAAATAATACACCATAAATAATGTTTAAGCATTAGAGCTTTTGAGATATGTTGGAGAGCCTTTCTTACAAATTATGAATAAAATTAACTGCTGCTCTTTCTCATGCATGTTAGCAAGTTTTTATACACCAATATATCAAGGTTTTTCACATGTCAGCATACTAATACATGTATATCTTTAACATTCATGAGACATAAATGAACACATCTAAGAACAAATAGGTAACTGATTTATAGAAAAGTTAAAAATGTAAATTGTATCATTAGGAACTATTTTTTGTTTTGTGAAGTAAAACCAACAAATATCCTATTAATGAAATGAGGGAAGTCTTCTCTTGCTACATAATTTTATTAAGTTTTTGTTTTCACATGGAGTAGACAAATGATTTAACATACATAAAGGGCACTAAGTGGTGGGAACTGAGGTGAGTTTGTCTTCTTTTTCCTGGAAGACAGTGCAGTAGACAAGTGAATGGAATATGGTGGGTCTTCCCAACTCAAGCCAAAAGCCTTTGTTCAATTGGTTCCTTCCTTTAATGTAAGTAAAGACTTTCATGTGAGTAAAGACTGTAGGACTGCCTCCCTGCTGACAGCATCATCCCATTTTGGCTATTTGTTCCCTTAATGGTTCCATAATGAGCATATGGTTGATTTCCAGCACATGTCATTATCTGTTTATACTTTACAAACCACACTGAGATTTTTTTTTTTTTTGCTTTAACCTGGTATCCACATATAATTTTTAACATTTCGGGGACATTTTCCTAGAAAATTTTAAAACTATATGTGGCTGATACAGAATATGGGTATCATTGTGGTACCACCAAAAAATTATGCCCTACAACATGACATGCCTAACTTGTGTTTACGATACAATCAAGCAGTCTACCTATCCTTAACAGTTAAGGCTGCCACTTCCATTTCAAATGAGAGGTGAACCTGGCAGACAGGTTACAAGCAAGCCACATAGCATCTTGCTTCCTGAACGTCACATTTGTAGAATGATTATAGTTTTGTCTCTGTTTTGATAGAAGAGACACAGGGAAGTTAGAATTAATGAGATTTCCAGTTTAAAAGCAATCACTAAAATTAGCAGAAGCAAAAGGTATCACACACTATGTAAAGTTCTTTTATCTTTTCCCACGTGTTCTTCTGTACTGACTTGCATGGTTTGTGCAATGGATAATGCTGTGCTTGTTAATGAGCAAAGACCTGTTTAAAGAGAGAAATGGTATTGTCTCCTTATTTGTACACGTTGTTTACAGGAGCGTGAAACTTCCAAGGTTAGACACGAGGACTATGTTTCTTGACCAGACATGCATACGCATATATATGCAACACTGCAGGTCAGGATCCTCCTTTTTTAAGACACAAATATTACCTGATGAGAAGGCCAACAAAAGCCCAGATGAATACAAGGCACAATGAAGGTCTCAGATTTTAAGAGGAGTGTAGCTTTGGAATTTTTTCTTCTCTTCTTCTTTTGTTATAAGCACATATACCTGACATAGGTACAGTATCGATCTGCCTACTGGTGGTGAAGATGGCTTTTTGTTCATCTGGTGGTTGTGTTACCCTAAAGCTGCATGTCAGTTCATCAAAATCAATTCCCTTTTGATTTTTGCAACAAGCAGAGATGGGTCAGCTAACAAATGACAAAGGGCCCTATTCATGACAAAGCGATTGTTGCATTACAAGTACAATTTTGTAGGAATTTAACAAAAAAAAAAAAGCACAAGAACACAATTTTACTGCATCATTTACTGTCTCACATGATTCCTCAGACCTCTTGAATGTCACATAATGCAGTGTTTAGACTGTCTTCAGAGTAGACCAGTCACCTTCTTAAAGTGAAACACACCAGATTCAGCAGTGTATTTTTCCAATAGAAAAAGTTTTAAGTTAGATGCATTTCATGACACTTTGCAATAAATTCAGAAACACCTTAACTGACCAAACAGAACCTCCTTCATATTACTCACAATATTGTCTTCTAGTTATTTTAGTTACTTAGCCTAGACTATATAGGTGAGGCAAAAGCTCACTGATCCCGTATGTGAATTGGTCATTTCTCCTGCTGAACAAACGCCTCTTGCAAGGTTGACTTGACCGCAAAGCTCAGGCAGAATCTGGAAAAAGACATAGAGCAGAATCATAGAATCATAGAATTGTGATCAATTCAATTGATCAAGATTCACCTGATAATTTTACAGAGATTTTTACCAGCTCATTGCCGACAAGTGATGCAAATGTCTGAATTAACAGAGAGAGCGTATGAAGTAATATTTTCAGAAAATAAGATTTTAAAACTGGCATTTTTGCCTGAATGAGAGTTTGCATTTGAGCAACTTTGAGGTCATGTGGAACCATAAATGTTTTCCTTCCTAGACATTTATCAGATGAATGGCAAATCTCTACATAAAAATCCAATTTAAACACATTAATTTAGACACAAACATGAATGTGAAAGTTTTCCATGGGTCTGGAAGTGTCCTTACGTAAGTCCATATGCAGAACATCCTGAGCGTATGTGTTAGCTCCGTTGCATTGCAGACTGACCAGTTGGAGGCTGTAGTTTTATATTAGCTCTTGGATGCCACAAAGGGGAAAAAGGTATTCTTTTGATGTCTTCAAGACATCAGTGCTGTAGTGCTTTAGGAAAGCAAGGATTTAGCAGGCTGTTTGAGCTAGTTCCTATTTCTGGTGGTTGTTAACATTTGTCTTAAATTGAGATATTGTCACCTACTTGATACCTAACTGGCCGCACAATAGTCCCTAAGATTGGCATGCTGGAAGAGTTTTGTGCCTAGGAAGGCTGTAACTCCTTTTCAAATTTGTCCTTTTGTTAATTTTTCTTAGCTTCTTTCTCAAGGAATTCTTAAGAACCATCAATATTTATTTAGCTGTAATAGGGGACAGAAAAGACTTTCTCATTCTTGACTTGTCAAAGAGTGTTCTGTAAGCATGGCCAGGGCAGTGAAGAATACTTTTGGAAGGGGCATGGCAGCCTCCAGATCCTACCTCCATGGGCTATTTTGCAAAGCCTTTGCTTTCTCAATCCAGCCAGATGGTTTCCAAGTGCCGATTTCACTCTCCCCTTCTGCACTGATGGCAAAGACATATACTTCTTAATATGACTGGGGGCTGTGGAGCTTGCTGGCACCCTCATTTGGAAAGTCTATCCCAGACTTTCTATGTCTCTATGTGGAAAGGACAACCAATGGCTGTCCATAGAAAGGACAACTATTAGGCCACTGGGCTTGGTTTTGTTGTTGTTGGGTTGGTTTTTTTTTATTGCTAGAGAACTCAAAAGAGAAGCAGTTACTATTTGTCAGTCAAAGGGAATAAAAATGCAAACAATGACAGTATTATGCCTGTATGGATGTATGATTTGCATTTAGATTTATGTAAATAGCTATGGAAATTAAGTTGGCACTTGGTTTTCAGTAGGTTACCGGTATGGCTCTTCGAGTTGCAAAGTTTGTACAGCCACGTTTTAGTTCCTTTGATCACAGGAGTAACTCTTCTCTGCTTTAACAGTAGATGGGCCACTATTGCTTTTTCTTTTGTTGGGTTGTTTGTTTTTTTTTTTCCAAGATGCTAGACATTTTCCCCCAGTTATCAATTTGAAACTATTCAAACTCTTTGGTTTTGGCCCCAGAAGTTTTAAGCATGCAGATGCTTTTACTGCATGTGCATATTCTTGCGCGTTTTAATTTATATGCACAGAAATAGCAATTTACTGGTCTCTTGTGCAGAGGGATTAGACGCCATGTCAGGACAGCCTTTTCACAGCTGTTTAAGCACAGAATAAAAACTCTTATTGATCCTACTGAAACACCTAAGACATGGCTATTATTATTACATATCCATTTATCCTCTGGTGTTACATCTGTCTTGCTGACAACACTCTTTAACCAAGCTGTTGTCCAGACTGCTTGGAAAACATGTTACTCTGGAGGACATGCTACTGTTTGTGCACTCGACTGCAACCTTATTCCTGATATGAATGGGAATGTCACATTGACTTCATTGGGAACGGATTCAGTCTGCCAGGTTTGGAGATATACATATATATATATTAAAAAATGTTCTCTTTGGAATTGTGTAGCTCTGAAATGCCTTTTCCTTAGGACTACATTAGGGTCATGATATCTGTAAGTCTTTTAATTGCAGTCAATACATTCCCTTTGACTATTTCATAGGCAATAACATGCTCAATAACATTTGCTTCTTCTATAATAAAAATTACAAGTGCCCTTCCTTTCCCCTGGCACACACATGTGATTTAACTTGTGGTCTGCCTGGTGCGGAGATGCTGGGAGTTTATCAGGGCATTTTTTTTTCTCCCAGCAGTCTCCTTCTGGGGAGTTTGTCAGTTTGCAAGATATAATGAGAAGTAGGTTAAAAGAAAAAGGGCATTTTAGTGGAGGAGGGAATTAAAATTCAGCAGCCTAATATCAGCAGTATTTTATAACAGGGCCTTATAAAAGGCAGCTCTGTGTCTTTTTTTTGTGTGCACTTTTATTTCCTTTGATATCAGCAGGGGAATTTTCTCTGCAAGACCCATTCCCATCTCACTTTTCTGCTTTCAGATCCCTGCTGCTCTGGGTTTTCTCCTTTCATTTTGATATATGTTATATTCTTCAACCTTCCCACTTGAAGGTTGTAGGAAGCTCGATATTGCCCTTAAAATAGAGAACACAATTGACGTGAAAATTCTTCAAGGGGTGGCCCTGCTTTTCATATATGTTGAAAAGAGCCCTTCCACTTACTGGGAGGCCTTGGTGGTGGTGGAGGTGAAATCTTCAGGATACCATCCCATGCCTAGCGAAATTGTGCTAGAAACAGTAACTTGTGACCAGCAGTTTCAGTTGTACCACATCCTTAATCAGAATGCATTTGAGTATTCTGTAATAATACAATAATAAGATATAATTACGGTTTTATGTATAAACACCTATCCCTAATGCTGCTGCTGAATCAAAAATGTGTTATAATGAACTACTGCTCAGATTTTTGTTGTGTTCCCCCCCCCCTCCCCCTCCAAAATGTGGCATGCACCTTAGTTTAGTCCGAAGCAATTTCTTTTTCTACACTTCCCAGGCCAGAGGCTAAAAAGCTGATTAGGCGCTTACTCAGAAGCGAGGAATTTCTTCCCAGACGCTGCTCATCGTGCGGTTAACGTGTTCCAAATGAAATCGGGTTTCAGCCTCCCGCAATAATTCCCTCAAGCCCTTTGCTGAGTCTTTTTGTTTTGGGTTTTTTTTTTTTTTTTTTTGAGCTACTTGGGTTCTCCCCCCCGCCCCGGTTGGCTGGGACAGAGTGTGCGGGGGAGGCGTGCGGGGACCGCACACGCTCGGCTCCAGCAGCGGCCTCCGGTGCATTTCTAGCTGTTACAAATAGATGGCACTTTTGACTTGTACTAGAGCGATTCAGTCGGTAGGATGCAATACCTGAAATAAAACGCCACTTGCCAGGGCTTTTGGGAAGTCAGGCACGTATTTGTTATTACTTATATAGGGGCGAAAGAAATGAGGCAGATTCAGATAGTCTGCCATGCATATCTCGGGCAGAGAAGGCTTAAAAATATAAAAATTAAATGGTAGAATGGGCAAATCAAGTACATTTGTACTGTATTTTCAGACTCATGCGCTGGATTCTCAGGGCAAGCTGGAAGAGAATTATCTTTTAATGCCGAGTTGTTTTAAATGCGAACTAGGCAATTGCCACAAAAGTCTCTTATTTGCTGCTTTTCTGGTCTACACGTGTGCACACAGAGACACACATACGCACAGGGGGGAAAAAATCAGCCTGCTGTCTTGCAAGTGTTACTTATCATATTAATTAAAATCTGGTGACACGATAACACTAGCAGCTGTGTGGGAAAGCGAGGGAAATTAACAAACGTTTGATTTGTTGTGTTGCTAATGTGACACTTATTATACAGGTCACAGTAAAACAATACCTCAGCCAAAATATGCTAATACTGGTGGAGAACTGTTGCAGTTGTAAAAACATTGGTGTTTATTATAATGAGGCAAAATAGCACATTACCTTTAGCAGAGTGAATTGCTATTTCTCAGGGCAAGAATAAAGTATAGCTGGAGGTTTAATTTTTAAAAAAGATGTAGAGGAAGAGTAAAGTGAAAATGTTATACTTGTAAAGCCACTAAATAGAAAACAATCTCAGGTATGAAAAAGATGTACAGCTCTTAGAGAGCAAAATATGTAATTTCTAATGGAGATGGATTAAATGGAGGATGCCTGCAGCTTCTTCGTTTAACATTCCAAGGAACTTTGTTACAAGAACAAAAGAAAATTATTTACTAAGATACAAGTTATGCTATAAAATACACATAGCACTGGAAATGTAATTACATTTAGAAATAGATGTATTAACCTCCCTTTTCCCCTGAGGAAAACTAATATGTAAGCTTATTTTTAATGGTGGCTTATATCCAATCAACCGGTTTGATGACATTTTTAAACAAAGACCTTGGACTTTAAATAATTATTCCCAAGCAATTGCTGGATCACATATAATTGCTTGCTGTTTAGTACCCCTTCCCAAACTTAATTGCACTATACTCTGGATCTGAGAGCTTATATATATATATATACATATATATATGTATATAAAAAAATAAATTTCCAGAATTCAAATCTGAAATAGGAAAAATTCTTCCCACACTGAAGTAAAAGTTAAGAGTATGCATTCAGAATTTTGTAGCCATTTACATACTCCCTGGAATAATTTGATTTTTACCCTTTCAGAGATTTCTTTCATTTCCAGAGTATTTTCTCAATCTTTATACCATATTTTTGAGGCCAAGGAAGGATTTTTTTTTTTTCCTTTCTGATGTTTTGATCATTTTACTGAAATGGGGTGTATGAAGTCAACCATTTGTTTGACAGTCTTTGACAGCAGATTATGTAGATTTTGCCTGACAGAACACTAGTCATTCGGAACTGAATTCTGAGTGAGCAATCTAGATCAGAGGTCAGGCTGCGGGGTACAAATTGGGACAGATATTTCACCTTGCCGTGCTAAAGGACACAAAAAAGCACATGAATCAGGAATTGGTGAGAACGAAAAGGTTAAAGCAGAGGTGATCCAATTACACAATATTTACAGCCTAAGATTGTGCTAAGGTCCTTTTGAACCTCCTGTCCCTCCAGTTCACCGAGGAAGCAGGCTCTGATTCAGTAGTCTTCCCTGAAGACGCACTCTTTAAAGATCTGCTCTCTGCCAAAATGCTAAAATATACCTGTTGTCATTTGCATTTCCCATCATTCACCTTGGTTTCAATTTCAAATGGGTATCAGAATACATAGGTGCACATGCCAAAAAATAGTTCCTTATTCGTTCTCCTTTCTCAGGGTAATACCAGTAAGAAAAAAAAAAAATGAGGAAGAAAAAAGATAGTTGTCTAGGGCAAAACTCATGTATAGAACCCAGGGACTAGATATTTTGACTTTTCAGGTGAAAAATACCAGGTGCAAAAATGTAATAATGACATGCTGAATTCAATTATTGGTAAATTAGAGATACAAAAAAAACCCCACAAAACAAACCAACCAACCAAAAAACAAAAAAAAAAACCTAAACAAAAACCTCATTAAAAAAAAAAAAAACAAAAAAGCTAACACAAAAAACCTCAACCAAACCAAAAAAGCGTTCTGTATTTTAATGGTAGATAAACCATAATAGAAATAAAATAAATTTTCAAATATTGCAAGCTCTCAACAGAAACTCTGATTTTTTTCCTTTTAGTGGTCAGTACTACCAGTTACACATAGAAAAGAAAACTCACAAAAGCATTTGAGTTGGAGATTTTTTAAAAAATAATGACTAGATCAGAAAGGTGTCTTGCAATTTTTTTAGCTCTGAATTACTTGTAATTGGACATCGTTTTCAGAGGAACACTAGTATAACATTTACTATTTAACCTCATCTATTACACTTATTCTTTTATTAATATCTGACAAAATATAGCAGAATTCAAAGCAGAAAAGGTTGACAGAATTCCAGAAAGTGATTAAGTTTTGGTTTTGTTTTTTGGAGTATCTGTATAAATTAGATGGAGCTTTTGTGCGAACTTCCACCTCATGTAAGTATGAAAAGATGTCTGTACATGTTCAAGGAGGTTAAGGATACCTGAATCACTAATAAAGATGCCAAGAGTACAATCTAAATCTACTAAGTAACTAAAATCTTAAAACCATTATGTGGGGGAAAAAAAAAGAGAGAGAGAAAAAAAGAAAACACTTAAGGCTGATGAAATATCAAGGTTTATTATTCTATTAGACTTTGACAATGAAGTGAAATACACAGACCTCTAACAATGTTATTAAAATAAAATTTCAAAGCTTGATTTTTCAATCATGCAGTCAAAGAAAGGAAGACATTTTACAGTCATATCCTGTAGAGTATAGGAAAGTTCTCTGTCAAAGCTGTGTAACATTTTGATTAAGTGCTTGATAGATTATAAATATAAGTCAGAGCTAGCAAGACACTGTAATAAATGGATCTTCTAAGAATGACTGGTGATCAATTTCAAATTACAGAAGTTTGTCATATACTCATTTCTTCCCTACATATACTCTCTTTAATAATCCCTTCAATTACATGTGTGCAGTTTTTTCTGTTTGTAGGTACTCAATGTAGAAATACTTATGCATTTCTAGATATATGCATACAGACATGTATATATGTGTACACACATTTGCACATCCACATCTCCTTATATAAGGTTTCAAGTAGTGTCCTATTCTGCAAGGTGGGCTTTTTCTAAAATTAATATTATTTTGCATATCATTAGACTTTAAATCAATGGGAAGACCTGCTACGAATGGGTTTTGGACAAGCAGATGGGACCCCAAAGCCAGAGCTGATTACACAGGGAGTCAGTGATAAATACAATGCCAGAGAAGGGGCAGTGCGGAGCCGTTCCTGTGGATCACAGTGAGCAACAAAACAGTCTGCTTTTTGCTGTTGTGCCTCATTTCCACTGCAGCACAACTTTGTAAGATTTCTTCCTAAAGGAAAAATATTTTGGTATGAACTGAGCAGTAGCTGATTCAGTTCTGTGCTCTCAACTTTTGTTACCAGTACTGTTCATTGAAATAATATAATTTATTGATATAATTTAACCTCTCTCCTATGAATTGTTTGAAAGCAACCAGTCTCTTAAGTACTATTGATCTATGCTCTACCCTGATTTTAATGGGCACTCTTACAGTACTGTCTCTAGAACCTACTCTATTTGTCCCTAAGTACATTAATCTCAATAATTACAATTATATTCATTATAAAAATACTCCATGTAGTACCTACAAAAATTTGACTCTTAGCTGGAATTAATTTGTCATTATCTTGTTCTGAACTGGAAGAAACCTACCAGAAAAGGCAGGAAATGACTAGAGAAAGAAGAGAAAATTTCCAAAGGGCTTACCTAACAAAGGAGAGACTGTTTCCAGTGGAAGTTGTACCACACGACATGTTTTAAATGCATACATTCAATGCTATAATAAGTTTACAGTCAATCGTTGGTTCATAGGTCATTGGTCATGAATTATAATCTGAAATTACTTTCTTCTGAATAAGCTCCGAAACTACGCAGGTTTTTCATATATCAGAATCCTTACAGTTCACTGGGAAAGATTCATTATCAATGCAAGCCTGATAAATCTGGCAAGATGTTAACTTTTATTACTAACATTTGTTTGTTTAGATTACTGTAACTTGCTGTACAGTGTATTTATAATAAGCATTAGACCAGCAATAATAGGAACTTTCCTTTTGAAATGTCACAGATGTGCCATTCCCTTTAATTCTCCAGAAATATGGGAAGTGATGATAGAAAAGGGAGGGTGCTGTTCAAAATATGCAATTTGGTTTTTAGGAGCAATTTTTAAAAAGACCAATTTCCATATATCAACACTTCTCAGTGAGTTCCATGAAACATTTTGATATGATTTACCAAAAACAGTTTTTGCATCAGGAACATTACAGTAGCTAATCTGCATCTGTAAAGAGTGGGAAATGGAATCACATTAGATATAAATGTAATGCAAAAAAGAAAAAAAGTTAATGCAACATTATGGTAGAGAATTTAAATGTACAATAGTGAGGATATTCAAAGTTATGGTTCCCACAGCAACAGTAACTCGGCTTTATTTACATAGTAGCATTATATATGTTTTACTCCTTAAAGGCACACTGATTTATTTTTTTTCAACTATATAGCATAACATTTGTGCATTAGGAAATACTTGTCTTTGAGATGAAAGCGTGAGCACCAAAGATACATTTAGTGAAACTGAGTATTTCTGAGTGTGGCCAAGGAAATCTCATTCGTACTAAAAGGTGAGAGAAATTTAGTTTGGGAGAAGGGTATTTAAATTAGTGTGCAGTAATTTAGTTCAGTTAACTGTTTAATTGATGACCTGTCATGAGATTTGCCAGAAGTACTTGAATATTTCAGCTAGAACTACTCGAATATTTCAAATTTAAACATTAATTTTTTTCTCAAATATCAGATGCTTTAGCCTGACTGAAAACTTTTTAACCTGACTGGAAACTTTTTCACATGGTTTCCATTGAGCTTTTACACTGGTTGGATCATCCATAGTACAACCTTTCAGCAAAATGGCGAACTGTATTACGAGCTTCGGAAGAGCCTACTAAACTGATCTAATGTGGTTGTTTTAAAACTAAGACTTGATGAACACTAATAAGTAAACAAGATGAAAAATAACCAAAAGGCTAACTGTATTTGGCTGCATGCTTCACGACAATGTAGATTTACAGGTATGAAGCAGGAATCCATTTCTTTCCCTTTCTTTGAATAGAACCAAGTCATTACATAAAAAAAAAAGAAAATAGACCAGTATAATCCATCCATCATATGCTGCCATTAAGCTACTCCCACATGCATCATTAGTCTAATGTGGATCTTGAACCTTCAGATTCCTTCACTGTAGGCATCTACCACTCCAACCTCTCTTTGGGTACCAACGTCTATGGTGACACTTGAAGCATTCTTGGCTAGCAGGTTACATTCAGAAATCTTGAGTTCTCTCTGTAGCTATGGTACAAGGTTACAGTGCAGCAGTTACTAATAGGATAACCAGAGCTTGTCTGTTTTATATACTAAGGTTTGAACTACGAGGCATTTTGGTTACAGTTCCTCCCCCTATCTCCCAGTGGGATTCTGCCTTTGATGCAAAACCCATCACCCACCACAATATATGTTAGGGTAGGATTGGTGAGGGCTTCTATGGTGTTAGAGAGATATTTAGATGATGGTGCTATGCTTAGAAATAGAACAAAGCCAAGGCACATGTTGGGTCACTGTCCCACTGTCAGACTTAGTATGATCCTTGGCATCGACCAAGTGATTGTGTATTCCAGGATTGTGTCCTAAGGGGGACTTCTGACATACAGGAGGAAAGGTTAAGCCTGTAAAAGTGAACTTTGTCATAGAATCATAGAGTGTTTGGGTTGGAAGAGTCCTTAAAGATCATCTAGTTCCATCCCCCTTGCCGTGGGCAGGGACACCTCCCACTAGACCAGGTTGCTCAAAGCCCCATCCAGCCTGGTCTTGAACACCTCCAGGGATCCACAACTTCTCTGGGTAACTCGTTCCAGGGTCTCATCATCCTTACAGTAAAGAATTTCTTCCTAATATCTAATCTAAATCTACTCTTTCAGTTTAAAACCATTACCCCTCGTCCTATCGCTACACTCCCTGACAAAGAGTCCCTTCCCATCTCTCCTGTAGGCCCCCTTCAGGTACTGGAAAGCCATTATAAGGTCTCCCTGGAGCCTTCTCTTCTCCACGTGGAACAACCCCAGCTCTCTCAGCCTGTCTTTGTAGGAGAGGCGCTCCAGCCACCCAGTTACCTCCGTTGCCCTCCTCTGGATCCATGATATGTGGTCCATTTTAATTTTCAGCATAGACATCTCCTGCAAAGCTCACCTGATGTGTCTGTGCTCACCTAACACACCTAGGTTACCAGAGAAGCTTAGGTTTGTGTCTGTGCTATTGAAATGCATATGCTTCTGTGGATGATTCCTGATCCTTGGGCCAAGTAAAGCACAGCATTTTGTCTCCACCCAAACCCTACTCAGATTTTTCTGTGAGATTAATAGTTGGAGTACTTAAAAAGAAGGGCAGGAGACAAATTAAGGATTTTGTAATATTGACTGTCAAGAGGTCCACACTTTGAACCTGATCCTCACAGTGCTTTAATTAGTGGTTTTGTACATTAGTAAGGCTGGGATGGTCAAAAATGTCATATTATGAAGCTAGTTACTTGTTGCAAAAGGGATTTTCTTAGGTCCTATGGCCTGTGGATATTGGTGGCTACTATCTGGTAGCTAATTGGCCTATGGAGGGGCATCCATCACACTCACATTTGCTGCCCAGACTTCTGGACCAATGTTATCAACACTTTATTTAACGTGTGTTAAATCAAGCCCTAGGCTTTCCATGACCTTCCTAAAATTGTGTTTGTCATCAGAGTTGTGTCTGTAAATCTTTATATGCTTATAGGCTGCTCTTCTGATAAATAATGTATTAAATGTTCTTTGAGTGTCCTATACATGCAATGCAACTGACATTCCTGGATTGTTTTTTTATATTCTCATTATTGTCATCCCTAAACATCTTTTTTTACTTGCTAATAAGACTTTTTCTCTCTCTCTTTTTTATTTTTTTTAGAACAAAGTAAAAAGAAATTCATGTTTCGTTAGACAGCATCCTCCTTAGCAGTTTTGTTAGAGAAACCATTCATTTCACAGAGGGACTAAAAAAGATTTTCACTTAAGTTTCAGTCCTGTAGAATGCAGAGGGAATATTTGGAGGAAGGAATACAGAGAAATTTGTACTGGTAGATCAACTCCGTTTAAAAATTAATTCTGCTGGGAACCCTTCAAAACAGTCATTTTGGAGAAAACAGAATGACATTGTAAGTGAAAGCCTATGCTTCCTTGAGTGTGGTAAATTAGAGTCAGATCCAACTACATGGTTCTGTTTCCACAAAATGTTTCCAAATAATTAAATATCACAGACATGATGCCAGAATACCATAGGAATAGTGCTCAGAAATCTACTGAGGTGTAGTGTAAATGAACACATGCATAATTCTTTTAATTGGTAAGTCATTCTAAAAACAGTGAAAGATCACAAAAAATGTAAGTCTGAGAAGGATATAATTTCTAAATTAATGTATCATGATATTCCTAACTCACTCATCTTCAGAGCAGACTAAATTCTTGGAAATTCTGAAATTGTAAAGACACGCTGTATTTTAGTCTTTGTCCCCAAAAGATGAAAAAGGTAATTTTTAACTGATTGGAAAGCAAATTCTCCATGACACTGTATGTATTCCAACTATGTAGCTTGAGTGCCAGTACAGGCCCAGAACCCACAGTCTCTCTTCTGTGATTACTCAAACTCTGTTGAAAGAGAAGTACTCAAACTTTGCAAAAATCCTCCTTGGTCTGAACAGGGGACGTGAAGGAATAAACTCCCTCTCTTTCTCCTAGATCAAAACGTTAAAGTGCTCAGAAAGTTATGCATCCTTGCAAAAGAGAAGTATGTAATGAAATTACTTATTTTAATTCTATATTACAGAAAAACATTCAAAAAATTATTATGAGGTACTGTTGACTCATTTAAAACATTATCATATGTATGGCAAAATAAAAACATCTAAAATAACTCAGTGAAACTCACACAGCTCATTTCAGAGAAACAAATACACACTTTATTCTCCTTTTCCTAATAATTTAATTTACTACCTGTAAGAGACAGCTGTGTATTCCTTCCAGCAAAATAGTGCTTTTGGATTGGGTAAATGAGCTGTAATAGAAAACTATGCTTAATCAGTTTTAAAAAAGCAAGCTATGTCTGGGATAGCTGGAGGTTCCAGACATTTCCATGTGGATGGCATTTCTCTGTCTTTGAACCTACTGATCAGAAAACCTTGGATAAAAATCCAAGATTTTTCAGCCTTCCTTGGCTACAAAAAATGCGGTGGTGGGTTTCTGGTTTCCACAGTTCTCTATGAAGGGCAGGTCCTGAATGAGAAATCAGCGTTGCTGAATCATCTGGCTGTAGTCACCCTACAGAGTCCATAAGGAGAGCAAGCGAGCGCTTCCTCCAGACTATTGATGCAAAGGGGCTGTCTCAGGTCTCTCCTGTTCAAAGACAGTTTGGCACAGCAAGCTCTCTCCAAAGGGTACTGAGGGATCCTGCAGAGCCCAGGACCCAGACTTACCCGGAGGGAAGTGGGGACCCCCAGGAGATGCCACAAGCCAACAGTTGTGGCAGCAGCACCACCACTGTGGCAAGGACTGGAGAGCAAAGGCCAGAGGAATGCTTTTACTTATTTTCCACCAAAGCCTGCAGCAAAAATACTGCTTGTTGGAGATGATAGGGAGAATGTGTGGGAGAGAAAATGAGAGATTATAAAGAAAATTGGGAAAAGGGAAGTCATGCGAGGAAGACAGACAGAGGGAGTAAACAAAAGCAAGTAGAATGAGAACAGAGAACAGCATGAGGTTAAAATAACCCCACACCAAAATAGTAAAAGAAAGGTGGTATACGTGTAAATGTATCAAATTTAGAAGACCAGCTACAGCTCAAACTCAGGAATTCAGTGTCAAACTTGACAACCCAGCACAGGAAATTAGCTGAGAGGACCATAAGTCCTCGTCCTCGACTTCACATTTCTAGAAGTTGGAAGCTTTCATCTGCTTCAGTGTTAGGTGTTCCTTCCCGGGGCCCTCACATAAACCTTAACCTTGGGCATCTGTTGTCCCACGGATTCCTCAGGACAAGTTCACACCAGGAAAGATCTGGCTGCTTTGTGAATGTTTTCTTTATTTCAAAACATAAGGATTTAACCATAGTCCACTGCTGCCTTAACTTGCACTAAGTGTAGCTCATCACGAGGGTCTGCTTTGATTCGGGGAATACCTCAGGTGGTTCATGATCATTTTAAGTCTGCCAAGTCTGGAGAAGCTGTACTGTACAGTAACTACAGAAACAAACACAGGGTAGGAGCTGTATGGTACAGTAAAGCTGCTGCAATTGGCTCTCCACAGTCATAACAACATTTCCCTGGCAGTGACACGCTCAGTATTGTGCTAGCAATATTTAGTACCATGGTGCATTTGTTAGTGTCTAATCATCAGAATCAGAGATGAGGTGTCAACAAGTATAAACTGGCATAAATCCAAAATTGGTTGACAAAACATAAACAAGTTTTATGGTTAGGTTGGTTATTAAACTATTCCTGGTGAATTTATGTATGCCATAAGACTTCACATCATCAGTACTCAAAGAAAGGGTGGGTACTCTTACAGGCCCTGACGACCTTCAAGACAAAATTTTTTGTATGCTACTTTTGATATTCCTAGTCTACCCTGGGCTACTCATCTCTTTTGCTGGACCTTGCATCCTTGACCTGTCTTTGAACTCTTGAACACTTCTGCTGAAGTGGGAATATCAACAAAGTGAACATTGGTATTTCCCCCATCAGTGCGGTCAATTCTAAAGCCAAACTTTTCCTCAAGCTTCCGTTTCGTGTTTTTTTTTAATGACAAAAGCTGAATGAAAAATCTTACCTTCTAGATGAACCAAGAATGCAATAGTTTTGGACTACACAGCTATTACTAACAGTGAAATTACATGTCTTTGTAAATTGTCTTTGGAGGCCAGGGCAGACAACCCAAATACTTTTGATAGATGGGAAGATGTGTTTGTCTTGCATAATATATTATCAAAAACGGCTCATTTTTAACTCTAGGTGGCTTTTAGACTGTATCATTATTTCATGTTTCCCAAATAGAAAATATGCACTTCAGGTTCATTTATTGTACCAAATACCTTGTTTTCTTCATCTTTCTGTATGTTTTTATATTGCCACAACTGGTGGTAAGCCCCTGCCTGTGGCAATTTAGGAATCACAGAATCATAAAATAGTTTGAGTTGCAAGGGACCTTCAGAGTTCATCTAGTCTTGACCCCCTACAAGCTCAGCTATACTAAAATGCTTCTAGACCTTTTCATTTTATATTCTCTGTGTTCTTAACTTCCTTTGACTTCAATATCTTTGTCTTATGTAACTGACTCAAAATTTTTTCCTGGCACCTGCTTTACATTATTTTGTCATTTTGCAGTTCAGTGCTCTGATGTTAGCCAGTTCTTATTTTAGATCATTTAAAACACACAAAAAAATTGTGTTACCTTACTAGAAACCTAGCTCTGCACCTGAGAAGTTTGTCACATTGAGGTTCTTGTTTGGGATGGAAGTGGTTAACACACTGCAAGTGTAGGAGGGGTGCATGCCCTGCTGAGTTCAAACTGTCCAAACTCTTGGTGAAAATCTAAAGCCAAGAACATTTTTTTCCTTTCCAGATATTGTTCAGCAATTGTCCTTTTCAGATTAGGAAAAATACTCTCTTTTCTTGGTTTCATTCTACTGACCATACAATTAACCTAGCTAGATAGTGTCTGGTTTTGATTAATAACTTCTTATTTTCTCACAGGGATGCATAATTTTATTTAGTTTCACAGTGTTGGTTGGATTTCCCTTGAAAATATCATTCTGAGTTTTTGAAGTCTTTCCAGAGGGAAGAAGGATGCATGTTGTCTTCACACATGCATTACATTACAGATATTCTTTCTGTGCCCTTTATTTCGTTACAAACTTCTGCGCACCAGCCAGTCTCCTTCAGTTCTGAAGAAGCACTTTGCTTTTATCTATCTTTTTCTCTTGTCCTTCCAGGAGGAGTTATTTTTTATAGAGGAAGAGTAAGCATCCACTCCCAAAACAATTTTTAGCCTGTTCTGTTAGTAAAGTATTAATGGATGTGGGAGAACAGTGCATAAATCTAATGCATCATGTGCATGTTACAGCTTATCCAGGTTAGGCTTGTTGCAATATTAGAAGCTTCAGCCTACATTGGATTTCAAATGGAATAAGTTATATCTTTGGCTAGGGACAGTGGACCATAGTTAAGATGAGACTTCTGAATTAGCACAAGTCATTTAAGGGAATAAATGTCTTCCTAGTCCAAATATTTTTGCGCAACTTTTTATATATATAGCCATATTTTAAACATAGTATGAGTAGGAATTATTTCATTAAAAACATAATAACAACAATATTTTTTCCTGCCAAAATCCAAGATTTTTTTTTCCTTTTCAGCTATTGTTTAGCACTTGCTGTTGACAGTCCTTTCCAGATTTGAAAAAATACTCTATTTTCTTGGTTTCATTCTACCGACCATACAATTAACCTACTTGGATAGTGTCTTTTTTTGATTAATAACTTCTTATTTTATCACACGGATGAGTAATTGTATTTATATAATGTTAATACAGACCAAAGATAATTAAAACTCTTTCATAATGATCATGATCCCAGCATTTAGATTTTAAAAAATATTTAGATTTTCAAGACTTTTTACAGTCCTTAAGAACTCAAATAGAACTTCTTCAAACATAGTGAAAATTAACCAGAAAATAATGATGATAATAGACCAATCTCCTCCTTTGAGTTTTTTACTCCTGGCAGTAGAAAAACTCCATTTTATTTTTTATGTTTGAAGTATTTATTTCAAATCAGGTTTAAGAACTTTTTAAATTGTCACTAGCATAAATTAAGAAAAAAGCCCACAAACACAATTGTTTTATTTCACTATACAAGAGCTGTAGAAACAAATTCACAGGCGGTGTCAGGTAACCATATTCTGTGGCATTAAATTTGTAATAATTGACTGTCAGATAGAGTGTCTAAATAAATATCGGCTAAATAAAGCATCTATACATTTTACTTCATTGCATTTCAGTTATGAAGAAAGGTATTTTTTTCCTCCAAATGACTTTGCTGCAGAAGAAAACTCAGTACCTTGACTTCTAGCATATAAAATCTCCATCTTTGAAAACTAGTTTTAGAGTAATTCAGGAGGAGGATGTTGTCAGCAGTGGCTCAGTGTTAATGGTAGTCAGTCTGTGGGAAAACTGTATTTTCTTTTGCTTTCCATGAAAAAGAATCAAGACTAGTGGTCAAACATACTTTTACCAGCTTAATGTATAGATATAAAAATGCCTTCTCTGATAACGTAACATTGGTAGATAATCTTGAAAACACAGTTGTTCAGACTGCATTGAGAGAAACACTCATAAATGAGTGTTTTGTCGTCAAAGGATCTGTGAAATTTCTCCTACTTTTAGAATCCGTTATGTCTGTTCCTTTTAAAATGAGTTAAGTCACTATTAACAAATTAATTTCTTTTTTTTCACTTATGCAGTTGAAGCTGGATCTGCTACTGGGTAGATGAGGCTGATAGTACTGCCAGAGGCAGGTCATGGAGCCTAAGTGCTGGGAATCAAATGTGCAAGTAGTCAGGAGACAAGCACAGAGTCAAAAGAAGTGGTGATTTAAGGGACTGAATTCTTCTCCCACCCAAATCATAAATCCTGTCTCAATCACTTTTGCTTGGGATCTCACACCAAGGTGGTGGGATTTTAAAATGTGTCTAGTGCTCTTTTTATAAGATTTTTATAAGATCATGTATAAAGTATCATTACAGGCACCTCACATTCTGCATCAAGTGTATGTATATTACACTAGAGTGTAATGCATACCTTATATTACTAATAAAAATACTAAGTAATATCATGTAAATATGTATTATACTATAGGTCTAACCAAATAAATATGCAGGATGTGTGCACATGTGGAATTAAAAAAAAAAAAAAAAAAAGAAAAAGTAATGATGCAAAGGAACTGCAGAACCTGTACCTTTTGAAGAAATCAGAGGCTCAGCATCTGGAAACCCCAAAGAACTGAGTCCTGAAAATAATTTCCTTGAAGTTAAATCAGACATATAGGCTAGAAGTCACTTCAGACTGATGGGAGATTAAATTTGGTTAAAGCAAGTTCAAGTTTAAAGCAAGAGAAGCTGGAAAGTAAGTTGAGGAGCAAGGGGCTTAGGATGTGGAATAAAGTAATAACACAGAAGTTTTGGGGTAACTTTTGAGAAAAGCTGATAAGGGAGATCAGGAGGTAACTCTTACAAGCTAAACCTGCAGCATAGAAATCTGTGGATTTTCAGAGGATTTGATGGTGGTGGATAAAAACATAGAAAGCAGACAATAAGCCATAAGGACTTCTCACAGAGGTGCTCTGTTACTCTGGGCTTATGCACATACAACCATGAAAGAGGGCAATCAATGTTAGTAGAAGAGAGTGTCATTATTCACACCATGGCTAGAAAGAGAATGAAATGTTGGACCAAACAGGCCATTTAGACTTGTAATCAACTAGAGCTGAGGAAACAGTCACCTCAAACCTTGGTAGCCACGTCTAAACTGAACTTGAATTCAAAGCAAAGTTTAAATCTCAGGAAAGGGCGTTCACACAGGGGAGACTTACATGACTTCTATTGAAATATCATTTTACAGCTGACTGCCTTCCCCCAGTCAAGCTTCTTTTGTAATGAACTTCCTTGGGATTCCTTCCTTCCTTGTGTCTTCTCAGAATAACATTAGCAGCTCCAGATATCTACCAAGTGTGCTAATGATGGTGACCCTACTGCCCCTGCCTGCCTTGCCAACCCTACCGCTAGCTCTTCCACCCCCCTCTTTGAGAGCGCCAAAGTGGGACCTCTCATTGTCAGAATGCTCTGCCATTCTCTGAACATTTCCTAAATTTGTTCTATTTAACTTATCACCGCTTTGATCGCTGAGCACACAGAGAAATGAGGCACAACGAATAGTTTCTTTATAGTGGTAGGAATATTATGTAGTAATTTTCTCCTGTGTGTCAGGAGAGTGCGAGTTTTACTCAAAGAGTTCTTAGAATCATAGGATCATAGAATGGTTGGAGTTGGAAGGGACCTTAGAGATCATTGAGTTCCAACCCCCCCTGCCATGGGCAGGGACACCTCCACTAGGACAGGTTGCTCAATGCTCCATCCAGCCTGGCCTTGAACACTTCCAGGGATGGGGCATCCACAACTTCCCTGGGCAACCTGTTCCAGTGTCTCACCACCCTCACAGTAAAGAATTTCTTCCTGATATCTAATCTAAATCTCCCCTCTTCCAATTTAAAACCATTACCCCTTGTCCTGTCCCTACACTTCCAGACAAAGAGTCCCTCTCCGGCTCTCCTATAGGCCCTCTTCAGATATTGCTAGGCTGCTATGAGGTCCCCCCGGAGCCTTCTCTTCTCCAGGCTGAACAGCCCCAGCTCTCTCAGCCTGTCTTCATAGGGGAGGTGCTCCAGCCCTCTGATCATCTTTGTGGCCCTCCGCTGAACCCGTTCCAACAGGTCCATGTCCTTCCTGTGTTGAGGACTCCAAAGCTGGACACAGTACTCCAGGTGGGGTCTCACGAGCGCAGAGTAGAGGGGTAGAATCACCTCCCTTGACCCGCTGGCCACATTTCTCTTGATGCAGCCCAGGACATGGTTGGCTTTCTGGGCTGCCAGTGCACATTGCCAGCTCATGTTGAGCTTCTCATCCACCAGCACCCCCAAGTCCTTCTCCTCAGGGCTGCTTTCTAGCCATTCTCTGCCCAACCTGTATTTGTGCCTGGGATTGCCACATCCCAGGTGCAGGACCCTGCACTTAGCTTGGTTGAACTTCATGCAGTTTGCACGAGCCCACCTCTTAAGCCTGTCCAGGTCCCTCTGGATGGCATCCCTTCCCTCCAGCATGTCAACCATGCCACTGAGCTTGGTGTTGTTAGCAAACTTGCTGAGGGTGCACTCTGTCCCACTGTCCATGTCTCCAACAAAGATGTTGAACATCTTTGGTCCCAGTACCAACCCCTGAGGAACACCACTCGTTACTGGCCACCAATTGGACATTGAACCATTGACCACAACTTTTTGAGTGCAGCCATCCAGCCAGTTCCTTATCCATGGAATGGTCCATCCATTGAACCCATGACTTTCCAATTTTGAGATCAGGATGTTGTGCAGGACAGTGTCAAATGCTTTGCATAAGTCCAGGTAGATGACATCTGTAATTCTTCCTGCAACCAAGTCAGTGATGACCACAAAATCTAAATGAGCATCTCTTCTGCATTTCATCTTTTTTTTATGTTTGAAGTAACTGTTTCTTTCAGCTTTCAGTAAGCTCACTGGCGTTCCTGGTGGCCCATGACTACCTACTTAAATCTGGCACTGTTCTAAGAGGATGAAGAAGTAACCAGTTCACACTTCTAACTTTCAGTTTCCACTGCCCAGGCACCATGAGACTTTTTCTCTAAAGATCCTAAAGATAGAGATTATTCTGAAAAAAGGGGTATGCACCTTGATACAGGAATATCAGTCTGTATAACAAGGAAGAAAGTAGCAGAAGAAGGATGGCATATGATTTTTTTTTCCTTTTGAGTACCTGGTAGCACATATATTTTTTGTACCCTTTGTCTCCTCCCCTGAATTCTTCTTGGACATGAGCTTCCACCCCAATATTTATGGTGTGCTACAGCTGTCTTTACACATGATAATGCCATGTATGCAGTTATCTGAAGAACAGTATTAGGGCTCCTTCCCAGGGACCAAGTGCTCTTCATCTTTGGTGCTTCCAGCTCTTCATCTTTGGTGCTTCCAGCTCTTGTGCAGCTTTAGTTTTGAACATAGATGTCCTCAGACACTTCGGAAGGTCTGAGCTGGTACTTCTCTGTTAATCGCATCACTTCTCACAGGCATGGATAATATGCACAGTGTACCCTGCTTCTTCAATTTCTGTGCAGCTTTCTTTCAACTGTTTCTGAAGATAGTTTAAGTCCTCATAAAAACACTCTTTGACATCAGTACTGGAGAAATTTATAGTGTCCTATGCCAAGGTAAAGTATAGCAGATGAACAGCCTACTCAAGTCATAAATGAGCTTATATGCAATAGAATATATGCACTAGAACTCATTAATTGGTAAATTTTCATACTGTAAGTGAGAGGAAAATAAGGTATTTTTTTTACACAAAATTGTTTGTACTGCTACATTTAACTAATTGAGTCTGTACGCTAGCACCACTGCCTATGTGGTGAAAAGGCATTCAACTTCATTACTGATTTTCTTTTTACTATTCTTTACTTAGTAACTCCCACTTCTTTTTTTTTTTTGCAGGGGAGTGTGGGGGAGCTGGTGGCAAGAAAGGCCACTTATCCTGCGAGAGCTTGTTAATGACTCCTAGAAACGTGTGCTCTTATTGGGGAAAAAGTGCTTTACCTATAGTCAATCCTACAGAAATGTGGGGTGAGGTCCCAAGACTGCAATACTTATTTTACATAAAACATTCAGTTGGTCTTTAAATAGCAGTCCCAGAAGCGCAAGGCATTTTATTATCCATTAAGTTACTTAGCATCCACTATATTTTTTTAAAAGTTATTTTCCCCAGAGGAGTTCCTAATAAATGGTATTCCAGCACAGAGGAAAAAGAGCAAAGTATCTACAGCAAATAATCTTCTGCTAAATTCAATCCTTATAATTTAGGAAGCATAGTAGATAGCAGCAGGAGTGCTGAGAAATCCATATGATACATCTCTAGATTTAGACTCTTTTCTGGACCTCTGTATGGGCAACATGGCAGAGGTTCTTTCTCTTCTTTATAAGAAGGGCAAATAAGTATTTTTATGTTTTTCCTGAATATTTCTATAGACAGTGTTCTTCTGTGTTGGTTGATAATGGGCAACTCCAGACGTAGGCATGCATGTGAGGGGGCAAAGTGGTTAGATACTCCTGGAGAACAGGACAAGGCAGACCAGAGGTACTGCACATGTGTTAGCTGTGCAGAATCCCCATGGAGAAACCTGCAGTAGAAGCTTACTACAAATGAAGGGGTTTGGCACCAGATTACGGACCTTAAAACCAAATGGACATCGTTCTGGTTACTACTGAAAAAAGAGGTGGGTGGAGGGGAGCTTAGTCACTTCTCGTATGTCTACCTGAAGAAATTACTTTCCTTATATGCCATATTTAGCTGAAAGGAGCCTTCTGCTTTGACTTGCCAGGCTCGCTGCATGGGCTGTCTGATAGTCATCCAGGTCAGGTTTCCCAAAAGAGGAGAAATTCAGTTTCACAAGGTTTGTTCTAAGGCCTAGATGAGATCAAAATTCTTATACTTTCTCTGATGAGGCAAACTTAATGTAATTAATGTGAAGAATAAAATATGAGAGTCGTTGTGTTCTGGAAACTAACAAAATGAGTTATTGGTTGTAACAGAGACATAGAGAAGGAAGCCTGAGCTTTACAAAATGAATTAAGTAAGGAGAAAATAAGAGCTTCTTCCAAAAGGAGAAGCTGGAACTTATGAAAACTGCATGTTCAGGGACAGGTTATGGCCTCAAAGTTAATATCACCTGTGACAGCATCTGGAGACTATCAGGCTTTTTATTCAGTTTTCTGAATAACTATTATCACTTTTTTAACCCTGTTGACTTTCTGCCATCCAGCTCACCAGTATGCCTAAATTTGCTTTAGTCATTAAAAGTGATAATATATTACAACAGATACACAGATACTGTGTCTGAAGGCATCCTCCAAATTACATGAAGTGCAGAGATAAAGTTGCATACTCCCACAATATTGATTAATTTTCTGGGGTTTGTGGTTGTTATTCTTAAAAATCATTATTTCTTCAGCAAAATTGCCAAATATGAAAAAGGGGTTCTGCTTCACTGTCCAGTTGTGAGTAATAATGCCTGTGTCGTCATATTCAAACCTAGATCAGATTTAGTTGTGCAGTGTGCTAAGGTGAAGTTCTCTGAGAACAGCCATTGTCATACTGGAGGGAGACTCCATGGTCATTCTTACCTTAGGCAGGTAAGAATTTCTCTGGAGACTGTTCAGGACTTGAGGGACAAAAAGGATTTATAGAAAGGTATTAACAAAGGTTCATGGTAGCTGAAGTATGCCGCTGGGCATGCTTCTCTGACTGATGATCTCCTTTTAAACTTTCTTATTCCCCTGTCTTCTTAAACTGGCTGATGCACAAAGGTCAGGGCATCTCTCTCCCTTTAGACTGCTACAAAGTCTAGCAAGAGGTGTCTTAAAAATTCCTGCAAATATGACAGAGAAGGGTTTTGGTCAGCTAGCTACTTATTTCAGCTCTCTGGAAAACTGTGGCAGGAGTCAGAAGAAGCAAGACTCCATCTCTAAATTAGAGAAGAAACTTTTGGTAGAAGGAATGACCTAAGTGTTGGTCTGCCTACCTGTGTAATGATGGCTAAAACTCAGAGATATGTAACCCTCCCCAAAGATCATGTCTGAAAATCTCTGATGGTGAGACTGAAAAGCAGGTATGTGACTGCATTGTTACTGCACAGTCAGCAGATTTCAGCCTAACCTCATTTAAAATCTGTTCTTTTTAAGCTTTGTGGACTGCAGCATGGGTCTCTAGAGTCACTACTCCATAATGAGAATATTAGTCTGTTTGTCTCAATAGGAGTGTTGGTTAGAATATTAGTCTGTTTGTTGGTTTTGTTTTTTGTTGTTTGTGTTTTTTTAGAAAAAAAAAAAAAAGAAAACAAAGTACTGCAGCAACTACCCTAAATGCTCTCAGCGAAGCAGAGCTGCGGTGCCTACCGTGACATGGAAGCTTTTGTCCTCCTTATTTTTTAAACACTTTGAGGTTAAAATGACTCAATTCAGCAGAGGCCACTTCCTTTCAGGTTAATTTCTTTATGACGCTACAAGAGGAATAACTTCCAGCTTCCAGCCACCCACAGAAGGTGCAGTGTAGTGCATCTGGTTTATGTGCTTTGTGTACACAGTGGCTGCTGTTTATATATTATTCACCAACATACTAAGTACAAAGGCAGATAGTTGCCATGTTTGATAGGCTAATTTTAAAGGTGGTTTGTTAGCAAACAAATCTTAGAAATAACGCAGAAAAACGCCCAAGTTTAGTAGCAGCCTCTCCCCCTCTGCCTGGGAGGAGCTGCTCGCCTCTTCAGCAAGAATTCAAATGAATTGAAAATTCCTTTAGAACTGACAGCCCGAGTGTAAGAATGATAAACGGCTTTGGCCTTGATAATTTTTATTAAGCACTAAATGTCACATTTAACCTGCATTACTGAAAGCAATTACCCATGTATCAACAGTCAAGCAGTGCAGAGCTAGATGCCTGAAGCAGCAGCATTATGCTCCATCTGGGAATAAGGATTTTCAATTAGAAGGCAAATAGCTGGAGAGGGGATCAAGTCCTCCAGTGGCTCCCAAAGGAGGTCTATGAGAAGCAAAGTCTTCATATCCAAGTAATCGCAGGCAATGTCAACAGAGCATTCCAAACCATCTGCTGCCAGAGTAGCGTTTACTTTATCAAATCTCAATATTTACAGAACACTGATCAGCTCGTGGGACCAGGATGGCTCACTGCCAGGGTGTTCTGGGAAATTCATTTTAAGGTGTGTTTCAGTAGGCTAATTAATTTACAAGCACCTGTTTCATCACTGGGAGCTGTTAGCACACCAGATGAGCTGCAGCAGGGGAAGGGGACTTTTTATCCCAGCTAAATTGATTTCAATTGATTTTCATTTACTGATGGCACAGTTGTAGTTTAATATGAGCATGGCCTAAAGTCTTCTTGTTTATTAACGTGTAAGACAGTTTAGATAGTTTATAATTTACAAATATACTTTGGCTCTAGGAGGTCTATGAGATTTTTTAAGTTAAATACAGCACACACCTTCCTACAGCAAGGTGTACTGCACACAGCCTATTCCACTTCAGTGAACTGGTGTTTTTTTTTCAATTCTGTTGTTTAAAAGAAAAAAAAATCCAGCTTTTTTGTTAAAAGATAGGCCTAATTCTTTTGAACTCGGTCATTCAGAAAGTCTCTGTAAAGGAAACATCATACTGTAAACTCTGTACCAAGCACAAGGAATCATGCCACCTAACCTCAAACTGCTCTGTCATGCTAGCCATTGAGGTTCCTCACCTCTGTCTCAGTTTTCTCCATCAATAAAGGGACTATAATAACTTCTTACACTACTATTTCACATCAGGGAGCCAATTCAGGATTAATTAGTTCATGTTTGACTGTCATTTTGGAAATGGAAAGTTCAGGATACTTCTAGTTAAGATGTGACAAGTGGCACAGAGGAGTGATTTGTAAAGCCAAATTATTCATTTTTGTTTCATTAGCACAGTGTTTGGAATTAGGGCTTTTTCCCTGGCTAGCTTCAGAGCTTCCACAGTCTCTGTGTGCTACCCCAGTAATGGCCCTGAGCTAAGGTATGTAGAAGTCTTCAAAGCAAGCTGGGCTTTTGAACATCATAGAATATTTTCACAACAAACTACTCAGACCTGAGTGATGACCAAGAAAGAATTACAAACATTATTTTGCTAAAATTTTAGAGTGATAAGTTTGAGAAAATAAATCAGAGAGTAACTTGAGAAGAACTTGCGTTAACAGAATAGGATAAGATTTAAGAGGCTTGTAAAGTCCTGGGACTCTTAGACTGCCTGTGAAGCTTTCATCAGATCTTTGTGTCCTTGAGTTGTCACTCTGTAAAATGAGGTTAATATCAGATGTCTCACCTGCCTTGTTTAGCATCTTTAAACTGGGCTTGGGGTGACTGTGTTTTGCCATGTGCTATCACAGCAATTTTCACCTTACTGCTCCAGTATTGGTTGGTTCCTCTTGACACTGCAGTAATAGAAAAAGGGAATAATGATAATTTTGTTATAGTAATGTCAAGATAACCTAACCCATATTGACTTCCTCTTGACACTCCTGTAAGTACAATTATTGTCCTTTTGAATTACTGGTCTAGATCTTCTTTATGCTATGGATGTATGGTGCCTATACGAGACAGAGGGAAGATCTCTTAAAGAAGGCAATTTAAATTAGCAGGAGAAAGCATAAATAGCTCAGGCAGCTGGAAGCTCAGCTTAAATAGGCTTAGACCAGAGATAAAGAATGTATTTTTTTTTCATTGTGGTAATTATCCACTAGTGAAAGGTTTATGGGGGTTTAGTAGATTGTAAGTCTTTAGATCAAAACTGGGTATCTTGCATATCTTTACTTGGGCCAAACAATGAAGGCCCTGATGAAGAAATCCTATGGCCTGCTGTGTGCTGAATAGGACAAGTATACTTGTTTTCAGTTTGCTTTTAACTTTAGGTTTGTGGCTCCCTGGTAAATTTAGAGCTACTTCTCCAGGGAACAAAAAAAAATAAAAATTTAAAAATAATCTCATATTATCTTAGGTAACAACCTGCACGTGTGAAGGAGTTGAGTCAGTCTCTGCTAAATGTTTTTTGAAGGTCCATGAATGGGGAAAACGTTTGGAATTACTGGTCTGGTGAATTAATGGTGATTTTTTTGCTTTAAAATTCATTTGACAGTTTTGTGTTTCATCCCTTGTAAAGCAGAAGAAAGTGCTGGGGTCTTCCTTGTGCCCTCCTGGTTAGAGTGTGCTCTGAGGGGTGCCTTGGGACTGCAGCACCCCTGGATTGTCCATGGCATTTCACAGGGTGATTGTGTCCTTGGCACAGGCACCTTCCTGCTGTGTCAGGAATTGCACCAAGGACCTTACAGGATACTTGGGATACTGTACAGTCTTGTTTTCCACTGAGTGATTGCAGGATTGCCACAGCTATTTAGCATATCACGGAATCACAGAATTGTCAGAGTTGGAAGGGACCTCTAGAGATCATCTAGTCCAACTCCCCTGCCAAAGCAGGATTGCCCAGAGCACATCACTCAGGACTGCATCCAGGCGGGGCTTGAAAATCTCCAGAGAAGGGGATTCCACCACCTCCCTGGGCAGCCTGTTCCAGGGCTCTGTCACCCTCACTGTAAAGTTTTTTCTCATATTTGAATGGTATTCCTCTCTAAGAATATGCAACACTGTTGCACTAGAATATTCATTTTTATTTATTTATGTAACTATATCTTGTGGTCATGAAAGTTTTCTTTCAGTGTAAAATGGTTTAATTTGTTTAAAATTTGCTCCTTCTGTGGTCCAGTCTGACACACTTCATGTCTTTGGGTTCGGTTTGACAGGAAAGAGCTTATTTCCAGCCTTTGTATTTCTTATCCATTGGCTGGAGGGGTTACTCTAAAAGCATGATTTAAAGTGAAGACTTTATAAGTTAGCCTGTTTATATATTGATGCTGGGGGAAAATAAAGGTTTGGAAACACTTGCAGAAGGAGGAAAGCTTTCTATGAGTATCTACAATTTTGAACATTATGATTATCACAAAGTCATGATCTAATTCAGTTTCTAATATTAAAAACAGTGTGTTAAAATTTATTTGTCTCTTATCTTCATGTGTGGAGAAATGGGTGGGGAGCGGATTTTACTGGCGTTTTTTTGTGGTGTGGTTTGGGCTTTTTTCTGTGAGACATGCCATTTTTTTTTCATCTCAAAGGCTGTTTGACCACAGTAGTATCTGTGTCTGAGGTGTTAACTTCATACAGAAAATGAAGAAAATTTAATAATGTCACAAAGCTTGGAGAGGGGTCTTTAATTTGTTCAGTATCTGAGATAAAGGTAGTTGAGCATGATCACAAATTTGTTGCTTGTAGTGTATTGTCAAAGTGCTTGGATTGATGCAAAAATGTAGCATTTCTCGCTTCAAGGAATAACCTTAGTCCAATTTTTTAAAAATTTGTCCACATTCTATTTCTAATTTTCAGAGGACACATTCATCAAAAATTTCAACATTTTAAGGAGGAAAAATAAATTGTTTAAAAATGGGAAAGCTGTAGCTTTTCAAGACAGGTGGGATTTGCTTTGACTTTTCAAATCAGAAAAAATATCTTTGAAGTAATCATAGAATCATAGAATCATCTAGGTTAGAAGAGACCCTTGGGATCGAGTCCAACCATCTACCCTACTCTACAAAGTCCTCCCCTACACCACATCCCTCAGCACCGCATCTAATCATCTCTTAAATCGCAGTGGTTGTTATAAAGTCACGTAGTGTTTACTTAAGAGGATCTTTTTCTTTCCAAATTCTTCCAAATTTAGTGAAAAATAATTATTTATTTCATAAATAGAGGGTGCAGTGAATAACATGAATATCACTTCAGCTTAGCCTGAAGTGATAAAAATGGCAGCAACTCACAGAATGGTAGGGTGATAGGTAGACGCTGTTAGCGCCCCCTTAGAAGTAATGCAACTACATAGCAGAAGATAGACTGAAAATCCCATTTATTCCCTCAAAAGCCTGATAGTACCCTGTCACTACAGTCATGGGTTTGTACCAGGTACTTTTGATAAGCAGACTAACCTGATGATTCCCCTGCACTGTCAGTTGTGCCACTTTATTCCTAGTTTGCTTGCAGTGGGACAAGTGGTTTATTTGCTAATGAAACTCAACAAATCTTTAAAATGTTGCAGTTTGAGCAGAGCTGATTGGCAGCTGTGGGAACAAAGTTCTGTATTTGCTCAGGGTTGCTGTTTATTGTGGTGGAGGTTTGTTCCTTGTAATGAAGAAAATACATACCTACTCGTGAAGTCCTGGATTTAGTGTGACCATTGAGTTGTTCCACAGAAGCCACCGAAAAGCTCTAAGTGCTACATATAGAAGACTGGCTCCATTCTCCTCTGTGACCTAGAGGTGAAAGGATCTATATTTAACTTTTAACAGGGTCTGTAATTAATTCGCTCCCCAGCCCCATCGTTTGCTTTATCATTCTACTTCAGCACCCTCTCACAGCCTGGCTTCTAGCGTGCTCTCACAAGGGTGATTCAGCATACTGAATCAGTAATTTTATTGCTGGTAGTTCTGTTTTCTTTAATGGGATTTGTTTTACTTTGCAATATTACTTTAAGCTCTGATCTGTTGTAGGATAAAGATGTTATTATGACAGTGTTAGCTTCTCTGTAAATTACAGTGCCTTGAGGATTGCATTTTGAGACTTCATGTAAACACTTTGCAGAGCTAATAACACAGATACCATATGTA
This sequence comes from Tringa tobata, assembly GCA_033628505.1. Taxonomy (NCBI): domain Eukaryota; kingdom Metazoa; phylum Chordata; class Aves; order Charadriiformes; family Scolopacidae; genus Tringa; species Tringa tobata. Next base: position 5,696,263 of record JAHREE010000279.1, on the reverse strand, counting down.
AAGCTTGAAAAATATTTAAATAGGGCACATTTGAAGGAATAAAACAATCAAAAGGCTTTTTGGGGAATAATGAAGATTACACTGAATTGTTTAAACTCAATGTACAGCTTTTAAAATATAACCCATATATCATCCATTTTCCCTCTTCTTCCTGCTTAGCTACAATTTTTTTGAACTATTGGAATATGTTTTCAGCAGAATTCCTTTACAGTAATTGACGAGATCTCTGGGATAATGTCTTTGGAACAACAACCTTTCATTTAATGTAACAATCATTAGTCATTTTTGTTAACAGTCTTGACTAGAAAAAAAAACAGTTGTTACAAAAATGAAAAGCTAGCTGCTTAGACAGAAATGCATCACTTTCTGTGATGGCAGTAACATTGCTTGGATGTTTTGGTTGACTCCAAGCAGGGTTTTTTTAATCCCTTTGCAAGCAAAATAGCTGTAAGGATGCAGTTGGTAGTTTGAGTCACAGAGGAACTGCAGCCATCAAGGTCTGCTACTAATGTAATATTTTCAATATAAGACTTTCTGTGGAGACTGAAACACAAGCCTAGCCTATGATCAAAACTGAGTATTTGTTATTTCATTTTTCTTGAAATTCTTGTTCCATACTATAGTTTGAACATTGTTCCTTTCCTTTCCTTTCCTTTCCTTTCCTTTCCTTTCCTTTCCTTTCCTTTCCTTTCCTTTCCTTTCCTTTCCTTTCCTTTCC
>JAHREE010000279.1:5611009-5695145 GCA_033628505.1 Tringa tobata | reverse complement strand
GAGGAGTTAATTCTGAAGTTAATTGTGCTACTCGTTTGAGTAAGTGCCACTCTCTCCAGGTGCCAGCACCAGCAGGTCCTGGTACTGCACCTCTAAGGAAAAGCCACCCAGCCGTTGGTGATAAATCACTTGCACATCATTTTGGTGACCCTCTCGGAGCACTGTTAGTTAAATCCACCTCCCCACATCTCCCTCTTCCTTCTCTCTGCTCCCAAGCCCATTTTGTGCTGTCAAGGAATCTGAAGACTTGGAACTAGGGCCTGAATCATCAGAAAATGGCACGTACTGCGTTACTGTCCTTCTCCAGCGTGAGGCTGAATGACTCTGTGGTTTCCTATATAAAAAGTGTCTTTTGTGAGATTGCCTCTTTGTTTAAACAAAAAGAGAGAGAGGGAGAGAATGAAATATACTATGGAATACTCAAGCAGATGCTTGGCATTATATTAACACATGTATTATGGCGTATCATGTAATGGTACACTGTGGGGAATAGTAATGAATAGTTTGGAGCACAATAATGTGCATTGTTGATGTTTGTTAAAATAAAGATATTCAATTTATAATAAAAGGGATTAAAAGCTTAATTCATGACTATGTTAATATTTGTCTGCAAGTACACAGATAAATGGTAACGTACCTTATCACATTAAACACCTGCACGTACAAGTTCCTCTGCTGAGATCTCCATGGGATTGTATGTTTTACAGAGCTTAAACTTTCATTTCCCAAAATAATGATATCATTCATTTACAGATATAGATAGGCTCTTCTTACTCAAACTCTATCCTGAAATGAGAATTGTTACTTCAACTACAAAAATGTGGGATTAATTACCACAGTGATTGCCTGCTGCATCATCTGATGGCATTTGTATATAGAATTTATATATTTTGCAACAATCTGATTGCCTGACAGAAGTGAATTAAGACTTTCTAAAATACACTGCTGTTAAAGGTAAATGATACCTCCAACACGGATGTGATGAGCCAGGTGGTGGTGGCAAACAGATCTCATCTTAACACAGATCTCCCAGTGTCTTCCCCGTATTTCCCACATGCCATCCTCTGCGAGAAACAGAAAAGAATGTGCATTTGTGGAGAAAATGCATAATTAAGGAGGGTGATTGATGTCTGAACCATTTCATTCTTTAGCTCTGCTGTGCAAGTGTTTACAGGCATACTGGATGCCTGTGCAGTCTCAGTGTTTGCGCTTGGAAGCATCCAAAGGACAAAATGTCAGCAGAAGCACCCACCATATTCCCCACCATGAGAAACATCATCCAAAATAAAATGGCGGTAATTCAGACTCTCTATGTTCGCCAGCTTTGCTAAAAGTAGCATCAGAAGAGGCAAATGGTGCTGTGAAGGCAAGGCTAGAAGTGACACAGAACTGTCCTGAGCAAAGACATCAAATTGGGCACTTGGAAGGATTTGGCTGCATGAAGACAGTGCAAAGAAATCCTGTGGACACCAAACAGGGACTTCTTTCCAGAGTGTGGAAAATATTTCTGGAAAACAGAAGAGGCAGCCAGAGATCAAACATGGCTGGATATTTCCAGCTAAATGCTGTGTGAAAGACTGAGAGAGAGCTCATTTAAAAATAATATTTCAGGACTATATTTAAAAAAAAAAACAAACAGAAGTTTTTCTCTTATTCTTTAGGTGAAACCAGTATATCATGTAAGCACCAAACACAGTTGTAGCTGTTTATGAAATAAGCATTTTATTCACAGTTTTGGTGTGAAGCCATTTTGCAGGATCACCCAGGTTTAAGGCTGTATCACATAGTCAAAATATCCTGTGCAACACATGCACAGTAAACCTGCTTAAAATTCTTGACTCTCCTGTTTTGTCCTCTGCTCAAGCACGTTTCAGGGACAGGACATGGTTTCTAGTCCTCTCTTGAGTGTCTCGTGTCAGTTCTACAGAACCACGTCCTCACTCCCACCCTCTTCTTCCCCACACACACTTTTTTTGAGCTTGCCCTGCCAGGCATATTATTTAGCACATTCTTTATTGACTAACAGCTTAATAGCAAAGTGCAATTTATTAACCAGCTATCCCTTTTAGTACCTCTTTCATTGTTTTTTTTTATTCTGTAGTTACATTCCCAAGAAAAGGAATGTTTTGCATTTTAAAGTTTATTTTCAGCATGCAGCTTGATTGTTTGATGCTGCAGCGTGATGGAGAGTTTATGACCCTCTTGGCTGTGTCAGATGCGGTTGTCTCGTATATGGCTACAGAGTTGTGCTCAATGTTGTGCAGTAAAAATTAAGCCTAAGAGCATGGGTGTGTGTGTGCATGGCTTGTGTGAAGGCATCACCACCTTATGAAACAGGAGAACCAGGGAGTCTCTCATTTGAACACCATCTTGTACCTTCTGAAGTGGCTGTTCATAAAACATTTCTAAGGAACGCATTGGAACCGTATAAATGCATGCACTGGGAGACATTTAGCATAACCCAGGATATGTGAGACACCCACCTTGGGCTGGCAGATGCCAGCTGGAGCTGGTGGGAGGCTTTGCCTGTCTGGAAAAGTGGCAGGAGTCTGGGACTGAGAAATTTGAGAGTTTAGAGTCATGCCAGTCACCTGTATTCCAACAACTGCCTCTCACCCGTGGCATCCACCCATTAAATGGAGGAGTTAAAGAGTAATTTAATTTAATTAAACCTGCATTCCTACAAGTAGTGCAGCTAATGAAGCTCATTTTGCTATGGATTTGTGTACCCTGCCTATTCCTGTGCTCCCCATCCTCCCTCACTTCTGATTCAGAGATGGGTTAGTAAGGAGTCCCCCAGTGCCAACAATCTCTGTATCAGATTTGAAAGTTGGTTGACATTTTCCAGAGGGTTAGAAGGAACTGGGGAGGATAAGCAGGTATAGCCACAAAAGCAGGAAAGACAAAACCTAAAGGCTAACCTGGTCCAAGACCTTATCCTGTCCTCGCTAGTCATAATTCTTAATCTCTTTATTTTTTAACTGCCTCACAGAACAGAACATTTTCGTGTACTATAAGAAGAAATGTTCTTGTTAGGCCTCCATTTTGTATCTTAGATACATTTCAGCAAAACATATTGAGCTTCAATTTTTTGCATTCCCTCTCCAGTTCATGTTCCCCTCAACATTAATTCTTCTGCCTGTGCCTAGTTATGATAGACCTGCTCCCAACACCATTCTCAGTGGGACAATGCATTTAGGATCCTGAGTAAACCAGAAAATTGCTAAGAGTAACTAAGAAGCAAAAGACATTAATAAGTCTAAATTAAGCTCTGAGTCTTGCTACTGATACCTGTTTTTATCACAGGCCTGGATCTATTTGTAGATCCAGACATTAAAAAGTGCCCATCACCCAAGCACTAGTATACCACAAACAGACAGAAATCTGTTATTTCAGCACTGGCTCTTTAGACAAAGTGAGTGGACCCTCACGCTTCCCTGCACAGGGCAGCTGGCACAAAGCCGACTTACAACTGGGAAGTTGGGAAAAGGTTTGCTCTGTGCATTTTTAGGGGACCTATGTGCCTCAGAGCTGGCGGGCAGAGGGGCAAGACAACACAAAAACTGGCAGGGTGCAGAGGATGCTGTATCACCCTTAAAAAAAAGAGAGGTGTATTCGGGCTTCCTCCAGCCTCTGAGGGTCTTGGCTGCTGGTGGCTCCCTCCAAGGGGTTCTCACCACCAGCAAAGCAATGTATCATGTCACACAGTAATTTGGGATGACAAAACAAAATCACCTAGAGACAACATCATGGGAAGACAAGACTTTCCCTAAACTATGATGCCGAAAGTTATGAAGGCTATGAAGAACATCTTTGATCTGTTTGCTCCTGCATGCATGCTCCAAGCATGCAGGTACCCTATTAATACAAGTCTTTTGTCTAACTAGGGAAACACTACTGAAAACACTTGATTTAAACACATGAGTATCTGTCTCTGTTTCTTATGTATGTGGGAGATGGGACTAACAAAAATACCCCTGTTAAATATTAAGCCCTTACTACTCTACATGTGTAAGAGTTGATGGTTTTCCCAGTGGCTATATTTTCATAGGAAAACCTTTTTTTCATATCACTGTTCTGCAGAAATAAAATTGTGCACATTTATTTTTGGTTTTAGTTTACTTTGTCTTTTTGAAATATTTATTTTACCAATTCTGATTCGAAATCTTTGAGTAGAATGTCTCTTATTTATATGTGATAAATCGGGGGAATGAAAGAGGAGACATTTTCAACTCATATTGTTCTATAAAAAATTATATATGTTTCTGAGTGACATCATTTAAAAAAAAACTCTTAAAAAACTCCTTATTCATACTAGTATTTTAGATCTTTCCCTGAATGTATATTTTTAAAGATAACTACTGTATGTTTGGAGGAAGATCAGTTTCTTTTTTTCCCCCCTCTTATTTCTGCAGAATGACTTTCTTTTTAAACACTGGGACTTTTGTTATGTTAATCAGCCAGGGAACATTTCCAATTCAATTTTACCTGAGCGCTGGTCAGCTAGAGTTTCCTTTGTTTGATGTCCCTTGAGCCTTCCCTTGTCTTTTAAACTGTAATTTAGTTGGAGCTGCTGTCAATTTACTCCATCCATTACATTTACAGTGATATTCTAGACATTGTCTTCTATTCAGCCCCAGAGAAGTTCCTCGACCTAAACAAAATGTGCAGGGAAAAATCCTATAGAAACTGGGAAGTACAAGTGCAGAACTCCTGTTCGCCTATGTGCAATGCATGCATACAAATAAAATTCTTGTTACCTACCAAGATGATTGTTATTTTGTTTTTAATCTAACAGATCCTTATACTCAAGAGAGCTACCAAATGGTAATTAATTAGGATTTTCAATGAAGTGGACATGTCCCATACAACCAGGCAGCCAGCTTGCTCTCTGCTCTGCCATGCCTTTGTGGTAATGAAATTTTAAACCCTGCTACTTTTTAACTCCACGGAACAGCCCTTAACATTAAGAGGTGGATTTTTTTATCACAATTACCAGCTGTCATGGAGTTCAACAAATAGAGCAATTTTCTTGCCCTTAGTCCATATCAGCAAGTTCCTATGGCTTCGGTGCACCAGGTGGGAAATTGTTGCTTTGAGCAGTTGCTTTCTGTGGGACAGGAAGGGAAAAAGGCCCAGAAAAATGGTGTTAGAGCTGATTTTAACCATTGAGCTGCCTTGACTGAGGGTGATGCCAATGACTGTGGCAGCAGAAGGGGCAAGTATTGCCTACACAAGCTTCCACCTGTGCCTCTGAAAGCTTTTACCTAGAACTGGAGAGCTTAAAGGTAAAACACTGAAATATTATGCTCTTTCTTGTATCTCCCAAAAAGAAAACAAAAAAGGTGCAATTAAATGACAAATGTCAGACAGTAAAACTTCCAACCCATGGAAGAAAAGGGAGTAGGACTTTGAAAAGCTTGAAAGAGACAGAAACATGTGGAAGCGTGGCATGCATGTCCCTCTGTGGTTCTACAGGCACTATGAAGAGGCTGAACTACAAAGCTCCTCAGCCTGGCTGGGGTAGCTTTTAGAGCAGCCTGCCGTGCTAGCACGTGGTTCCCAGGCCTTGGCTGGGGGGTAGATGCTGTACTGGCAGCTGGATACTTTGGGGCAGATTCCTGAGAATCTTGAGGTCTGGGGTACATGTTGTGGCAGGGGCTAAAACCACTCCTCCAGCAGAGTGCTCTGCGAAACTCTTGCAATGGCATGACCTGGAGGTTTCTGTCCTTCTGAGGCCAGTCCGTTTGAGGGAGGATTGATCCATCCCCGAAAGGTCCACAGTCACTAAGAACAGGAGTCTCCCATTTCAAACAAAAGCCGTCTGGCCTGCTTCTGCAATGCCTGGTCAGCTGCAATTCCTCCTATGCTGAATTTGGTTCTAAAGATACAGAATAGGCTGGATGCTCCATTTATCTACATAATCTCCTGAACAAAAAGAGATGAGGCAGTTTCAGAAATGTCTCAATGTTTTGGGATATTCTGTTCAGAGTCTCTGCTTTTTCCATCTAATTTTATACACACACCTGTAGCCAGCTTTTCCCCTTGAGGATGGGCATTGGGAATGTCTCTAGGACAGTCATATAATGAAGCTGTCAATTTATTCATTTGCCACTAGTGCAAAGCTTAAAAATGGGAAGTGATCAATAGCTAATGACAGAACGTGTGGAGGAGCAGGAGCTGCCCGCCCTCTGCCAACAAACTTGACAAGGTTAGTGCTGTGGCAGCACACAGAGACTTGTACAGCTCTAACCTTCGTCAGATTTGCTTGTTGTAATTATCACGGGTCTTCCCCAGCATTTACCTTCCATCACTCACTCAGCACAAACAATTTTCAGATTGTTTTTCCATTATAAATTGTATTTGCTACCCAGATTTTACAAGGGACGAGTTATGGATTTCTTTTTCTGTCCCGTTGAGTTGGTTGTGTTTTTCCTTTTAATTATGCTGGGAGACGGTCTGTGTGCTTGCTTTAATTGCATTCAGTCTCACCGACTGATATCCTGATGTTCTGTACATGCTGCATATTTGAGCCACATGTATGGATTTGCATATCACTCTACGTACAATCAATGAACCTTGTTTTAAAAGCCACTACGAAAGGAGAGATCAGTTTCTGCAGACTGTGATTCCCTGCATAGGACAGCTCACGTACCGCAATGCCGAAGCTGAGCAGTAGGGTCTCAGGGAGACCCTTTGGCCGAGGTGACCTGGGAGGTTCCCAGCACCCACAGTCCTTGCTGCAGGGAGCCTGTCTGCAAGCTCAGGCAATCATCCATCCACCTCTGGTGTGACTGGGACGGCTTCTGCAACCAGGACACCCAAAAGCATAGTCAGGCCTAAACTTAGTTCATGGGAATTTTGTGATTGACTTTTTGGCTGAGCCAGGGTTTAGCTGTTATTTTCAAGGGAAGCTGATTCTGGTGTTGTCTGATGCTTACTGTTTGAGCCTGGCTTTGGTTACTGCCTGTGCTGAATGTATCTTTTAAAATTGCTTATTTTCTGATGGCTGTGTTAAACAGTGCAGGCTAGTTAGTTACAGGGAACAGTTACTTGTATGTGGAAAGTAATTGGTTCCGCACCAAAGAAATGATTTGTTTCTATTCCACCGTTTATCTGGGCTGTAAAGTATAGTAATTATTCTATTCCCTCACAGCATAGTTTGTGATATAAATACATGCTGGATATATGTGTTTCTTAACAAAAACATTTAAATATATTTTGTCTTGTCTGTTGCTTACAAAAGCATCAAGAAGGTTGGGGGTTTTTATCTTTCAAAGCTGAAAGTTCCAGCAAAATTTATGTAGCAAGGAAAAAACTGCTACAAAATGCCCAATTATAACAAGAAGAATTATAATATAACCGGCTTATGGTTATATCTTAAATAATGCTGATTTTTAATCTAGGTGAACTGAGAAATATGAATGCTGCTTGTGTACCAAACTTTAAATAAAGGAAAAGGACATGCAGCAAGAGCCTTAAGTACTGCGTACTATGTAGCATGCCTGCAAAGCAAGTTGTGTGAATATTGATTGGGTTATATTGATTGGGTGGCCTACGCAGAAAAATCAGGGGAAAAAAATCAGGTTTTATGTTAGTACAGAAGGAAGATCTGTTAGACTTCCTGGAGAGAGGGGAAAGTTATCTTTGGTGAAACAAACATTTTAGTGCACCTTGCTGATTTTGGCAAGATGTCTTTTTTTCCCCTTTTAAAAACAATTCAAGCTGATTTCATAATGAAGATTGTTAAAAAAAAAATAAAAATCTGTTGAGATTAGTTTTCTCTCCATTGTTCTGTTTGAAGTTGTTTGTTGAATTTGACCCAAACTGATGGCAATGACATCATTTCTCTGGCAAGTTCTGCTCGGCTCTCTTTGTAACTAAGTCAATGACTTTCTGTACCAGACTTCCATGGTCACCCACTGGGATCATAAGCTGGGAAGAGGCAGCTACAGCGGCACCAGAGAAGTAGGGAACAGGCTGTGATGAAGGATGGTGATCAAACCACTCCTGGTAAATGCCAGGCACTGAGGGCTGCTCATGGAGACTAATCTCTGACTTTGCCCTTGTGTTGCTCTTGTCCTCTTCTACAGCTGCTTCTTTATCCTGCCAGCAGTCCTTTCTTTATCATTTGTATAATTAACATATTTTAATTAGGGCTATTTCCCTCCTTCTAGCCTTGCTGAGTTGATATTATCCCAATATTGCTTTTTCTAGCATTCCTTCTAGCCTTCATCTCAATACTCCTGTCGCTGCCAGCAATGAAGAAACGCTGGATTTAACTGGAGTGATGTGTCTTGGTGCATCCCAGAATCCTCTTCTCTTAATCATATAGAGATAGTCTGGATAGTATATTAGTATACTGGACCGTCTGCCCTCTCACTATGTGCCAGGCTTGTATTTGGTGCAGACCACAGTGTTGAGAGAGAAAGGATAATTTGTGTTTATCAGGCAGTGGTTCATAGGATAAAATAGCCCTGAGATGCATTTAGGCCTGTAAACTCTTGCATTTCTCAATTCATATTTAAGGACAGTCATCCAGACTCATTCAGGACATCCTTGAGTGTGTTATTACAGTTGATTTAGTGTCAAACGTTTGGTTTTCAAGTAACGAAAGCATTCTGGAAATCATCTGTTTCTTATCATGAATGCACGGGACTTTTTAGTTTCACTGTAACTGAATTTAAACAACAATTCTTCCTGTCTGATTTTTTGTAATTTGACAAGGGTTTGGAAAACCTGATGCAGTTCAGAAAATAAAGAAATTCCTGTTCAACGGACCAACCGAAACATACAAAACAGCTGAATTTCTACCTAGTGCACATCTAAATGTATTCTCTGTCAGAAAATAGCAATTATTGAACACATCATGTACAATGACATCAGGGAGCAAAATGTTCCTCATGCTGCCCAATGGACCATGCTGGAACACCTGTTTCATATCATGAAACCATTTATAATTACTACCAAAGAAGTGAGAGCTGAAATGGCATCATTAAATCTAATTCTGCCACTCATGTCTTTGTTGAAAAACTCCCCAAGGGGGGGAAGGGAGGAGAAATAACACATATTCAAAACACATTTCACTCATTTTCCAGTGTGTTAAGTCTTTGAGTCATAGAAACAAACAAATATTGATGCTATGTGTAGTCTTAGAGTTGATAGTTACTTCCATGACTCTACACTGACAAATAGTCATTGAATACCCTTCCTCACCCCACCCCCCAAGAACATGATGAGACAGTGGTACTTTCAAACAACCTCACCTTGTTCTATTACCTGTCTTAGACTCTACTCCCTGTAAAAAGCATGTGTTGTGCTTTTTTACTTGTTTCTATGTCAGTAAGTAGTTTTAAAGCAGTAAGCCTCTTTTGCACTTTTTTATATTCTTTTGTGCTCTAGGGTAGTCAAATAGCCCTTATAGTAAGGGCTTTGCCTATAACTAGATAGGGTTTGTGCCTCAGGCTTTCATGCTGCAGCCTGGCCAAGGGAAGCCATGCACTCAGAAAAACTATGCTTTGCTATTGCATTTCATCAAATTTTGGCTTGAGTGCAAACACCACTGGAAATTCAATATTTAAAAAAAAAAAAAAAAAAGATGGTATAAGTGGCACGGAGGGGAATATAGGTAGCAATGAAGCAGGGACAGATATGCAATCCTGTGGAGCCATCTGGTACCTCTGCCCACATTAAAATAGCAAGGTATGGTCTGAGATGCTGTGTTTGAAGACAAGGCCTGTTACAACTGTCCTGGATGTACAGAAGTCATTTTTGCCTAGGGTACATCACCCTCTTACCTCTAGTTCAGAAAGAACTAACTTCCCACTGACTGCAAAATGTACTTCAAAGTACCTGCCCTGATTATTTGAAACTGTCCATGGGAATTGCCTAGAGTGAGCTATTCCTCCAGCCATTATCGCAAGACATCCTACTCTCAATATATTTTAACTGGGCAGAAGGAGGATGCTTAAGCACAGGCCACATGTTCATGGCTTAGGACTATGGTACTTCCCTCCCAAACAGTAACAAACATCTCACCACTTCTACAACTGACTGACAAAGTCACTGCTTTCAAAGGATTTTGATCCTATTATTTCTGTGAAGAAGAGAATGTACAGATTTTGTCCTGTACATTAAAGAAGTGCTAAAATACCACAACGGTAAAAGCATGTGTTGTATCTTGACAAGAAAGAGATGATGCACAGCTATAAATGGGGTGAATTTGACATGACTGGAAGAGGGGAGTCAACAGAAGGTTTCCAAATGATTGATGGCGTCCCCGTTGTAGGCTAAACCCACCATTCTAGCAAATGCCAAGAAAGCTAGGAAAAAGACATTATTAAAGCTCAGTGACAGACTTGGAAGAGAGCTTTAGGGTCGTGTCGATGGCTGAGTTTTTAAATCTAAAATTACATGGACAACAGAATCCAAAATGAAGATGGATTCCACATGGCAGAAAGGCCAGTGATACTATGGACAGACATGACATTTCAGAGGATTCTGAGTGATAATTTTGGAGTTAATTTGTTTATTTTGTTCAATATTTACTGTTTACACTGTGTTATATGTTTCTGATTTGTCTTTGGGTGGTTTCCAGTGGTAGAAATCTTGTTCTGATATTGTGCTGGCTGTAGCCTTCATGCTGGGGTAACTAGGGCTGTTGGTTAATAATACGGCTTTGCCTCCTAAATTCTTCACTGAATCCTAAAAAGACTAATTGAAACTCTTTCTAATTCTGCTGTTTAATTATTGAAATTATCATTAATTTAATTGAAACAATTATTGTCACTGATAGCAAAGGTCATGTGCGCAACCGCTAGCTATTTTCTTGCTAGGGAAGGTGGTCACCAGTTTTCTTTCCCTTAGAACAAATCCTAGTATGATGAAACAGAAGGGAAAAAAGTGACGAGTCTCACTGCCACCAAGGAAAGAACATTAAGAGCTGAATTTTCTCTTGTCACTGTCTTTCTGTAGACTTCTAAAGCTCTACTACTGGCTCAGTTATCTTATGGCAGTGCATGGTCCTGTTACCGTCACACCAGTATGGGGGCAGATACAGACAACCACATGCTGATGTACGTGAACCAATGCCAGGTTTAAAGCAGTGCAGATATTTTAGTGGCTTTGCCTGGACCAGAATGGCTATGTTGCCTTGAACTGGTGTGTGATCTTGTCTTGCTGGCAAGGAATTTCATTTTAGTTTGGCTCAGGAGCATGCTTTTGAAACCATCACCCTTTTGACTCCACGTAATGCACTGCAGTTCCTGTTGCAGAGCAGTCTCCTAGCAGGTGAATTTGATTCTTTTTAGGTGAAATTAAGCTGGAAGAAGCATTCTTGGAGTCACTTAATGAACTCTGACCACTAACAGGCATACTGCCTCTGGGAACAAAACAGCGCCAGTCTGAAATAAAACACCTGAAGAGTGCAGGCTTCAGGTGTCCTGCACCAACTGCTTCCCCTTACAAATCTTCACCCACTGGGCCACTACTTGCTAAAAATAATCTCAGTTTATATGATCAGCAGGGCAAGGGGCAACAGATGGGTTACTTCTGTAAAGGTGTCACTCTCACAGTTTGTTTAGTAAAGTACTACCTTGGCCACACCGACACCGTTGCAGTTCAGCTGCCTATTGTGTTTTTATAGCTGTATTTGGTACAAAACAGATGAGTATTTTACAGTTGTGTGCATGTATGTATGTGTGTTTGTACATGTATACAAACATACACAAACGTACTGCTTGGATGTTTTATAACGTAAGGTAATGTAGTAGATTTTTAATCAGAGCATCCCTTTGTCATAATGCAAAACTAATTGTGTTGTTGTGTGCTGGAGGTCAAAGTTGTTATAATAAAACATCCATCCTGGAGCTTTTTAGAGGAACCTGTTTAAAAAGGTTAAAGTGGGTAATTATCACAACCCTAATTTACAACTACTTGGCAATAAGAGTTGCTTTTCAATGAACCATTTATTCATGATCTGCTGCTTCACACTGCAGGATTCTTCTTGACTAGGTTAGAAAATGTAATTAATAAATGATAGGATTATTTATGGTTCATGGTGCCAGATTGGGAAATACAATGATATACAAAATGAGCTAAAAATTATTCTTACAAGCAGCATCTTGGTTTTTAATCCATGGATTGGATTGTCACATTACTTGATATGGTGTGGTGAACTCCTGATGGTATTCATAGGACATTATTTTGTTTGTCATCCTAGCTCTTCTGTGTGCCAATAAAAATGGACATGCTCCTTTGAGAACAGAGTTAATGAACGCTGACATGTTAATCTTTCTCTAGTTGAGGTAGGGTGGCATTTGTGTTTCTGCTTAGTTTGACTGTATTAGTGATTATCTCAAGCCCCTAGTGGAAAGTGGAAGATGGTTATATTTCATAATCATAAAGTGGTCCTCGAGAATTTATTCCAGTAATACTAGTTACGGAAGCATGCCTGCTAAATACAAACAGGTTTTCTCAGTTTCATGTTACAAAAAATATAATAAAATGGGATGATGTCAGCTCTAATGCTTTTATTCATGGGCAAAGTGTCTGGACATGTGTGACTGAAGTTGAAATTTTGCTATGACCTTCAAATCCTGTAGGATCCAGAACTAAGAGGAAAAGCATCCTGAGTGGTAACATTTTATATTATTATTGCCATTAATTATTGCTTGGGTAAGAAGTTTTCACAAGGAGAAAAATATTTTATACCCTTGTTTTTACACAGTCCTGTAGAAAACTGGCAAAAAATCTAAATCTGAGGCACATTGGCTGTCTGCTATGCTTTCTACTGATAACATACTGGAGCTAATCAACAAAAATCTAGGCGTTAGCTCAAAGTTGAAATTTACTGCAGACCAATTCAGTTTCCAGTTTATTCTCAGTTCACATCCCCTTTAAAATGCTTTTCTATAATGATTAGGATTTCCAACAGTGATTGTGATGTAGTTGGTACTTCCAAAAGCGACCTACTAAGAGAATTAAAAAATGCTGTTAAGTTTTGATAATGATTTGAATCCCATGGCTTTAGAATTTCAAATGGCAAGTATCGTTAGGTATGAGAATAATGGATGAAACCCAGGGGATTTACAGAATCACAGAAGGGTTGAGGTTGGAGGGCACCTCTGGAGGTCACCCAGTCCAGCCCCCCTGCTCAAGCAGGGTCAGCTACAGCAGGTTGCCCAGGACCACATCCAGATGGTTTTTGAATTTCTCCAAAGATGGATATTCCTCAACATCTCTGGGCAACCTCTTCCAGGGCAAATCTAATACAGATTTAATTGCTGTAACAACATTTAGTTTTAAGTCTGGGTAAACTTAAGCTTTTCTTTATGTGCATTTGCATAGAGATGCATATGTAAAACAGCATTGGGATTTGATTTTTGTTCTTAGACTGAGATCTATTTATTGCAGTGTTACTGGTTATAGTTCTAGACACTAATTTAGGCTCAGGTGCTGTTTCCTCTGTTGGAAGCAATGGTGCCTGCATTTACTACTAAGTTTTCTCTGATTGTGTTTTAGACTAAATGTATAACTTGAAATGCAAAATGGGTGCTTGAATTTTTGCATAAATTTATATTAGAAAATAAGAGAAAGTTTGTAAAGGTTTCAAAATGAAGGCAAAACAACTAAACTTGATGAAATGGGGAAAATATCTTGCTTTTTTTCTTTAGGATCTGAAAATTTTGCAAAATGGAAACACAGGATGTGTTAATATGTTCCCCACCCTACATACCTTTATACTGTCTTTCTCTGTGTGTGTACGAACAAGAACCTTTGAGATGTTTGAATCCATCTCATTCAAAGCCTCAGGCACTGCAACTGATAAATAGCATGTTTATTATATTGCCCTAAACCTGTGGCAGCTCTGCTGGTCTGCAGCTTCTATTGCAAGTCTTTATGAGAGGAATATACATATTAAAATATTATTGCTGTGGAAAACAAAAAACTTCCCTCTCTAAAACATCAAAAGGGAATATTTGGGCAACCTCTGAAGAGACATACCAGACTGCTGGCCTTTTCATCGCTTTACTGGTAGTATTCCCTATTGTTTCTTTCCTTGCAAAATTGTATTATTTTCAACATTCACCAAAACTCTCTCATGTGCTCCTGTTTGAGTTTCTTTGCTGTTTCTGTAATGTTTCAAGCAGGCATAGTTATGAGGAAAACTTACATTTTCTTTCTTGCTTGTACCTGATTTTATTTTGGTTTTTCTTTTGAAATGACTCAGTTTATGAGAAATTAATCCAAGCACCTTGAATTAGCTCTTCTGGATACATATATAGCTCTAATTTTCCCTGCTAGAAAGAACTAGAAAGACTGTTGTTCTTCTAACTTATCCTCCCAGGTTAAAAGGAGGAGCAATAAGGAAGATATCAAAGAAGAAAGTTGTGATTATTTTTTCCTTGTAACTATTTGGGATAGAAGAAGCCCCTATATTTGAAAAAAAAAGGGGCAGCATATGAGGGAAAGTGTCTCCACTTTTCCAAACAAAATGAAGTGCTGGTCTTTCTTCAGATATCTTCTATTTCTTCCTACATTTCATAAAGAGGAAGGTGAAGATCCTATAGAAAGTATGAAGATGTATGCAAGTCATTTTGCATAGGAATTGTCAAATTAATATTCTTGAGGTGAGCTTTGTTTGAATGACATTCAGCCAATATCTGGGCTGTGAAGAACAGTGGTATTTTTCCTGTTTGGTTATATGTATGATTCAATTCAACCTTTCGTGTATTTTATTTTTACTATATATTTGTGACTGACAGCGGGTCAAAAACCTTAGACATTCAGCAATTTCTGCCTCAATATTGTGTTCTCTTCTTATGTGTCCAAGGTTTTAAATCATTCTGCTCCATTCACCCATAAAATAAAATCTCTTTATGTGCAGTTACCTGAGGTCCCTTGCTATCTTTGCGTTGCTTCCAGCATTTCTACATAAACACCTGAGGAACTTTTCTCTTTGTAACCTTATTTCTGTCAGGATATTTTTCTTTTTTAGCTCCATTTTCTTATTTCTAATTTAGTTTGCCTCAGCTCAGCTTGCCTATTCCCCTGTGTGGCTGCATGAGGAAGAGGTAGTCTAATGTTATTTTTAGTGGTGGATGAATAGTCTTCTATTTTTAATCAGACAGTTTTCATGTTCCATTTCAGGAGTGGACTAATGCATCCTCTCATAAATACATGAATTCCTCCTCCCTCATCCCTGTACACACACACCTGCATAAGTGTCAATTTAGGCAAGTCATGTGGCCTAAAATTTCAAAAGATATTAGATGATTTAAACCAGCCTATTCTTTGGAAATTGCAGGGCATTCGTCCTTTGGTAGATCAATGCAGTGATCAAAATCACTAGTCACCTCTGAAAATTAGGCCAAAAGATGCCATTTTTGAAGCAGAAGGGAGAACAGAAGTGCCTTGCTCCAGCCTGGGCTCCGGGAGATGCTGAGGCTGTTGGACTCAGACTATAATTTCCACAGTTGCATGTGTGTTTCTACCACAAAGGGCAGCTGGGGGCAAAGTAGATGAAAGACTGTAAGCACACCTGCCTCCTGGACAGGAGGTGGTCAGAAAGGCACTTTAAACCACTCCCCACCATGCATACCTAAACACCGACTAAA
Organism: Tringa tobata; assembly: GCA_033628505.1. Taxonomy (NCBI): domain Eukaryota; kingdom Metazoa; phylum Chordata; class Aves; order Charadriiformes; family Scolopacidae; genus Tringa; species Tringa tobata. The sequence goes on along the minus strand of JAHREE010000279.1, from coordinate 5,679,528 downwards.
TTACCCTGGAAGTTGCAACGTCTGCATTGATGCCACACAACTTTGCCTCCTGTGGCTGCACTGCCGATAGGAGCAGCACCGCTTACGAGGTGGTGCAAACTTGAGGCTTTCATGAGGCATTATATGTCTCGTTCTATTGTCTATTCTATATGTCTCAGCTCATTATATGATTTTCAGCCTTCCTGGATGATTAAGCCCTTATTTCTCCCATCCTCAGTAACCCAGCTCTTCTCTGCTTTCCTTTCCTTGACATTATGCAGCTCAGCTCCTTTTGATCTTGAATATAGTCATTTCTCAAGCTATTGTACCAGCTGCGAGTCTTTTATTCTTCCTAGAAGTATGTTGTGCCACATCATCTGCAGAGGGCTCTATCTCTAGAGATACTCCTTAAACCCATTTCGCTATGCATATGCACAATCCCTGCCTGTGAGCAACGTGCCATCTAGTAGCCACATGGCACGGAAGATAATAAGCCTTTGCTTCACAACCTGCCTGAGTGACAGAAGTTCAGCACAATGAATTGGCTGTGCCTCTTGCGAGCAATCTGACCATCCCAAATGGACTTGCAGTACCATGACATCATATATTGTCTCCGTCTCTCCCTCTCTTTCTCACCTAATCATCCGTAGAATGAGGACACACAACAGTGTGTTTGTGTATCGTTTGGGATCAGCAACCAAGTCACCTGTGAATTATACAGGTCAACAGAAATGGAGGTTAAGATTTGGTCCACGTGCATTCTTCCTGTGTCATCAGAGATTACAGACAAAACAAACATAGGGATGCACCACAGGCATTTATTAAATGTTATTAGAATTGCTTTACTGCGGGGAGAATGAGGAGGGCTTACATTTCTGAATGCAAAGTTTATTTACTCTGATCCCAAGTCATCAGAGGGGCCATTTTAATTGACAGAAAACAACTTGTCTCAGTATAAGCATGCCGCAGCACAGAACTGTCAGGTTCTGGTACTTTGACGGCATATGGAATGTTGGGTATCAGTGGAAAAAAATGATAATTTCTTCTTAATATTGGTCCTAAAGCTTTTGAGTGGACTTCTGGAGTCTGCAAACACAAACACTGATTCTTTTCGGCCTTTCCCTGAAATTTATCCCTTCCCTGTCACTTTCCCCTGCGTTTTCTTCTACTTTTCTGAGTAAATCGTTAATTTGTAATCCGTGTTCCCCAGGTCCAGTCAGCAGGATCCCTGCTTCCAGGACTCTGTCTAGAAGTTGCCAGTATGTTTGTGCATCCATTTCTCACCAGCCACTTCCCAAGGTGCTGCCCGTAGTCTATTTTCTGGAATATTTTATTTGGCTCTAAAAGACTTCTTTCACTTGATGGTTAACTTTCCAGCAAGGCATCAGCTATTTTGTCATGGTGGGAACTGAGGAAACACAGGGATATGGCTTAGCTCAAAGTTTTCTGATTTATTTCAGTGTATAAAAGTAGACAGAAAGTGTAGATCTGGGCAGAAAAGAAATTATGAGTACTAATAAGACAAAATTACCTGAGAAATGGCTTATGGGCTTGGAAACATTTTTTTCCCAACTGTGTCAGTTAGTCTAATAAATGGTATTACCTGCCCCTACAAACCCTGCCATTTGAAGTGCTTACAGATGTGTGAAAGGAGAGTTAGAAACAAGTAAGAGGCACCCAAGATATTATGAAGAGATGAAGGCATCCTGGGTGTAACCACAACCTGTTGATACAGTTAATCAGTTTGAATGCAGGTGAGATAGAAAGCAGCTCCGAACAAAAGTGATGGTGAGAATACAGGCAAGGAAGGCAGAGAAAAAACGAATGCGATCTTCCAAACACAACCACTAAGGTTGGAGAAGAGAGAGAACGGAAAAATGTTATTGGATATTGAAAACTAGGGAGGGGAACACTTGGAGTTAACAAATAGAGCAAAATATCAATAACAGAAGAAAGTATTAAATTATGTAACTTTTCCATCTGCACCCTAATCAAAATAGAGAGCTTCTTGGATCTGCTTCTCATAACATCAAATTCTGCTTTTTTAAGGAAAGAAGTGAGGCAGTGTGTTAGGTTTGTTTTTTGCTTTTCTAATTTCTGTAACATGCTACAGAAATTACCCATCATATCCTGCAACAAAAAGCTATTATACATTTTCACTTCATCTTATTGTGTATGATTTCACTGTTTACAGTGTGCTATATTTGTTTTCAATGTGCTTGAACATTTCCAGTGCAGTTTTTGAGTGTGAAGAGAATAAACTCCATATAAGGAGCTGGTCTGCCCTTAGCCCCTTAGCTTGAATCCCACTGCTCTAGGTCTTCAAAGATTCTGGAATCCACTTTCTTTATTAAAAGAAAGAAAAAAACCAACCAAATTCTCAATTAAATTCTGACACAGACAAACCTTGTTCCATTGCAGGAACTGTTTACTGAACAACTCTCAGAGAAGTTTGTTGAAGCCATCACAAATGGGGGTAGCAAACTTGCCTTTTATTTAACCCCAAAATTACTCATTTAAATTCCTATCCAAACACAAGGAAGAAGCTGTCTAACTGGTTTGGAATTAATTTTATTAATACCTTTAATTCTCCTACCTCTACCCACACCCTTTCAAAACAATTTTTAGACTCTCTTACTGCAAACACATTGAGAGATTTGTCATAAATACTGTACTGATTATTATTACTATGAACAATCTGTTCATTGCATTACTGGTATTAGAAATGGAAAGACCAATTAGACCTGTTAACCCATCTTTTTGTCAGTAAGTTGATTGGGAATTACTGAAGCGTAACAATTCTAAGTGGCTTTTCATGTGAATGCCAAGCTAAAATGGATATTCAGAGATGCATTAAGCATTTTTACCTGGCACTGCATTCATCATTTAAAGATCTACGTGTTAATTTGCAGAAGTGCAACATAAACATGGCTCAGGCTTCTGTGCATCCTCTTTCCAATATTTGTATACACCTAAGTGTTGAATAGTAAAATTGTAGGCCAAATGTTGTGAGTAAGGACTGGGAGTACAGTTAACATGGATTACTTGGACATAATACTTAAAGAGTGGTACATCTGGCAGGTATTGTAAGACTGACTCAGGGATTTAACAACAGCCGCCACAGGAAAAAATTGTTAGTTGAGACTAATGTCTGAATGCATTTAACAGAGGGATTTTTTTAAAAGATCAAGACAGCATTTCTTATGCTCAAGCTGTATTTCAGAAAACGATTTATCCAAGCAGACAGGAGTTCGGAAAATGACAGTCAGTGAAAGATAACCATGCAAATTACCCATGAGAATGGTGCTAGAGATGAACAGCAAACAAGATATCTAGAAAATGGTATGTTTTTTTTACTTTATGATGTAATCTAGTCAATAGGTACTTGATAGTCAGAAATTCTTCAGTAATGAAATACAGAGATGGTTGAAAAATTCTGACAAAATACATAGTTTTTTTGGAATCTGGAGTTCTCTTGAAATCACATAATCCCTTTGAAATGGCTGGAAACAGGGTAGGTTCCTGGACAGATTGCAACTGGTGAGCCCTGCCACCTCCCAGCTTGTGCTTCCTAGATGTGAGGCTGTGAGACAAATTGCTACGAGCTCTGTCCCACAGCTTGTGGTATTGATTTACCTCCATTAAGAATCACTAAAATGTGTAATCTTATTCTGAACCAAAATAAAACATATTTCCCTAACAAATCTGTCAGTCAGTTGGATTTATGTATTTCTGTGCAATTCTGCTTTTGTGCTTCCTTAAAAAATGAAATTATACTGAAAAGTAAGTGTACTTCCATAGCCTCCCTCAGTAAGCCACTGACCATACTTCTGTGTGCCAACCTGTGTCAGGTAATATGGTGGTACTGAGTATCAGATACATTGGCAGCAGCAGAAGTCCAGTTTAACAACACATTTACTTGCTACTTTAAGAAAGTTCAGAGGCAATTTCCCATTGTCACCATTGTGCTTTTCTTCTCTCCCTGGGGCATAAAATGCATTCTCTTGATCCTTGACCTTGAGGTGATTTGCCAATAGAGATCTTTCCCTCCATCTGAGAAGAGCCCCATCATGTATTAAGCTAAGCAACTGAACCAGGAGTTACAGAAATAAATTAACCTCCTTCTCTTGTACCCCTTTGGCACCTGGCTTTCCTATGTTGGCATCTCAAAGGAAACCAAGTTTATGTACTGGCCATTTAGTCATTTATACACTGACCACTAAGAATTTCTGCAGGTTTCAGGAAGGAATACTATTTAGGAAAGTATGTTCTTCTCTTGGTGTCACCCCTGGACAAAAGCTCTAGGGACTACTTTGGTTTCCAGGGCTCCCTGAATGCTGAAAACCTCAATCTCCATGAGGGCAACAGGGAAGTTGAGATGTTGAGTCTGGGATGCTTACAAGGAATACCTTGCCAGCAGGTCCAGGGAACCCCAGGATTGGGCCAAGTGAAGTTAATCACCTTAGCTGATTTTGGCAGCCTCAGACAGTGAGAAGAAGGGCAGCCAGAAGTTTACCCCACACCTGAACATTAAAGGTATCCTAAGTTACAATGAAGACATTACTTACTCACAAGTATTAATTGGAAGCTACCTCAGTGAAGTGCATGTGATTTGTTATATTTGATTATGCTTACATCCAAGAGGAAAGGATGTTTACTAATTTCAAGGGCAAAAACATCTTGTCCATCTCTCAACTGCAGTTTCACACAGACAAGAATGAGTCACTGGGAACACAGTCTAGTGCTTGTGCCTGGGAAGAGCCTGCGAGCTCCTCTGCACTGGCATTCCCATATTCTGGGAGTGAAACTGGGGGAGACTTTTCCAGTACTTTTCATACGTATGTGAAGGTTGCACGTAGACGTATTTGCATATATGTATATAACGCAGAGCTACCATGACATGAAATACCATTTTCTGAGGTGGAAAAATCAGTCTGGCCAAGCGGTTCTTACAGAAATCTATGATTCAGCTAAGTTTCCATGAGAGATACACTGAATACAAATTTGTGAAAGAGATGTTTGTAAGATACCCCTAAGGTCCACTCACAAACAGAGGAGATGTTGTAGGAGAGTTGTCTTGGTGAAATTTTAGAGCAGCTGCTTTGCAATAATATAGGGGAAGAAAACAAATTCAGCCTTGTTCTTAGCAGTAATAGACCTGTGCATGAACACATTTTATAATATGCTTCTTCATAAACTACGCAGATCACAATTTAGAACGTGAGTCCATCCGCACACTTTAGGAGGGAGAGAAAAATTCCCAAAAGCAACAGTTAAGGGCAGCAAAATTATGCTGTAAGTTAAAGCTTTGTGTTTCACCTAGAACTGAATTCCAGTCTTACGCTAAGTGCATAAAATATTTATTTGGATTCACGCCAACATTTCCATGTCTTTAGTGTAAATAAGACATCTCTATAGCAAGTTTGAAGTCAAATGGCTCTATACGGAATGGCAGCAGCATTAATTAAGCGCATACTTTTCTGACCCCTTGGGATTATGTGTGTATTAATCACAAACCAAAATGGTTCCTCTTTTGTTGGGGATCCATCAGAGCACTTTTACTTTGGCTGTAAAGTCAAGTATTTAAAAGGTGTTAGTGAAGCTGAAAAGGAGCACAAGAAGTCATTGAATATGATGAAAATACATTATCGTTTATCAGGCCTAGTTTTTTTGTCTCATCAGGTAAAAGCATGCTGAGTTGTAAGTCATTCCTGGCATGCTCAAAATGTAGATGCTGAACTGATTACTTGCAGTGACTCACCTGGCTTTGGCGTGACTTCTGCTCATATGCAAGTTTGCAAGTGTAGGTGTGGAACTGAACATACATTTAAGATAGATGTACAGCTGAAATACTGATCCTCAGTGGGTACAAGGTTGTTTTGCCTAGTCACATAATTTATGAGACTAATGACAGTGTTACTTTAATCAAAGTGCTTTAATTACTCTTGTTTCCCAGCTTGGATTCTTTCTTCATGAATATTTGTGACATTTGTTAATCTGAACATATTTAAAATCACAGTATTGTAATGAATTGCCTACCACTTTTAAACATGTCCTTTTATAATGGTTAATTGAAAAAATCATTATTATTTCACCTCTTGAAAATCCTGGGTCTCTTCATCTACCATTTATCTGTGATTCTTAGACCTCTCAGCAGCAAGTAGATTATTTGGACTGAGATTTTGTATGCAGTAGGTTAGCATAAAAGCACTATGGTACGTTCAGCCATCTTGGCATTGTCATTTGAGGCTTTTTTTAATTAAAAGTCTGCCTTGGAGTATGTCAAGTGCTCCTGTATTTTTGCCATTCTTCTTATCTCTATGGCAACAAAAATATTTCAACATTTACATGGGCATCATATTCTTTGCTAATGTACTATCTGAACTGTTTGTATGCTGAGAAGGGGAACAGCAGAGATTGGCTTCTGCTGGCTGGGATGCAGGAGTTGTCAAGACAACCAAGAGGCCTAAGGATGTCCTTACTAGTAGCATTAAATTGAAGCTTTAAATTAATTCACCCTCATGTGTTTTTGTAGCTTATGCTGTTAATTGAAATAATAGGAATGACCTTCCCTGTACATTCAGAGCACCTGTCCTATTAAAATTGCATGTGCTATTTACTTAAGTACACTCATCTATCAGACAAATCTAGCGTGAAATAGGGGAAAATGGAAGACACTTATATTGTACTGCTATGTATTGACTTGTAGTAATAGGAGAAGCAGCTTTTCTTGTGTCAAGCTTGAGATAGTTGTGATGAACATTTTATTCTGAAACTTCATTTATTTCTGCTTCCCACTCAAGAGCCTTAAGTCTGCATAACTCCAGACACTACAATTTATTCTACGCTGTAGAATCTAATTGAAATGAATAGTTAAAATTGTTTTTGTGGCTGTAATACAGTTGAAGAAGCCGAGTATCATGTTTTTGTGTATGCGATAGAGTGTCTTTTCCTTCTCAGCAGAAAAAAACCCAAAACAGAAGGAAACTGTTACTTTTTGTTAACATCATAATCTTGCACTGACTTAATTTGTGAAGTTACTTTCAATATATTTTTAAAAACAATTTTAGGCAGGAGCTGGTTGAACTTTTTGTGCCTGATCATTCGATTTGCACAGCCAAGTACATGGGAGAGAAAAGATTATAAGATTACATGTACACTTGTTTTCCTTCACAAAAGAAAACACAATCTGCAAACAGCCATTTTGCTGAAATTCATGGGTTTCATTTTGATGCTCGTGTATGTCAAATATTCAATCATTTTTAAACTGGGCAATGATTGGTAAGGATGCACAAGTTCTTAAAGGATTGAAAGTATTTCATCCTTCTCTGCAGCAAGTTTAAAACACAAGTTTCTGCCCTGTATCCTCTGGAACACATTTGATCCCACAAAGAGGGAAGCTCGCTTCTAGTTACCATTGTTTTCTATGCTTTTAGGTAGATCATAAAGATACAGAAAATTTGGGATTCTTTCTTTTCCCAGTACTATATGCATAGATGCACAAAGCCATGTAATTATACTGATGTGCACCAGCTGAGAGTCTGCTCAGTAAGCTAACGAGCCCTTGAAGCATGCTTGTTGGGCAAAAAACTGTTAATCTTTCTTCACAGATTAGGAAAGAGAGAGGAATGATTTATGTGTTACTTCAGGATTGCTAAGAGCGCTGATATTAAAATAGGGATCTGATCTCCCTGTATTTGAGAACACAGGCAAAGTTTCTTGGGGACTCCTTGCTGCAATGACTAGAGCATGTCTCTGAGGAACCGTGACTCACCTGCCAGTCATACTTCACTGCCTGCAGAAACTCAAGCATAAGCCTCCAACAGAGCCGTAACGGAATCGGTAAAAACAAATGTACCCTGTAAACACCATTACCACAACACGAACTGGAAACGCTATAAATTTGCTTCTGTCTTTGCAAAGGGATGGATTATTGGGAGAGGGTAGGAAGCAGGCAGGCACCCTCTCTTATTCCCTGGCTGTTGTTAATCTCTCCGAGATGGGTACCATCTCTGTGACAAGTGGCAGAGATGCAGCAGCCTCCACATCACCACCGTGGCTGCAACCAGTTTACTGTATGCATGTTAATGCTTGCTCCCACTGGTATTTGAAACATCTGTGAGTGCTCAGCACATCTGAAAATCAGGCCATTTAATTCTAGGTACTTTAAATATAGATTAAGGGCCTTAAATTTGGGTATGCAGGTTTGAATGTTTTGCATCGAACCTCTCCATCAGTCCTCTGTCAACAGTGCCATATAGAGATGATATTGCAGAATAAGATACGATCAGGTCAGAATTATTTGTAAAAATGAGCCCATAACAGCATTAATCTCACTTTAAACTACAGTTCTTAGAGTGTATCTGCATAAATTTAAACTGGCTAACCTTCAATGGGTCTATGCTTAAAAGAAAAGCATTACTCTCTTTGCTACATGCAGATTAAAAATACCCATTTACCCCAATCACAGCTTCTATCTACGCACAAAAATACTGTTGGTAACACTGAAGCCATCTTACTTTGCCAGGGTGTACAACTGAAGGCACAGAACAGCTTGCTGCTGTTTCCCTAGTTTCGGCAGCCCTCGATATTTTACTGACACTCAGGGTCTCCTTTGACAGTCTTGGTGCTTTTGCAAGGGACTGCTCCCTTGTTGCTGCCTCACATCCCTGTGCTGAACAGGAATGATGCCGAAATAGGATTGTGGAGCATAGTTTGGGCAAATTAAAACAACCCACCTACTTTCTGGACATCCTGGAAAAGGAGCAGAGCTCCACTACACCTGTCTTGTGTGCATGCTTATGGTACCAATACCAAAGGGCTGCAGGGATCAGCACGAATGACTTCAACCCACGATGTCACTTTGGCTTTCTTTTGGAAATTTAAAGGGATCTTAAACTAGGATTAAAATGGGCTTTAAAACTGATGGAAAGGAGGGTCTATGCTACAGTGGCATGGAGACAAGTGCAAAATGATCCATTATCACCTTCCTTCTCTGAAAGAAAATGGCAAAGGAATAGAGGCAGAACAGTCTTCATAACATCTCTGAGGTTGGCATCAGACTGGCGAGAGTCCCAAAATATAGAGGAGCCCATACTTTTCCATACGAATGCTATCCCACACCCTTCTCCATCTCTGGTTCAGGAGATGGAGACTGATAGCAGAAGAATCTCACTTGAGGAGGTTCCTAACCACAGCCTTCTTAAAGGTAAATAATATCTCACTAATTTCTATGAGGAATTATCTCGGTGTTCTCTTCTGGGAGCATGAAACTTTCCAGCCATTGCAGTAGTACAGCTGAGATTGACAAGGGCCAAAAGTCAGGCACAGAAAAGAAAATGATGTGTTTTAGTAAGTCAGGCACTTCAGGTGGCATCTGAATGGTAGGATCTGCAAAGTCAAGTGGAAGTTCCTCACAGCAAGAAGAAAAACCCACTGGGCTGAATCAAACTCTTCCAAGGCTCTGAGGCATGGGGATTTATTTTTCCAGACCTATATCCAGGTTTCCTGCAGGTAGAACTTGCCTATGCAACAGTCAGCACATGCAAATCAGTATGGAATATAAATTCCTATATATGGATCTAAATTAGCACAACCTAACTGTGTCTCAGTCATCTGTTAAAACAAAATACAATACTATTTTCATAATTCAGCCTCAACACAGTATGTCCTTAAAGAGGTCTCTAGCGGCTCCTGTAACTTCTTAACAACAAATCTTGAAATGTCGGTACGGCAGTCCTAGATGCAGATAAACGCCTTACGGACCACTATATGATTTCCAAGTATTTATACCTAAATCTTGTAGCCAGTATATATAACCTCTTGTTTCCTCTTATTTTCTCCCCCCACCTCTTCCCCCCCCTCCCCACCCCAAGTTTTGCTCCCTCTTTTTAGGGCCTGGATGCACGGCAGAGTTCCCTTATTAAAGCAGCTTGCCAATGTTTTCTCTGTCTTCAGCACGGTGGGATATTTCATTGACACTCAGGATCTCCTTCAATATTCTCTCTCTGTCTCTCCTGACATTTTTGCAAGGAGGGAGAAAGAGGCTGGGGGAAGGTGCATATAATGCTTCCACTGCTGAGCAGTATGAATTATATCTGCTGGAGTAATAGTGTGAAGTGGCAGGGATCCGTTTTGATGAATCTCATGCTGATTTGTAGCCCCAATTCTAGCTGTAGGTAACACTGAACACCTGTTTGGAGTACTAGAGAGACGGAATAAAGCTCTGTACAGTAAATATGCTGTGTACTGTAGCTGTTTGTTTATTGTGACATGGTAATTAATTTGCAATTATATTTCGAAACATACCGGAAGAGAAGTGCGCTGTAATTCCTACCACCCAGAAAGAGGCTCAGCAGTGACACTTGTTAGACTCTGAGCTGCCTGATTCTCTCTTTTCCCATCACTGATTGCTTTTTTCTTTTGTCTCAGCACAAAACACAAGGTTACAAAAGAGACTTCCATAAAGATTCTTGCCTGGATACTAATGGGTCTCTGCTACTCTAGAACAATATGCCTTAAAAACACACACATGTGCGTGAAAAGAGGAGGTGGAAAGATCCATATGATTTTATCTCTGACATCCCTTGCCGTACCACTTCATTCATAGTGTTCCACCGCAGAAGGAAAGTTTGTGAGCCCTGTTCGTCATCTCCCACCATGAAATCCTTATCTTTTCATCCAAACACCTCCTTTGCTTCTGTTTAGCCCATTCAGAAATGTCTGCTAAGAGATTTGTTTTTATCATTCATCATTTTACCTGTCTCTGGTGATATCTCCCATGGAAACCAAGCTCCTTCCCTGAGTCTTTAGAATCCTCGGAAGACCAACACTGTTTTTATATGACTTTTGTGTTTTATTGCACCACTTTGTAATGACCTTAGCTCTCTAACTATTCCTTTCAAGCAGCTTCTCCATAAAAGTATCCCATATGTCTCATGTACCTGGAAGCCTGGCTTTTCAAAAGTAGACCCCAAAATTGGGTTTCACACTTCAAATGTGCACACTTCAAATGGGGAGAGGAACCAGAAGCCTCTCTTTGCTGCAATGCCATAGTAATATTGCAACACAACAGATGTTGCTATATTGGATACAGCAGTGACTGTTTTCAATGCAATTTTGCAACCTGATGTTTGGTTTCTCCGATACAGTTTTTAGAAATAGCTTCCAATTAGATTCACAGCAACTTGATTGTTTCTTCCTTGCCTTTTCCTAAGAGTGATCTGTTCTCAGGTCCATCTTTGATACTAACACATTCAGAACCCTAGGATTTCTATTTCCTTCCTCCCATGTTTTTTGATTAGGCTTGCAATTTTTGTCTTTCTTTTCTTTCAGCTGTTTATGAGTACTTCCAGTTTTGATAAGCTAGTCTCAAGGTATTTAAAATATATATGGTTAAATTCAAAATCTAAATTTGAAAGCAGATCCTTATTATTTCACTAAAGCTTAAAGCTTGAATGTACAATTTCATTATTCTGTTTCTGTTGCAACTGTCCCATGGTTGCATAAAAATAAATGTTTTTCACTGTGCACATCGAGATTTACTTTGTAGCTGAGAATATGGGTCTTAAGTTGGTAGAGACTTAACTTGTTTTATGCAAATTTATGATCAACTGCAAATATGTGGAGTATATAAACAAAAATCCTTTAACAGTAAAATAAGAAATAAATCGATATGCCTCAAAGAGAGTGCTAACTTAATTTGCAATTATGTCAAGTAAGGAAGAAAAAAAAGAAAAATACTGGCTTCCTCTGAAAATCTTCCCAAATAACGACATTTCTTTGACATTTTCGCATGTGCTGAAAAGTTACTCCTGAGGAATTCATTTCCATTGCTCTCACTTGGTGTCCAACAGTGACTGATATAAATATTTTATTAGGCAAACCTGCAGGTTTCTGAAGATTATATGTCTTATCAAGTTGACCCTTATAATTATGTTGTCTTCTGTAACTGTGGGATCTCTTTTAATTTTGCAGTCTTTTTGTAAATATTGAACCATAAAAAAATATACAATCACAAGCAAAGGCTGACTGTGAGTAAGAAAAGGTGTAAACAGGTCTCTTCTGCTTGCTCAGGAAGATTCCCATTCTGCTCGTTGCTGCAGAGATGATGCCTTAATTATAAGTTAGTAACTGGTCAAAGTGCAGTGTGTCCTTAACTTGTTAAAAATCTGTTTTCCCAGACTGTTTTTCTTTGTTTGCTTCTCCTTTAAAGCAATCACTGCAGAAAAAATAATTTCCCTCTTCTTTCCTGGAGAAATGGGATTTAATGGTGAAATGTTTCAGTGGCCCAGTTTTATGCACAGTGAGCTCAATGAGGGTTTGCAGTTCTGTCAAACCGAGATGGAGGCTGTATGTAGAGAAGAAAATGTTCATGAGGTTTTATTTGAAACGAGATCATTTATGCAGGTTTGTATTGTTTTGTTTTGTTTTTTTGTTTGGTTGGTTTTTTTGTGGCCATTAGCTTTCGGTCACATAATTCTGTGGCCTTCTGTTGCAATTATGAAACCATTGCCCTTGTTATTCTCCACCTCTGCTTTCTGCAGTTATTTACTTAGGGAAGACTTTGCTCTTTTCTGAGCACAGATGAAACTATGCAGACGACCTCCTACAAAAGGAGAAGCCTTGTGCAGAGGGAGGCCTTGTGCAGATACATACATGCCTTTGTACCATCAATTTGATGCGCCAATGCATCCTAGTACATCAGTTCATAAAAAAGGAGATGAGCTAAAATATTGGGCCAGCTACTTAATGCAGGTGGGGGTTTGGGCCACATTCATGCCATTTAAATTTAGTACTCAGCTGACATACCTTATTTAGGGCAATGTTCCTTCTTAAGCAGTGGAGATAAATGTACAGTTCCAGAAAGTGATTCAGATCTTAAATGAACTGAATCATCCTCTTGAAGCCTCTTTTTTCTTTCTGTTCCTATGGACTACAGGAACAACTATGACCCTAATTAAGACACCAACTCTACATTTAGTTGGGATAGACCTTTGCCCATCTATCAGTGGGCGTTGTGTTGTGATTGCCATGTTGTGGTGGATCTTGTGCCAAGCAAAGCAGGAGAAAGCAAATATTTCCAGAGTGCTGCCCTTTCTGCTCCTGCAGACTGTCTCCTGTTTGCTCAGAGTTCTCTGGCAAGGTAGGATCTACCATTCCAGAAACATCCACTAGGATAGAGGGCATCTATTTCTAAGTCATTTCTTACTTGTTTTTAAACAAAAAACCAGGGGGAAGACTAATTAAATGACAGAGAAGATAGGGATTAAAGTTAGTGATATGAGCTATAAAACTACTATAACTTCCCCTTTTTATTTAATACTTATTTAAGAATTTTTAGAGGGTGTTTTATAAGAATGATTATTGATGAAACAACAATGGGTAAAAGATTAAGAAGTCTTGGATGGAAGGTAATGAAATAGTGGCTCAAAAGAAGGGGATGCTGCTGCTATAACTCTAGGTCCCTCTGGAGAAAAACTTTGCGTGGCAGCAGGAATGGCTCCAGTTTCCAGGTAGACTTGGAAAGACTTGTACAAATGTGTGATGATCATGCACTGACAGAGAATCCCACTGGCTTGGGGTAACTCCATGAGTGAATTATCTTCATAAACACTTGGGGCTTCACACATTTCCTCATGTGCACTACTTTTGGTTGTGCAGACAATACACCCAGTCCAATTAAAAGTGGTAGCCTTCTTGGTTTTCCGTGCCAGCAGCTCAGCATCTTCACTGTCTGATATAACTACTCGGTTAGTCTCTCCATTAAGCTCTAGCGCTCAAGTACTCCAAAATTCTCAGCATTTGGGAACATCTGTTTTTCTTTTGTCCCTTTTAATATTTCTAGGTATCTTGTAATACACAAAAGGAACTAAAATGCTATATGATGAGTGCTTTTGTGCTGTTCTTTTTTTTCCTTTTAGCTCAGAATATCTGAAATGCTGTGAGTTCTGTGTGACCACCAAATTGTTCTTGCAGTATGAAACGCAGTGCATCCTTTTTATGCTTTGGGATATGAGGGGATGTGAGGGAGCTAAAATAATGTTGGGGGCTAGAACAGACAGATTGGAGCCAAATCTAGCTCAGTTTCATTGGCAGTAATTTCTGGAGTAAATTATCCCCAGAACATGTTCAGGTTTCTCTTGGAGAAAATTTACTCAAATAGTTCAAAACCAAAGGCTACTGTGAGAGCTAACTGTTGAGCAGTAAGGAAAACCAGGGTTCTGGTTTTGAGCCGGCTCGTTGGTCTCCTTTTATTTAATTGTAAGCATCCCTAAGGATATGTGTACTACCTGGAATTTCTTATTTACTCCCACCCAGCAGCTTTTCTATTTTGACCTTGTGCAATTGCACATGATTTGCTCTGCACAGCCCCTCTACAATTAAATATCTTTCCTGGAGGCCAGGGCTCCAAATGTCAGTGTTCGTAAGTGTGCAACACTGCCAGGAGAGCCAAAACCAGCCGGAGAAGCCATGAGGTTCCCTTGCAACTCTATGATGTGGCCAAGAGTCAGGAGATACTGACACTATTGCCAGTAAATCTACTTTTATATTTGTTATATGTAACAAGACAAAAATAAATTTTTTATATATAACAAGTTATATATAACAAATAAGATCTGTTCACTTCAGTACAGACTATATGAGCTACTATAATTTAATTTCTACAGAGGTTTGATTGCTACAGAGGCAAAGCATGAGGTGATAAAACAGTATTCCTTATATTTAGTGTTCTGAGAAGGATAGGTTATACACTTGAAACTGATTTTAAAACAACAAATACTTAAGTGGTGCATTTCAATAAAGACTTTTCAAAGTTCTTGAAAAGAGAGAGCTGCCTGCCTGTGAACAATGCAGTGAGATGTGTGGGAGCCAGGAGTGTGCACTACATGTCTTACAGACAAGAAGAATTCCTGGGGAATGGAGGGAGTAAGGCAGAAGCGAGGGATAAATATGCAGACAGTGGCTGCTACCTTATGTGTTCAATTTGCCTCTCCCTCTGCAATCCTAAAACTACAACAACATTAGTGAAAGAGTGGCTTCAAGGCTCCTTTTGAAAGATTGTGACTCTTTCAGCTTCCTAGGCATCCTCACTGCATAGCTCAATGCACAGGCTGGGAGGATTTGGCTAATAAACATTATAACTTGCATCCATGGAAAGTGGTTTAGTAGCATGAGTGTGATAAATCTTGCCAGTATGTGCACTGACTGAAATCTGCAGTGTTTTTTCCAAATATTGTAAAGCTCTCTCACTTTCTAGAAGGGCCCATGAAGTTGTGTGCATAAGAATTGACAAGCTACTTCTGTGATAGCAGTGGCTGTGATTACAGCAGGCTTTGTAGTTACTTGAGGTTGCAGAAAAGTATTCTTTTTTTGGCTTGGATAGCAGTTTCTTGTAATATTCTGCAGCACACAATGGATAAAAACCCTACCAAAATTTTTAATCTTATAGACCAAACTAAATCTACACTGTCAAATGCTATGTTTTCACTGTTCTCATTTTCTGTACTGAACAAGACGGAAATCATGTAGGCTGTATCCTAATGCTGCTAATGTTGCAGTGAAAGGAGGCCCACTTTAAATAAACACTAAATCCAATTTCAGTCAGCCCTATATCTCTCCATGGCAATTTATTTTTCTTTAAATATGCAGAATGAGACTCAGGTCTTTTCATTTCTTAAGAGATGAACAACTGGAGCACTATGACACATTTATATAATGCTTAATTTCAGAAGCAAGGAAATTAGACAAATGGATTTATTGAGCCCAGAATTTAGATCAGGGTTCAGCTTGCGAGCTTAATGTGCTATGTTAGCCTTTTCAGTGATGTTCCTTTTTTGATGTAGTCTCTATCACCATTACTGTCCCTTCCTATTGATGTTCTTCGTCACATATCTGTTACAAGTTCTTACTCTAGCTGTGGGGGAGGGCGAAGTTAATTAGATTGATGTTGATGATAATAAAACATATCCATCGCAACACTTTTCTGTGTGTCTGAGAAAAGGTAGATTGGCAACTTATGTCCCTTTCCTCATGGAAGAACTCCCCAAATGTAAATGTTAGTGGCAGGAATCTGTAGTGCTGTGAAGGCAGGAAGAAATGGAAAAACTATAGCCCTATGTTACCAGTTACTGAGGTGTGGTAAGGAGTATCAGAGAGTATTCTGTTACATTGAACAAGATGCCATACAGCTAAAATTTGTGTATGCTGAAGTATATGAGAAGTTTTTGCAGCTTCTCCCCCAACTCCTAAAGATGGTCTTTTTCTTACAGATTTTTTGTGTGTACAGAACCATTCCATTTCAATATTTGCTGAACCTGAATTTATGAGACTGAAAAATTTTAGAAGTTAAATGTTTTACTTTGAGTTCAACACAATACTTTCTTCAGGTTGATTTTTTACCTTACTTAAATTAAGCAGATGTTTTTGTTCGCATTTCCCACTTGATTCAGACAAGTTGAAAACAGATTTTATAGGGTTTGTTGTTGTTCAGCCAGTGAACTAAATATGGAGTGATTACTATGTCATTATTCTTTTTCCGGGCACGTATTTTCTGACTGTACATGAATGGCTTTCAACCAACTCTCCTGTGTCTTTAGAAAGACTCTAGAACTGCTCCTACTCCCAGTTCACACCAGTTTTACCTACAAAGGTCTCAGGAAAGTCCATAAGCAGGTAATTGACTTCAAATAGAGGAGCAGACCCCCTAGAAGAGAGCAAACATCCACATCATCTAGTCTAGGTCTCGAATTAAGGTGGAATTTGGAGTTGTTGCTTTTAGAAACCTAATTTCCCTGAGATGCTAGAAGGAGCCAGGATTTTCCAGAGGGTAGTGAGAGCAGCCACACGGACTGTTTAAAGTGAAACCAAGTGACTGTCAGGTAAGAAAGGAGGTCCCTATGCTGAAAGGTGAATAAAAGCTTAAATGTGTTGCTGAACACAAGGGCACATAGCTTAGTATCCTGCAGCATCAAACAGAGCTTTGTGGTCAGGAGGGTACACAACAGCCTTTGCTAGAGGTACTTTGTCCTTGTAGTATGTTGCAGTAATGAAACCAGATGCACTTACAGTAAAATATTTTCTTTTAGCAGTCTTTTATGAGTTGAAAAACACTGAGTTTATGAAAGCTCATTTGGTGTACAACAAAATCTATCTATTCCTCCAAGAAATTTCAGCAATACTTGCGTAAGAGTTTCTTCTATTGGCTAATGTTTGCAAAGTGCTTTGAAGATGAAAGCATTAAGTGCCTGGTGTTATTACTACTATTATAGAGCATACTGTAGGTATGCAGAATGGAAGTATTCATGGAAAGTAGCTATTTCACATACTCACACTGAAATAACTTGGGCCATGTTTATCCCTGGTGTAAATTCAATGAGGTAAGTAGAAATCTGTCAGGGCTGAACCTGAATCAAGTTAAGGTCACACAAGGGCCTATTTCCGTAAAAACATGTTTGTCTGCAAAACCACTGAAACACCCTAACAGTCAGTTTTCAATGTCATCCATATCCCCCCAAGCGCTTTCATCGTTCAAAAGCTTTATTTTCTATTTGTTGCATTGGAGGAAAGGTTTGAAAGCTGTCATTTCCCATGGAAAGGCACTACAACATTGACTTTCAAAGAGCATAAGTCATTTTCAAAAGTGGGCCTGAGACTTGTAAGTTACTCAACTGCTCTTGAAGATTGTGTCCTTTCCAGTAATATGAATTAGCTGTGCTTTGGATATCATAATGAAAGCTTTATACATCGCTACCCAGTAGTTTACTTGAAGGGTGAATAAAATGATAAAATAAGAGAGTAGGCAAAGCAAGACGGAAGGCTGGAGGAGCAGAAAAAATATGTATTTGTGTATAGATTTTGCCACTTGACATAGAATCATAGAATCATTTAAGTTAGAAGTCATCTGGTTCAACCCCACACACAGAGCAGGGCAGATAGAATACAGTGCATTCCTTTTTAAACAAAAATTATATCCTAAAACTCTAGGAAGATTAATGGTACAAAACCAGCTAGGTTTCTTCCCCCCAACTCCAACAGCCCCTCCTGCCCTCCTAGGACTGAAGAAATGAAGCAGGTAAATTATCTTGCTTGTGGTAATGCAGAACACTTGTGAGTACTTTGTACTGGGAGAGGATTCTGTGCTACAGAATCCCGCCTGCACCTCATCAGTACATTAGATGTCTGGCTTTTCTAGTAAGAACGTAACCAAAGTCCCACCTGCACATGAGGCAGACACGGTGCTCTGAATGAGCCAAACCTTTAAAGGTCTTCTGAGCTTTTGGGAAGGGTAGGGAATTAATTTCTGACTCAATGACACTTGCTATTCCAGTTACTTGTAAGACAAAGATAAGAGAAGCTCTACATACATTCCCCTGTGTTAAGTCTTGTTTAACAAAGCCTTCCAAGCACAATAACAACTATCCTAAAAACCTAGGTTCTGGACTGCCTAGGTTGTGCTTCTCTTAGCTGGAATTGCTTAAAAGTGGCTACCAGCCCCATCTGTAGTGTGATGTATATTAGTACTTACGTTTATTCTACAGACCTGATCCTTTCTCACATTAACAGCAAAGCTATTGAGAGGTTTCCCAGCTGTTTAGGCAAAATTATGTTTTGCCGCTTTGAGGATGATACTCCACCTTTTCCTGAGCAGGAGCAGTCATCCATACACCCCTAAGACTGCAGGATAGGTCATCCAGTGCTGGTGACAGTAAGGAGGTGAACACACCCATTGATCACAGAAATTAACATAGTGTGGAAGTTACTTTCTGGCACCATGCCAGAGAACATTAAAATAGTAATATAGATTTAAAACAAAATCTTTAAAAGTGCTTAGAGTCAAAGAAAAATTTGAATCTTAGGCACAAATGGCCTGCAGGCACCTAAACAATTTTCCAGAGTGTTTGCTAAAGCAGTAAATTGTGTGCAGAATTTTTGCAAAATTAGGAGGTGAAGGGGTTAAAGTGAGGGATGCAATTTAATTATGAAAAGAATTGGCCTATTTAAAACAATAGCTTTACAGTTTCTGAATTCATGGTAATTAAATCACAGGGTTGCTTCCTTAGGCTTTAAGAATAGGCAATGGAGTTCTTGTAATCCTCTCCTGATCTTCTCAGGGCATCAGGACTGTGGTTTATTGACATGTAATTAGATCAGGATGTCACTACATCAATGTCAGTGTAAACATCACTAAGTAAGTAGCTGATCCTTACAAGATCAGCAACCTAATCTCCTCTGGGATGCCAACAGGCTTTGTTAACACTTAGGCTTAGGATTGTATCTGTTCTTTTAATGCCAGACTCCCAACAACTGTGGGAGCTTTGACATCTCAAGTCAACCAGCATCTGAAGTTAAACTAGTTGTACTGATGTTCTGGCAATTGCAATACCTTGTCTGCTAATAGATTTTATTGGTTATAAAACAAACAAATAATGAAATCTTGCTGGTAGCACTTTTTGCAGGGCGGGAGGGTGGGGGTGGTCTTTCTAGTTTATATTTTTAAGCCGACTGTAAGTCACCTGCTGCATAGGTAACTGAAATTACTAGCTTTTAATGAAACTGTATAGGAGCTGATTTTGTACAGGCCTTATTCACAGCTTCAAAACTCTTCAATTGCAGTTGAAAGAAATCTTATACAATAACATGTTAAAAGATTAATCATAAATCGTATTTTAAATTGCCAGCAATACAATCAAAGGAAATTGTTTCACAGAGTGGAGGTTTGAAATAAAAGTTCCACATCTAACAACATTTTCAATGGAGAAAAGTATCTATAGATTTATTTTATTTTGAGGGAACAGAAAAGATATCTTAGCTGGGATCACTTCAGCTCAACTGATTTGTCCACAAACTGTAAAACTAGTTCTATAGTCAAGCCTTCCTTTTTAGCAGTCCCATGTTCCATTAATGTCTAAGGTAATTGTCTTTTCTTAGCTTTCAGACACACTTCAGAAATACAGTGTAGACCACTGGGTTTCATGAGTACAGTTTAAAAAGTACAGGGTTTTTTTCCTATTTGAACAGAACTTTCATAGCCTCTCATAGAAATTAATGTCGGTTTTTTTCTAAAAGGTTACAGTGTAGCTGTGAAGCAAAGGAATAAAGGTGTTGGTTGATGTTAAGGCCTAAATCTCTGCCTATACTGAATCGTGAACAAAACTCGTGTTACCTTCCACAGGTATATTGTCAGGCATGTGGGACTATTTTCTCGGTGGGAAAGTGTCATGCCAAACATTGTAATTGTGTGAAATTCACAGCCCTAAATACTTGTAGATGTTTTAACATAACAATGTAAAATGAGGAAGAGCATAAGCATGTAAAGAACAACAGGTGCAAAAAATTCAATGTGCTGAACTGATATCCATTTTATGTAACCAATAGGAATTATGATTTGGTTTTAGGTGCTTAAAGGGAAGGTTAACAAATGGATACTTCAAAAGCTTTAGGAATATTTAATATAAATATGAAAATATAAATATTATACATTTATATAATATAACCCAGAATATAAATAACCCAGAAAGACACCAGCAGTATTTGGAACCTAAACAAATTTTAGCCCTTGCCTCTCAATTTATTTGTTGCATTTGAGCGCCTGGTAGTTTGTGAGCAATGAATATGAGTGGGCCCTGTTATGTCATTTCTCTAAGCTAGAGTACACCTTTAAAAAAAAAGAAAAAAAAAAAAAAGAGAAGAAAAAAACCCCAACCAAATCTTGCAAGCTTTTGTGCTGAGATGTATGCCCCTGTGGGGAACTGAAGCGGTGAGAATCACCAGTCTATTGCTATTATGCCTGCAGGGTTGAAGCTGACCGGCTGCTCTTTGTGTCCTTTGTGCTCAAGGGCTTGGACTGGTAGTTTTTCATGGATTTGTTTACTCTGACCTGCATACATATAAGGAAAACTTAGAAAAAGGTAGTTACCTAAAATAAATCCAGAAGATGTGTGCGGTAAAACGCTCATTGATGAATCCAGTAAAAATTATTTGAGAATTTCATGCATAAGACTATTTTTAAACTCTTTTCCCTAGGGGCTAAAAGGTTTAATAGAATAAAAAAAAATATTTCCCACTCTTAAAACCAGACATCTGAATTAAAATTGATATAAATTTGTTTTAAGCTAACAAATCTGTTAAGTGTTTAAAAGCTGTTAACACTGAAAATCAGGGGGAAAAAAGCCTGAATACAAACTTAGAAGTAATTGCTTTTTCCTGCCTTTGCTCTCAGTCAGCCTGAATCTTTCTCACAAGCAGGGATGTAGGGAAGTTGTGAATGGTCTTGATGGAAAGTGAGTTGATACTCCATAACACCTCCAAGGATATACTGTAACGTAGAAAGGTGGGGCCTTCTCTAACCTCCTAAGAAGAGGAATGCCTGGATAATTTATTCACACTTGCTCTCTGCACCTGAATGATTGCCATGCAAACACATCAGCAACCATGTTAAAAAACAAATTGATAGACAAGGAAAACCCATTTCAGACATGCAAAGAACATGTCTTTCAAGCGTGACTTTTAAATTTCATGAAAGTTTAGAAACTATTTATTGACATGAGACAAATACACCGTTTAATCCCTGTTTAAATGCATGCTTAAAACATTCTCCTTTTCCAGGTAAAACTCAAGTCTAAAGAAGTCTTTCAGAGAGCAAGCTTATTGTATTGGAGGTTAGGAAGAGGTTTGGGTTATTTGGTGGAACAAAGCTAAGGTTTTCACAGTTTCCACAGCTGCTAATCCTTTAAACATTACTTCAGAAAAAAAAAAAAAGTTCATTAAAAAATGTCGACTTTTTCTTCTTTAGAAATGAATACAATACTGCAAACATATCAGTCCCTTTTCTATTTGTCTAAGTAAACCAGCTTATGTGAATAAGGGAAACTGAACGAGACCTTTTCCAAAAACACTCCACCAGTCAAAGCTGGAAAGGTCAAATTGTTTGAAAATGACTAATGATTAGTTTATAGTTCCTTTAATACACAGGTTCCATAACAATGGAATTAATCTTTAGAGGAAAAACATTAGAAGGTAGTTTACTCCCAAGGGAGACGTGCTGGGGTTTTGTACTAACAGTTATGATGAGTACTCATCAGGACAGACAGCAAAACCCCAGGACGTCTCATTGTTTAATCAGTTCGGGTAATATCAAGTTGATTAATCAGCTGCTCTTCCTTCTGACAGAAGCTGTTCGTGTTTGCAGCGGTGGTAGCACTCCTCACTCTGCATAACACAGGAACTCCGATGCCGGGCAGAAAGAGGAATGATTGATTAAACTTCCCCTATCTTCTCCTTCTGTTTTAGGTTTTGGGGATATTTTTTTCTCGGGTTTTTTTTTTTTTGTTCTGTCTTTTCGGTTTGGTTTCTTTTGGTTTTGAGGTGTGTTTCTTTTGAACAGAAAAATGCTTTGAAGTGAGATCCTAGAAGCGTTTTGTCTGTGTGTTGTGACTAATGCTAGTGTCTCGAACGGGGATTGGGTGATGTAGTGATCTCAGGAAAGCAAGACCTTCCCCTTGACTTCCTCAGGGACGAGATTTCCCTGACTAAGTGAAGTCTGTCTTAGTTTCTCTGATAAAGATGTTTTTTGAACACTACTATAGGTGTGAGGGAAAATTAAGAAGGACATGCCTGCCGTTTGCATTTCCCAGCCAGAGCACACCCCATTCCTGCTGGGCCAACATAGAGCCATTTGGGTGCATACGAAACCAGGGCTCTGCACTTCTTTCAGTCATGGATCCTGCCCACAACAGATTCCCCCCTCCCATCTCCATGGTTTTCCTCCTTTTCTAAGCTAGTCCTTGTTGGCATCCTGAAGCACATGTTTGCACATGCACAAATGATGCAGATCTATGTGCTTTCGTAGTATGACTTATTCAAGGATGGGCACATATGAATGAGAGGTAGGGGCACAGGCTGCCATGTGGCTAATGTGAACATGAGGACTGGTTCCAAAACTGCACTTCAAGGGCTAAACTCAGTGCAAATGAAAGGTGTTCTATTAAACATATTTTTTTAAGCATCGCAGCAGTTGGGCTTCGGTCATAAGAAAAATGTTATACATAAGTATCATTTGAAGTCCATATAGTTCATGAATGCATAAGTTAGAGGTGGAGATGGAACCTGGTGGGCTGTGACAAGTTCCTCCGTGATACAAGCATCCATGAGTCAAATTCCTGAGCCTACTGCAGTGCAACGAGCCTGAAACTGTGAAGAAGAGAATTCCATTTTTAATTCACAGTGAGTTAGATTCAATAAAATACAAGAAGGTACGCTGTGGTTACATACAGCTGGAGTGTTGCAGTGGATCAAAACAATACTTTTTTAAAGTGAAAACTATTTAAAACTATTTTATCAATTTTGTTTTATACCATTTGTTCTGAGAGCATGAAAATGCTCATTTATCCATTTTGCAAACAGGAAAGAAAATGATTAAATGGCAATAACGATCAGTGAGATTCTATACAGCCTTTTACTATTACTATCCAATAATGCACTCTAATGTCTAAAGTGTCCTTTGGTGACAGCTCCGAAGCAGATCACTGGTGCTTGCTAGCATTAAAGTGCTTCCTTTTTAAAGTAATTTATTGTACATTTTACATGGATATACTAGGACATCTTGCTTTCTTTTTTGCTGGGTATCAGGTGAAAGGTTTAAGGAGGGGGCAAATGAACAATATAAGTACTGCTAGATTTTAGACATTTGGTTTTGGAGTTCTTTGAGGACATGAATTTGAGAAATATGCAAACTATAGATGGAATTTTGTGTAATCTGGAAAAAAAAAGCTTATATTATTGGATGTCATCATCTTCTGTCCTCTCCATTTGCCTGTCTCTATATGTGTCTTCTTTTGTCTAATTGCACAATAATCATAAAGCAATAATGTTTGTAACTTACAATTCTTATGAAATTGTGCCTAAAAGAACAAATGCATGTGCATTAGAATGTGCTATTATCCCATTAGGGATGGCAAGAGAAACATACCTTTGAATTTCAAAGACCTTCAATATCAATGCATTAAATTGGAATCAGTCATTTAATGGACAGAGATGGAAGAAGAAAGGATATCTCTTTTTTATGAGTTCTCTTCTTTTTCTTTCTTTAAAAATTACTGAATAGAATACTGTGAGAAAAGTCAAGTCATCTGTGAGCATTTAAGAACATCTCCGGGCAAAACTTGAAAGTATCGGTTGTTCCAGAAGTGGAATTTCCACAGACTTCACGTTCTGGCTCCTTGTTAAATTTCTCAGTTAATTACCTACTTCAGCTAGCAACCTCAAGTTCTGAAAAACATGAAGACCATCTAACCCTTCTGAGAAAGAAAAAAATCAATTTATTTCTTTGGTGTGCTTGTCTCAACTGATCAATAAATACTGAAGCCACAGTAGGAAGAACTTCAGGGTAGATGGGAAAGTTTCGCTTTTACC
This sequence comes from Tringa tobata, assembly GCA_033628505.1. Lineage (NCBI taxonomy): Eukaryota > Metazoa > Chordata > Aves > Charadriiformes > Scolopacidae > Tringa > Tringa tobata. The sequence continues at coordinate 5,655,138 of JAHREE010000279.1, read as the reverse complement.
ATGGTTACTTTGGGGCAGTTTTTTCTTGTTTCGCTCTTTTTCACAAACTGATGTTGTAGTCTGATATTTGATTTCTACTTTCTGTCAGATTTTCATAGATAGGCCTCGAGAGCACGGTCATTTCTGCATAGATGCAGATCCTGTGAGGACAAGAATGTGCACTGAAATCAAGTTGGCCTTCCAGTCCCATGAGATCATCTCTTTGTCTCTAAAGCTGTGAATGCAATTGCAGAATCAGGACTTCAGCTTACAAAATGGTCTGAAATCCTGCAGATAAGATGCATGTGGAAAGTACCCGTGAAACAGAGAGATGAGAAGAAACTGAGGCTTAGTTACAAATTGCATCTGTGTTCACATCCAATCTGATTCATCTGCTTCTGGTCAAAAAGCAAAATACGTTGCATTGCAATCCAGCCTACCATTTTCCAGTTTAACATGCTAGGGGACATTTGAACTGGATGTTTCAGTTCAGATACATCTCTAATAGAATACTATACTTCATTTGCTATTGAGAAACAAGTATTAGGCCCTGGTTTTGTATGCACATATTATGAACTGGTGGGGAGTGACTGTGTATTATTCAAATATTTTTAAAAATCCACCTTTAGATGAACTGTTTATCTCCACACAGAATAAAAGTCCTACACATAAAGCTTGCCCCATGGAGACATAGTATGTGTAAAGTAAGATGAATGTAAAAAAATAGTGATGATGCAGAGAGTGGTTATTTATTTATGTTCCATAAACAATATGCACGTTCCCTGCAAGGGGAAAATTCATAAAGAGAAAATGCTGCCAGTTGAACTGTGCAAATCTTGAATAGCTGATTCATAACAAGTGTGCTTTAGAGGGATTTGCTATAAAAAAATTTACTTCCTCTCTACATATGAAGAGGTACCCTGATAACCCCAAAGGCACGGTACAAAGGCCATCCAGGTCAACAGATGCCTTTGCACTGGTTTCAGTAGGCTTTCAAGCTGGGCCACACTGTGAGACTTGCAGTGCTTCCAGTGTTCAAGGGGTCAACAGTTTTTCAGAAATGCATTTCCATTAAAAACTGTATTTTTAAAGAGTCATTAGTCATATGGTTTTGCTCAGATGGAGCTGTGACTTGCTATCTGTGGTCTTACTATAGATGCAATTTTAAAGTGTATTTTTAGGTAGATTTCTAGGAATCGAGCAGACATACAGCAATACAAAAGGGAGGCAGGTAATGTACATTTGAAAGCCAGCAAATGGTTATGTTAAGTAGTCACTTTGTCTTAATATTTAATAATAAACCTTATGTTCTACAAAACCCCTTTAGGACCTTGATCACATATGTGGTTAATTCTGATGTTTTCAAATTTTTAGACTGCAGTTTTCCATTCCTGGGCTGAACTCAGATTTTTTGAGATTTACTGATTAACATTTGAAGACTGTCCTGCTATGATATCTGAATTACAGAAAACATTTGTTAGAAATACTGAATATGCACTGGAAAGACTAACTGTGGACATCCAGTCAGCTTGGCGGTAAAAATGAGAAAAGCCGCAAAAAACCTGCATATTTCTTAAACCTGATAGAATAAAACACTTTCATCATGGTGTACAGACATGTTTCTAATTTTACTTCCTAATAATGCAAAACCAGAATAAGGATAATCAGACATTTTGCATATAAATAATACTTCCTAAGGAACAGTTCTTTTGCCAGAGTCAGAGGCTAGAAACAAACTTCTAGGAACACGAAATAGTCTCAGGAAACATTTTAGGGTAGCCTGAGGAAGCTTGTCCTGTTTCAGGCTCTATACTTTCCTGGACTGCTCTTGGCACTTGGCGTTGGGGTGTGTGTCATTAGAGAGTGCCAGGATTGCTCACTTCCACACCATAAATCATGCTACAAATTAAGATAGTAAAAACTATAATAAATGAAACCCAAGTTTTTGTTTTGCACCACTGAGGTAAATGTGAGTTAAATTTTAAACTCTACTTTGCAGGACTATGTTCTAAAAACTAAGCTAAGATAGTCAAATAATCACTTCAGATGGGAGCTTTAAGAAAGAAAACACTAAATATTGCAAGACTCAGAATGAAATCATGAAAGTGGACAACATTGCAATTTACATGAGAGATCATGTGTCTGTCATTGAAGGGCATTCTATAAATACCATTTCCTTTCCTAAATTTTTCTGTTGCTGCTGCTGTCAGTTTTTGCTTTTTAGATATCCTCCTGCTGTAGTATTCTGCCTTTGAAAGTCAGGGTGGAGAATTACCCTCACGTAAGTCAACCACAGCTGGAGAGATCCCGTACTTCAAACTTAGGGAAGCTACGTACCTGGAGGGCAAAACTGGGATAGGTCTTCCACCTTGCTGGAGAGGACTAAGCAACTAGTGTAATGTAGGGGTGAGAGAGACAATTCTTTCTTTTCTTTCCTTTGCTTCATCTTTTCAGTTTTCTCCTGTCCAACTACCCACTAGACATACTGCTTTCCAGATTCACTAACAGCTAGTCCTAGAACATCACTGGCATATCACTGTTAACCATGCCATGACAGGCATTAGCCAGGTTAACATCAAAAAAGCCCAAGTAGGTCCATCCAGCTACAGCCAGACCAGCAAATGAAACATGTTGGCATTGAGTCCTCTGGTGGTTGAGGCCAAGAGCCACCCTGTCCATGGCATTAGGTCCAAGTCAGGGTGGCCATGTGCAAACCAGCTCCTGGAACTGGTGCCAGGCCCAGGCCACTACTGGGAATGGTCCCCAGGCACGGCTGGGAACAGACCAAGTGGAAAGCATGGGCCAACGTCATGCAGGAAACCTGTCACACCACCTAGCAGTGCAGAGAGTCGAGCTCCACCACCCACTCACCGGTACAGAGGCAGCCCACAGCATCACCTGGCTAACTGCTTGTCAGTCCTAACATTTCTATAGGCACATCTTCTCATCATTTACCTCATACCACCTAGCAGACAGACAGAAATGAAAAGTGATGAAAGGGGCATGCGTCTTCTCTGACCCTGAAGACAGCATGTTGCACGTCTCCTGCCCAGGCCTGGAGATGATACTGCCTATTTCAGCTACCCCTTATGCCTGGATACCGCATTTGCTTTTAAAGCATTTGGTTTATTTCATTAATTGTGCATGTAATTAATATATGTGCATTGATTTGAAGATTGGATTTAATGATGAGGAAGGGGAACTCTGCATTCCTTTTAGGCAGAGGAACATTTGATGGGCTGGATATGTCAGGCCAGAGAAGTGTGCATTTACCACAGGGGGTTATTGATTCTCCTGGGGTGCTCCTGGCTGACAATGGTGTCTTTAAAAGATGAAATGCTTTGGGTTTAACATGGGACATGAGCCAGGAAAAAAGATTCATGCAAGGCATTTTCACAGAAGCAGAAACGTAAGGTGAGTAATTTTCTCATATAGTGCATGTATCATGTAGCAGAAGCAAGCCAGTTCACCTTAAACTTCTCATATATGTATGTGTTTCTGCCAGACAATAGATGATGGCATGTTACCATAGTTTGGACTAGCAAGAGGAATCCTTACAATAGGATAGCAAGTGTGTCAGTAACCAGGGAAGAAGACCTGTAGTGTTTTGGGTGAATCTTAATCATGTCTTGATTTTAGCATCTGGATTTAAATTTTCTCATGAACTCCCACAAAGGATAGCCACTTGAGCTAATGGAAAATAAAGGGAGGGACTGGTAGACAAATTAATTGGACAGAAAAATAATTGTCTTTATAAGAAATAATCAGAGATTTTAGCAGACATGGCAGGAATGTGTGTGTGTGCCTACATGCAAGTACAAATGCATATACATATCTGTATATATAGGTATATTTAAATATAAAAGCATACACAACTATAAATGTATATATATGTAGAGATGAGTATATCTGTAAGTACATGTATATGTGTGTGTGTGAGCTTTTTGGATCATTCAAGAAGGGAACAGAAATTACATGGTATAGTTTAGGTATTTAACCATGTAGGTCAACTGGATAAACGTCCAAAGAAGTGCCGGTAAAAATAAACTACAACCACCCATAACCATAAATGTTTCTTAACAAAGAATCTAATTTACATTAATTACAGCTGAATAAATAATGCAGCGGTATTTTTCATATCAAACTTAGCAAAAGGTTTGTAAAGTAGCAAATCTGTAATGAAGTCTGTTTACTGGTTTTACCAAATTATATGGAAACGACAGTCTTAACCAACCAGCTCTGGAGCAGATCCCAATATTAATGTTGATGTGTCAAAAATCTTAATAAGGAATGATTTAGCCAAAAAACAGAGGAGAAGCATAATTAAAGATGAGAAAATCTGAAGTACTCCACCTAATTTTACTGAAGTAATTACGAATTATTGGCCCGATGAGATATCACTTCCCTCACTTCATAAATTTATCTCAACTATAAGATTATCTTTGGACCCAGACTTTTTCTAAAATATTCAGGATTTGTGAATACAATTTGGCTGCATTTCCTATCCAATCTGACAATAATCTTGAAGAAAATTTTCAGCCTGAATGGTGATTTCATATCCAGTATCATAAATTATACAATATTTCTGACAATGATTGCAATACTCATCTCTAAGCTAACTTTATAACGCTCTATATTGGTGACATTATTTAGAATATTCACTCTGAAAAGTGTAAATTTAATCCAACATTTGTACCACATTTGCTACATTATGCATGGTTTTCAGCTTCACCACTCTAAGTAACCTCTGGAAGTGACATCTTTATCAGAGAAACCTTTCTGCATGATGTACAAAACTGTATCAGGTTGTGCTTGGCATATGCAAAGGAGGTGAAGCCATATTTTAGTTTTCTTGAATAATTTTACTGCTTTCTGGATCCTGGACTTTAAGAAACTGAGTTTTTTTCTTGTCCCTGTCTGGTAGAATAATGAAGGAGATGTCATACCTTTAGGCTGGATTCCGTAAAACTGCAGAAAAAAAGACTTCTTTTTGCATTGCGGGGATACAAACCATAAAAAGGTCAATTTTATGGATGGAAGTGTTACACTTGTATTTCCAGGTTTTGTTTTTTTCAGGGAGCATGGCAGGAATGGACTTAAGACTGTGTAATGAACATGACTGTGCATTTCAGTTCTTCCCCTTTTTCCTTTTACATTTTCTGGATTCTCGTTATTAATTTCTACTACTATATTCACATATTCCCCTTAGTTACAGGTGTATACTGGACTTTTAGCTGCTGAATAGGTTTTGGTTTCATGTGAGATGGTAAAGACAGACAAATACACAGTAGCTTTCCACGTTGTCTTATTTTACACCCAAGTTGAATTCAACGTTAGCAGTTAGCATCGTCAGAAACAATTGGCTGAGGTAATGGTCTCACTCTGCCCCAGGGAAAAAAACAAACTAACAGAAAAAAACATTCTTTATTTTGTCAATAACAAGCCCTACTTGGTCTTCTTGAAAAAGAAAATACAGTTTCAAATAGCTGGAAATTGAAGTGCCATTTCAGTAAAGGCTGGTGTAAGTAGACAACGTCATCTTGTAGACCTGTCAGATTGCTTCCATCAAGAGTAAACTCAGTCTAATGAAACACTCACTAACACAGTAGTATTTTAACTGCAGACTTAATGCAGTGAGGCTTCTCCCTGACTCCCGAGGCAGGGGTGCTGCAACAGGCCAGGTCAGTGGCCCATGTCTGGGTTCCTCCCGCTCAAAGTTAGGCTGAGGAGCTAATGCTAGAAGTGTGTTTGTCCCAGGCTTCACAACCACCCGTGGAGAGAAAGGTTCACTTTCAGCAGATGACTCAGATTGCTGTTGGGCTGACAGCTTTCTTCTCTGCTGACTATAGAGGGAGATGAATTTGGCAAGCTCCTAACTCCGTTTTTCAACTAGGTATCTGAAGTCAGGTTGGATTCATTAGAAGACAGCTAAACCTTTTCCGCTTTAGCTGGCTCCTAGAGGAATTTTGCTGTTGATGTAACCCAACATATGATCCTCAATGCTTCTGACTGCTCTGAAGTCATACCATAGAAAAACACTTCAAATATCTTTCCACCTCCCCTTAAGTCCTCACAACATAACACAGCTCAGATCACAGAAATTTGTCTGCCTGGCTTTGCGTTGAGACTATGCCCGCTGAGCTGTATGGAAACACCAGAAAGTAAAACATACTGAACCTGAGAAAGTGACATAATAACTCGACAATGATATAATATCAAGGAAAAAATTACAGCGTGCTATATTAAATTGGTCCTCACATCTTCAAGTAAAAACATAGGATGGTTATGCTGACTGAAGGCCATTGTGTCCTACGCCTGTGAACACCAACAGTTACATTGCTTCCTTGCTTTACTGAAATAAGTTTCTATACAAGCATCATAAACAACAAGGTAAAGCAGCAGTTTTTATCCTCTCATTCACAAGTATCTCACTAAATTCCCTGAAAAACAAAACTGGTGTATGAATTTGACTCAGGCAAAGAAAAAATGTGAAATAAATCAAGACATAAAAAAAGAAAGGTTATGTGATACAAGGATTTAAATGTCATTTCTGGCAAGAACTAAGGACATATTTGAAAAGGCATACAAGGAACACGTCTTCACAGCCCGAAAACCAATTATATATGAGGATGACCGTATTTCATTACACAGCAATGGCTGGTACCACGTAACTACAACAGAGCTGCTAAGTTACAAGAATGATTGTGAAATTCTGGGCACTCTGAACCCCAGAGTAGTTATTTTTATTCTACTGTATAAATGTCTATTCTCTGTAAACAGTTTACATTTGGCCATGTTAGAAAAAAGTTTTGGTTTTACATCAAATTTCTACAGTTCTTATTTAGCAAAATGCTTAATTTTAAGGTGCCCAAGTCTCTGTGAAATAAAAGTCCCATGGGTATAAAATTATTTTTCTCATTCTCTGTTTCTTACAAGTCACTTGCAGTGCATTTTCAGTCATTGTTTTTGAGACTAAAACATGTATAAATAATGACTGCATCCTAAAAAAAGAAAAGGAAACTCATTTAAAAAGACTGTTCCTTACCCTATTCACTGAACACAGAACTGAGCCCTTATTGTAACATTACCCTTCTAGGGCTATAGTGTACAAATACAGCAAGCATCCCAGAGTTCATTTTGCAGGCTGAGAAACGCAATGGATTTCTCATCTCAAACAGACGCAGGTGAAATCTTTAAGTTATTTTCTATCTTCCTTTTTCTCTTGAACTGATAAGGGGAAAAGCTCAGACCAGGTATGACTTTTTTTTTACTGAAAAATATCAAATACAATGTTGTATTTATAAAATAAAATCTCCAAAGAAATTGTGTAAATATCTGCTTGTAGCAACCCATAAATAGCTGAATGGCAGGTTGGTAATAACCCTGACCAGACTGGCCAAAATTCTGCTGGACCATTTCAATCTGATTTCTAGTCCCCCCTGTTTTCCTAAAAGTGAATTTAACATTTGAATTAATAGTTTCCTCACAACTCTTTAGTAACTCTTTCTCCATTGTTCTCAAGGGTCACAACTAATAATAATTAATTCTGGAAAAGAAGTTTTTCCTATGACGAGTTAAACCTAAAAACAAAGCCCAAAGAGTAGTACAGTTCCCTCAGGACACCATTATTCAGTTTTAAATTGCTCCCACCAGAAGGCTTAGAATTTTACACATATCCAGAATTGCTTTTATAATAAAAAATAAATGTTCTATAAGTGACAGTATCATGGGAATATCAACAGCAGTCACATAAGTCTAGTCAATTCTGTGAGAGAAGCCAGCCTTACTTGAGCTCCTCTCCTTTTTTTTTTTTTTTCCTGCAGCTCCCTGAGTCACCACCAGTTCTCAGCTTGGCTTTATTTTTCGACGTCCATTGTTTGATAGGTGCTATTTTAATTGCATTCAGCTTCTTTAAATGTTTGTTCATCTGGAGTATGAGTTCACCTCTCCTGATGCGCCACTGCTCATATTAAAAGATACATTGCATTAAATTCTGGAGTGTTTTCAAAGTCTGTACTCATTCAGATCTGCATGCTCTCACAAGGAGATTTCCATTTTTCCTCTTGACATTTATCACCTCTTCTATTTTTCTGTCAATATTTGATTCATTTATGAGGTGTTCCTTTGCTAATTACAAATTAAGTATCGTTATAAAGATGAAATTCTTTCTTAGGATAGGTACTGTTGCCCAAAGGACACTGAGTACAGCTATTCCACACATTATTATTTGCTATCTATTCTACAAAATGAAGAAATAAGACTGTAGAACAAGGCAAAGGGGGGTGATACATTATAGGTGAGAAATATGGGTTGTAAATAGTGAAAACGCACTTTCTCTTGCCTTGAAGAGGCTGTATTTTATTTATGCATATGGCATGTGTGCTATCAAAACTGCAGCTCTTGATGCAACTATGGCTTGTCTATTGGTACCCATTCTCTTACGTTAAACTGCAAACAAAACCTGTAGAGGCTAAAATCAATACCACGGCAATCTTGTCCCAATCCCTTGTGTTGCTGTTTTTAAACAAAGAGAAATGTGAAAACAAGAGCAAAGCCTTACACGGCAAATGGGCATAAAAACAAGCAGAGAAGGAACGAATCAGGTGGATTCATTTATTCCCAAAGATCGCCGTCTTAAGCCAGGCAAATATGAACAGAAATTTTTATTAATCTCAGGGTAAAAATTTTGCTTTTTTAAAAAAAATTTTAGGTGCATGGGGGAAAAATGCACTTAAGCATGGTAAGAGGGGAAAAGTAGCGTACAGCACCCTCCTGGACAAAGCAGGTGGCACAGCGTTTTAATGAAATTTTAAAGACTATACCTATTGCAATAGGGAAGTTGGGTTTGCCTTATTTACCCAAGCTTCCTCAGATTTAGACCCAGATAATGAAAGGTAGATTTTTGTGTTCGTAACAGCTAAAGTTACAATTCTCGCCGCTTTATCTGCGGCCAGGAGTGCTGACTCTGCAGGTCCGCACACTGCAAAGGCGCACTTGCTCAGAAACGTGCGAGGCACTTTGCTCTCTCCCTTTCTTTAATTTCTTTACTTTGCATCGTTGAGAGGGTTAGAGCAGATTTTTGGTTCACATAAAAGTGTACAGTGTTAACTAGGTGACATATGGGTGGATGAAACATTACTGATTGTCCACTGCAGCCAGGGAGGCCGAGTTTCCATAGAGATAAGAAGGAAAAGTGCTCCATGCAACCTAATTGGTATGCATCTCCAGATCAGGTTCATTGTGCTTTTGCTAATGACAGGGTTGTCTCAGTAATAAGGATGGTGCACTGGAGAAATTTGCTGCCTTGGTATATTTTTCCCTGGCAGAAAACTACTTAGAGACTGTAGTCAGTAAGAAGAGTGACTGGCAGGCTGAAGGGGCTGCTTAGCAGCATATGGGGGAAGGCTGGCGCTCTGTGCCACATGCATATGGCTGCCATTAAACTCCAGCTTTGCGCTTTGTGTATTTCTGGTCCCATGCCAGTAAGCCCACCTGCTGCAAGAATACTTGTAAAGCACAACTCAAAAGTGATTGAAAAGCTACTAGAATAAACTGTAATAACACAGTGCTTCACAGATGGGACATAATTGCAAGCTAAAGTGTACAGCCTCTGCAGTAATGAAAACACGAGCCATTAAATTAAAATCATAAGGGAAAAAACTATAAAAGTCTGTTGAATTTTTTTTTTTTTAGTTTTATTGCAAAACTTCAATTTTCTTGCCCTCATTAATCAAATACCATAAAACTACAGTGCTACTTTGTCTGAGTGAAGATTCAGGCAATTAAAATGATGAATGTAGATTAAAATGATGTAACTTTTGTTATTTACTTACTTGGATAACTTAAGCTTTGGGCAGCGTTAGGAATGGAAAGCTGACATGAATCTATCAATTTGCAGATTAAGGTACGGTTGGGAATTTGCACTTCGAATTCACTTGCAAAAATGCTGGTTTGCAAGAGAAAGGTGCCAGTATAGATTTTCCCTCCTTAATATTATCTTTGCCCTTTAAATAATACTAATTTGATTTTTCTAAAAAAAAAAATGAATCAAAAAAACAGACTTTAAAACTGTGTAAACACACAAAACTACTTGAGCAATATCAAAGCAGTTTTAATTAGTGGTAGTGTGGTAATAATGAAATCGCTAATCTGACATGTAATTAGTTGTACGGTGTGTATGAGTGTTATGTGAAGCTGAATGGGCTCAGCAGGGCCCTAATACATTCTGGCCTCTCAAGGCGTTCTCTAGTGGAGAGAGGCCTGACAGAGCCATCTTTGTTCTGTTCCCTTTCTGTGGGTGGGCGATGCAAGGAGAAAGAAACATTTGTTTCACAGTAGTCACCGAAGTAAACAGGCTCTAAAAGCCTTTTTCATTTTTAATTATGCATTTCTCCAGCACCCGTCATAGCAAAGTCCATAGGATAGGTTTTAAGTATGCCGAATAATGCCTGACTGGTTAAAAATATGAATAAATGTCTATTTAAGCGAATATTTATAAATCTAGCAATTTAGTTTATCTTTACAAGAGGGTCTTTCCCCCCTTTAAAAGGATGAGCGCGTTCCTAAATGTGCCATTTATACACAGTTTATGCAGGAGTTGCATTTGATCCAGCAAAGACTTTGGCAAACACTAGAGGTGCTAATGAGCTACCCGTAAATGTTTGATCCCATCTCTTTTCTCCTCTGGAACTGGCCTCAAAAAAACAAACCAAACAAAAAAACAAACCCTCTGAAAAGATAGCATCCATTCATTAGCTGCCTGAGAACTCATAGCAACATCAGATGACTGGCATGTCTTAATGTACTACCAGTCAAAAGAAATTTATTTTTCTAAAGGACGTGCCAAGAGTAAGGTATATTGGCAGCCTCCACATTGTAGATTACTACCAGGTTTCCTAAAAGTGTAATAAAGCATATCTGTAGCCCAGAGAATCTGGACAATATTTAACATATGTACAATATGGACAACTGAAAGAAAACGGTCAGCTTTATTTGCTTTTGCAGAGTTATTCTTTTTCCTTAGTCAGGCGAGGCAACCAGGCATCTTCTCTCTGAATGAGATCGGTTTGTTCTTGACTAAACAGAACATAGCGTGTTTTGCTCACACTTGGTAAATTTAAAGCTTGCTTGAGTGATTAGAGTCCAATTATTGCCAAGCAGCAATACCCAGGTGCAGACAAATAAACACTGAAGGCAAAGTGCTTATAATCAGTTGCCGGTTGTTATTACTACAAGTCAGTCTCTAATGCTAGTGTTTATTACACAATACAGGTATCTTCTCTGAATCAGATAATTTAATCATTACTCTCCCACTGGTGCTCCAATGCTCATATTTTATCAATATTTTTAGCAATAAATCTTCTTATTAACCTTCTGTTATGGTTATAAAACCATGTAGGTCCTTTCTCTTCCCTTAGAGGACTGCTCCTGTACGAGGCAGTGAGAAATTATTTGGAAAACTTGTCAAGCTGTACTGCCTCCGAGTTAATTTTTTGTTTACTGCAAGCATCACATGAGATGATCAGGGACATCTGAACGGGGAATTTTCTATATAGACATTGCTTTTATCTTCTTTGATGGTAGAAGTCAGCAGTTACTAGACCAAGCTCATAAGGTCTAATATCTGGGACCCTAGTTAGGGAGGGGAGATGTCCAAGACACAAGTCCTTAGTTATTGGCCTGTATCCCCACACTGACAAACAGCTCAGTTTGGGAAAGGTATTGGGATGACTTTCCACTAAAAAAATTACTATTCCTGGTCAGCAAGGAAAAGCCACATTTCCAGTCTTCATCTATTTCTGTATAAGCTGACACAGCTGGACAAAAATAATTTTTCCATCCTGTGAAAATTTTCAAAACACATACAAAAAAATTTCCCATTCCATTCTCAACTTTAAGAAGTTGAGATTTCAGTTTTGAAAGCTCATCCAGATATTATTTTGAATTCAGTGAATTGAAAATTTTGGCTCACTTTTTACCTCACTTTTTGGTCTTGGTATCTTTTTAAGTGTACATATTAAAAACAAGATATAATTGTGTTATATAGCACTATATATATGCTACTTATAAAATTACATGCATTACTAGATATTTTGCATGATGACACTTCAAGCGGGAAAGTAATTTTCTCCTTGGAAAACATCAAAATTTTTGTCTGACAATTTCAAAATATTTTTCAAACTTTTCTTGAACTGGGAAATGGTTCTGAATTTGTCTTTTAACAAAGACAGTTTTGACTTTTCTGGAGAATTCCCAACTACCTCTAACAATCACATGGAAGGGACTTGCTGTTACAGGGGTGCAGAATCTGAGCATGATAATTTAGGAGAAGAAAGAGCACAGAATGATGAATTGACTTGGCCCCAGTCTCAACAGCAAGATTTTAGCAGAGTTTAGCATGTTATCGAGGGATGTGATACAAACTTTCATAAAACACTTGAGAGTTTGGCTTCTGAAATCCATGGAATCATCTTTTTCTCACTACTCCTGGTATCCTTGCCACAGACCCTGATAAAATAATGAAGCTGTAAAGGAGGCAGCTATATCATTTAAAAGAGCTTGTACCCTAAAAAAGCTTAAAAGGTGAAACTACCATGAATTTATTTTAAAATTAAGAAATAAGACAGATAAAATGGAAAATGGAATTTGGGCAATGTAGGACTTGATGACAATACATAATATGGTAAGCCAATGGAAGACAACCTTTATCTCTGGTGAGTCCACTGAACACAGAGACAATATATCCTTCACACAGTCAAGGCACCCCTGTCAGCTGTGTCACACCGTCTCCCTGGGTGAATGCTCCCATCTTTGTGTCTTATTTGGAAGTATTAAGTAGTCTCCCTCCCAGAAAGGTGAGGCAGTGTGGTGCTAAAGGCTGAGGAGGGGTTGTGCTTTGTACTGGAACATGGCTCATTTGTTACTGGATCTAGAGTGCAGCAGTACCTCTTCTTAACGCTCCTTTAAATATTTGTTAATTCTTGAACTAATTTAGCGTATTTGTGCCCATCAGTTCCAACCTGCAGTTTCTGCCCAGCCCTTGTTGACTGTAAATCCATAAGCAATAGAGTACTGCTAGATCACGGAGTTCAAGATGACTCTTGAGGACTGAATTGATCCCATGTTAGCACCCACTGCTGTCAAACTGTACCTCTGTGTGTGCCTCAGTGGGTCTCAATAGCAGGCTTTCTAAAAAAACCAAAAAATTTTAGCCCCCAAGTTTGAAAGACAAAGAGCTAGTATGAATGTTCATCGCCATAAGCAAGGACCACTGTGAAAGCAGAGGAAGGAGTTTGTTAGGAATTCATAGACGGCAAATTTTGTCAAAATTCTGCAAATTACAGAAATACACTTTGAAGCATTCAAATTGTGTCTTTTAACATACTTGCAAGTTTTCATTAATTTGGAGAATTTTTATGGTTGGAGATAGCTATATTTTCTATTTGTGTTTTTTCTGTTTGTGCTTTGCAAAAACAGTATTCATGGGAAAAATAAATAAGGAAGTAAAAATATGCTTTTTGCTTTTGACAAATGTGGGAGCTGCAAATTACTGGTGGAAAATGAATATTTCCATCTTTGTGTGAACTTGGTGAAAAGCCAACATCTTCCACACAGCTGCAGAGGTGCAGGGCCAAATTAATTTGTGGTGCAATTCAATGGACTTCTATGAAATAACATCAGTAAGAGTTTAGTCCCCATGCCATAAAAAACAGTATATAAAATGCTCATGGTGGTGAGTAGTATGAATAGAAGCTGATGTAACACATACCCCCATTGGGGTTGAAAGGGTACAAAAGCAGGTAAAGAAACCAATAAGCTTGTTTTACTGCAGCTCTTTAATTACTGGTAGTCCTTGTTTAATGGTGCATGCTTACTCTTCTGTCCCCTCCGTGTATAGTTAAGTCTGCATTCCCATATTTTCTTATATAGATAGCAAAACTGAAATAGCAAAACGACTGCGGAGTTTGTCTGAAGACTCGTAACTGCAGTGTTTTAGACTGTAAAGGGCCTGTCAACTCATTCCTTGGTCCATGGCATCTCATCATGGGGCACCAACCAACCAGTGGGTGTTTGTAATCCTTGAGCCCCACAGGTGATCAGAGATGCACCTGGAATTACAGAGAAGAGGCTGCTGCCACACCCCACCTGGGACATATAGCCATGTTGGCCTTCTGACCCAACATGTGTGAGAGGAGAGCAGCACATACCTATGTTGGGTCTTACCCCATCTTTACAGACCAATTAAACATTGTTGGATTTACCTTTAATTATGTTCTAATTTAAGATTGCATGAATTTTTACTATCTCTAGAGTGTAGAAGTGATAAACAAAGTGGTTATAATCCATCACTTTGGCCTTCCAGTCGAGATAAGTACAAGGGGAAGAACTCTATGGTGCACAAGTAAAGCATGGTGGAACTGAGGGAACTGGGGTTGTTTAGGATGGAGAAAAGGAGGCTGAGGGGTCACCATATTACTCTCTACAACTGTCTGAAAGGAAGTTGTGGTAAGGTGGGTGTCGGCCTCCTCTCCCAAGTAATAAGGCGTGCAGATGTGGTACTTTGGGACGTGGTTTAGTGGTGAACTTGGTAGTATTTGGTTAATGGTTGGACTTGATGATCCTAAAGGTTTTTTCCAACTTAAATGTTTCTGTGATTCCACCAGCATGCATCTACCCTTTAGCAGACTCTGTAAGGCAACCTGCAAGTGTTTATGGGTATCAATCACAGCTGGATCCTACTGAGATGTTGTAACTACCTCTGAACAAGAGGTACCTCTATCGGCCTAATAGGCATGTATAAATTCATAAGCCCCTGTCTTTCTAGGAACATTTTGAGGTGGGGCTGGTAGCAAGTGTTCCATTTATACAAACCCCACTTTTTTCTGTGCTCAGATTTTGCCTAGCCATATTATATTATCACTTCTAAGAAACCGCCATATAATGGTGTGCATCTTTCTTATGTAGATTCTACCCCACCCAGTTTCAGTGAGCTGGTGTGGTCCATGCAGAATCATAGTGTCAGTTTTTATTTCAGCTAGTCAAAGTTAGTTTTACTGTCTCTTGTGCAGTTATAAGGGCAACTGCCAAAAGCAACCAACTCTTGTTACTTAACAGTTCTCGGGATTGCTCTCCAGTCTTTTACATTTTCTTCCATACAATATGGGATAACTGAAATTGAGATTTCCACTTCATATATACCCTTCCAAAAATATCACATTTATTGAACTCCAGACTTTGTTCTCTTTGAGAGTTCCTGTGTTTCTAATTAGAACTGAGTTTATTACTCTAATAGCTTTTATTCATATTAGAATACCAGTAAGACATAGAAAATTAGTTTTACAGTTTCTCTTTTTCAGCATACTTGGAGACTGTGGATCCACTTTAGGCAGCACTATGGATTTAATTAAATTCCAGCATTAACTCACAAAGGCTTTTTAGACCTTTACTTTGTCCCTTGGAAGTGAGTTTACATGTGGAAAATTCATTTCACAAGTAATGATTTTTAGAGCATACCAAAAGGTATTAATAATTATGGTTATTTTATATTGGACCTTAGTGACATGGCACAGATGGCTTTGATGTTTAATCAGTAGCTGTGCTTCACAGCTTATTTTCATTAGTGATTAACCTTGACTTATTATATAACAGAGGAACATAAGACAGAGCCTGAAAGACACTTTCCTTTGCTATATCTGTCTTGCTGTGAAATTGGGCCTCATTTTCAAAGAAATCCACAGCTGATCACTTCTTATGAATGATCACACATGGACCTTCATTCACTATACCAGTTCATAAATAAAAATGTGTCATTTGTGTATCCAAATTAGATGCTGCTGAGGTGTCAACCAATGCTTATTTAAAATGTTTAATGGGAATACATTTTTATTTTAGAATTGTAAAAGAATTGCCATTTTTTCAAAAAATAGAAAGCATAGAGATTCACCCTTTTTTGAAAAAACACTAGGCATGTTAAATTGTGCAAGTTAAAAAGGCCTGTGCTATATCTAGTATGGATTGAAGTCTTCACAGAAAGGCCTTTTGTATTGCTTTCCAGTTTTTTCCAACAAAAAAATCAAGAGTAAGACATCCAAGGTACTGTGCTGCTCCCTAATCACAACAATAGATACCTGTCAATGGACTTCTTTCTCTGCAGCTCTGGGATTAACTGTGAGAGAAAGAGTCAGGACAAAAATACTTACAGAATAAAGAGCAGAAGTCAGAGAAAAAAGTGAGAAAGATACATTTTTCAGACTAATATTAAATGTGATGGAAGAACAGGTGAGAATATTCATTAAGTGTCTTATGCCTCACAGTATGAAATGTTGGATAAATTCAGAATTCAAAGTGTTAGCCCTGAAACGGCATTTCTTGTGTTTCAAGCCCTGTTATTTCTCAATACCATTGTCCTACTAGAGTTGGACTCCTGGATCATGACGCATATCTGTCTGATTTCAGTATTGGAAGATGTAATACCTTTTCTTCTAAAATTTTAACATATTGTTCCTCCTCAGCCCCCAGTAGTAGAAGGATGCCATGAAAGAAATTGCTTATCTGTGACCAGAGCAATCTTTACATCCAGAAGTAAAAACAGAGAAACCAAGAACAGGCTTTCTAGCAACAATAATTTTCAAAAACTATTGCAGTAACTCTTGCAGTAACTAGTAACTAACTATTAGTAACTAACTAACTAGTAACTAACTATTGCAGTAACTAGTAACTAACCTAGTCTGATGTCACTCTTCTCAGTAATGCAGTTGAGGACCAGGATAAACCTAATACATTGTCATTTGCCAGGTGTCATAGTACCAACCAAATCCAAGGCATGGTACAGAAACCTCACATCCATCCTTATTCTTTACGGATAAAGGCAACCATAACCTTTTACTTTCTTTGGCAACTGAATAAAAACATCCCAGTCCCAAGTGGCAGAAGAGATTGGACAGAAGTATCTTGTCTTCCTTATTTCTATAAAATCCCAGTGGGTTGCTTTGCTGCTGTATTTATTCCCACCCACCAATTAACAGAAAACTCCTAATTCTGCCAGAGTGCTCAAAATCTACATAAAGATGACAATGATACTGGAAAAACACAGGTCAAGAAAAAAACAGTAGGCATCTATGTCTC
Organism: Tringa tobata; assembly: GCA_033628505.1. Lineage (NCBI taxonomy): Eukaryota > Metazoa > Chordata > Aves > Charadriiformes > Scolopacidae > Tringa > Tringa tobata. The sequence continues at coordinate 5,638,035 of JAHREE010000279.1, read as the reverse complement.
CATGCCCCCTTTTTGAGCTCTATTTTGTATCTTGCTTCACTGAGGCATCTTGCAGTTCTTCATTGCATAGCCAAAAGCGGTACTGAGATAAAAAACAGAAAGTTACAGATGAATTCAGGGATAGCTCTAACAAGAACTTGTTTACTTTAGTATTTCCCCCACTGTTCAGAGTATCTTCCTTCAGGTTCCTAAATTGTTTCCCCACTTGGTAGCTTCTTTTGGACTTTTAGAAGCCGCTCAATGTCCTAACACTTTGACGAACAAAAGCATTTCTGACCTTCCATCTGCAGTTTTGCTTTCTGTGGCTGAACTCATGTTTGGCCCTACTGACTTACGTAGCTCTGACTTCAAGGCTTGATTGTTGCGGTTCAGTATATTTGAAATGAAACAAAACGCCTTGGAAAGAGCTTCAACTAATCAAGGAAGCAGCAGACTGCCTGCTTGACAATGCAGGTCAATTGTGAACACATCTTAGTGTTTCTTCACTTTTTCGCCCCATTGAATTCTGATCCCAGTTCAAGGTCTCTTTCTGATTTTTACGGTTCTCTATGAGATTGATTCTACCTCTTTCAGCAATTATATTTTCCTCTGTAGAGATGACTTTCATGACAGATCTGGCCCACTAGAATCAAAAGAACTGTAACAGGAATGAAAAGTAACAAAAATGAGACCTTGAACCAGATGATGTAAATATTTATCATGAAATGTTAAAAAAGATAGGCTTGAACATTTTGAGAATAATCTCATTTTTCTGATTGGCTTTCATTCAGTTTGCCATCAACATATATAGTCATTATATTTTATTTTTCTCTTTTTTTTTTTCCTCCTTCTTCTTTATGTATTTGATCTTTTGAGTGTGAGGTCATCATTTCCTGAGATGTGACTTGAAGAGCTTCAAACAGAAAACTGAGAAGACTGGTAAATGTTCTAGCTTTAGAAGGAGTTTAGATTAGATGTGAGTAAATACTTCAATCTGTGCTCATACACTGTCTCTCTATACTCCATAATTACCTAGACAATCCATCATTTATCTGCAGAACTCACACAGGTGAGGCAGCCTTAAAAGAAGAGTATCTTTACTTGATTTGTTTATGAAGCCAAACACTCAATCCGGGCACGGTAACAGGATCTTACAATATAACCATTTAAGTGTTTGGGCTAAATAAGATTAGATTTCAAGCCGTAGGTGCTTCAAAAATTCAAATGTTAAAGACAAGTTGCCACATTTTGCAGTGTCTCTGGTTTCCTAATGCACTAAACACTGTCATAAACATGTATTCTTTCGTGGTAAAGATGATATTTTTCCATCCAAAACCCCTCCAGCAATGGCATGTAGCAATTCCGCCATTTCATTTCAGATCTATTTTTCATTGTAAAGAGAGTGGCATTTTTTATTAGGATACAATCTTACATCTAAAGAGACAATCATAAGTTAAAACAAGTGAAACACACATATGGACTAACCATATGGATGACAGTACCAATTAGTAGAGATTTTGTATTTATTTTTTATATTTTGAGCACAGGGTGAGACCTGCCTTTTTCCAGCAAGTGGCAAATTTGAATGTGAAATGTCATTAGTGCTGTTTTTCACTAATACAATTTCTTTTCTGAATAACAAAAAACACATCAGTGTTATTTTTAATAAAAAACCCACCCTTTAATTTACATACATTTAGGGTGAAGTAAATGAAAATGCATTATGTTACCACTGTGCTATTGAATAATGAGCCTATAGGGTTCTAAATGGGAAGGAAAGTTGTTTTTCAAGCCCTGTACCCACTGTTCCCTTTACAAAGGCGCCATTGTGATCAGGACACATGAACTGGGTTTCTAACAGTAAAGATCCACCTTCTGGCAGAGAGACTGGGAAATAAAGCACCCCAGTAAGCCGCCACTTCAGCAGGAGAAGCCGAGCTAACGAAGGAAGGACAGGTGGAACTGGTCCCTTGGCCTTTCAGTGACATTTACAGCCTCTGTGCAAGGACATGCTCTTTTCTTTCTGTTTCTATTTTCTCCAGTTAATCAGGTGACTTGAAAAGAAGCTAGATAAGGGTATTGTTTGCACTGACAACATCCTGATGATACTGTCAGAGGAGATCACAGGAAAATGTTCCTTTTTTGAACCAATAGAGTCATTAGGGAGAGTACTCATCACTTGAGTGCATCTAGGTTAATTACCACGGAAAATCTGGAACTGGCAGCTATAATTTTTCTGAAGAAAGTACTGCTATTTTTACTCCTGATGCTACAGAATGTCTCTTAAAGTACCTCACAGGACCCCATTTTACTGCTCAATGGTAAAATAATTTTAGAAATATAGCTTTCTGGCTGAAATTAGTGGGATACTATCCATGGAAATTTAATGAAAGCACAAACTGTGAGTTATGTACTGTATGAATGAAATTCATCTCTGTTTGCCAGGACTGATTACTCTCCTTCCCACAAATGAGCAAGCATATTTCTCTATTGCAGTGTCACTTTGGAAAAGAGAGAAGTGTCAGGTTGAGATGAATGACTTATCCCTGCACAGATGTAGCAAACTGTCAGATGCCTGATTCTGTTTGCTATGGTACATTATGGCACAGAGTAGCCAAAAACCCTCCAGCATGAGACAAACACAGAATGCTGGTTTTGGATCAGCATCAAAGCACACGCAGTGGATGCCTTTTTAGGAAAACAGAGACATGGTGTAGTTTTAACTCGCCCGGTATTCAATGAGCGCTTACAAACCCTAACAGTGTTCATGATTTTTAAAAAGCCTCAAACAATAAAAGGAAGTTGCTTCAGTGTGCTGAATACTTATTCAAGTAATAATTCTTAGAGTACTGCTACTGTGGTGCCTGTTCTCTAAGGATCTGCGAAAAAGAAGGCTGAGAGCATTTTTTAGCCTAATTATCTTTTTTCCAAAATTATTTGAGGCCAGGAATGCTTTGTGGTGTTTGCCTAACCCTGAGCTGATAGGCATGCTGTCATGTCTATCATGTCTCACAGGTACTGCCAAGCCAGAGCACTCAGTGGAACTTGGGAAGTTGCACACATCCAGTTGCATAAACAGGATACAAAAGGAAACCAGTTGTCATGGGTTCAGGGTGTGGATAGAGTTAAATGTTAAATGGTTAATACAACAAATCTCATGTACTACTCTCCCATTCCAATTCACCTTTTTGCCATGGTAAAATTGTAAAAATATTCACTGTAAAATATTCTTGAGAACTCTTTTGATTCCATGGTAGTTACTTGGGAATTTGGTTAAAGATTTCCAGTTCTATGTTAATCATTTCCCATAGAAATGTGGATTATTTGACTGCACAGCCTGATGTAAGCAGCTCACACATATAAATTATGATGCTTTGACCCATTCCACTTAAGTCTGAGTGAGAGGCTGAAGTCTCCAACAGATGAAATTCTGTCAAATTTCTTGAAAACGACAGCCACATTAAGAAGATATATGCTGTAGAACAGATAAAAAGTATTGTTAGACATCATAGAGTCTTCACCAGATAGATGAAGATGAATCTAGGCTTTACGATTCCACCCTGGTCACAAAGTGACTTAATTCGTCAGAAAAATTTGCCTTAGACCCATTCCTAAATTCATGAGCAAACGAAGTGCCAATAACTGTTACAGCGGGGAAAAAATATTTCCGGTTTCCAAAGCAAACATTTTAGTAATTGCCCCTCATTTATTTGTATTTTCTAATTTGCTTTACATACTACAGGGAATCCTGCAATTACCCATAGAATGTACTGTCTGTACCTTCCTGATTGAACTGCCACCTCCCCTACACTTTGTCAGAGCTGCCATTCAATGCAGCTCTGATTCAGACTCAAGGGAATAGCCTTGACACAATGCACTGAAGGCAATATTTGCAGAGAAAAGGGATAATCGCTGAACAGCAGCCCAGCTTCACGTTTCCATGTCCCATGACCTCTTTTCTCTCCAGCCTTGGCATAAGAACTTAGTATGAGTCCCTAGGACTCCACTGTCCCCTTTCATGATCCCTTACCCTCAGGCACACTTTGGAGGTACTTCTGACAGGTTAATATACTTCATGTGATGAGAGCAGTGAAATATCATAGTCTGTTTCCGCTGGGGTTTCAGAGAAAGCTAGAACGTCTTTATCTGCTGATATTTGCCAAGATCAACACATCTAATTGCACATATTTAATGAAAACTGTACCCAGTAAAACAGACTTAAAAAATAAAACCTGATATTTCTTTTTTTTTTTCTTTTTCACTCCATTCAGGATTATTCTTCATTCCTAAGGATATTTATGTTACCTCAGGCTCTTTTAGGGTTCCAAAAATCCCAGTTTCACAACATTTTAGGAAAAATCTTTACTATAAACCTACCCTTACATTGAACTGTCCTTAAAAAATCAGTTTCCTTTGCGATGTCCAGCTGCAGGATCTTTCTTCAATTAGGTGCCAGTATGTAAGAAAAAAAATTGTCAAAGCAGTGACATAAAAATATAAATTGCATAAAATACTGGTGACAGAATACCAAAGTCACAACTTGACATCTACAATCTGGGGTTTTTTTTAGCATTATGCTAATAAGACTGTGTTTTATTTATGCAGTGCTATAGATTTCCATGATGTTTTATAAAGAAAATATCTGACAAATTCCTGCTAGTGCAGCATCCTACATCAGGCATATACAATGCTATGCAAGGAACTGTGGATGAGAAGGGAAACACTTTATCAGGAAAAAATAATACACTCCCCAAATCCTTACCTAAAACCTGCTATTTCCATTTAACATGTTTAAAATGTCTGGAATGCAACTTGGCCACATCTCTAATTAGTGAATTTGCTGTGTGTTATCCTGATTTTCAGGAGGATGAGGAGACTTCATCTTTCAGCCTACTCACTACCTCTACTCTTAGTGGAAACAATGAATTAGTAGAAGTGCCTGTGCACTTCTGTATACCCCTTACTACAGAATGCCCAGCCTGGGGGAGGGAAATTGTACGTGCACTTTCATCTGGTTACCAAAGATGCATCATTTGTAAGGGATCACTACAGCCACCTTGGCTTGACATGTCCTCTGACTTTCAGAAATTTTCAGCTGATATGTATCAGCAATGGCCATGTGACATCAGGGATGCAACAGAATTGGAGGTTCATGACGTTACTACGTTTGCATCAGAGTCACCTGCAAGTCAACTGAACATGTCTTGTGTGTCAGCTCTTCGATGGTGCTCTGCTTATGGCACTGTATATGTAAACTAAGGATGTGTCCCTTTCCGTAGGTTAAGACTGAAGCTAAACTATAGGAGTACACGAATGCAAACTTTGCAGGTTGTTGCTTACTGTGCATTGTTCATGCTGTGAAACTATGTATTCAAATCTTACCTACTTTGGCCTTCCACACTTTACTAAAAGATAAAAAAGGCAAGTCTAGGAAGTAGATTTTGCTGAGAAATCTGTCAGCATATGAGGGATGCTTAGGGGAGAGGAAGAAGGAAAATATTATTATTGTCTTGATTTTTTCCTTTTAAAAAAATTATTTAAAAGAGGCAGTATAGAAAAAAGAAGCTAGCAAAGAGCCAGCCAAAAACAAGCCCCAGAGAATTTCTGGCTAAACCTCAGAAATTCACAGTGGAAATCCTTCTGAATGCTGCAGCTGGGCTTCTTGGACAGGCAATGCAACTCCCAAGATGCACAGCCCTCCCCTCAGTCAGGGAATCGCCACCGTACATCCGAGGAAGCCCCTGGCCACAGTGCATCGAGGACCAGCTAGTGAGACCAGTCTACAGAGACGGTGCAACTTGCATGCCTTAGCTTCCATAAAACATCACACAGGTGTATTTTAATGCTAAATACAGTAAAAATATGTTATATAAATGTAAATACAAGTATAAATGTCAACATAAATGTAAGTATAAGTATAGTGTGTGTTTTCATGTAGATATTTAGAAAAAAAAATGCCCCTTTTTATGAAAAATTTACATTAGTCAAAAGCTGGTCATGCTTGACAAGGTTTTACTGGCCAACACCACTTTCCTTTCATTTCCAAAATAACTTGTGCTCAGTACGAACTTGGTTTGACAATAAAATATTTTTTTCTGTGTAACCTTCAGCTTGCCAGAAATCAGCATCACAAAGAGACATGAGACATTGCAGAAAGAGGTGAGAGGTCAAAAAAGCTTATCAGATCTAGTACCATAATTTTTCCCTTGAACAAGGAGTCAAACAAGCCTATGGGCCCTTTTTGTAACTTCTGACAGTTTTCACGGACTGCTGTACACAATACAATTTGTTTATTTTACTGACTTTTAGATATTTCAGCAAAAGTAGTAATTAAATTTCCCTGTCTTTGCAGCATAGATCTCTCATTTTTATAATTCTCAGAGTAATGGAAGTAATTAAAGCATTTTAATTTATTATTTCTTACGCACTTCTTTGTCCTTTTCTAGGAAGCAAAAAATGAATAAATTTGAGGTAATCCCTCCTTTATAAGCCCCTCTCCTCCACTTAGTTTAGTATCCTAACAGTTAGACAACAACATGCATCTGGACATTAGAAAAATCTCCTGAGAATGATACAATAAATCTCTGATATGATGTAATATTGCTCTCAACTACTTCCTCACTTTGAAATTATATATATATATTTTTTTGCGGTATTAGGAGATGTTAAAAATAAAATCTTATAAATAACTAGTTAAGTCTATGCATGTGCTTAATTTTAAGATGTTTTTATAATATGGCCTGTCTGTGGCCTTGCTGATATTTGGCACATGAAAGCCAAGCCCCACAATACTCCCGCTAATACTTTTTTCATCGGAAGCTATTGGAAGTTTTTCTCTCTGAAGCCTGGTCAGAGCCCTTATAATTGGATAACTGAAAGTGGCATACATGTCCTACATACCCGCAGGTTACCTAGGAGAGATGGTAGCAACACATAATAATTATACATATCAGTTACTGACTTATGTTATTGAGAGTCATTGGTAGAAACAATATGTACAGGATATTCCTAATTATCCCTTCAGTTTGGTAGCATATTTCAAACACTGGCAGAAATCTGTCCTTCTCTTTCCTTTACTCTCCCTGTCAGAATCAACTTTAGCCGACATGTTCCTGATTAGCATTGTTGTAATTCAATGTGTTTGGCCCACGGTATTTTTATGCCTTCTAAGGTGACTAGGGTTGTTTCCTGTTTGACAGTAGCTGAGAATATACTGGGTTTGAATTTTCTTCTGAAGTTTTATAACAGATTGAATTGTTACATGTTTTAAAGTTAATGAGACAATTAGCATTTTCATTCTGTCCTGAAAATATAGGTACTACAAAGCAAAAGTAACACTTATTCTGCCTGCTTCATGGCTTGATTGTGTTGAAAGGTAGGAACTCACCTCTAACAAAGGCTAATTTGCTGTAAAGTTCATGTTTTCTCTGACATGTATCTTCTCGGTACTTCAGATATAACTCTTTCCCACAATAAGATCCGAGAGGACAATTCTCATTCTGAAATATTGTCAGAGATACATCACCACCAGTACTGTTGACTGGAGGGCAATTCCCTTTGACTTCTACCGAGGTTGGCTGTATTTGTCTCTTATTCTCTGTTTCTCTTTGAGTTGTCAGAAATTATTGCATAATTGATTTTCCAGTTGTTCAAGAGACCTTGAAACAGCTTTTCTTGAGCTTTTCAATTTCGAAGTTCTCAGAAACAGCACAGTGAAAAAGAAAATGTATAGTAGAGATTATTTTCCTGAAACCTGTTCAACAGGTGGAGCTGTATGCTGCAAAATAGAGTTCAGAAATGAAATCTGTATGAAGAGATGTTTGTTGAAGCATTTTCAAAGTTATAGAGAATACTATACCTGTACCAAACACAAGTTTTTTCAAGTTTTAGGAAGAATCTTTCTGCAGTTCCCCTAGACAGGGTTAAGAAAAATAAGTGTCAAAAAAGGGTTGTTGTGATTTTCAGTGTGTTTCGTTGGTGGGCAGAAGTCCAGTAAGCCTGACTCTGCTCTTCCTTAGAAACTTAAGATGTAATAAGTGGAGCTGGGAGATCTTGGATGTCGCACAGCTGGTGCTCGGCATTGAATTACTGGTAAAGCGTAATGCTACATCAAATATTTATTAATCAGCACTCCTTATGACATTTCTTCTTTCTATTAGTGAAAGAAGTTTGGGTGACAGAAAACTCACAAAAGACAGTTTCATAAAAGAGAGCAATAGATACAGAATGTGTTGTAAAGCATCCTTCTCTCTCTGTCTCTCTCTCTCCTTCATGGCCAGTTTTGACCAGTGTCCCTTTGAGGGAGAAGAGAAAGATCTCTGAACGTTCATCTGCAGATACTGATTCTCCTTTTCCCCTCTACAGAAAAGTGGCCTATTTGCCCGAATTTTCTGACTCCTTTAGAATATACTGAAAGTACAGTTTTGGAGAACAAGTGAGCTGTATTAATATCGCTCGTTAATCCATATCTGCTATTACCAGTACATCAGAAGGTTTTTTATTTGCTCATGCCAGAGGACAGAGTATGCATAACCTAGTGCAGTCCTCAGTTTCTACCACAGTTTTACAGAGATAAAGGTATTATTTCAGTAACAGGAGGTAATACATTATATGCACCTACTGTGACATATACATGTACATAGAAAGGAAAAGGCAGGAGGTGATACTTACAGCTGACATGTCAGTTATTTATTACCCATCCTTTGACAGTGTTGTACCAGTCTTTTACTATGCCTGTTTACAAAAATACACGTAAGCATTCTCAAGCGGTAAAATGATGGTCACTAGAGGAGTGTTTTTTTCACAACAGGAATAACTTTTTATCATTAATTAGTTGCCATTCTTTGACCTTTTAGAACCTTCATCAGTAATTTTTTGTCCCTGCATTAGTGCAGACTGTGCCAGATTTGCTCGTCCTTCCTCAGGCTAATGGAACTTGTGAGATTCCTTGGAACTATATCCTGCCCAATGTGGCAAAGGCACAGAACCATTTCTTATCATTTAATCCTCTTAATTACCTACCTTTATTAGATTAAGTACTTACCTAATCTTCAGAACTGTATTAGCTGAACACACCACAGTTGGAAAGTTTTGCTCACTCTGGCAAGGGAAGAATGGTGTGGGTATTTCCGCTGTATTAAGATGTCCAGTGTTTCTCTTTTCCCAATAAGTTTGGATTTATAGACTTGCACAGTTGGGGTGGTTTATGATGGACCTGAAGAAATATTGAGAGAAGTCTTTTTCGTCTAGGAAGTCGTCAAGATGGTACTGAGTCTGTGAGAGAGAAAGCTGTCTTCCAGTCTCTCACCTCTCTTTGGCTTGGGAAGAGTGGATTTAGATCAGTCTGCATGACAAGTAAAAGACTGCATCAAAGAAATGCAGGAATCAATCTCACACACTTTCTGTAACTGTTTTAATAAGTTGTTGCACTGGTAAGACAGCTGCCCTCAGCTCCCATGTCATGACACATCATGATGGTGTTGTCCAGCATTAGACAGGGGTAACTGTGTTGCCCAGCAAAGAAATGAGCCACTCCTCTGGTTCACGGATGTCTTCCCAATCAGTTGGGACATCTGTTAATGTGATTTCTCATCATGAATACGTGTGTAAACTGGTTACCACCGGGTAAAATAGCTGTATGTCTATGCTAGCAAGTCACTACTGGAAGTTTGGTTCACTTTTTGGCTTTGATTAAAATAATAAGCTTCCAGGACATTATTTTAAGTTGATGGGAATAACTCAGGACACTAAGTTATAGTTAAAAGGAGATTAATCTCTACAGTGGAGAAGCAGTAATACTCCTTTTCTGTCTTCTTTTTCTTTGTCAGGTTTTTGCCCAATTTTTCCTTCAAAATAAATGTACTTAGAGATGTACTATTCTTTTGACCAACAATTTCATACAGTTACTGGGAGCAAAACTGCAGAATTTACTCAGCTGTTTTTTTTTTTCTCATTTTTCCTAGGTAATTTATAAGTAAATTACATTTGCTATCATGATATCTGGTCTTTGCTTTCTATGATTCCAAGCTCTTTAAAATGAAATGGTCACCTAAAAGAAGTTTAAAAAATCACAATGAAATTATAGGCTAGGTCATACAAATTGAGTGTATGGGTTAATCCCAATTTTTAAAAAGATCATTTTTAGCCAGCTTCTCTTGGCGTCTCTCAGTATAAATAGTAACGATTCACTGAACTGTGTAACCTGAGATTGCCTTTTGCAAATTGAAGCTATACTGGTATAAAAATGAACTAGTTGCAGGACTGGCAGTTATATGAATGAAACTGTAAAATAACTTGTAACTCTGACTTGAAAAAGAGGAATGTTTCAGAAATGCTGCGGCAAATAATTTTGAAATTTCAGATTTTTTAATTTATTTTTTTTAGCTGAAACTGTCAACTGGATGCAAGTTGCAAACATACTTGTGTTGTCAGAAACTGTTTGTTCAGAGCCATCATTATTTTTTGGTCACAAAAATGATTTGCTCCTTCAAAAATGGCTAGCCTTAATTTTTAGCCATTGCTCTTATTAAGAATGTCATAATTATTTGTTTGGAATTTGTTCCATTTCCAGACAAGAACTTGGATTTTCATACAAGAAATTGGACTGGGAACAAAAAAAAAATCGAAATGAAAGATGATCTCTCTTTTAATTTTTATTGAATCATCAGTCTATTTTTCCAGAATTAAGAACTTTGCTTATTACTGGATTCTATTGTGGATAGTCATCACTTACACTGATAGGCTTTTTTAATTATCATTTCAGAGTGAAATCAGCATTCATTATAGTACAAAATAGGAGAAAAAAATCACTAAGCAACATCATCATCTTTTTGTTTTTTTACTGATTAGCTTAAAAGGTACACCCATCATAATAAGAAAAAGTAGCATGGAGAACACAGTTGAGTTCAAACACATATGGTATTAATCTCACATAATGAGCATTGCTTCAATTGGCAGGAGAAACCACACTAAATAGATGGTAAGCTACAATTGGCTTCCTAAAAAATCATGCCCCTTGAATTTAATTCGTCTTCTGCATCAGTTTCTTATATTTAAGGATGCTTATTATTAGGTCTTCTTGCTGTGCTCTCCTCGGTTCCATGCTACTAATTGGTTGTGAGTGATTCTGGTGTTCTCTAATACATCCTCCTCTGCTGCCGCTAAGTCTGCTGGAATTGCCACCACCCACCGTCCTCCCAGTGCTGTAACAACTGCACTTATTACACCATATAATATCTCTTTTCTAGTATTTTCCAGTAATCTCTCCCAATCCAAAAGATATTCTTTATAAGATTTTGGCAACGGTATTCCTCTTGCCTTCCTGGTATTTTTATGGTAAAATTAAAATTAGTTAAGTTATTTTTTTCATCTTTGTTTATCAGTTTTTCATTTTGTTGATGCTAGAATATAAGGTTTGTTGCTGCATTCACTGATGTTCATATAACCGGACATGAGTTTTCTTTCCGTTCTGCACACATTTGGGGACACGTGTGTTTGAGTATGTGTGTATTGAACGGAATCTTTCTTGTAGGCGATAAATGGATCTTTAAACACGTATTGGTGTGGCCAGGTGCAGCCAGATCTATGCTCACCTGTCTGTTTTGCAAGCTGGCCGTGTTCCCAGAGGGGTTTATCAGCGTGGGCATGGTGCCATGCTTGCACAGATATACAAATCACGTGCTAGAGCTTGTTCATATCAAACCAGCTGAGAGCAAGACCAAGAAAAGGCAAATTTGTACATCCAGATGTACCCCAAAATCTTCTCAAAAGCACTTTTTGTGGGATCCTTCCTTACCTTCTAATTGTATCATATGCCAGGCTGACAAAGTTTCCTGCTTTACCTAACTGAATTGTAATATTTGGGAGTCAACACAGGAAAAAAAAAAAAAGGGCAAACTTTGGTCTGAAAGTAGGATAAATTTCTTCCCACATTTTTAACTTGAGCTTGTTTTCCTTGCCAGAAAATTTCAGGAAATATCAGTGTTGTCTGCTCTGAGCTGTTGTGTTTTCTTCCCACTTTTCCCTTCAGCTGTTGCCAGCAGAACCCATTCTCTTGGTTGACTGCAAAAGATCAAATTAGTACAATGGGGAGCCATGGCCTCCAGCTAATATTTAGATAGTTTCAACTGTTTTGGAGAGCAGTTTTTATCAAAGCTAGTAGTTTTGTAAAACAGTGACCATTGCCATCACCATGGAAATCAGGAAGGGCTGCCCTGTGCAGTCCCATATGTGCCAGGGAACATGGGCATTTCTTCTCCACCATGGTGTCAATGAAGTTGGGGGATGAAGCTTTTTAGTAAGAATTGTAAAAGTGCCACTCTAAAATTGTATGTTTCATAAGACAATGAGGAAGAAAATGGTCAGCCTGGGAAGTTAGTAACAATTTTGATTTAGCTTCTGAGGAGAAGGTGCTTAGAACTAATATTACAATATTGACTTGCATGCAGTGTTGTTCTGTGTCACTTCCAAGTCATTTTTAGAACTGGCCAGAATTTCTCATTTGTTTTTCATGGGAAATGTTTCCTCTTGCTAAAATTTCCTTTTAGTGTTGATTAGAAAAATGTCAAAATTTCCTTCCAAAAATGTTCTTGAGATATTTCAGGCATTTCTTGAAATATTTCACTTGGATAAGAATAAAGCATGAATCTTTAATAAAATGAAACATTTTTATTACTTTCTATCAAAGCATACAATTAAATAAAATGTTCCCATGCAACACTTCTGTGCTTTCTGGTATATTTCTGGCAGTGTTGACAAGCTCTAGCCATTGCTAAAAATATAACTTTTCTGTAATCACTCCTGGTTCTTCAGGCTTACATATATCCCCACCACACAGAATTTAATGAGGTACCTCCTGGTGTCCGTTGGAATCTGATGTTCCACTAGGTTCAGTGACTGCAAAAAATTTTTATTTTTCTAAACTGGGTGGTCCTGCTTTGGCAGGAGAGTTGGACTAGATGATCTCTATGGTCCCTTCCAACTGTAAAAATTCAGTGAAATTCAGTGAACTGTGTCATTGGATATTTAAATGATGGAAAGGATATGTTCTAAATATATCTATAAAACATACGCCTTTTACAATATAATTTATTGTTCAGTATGTAAGTTTCCTCATAGCTTTTCAATAGATTTTTTTTTTTACATCAATTAACACAGGTGGTCCATCATGGCAGAGAACATGTAAAGTATGACTCCAAGAAAATTATGACATCTTTAGTTTCTCACTGAAGGATAGTTTTTAATATTACATTTTTGTGTTCTAAGTACTCCACAACTCCAGTTGTGTTGTCTTAAAATAGTTCTTCTTCTGATATGTTGACACTTTCACCATGGAATACACTCCTGAATTTCCCTTATTTAGTCCACAAGGCGACAAGAACCTTTCAGCTGCCGGCTGCAATCTCTGAAAGAAAAGTTTTTCCAATCTTCAGTTCAACTTTCACAATTTGCTCTACAAAAAGTTGTAGGATGACTCTTAGCACGTTTGCATCTTACAGGATGCTGCTATAAATATGCGTCTAGCATGAAGCATACTAATAATGGCCTGCAAGTCAGTAGAACTATTCCCATGCTTAGTCAGGCAAGTGCTAGAGCCCTTCGTTGGACCAAGGCTTAGGAATTTTCCACTGTATGGTAGAGCAGTGTACAAACCCTTCTTTTCCACTGGGACATTTATAATTGCTTGTGTACAACTTTTATATCTTTTACTTCTGCAGATGACATTTGGTATCCTTGTTCTTAATCCAGGAGACAAATTTTTTTGTAAGATCTGTACTCTCTTAAGAATGAAAGAAACAGGAAGAAAAGGTCTTTTTTCTGTTCTGAAATTGTCTCTGGTATTGTCTTTTGAAGTGCTGTGGCATGTATATCACGGAATCACAGAATTGCCAGAGTTGGAAGGGAACTCTATCATATCTAGAGATATGATAAATTACAGAAATTAGCAGCACTGTCCTTTCTTGGTGGCTGCCTTATATGTGACCAAACTCTGATCAAGGAGTAGCTTTTAACAACCCAGAGCTCCTAGCTACTGTGCTGGCCCTGCAACAAGAACACATCTCCCACTGTCTTACTCCTGCGAACTGACTGACAAGAGTATTTCCTTTTTTCCATCCACAGAAGTGGCAGAGGCTTCTCAGATTCAAAAAGAGTCTGAATCATTAGCATTCAAGTTATTCATTCATGCATTGATGGGTTCAGACCTTACGCCGGGGGTATGCTGTGACGTCACCAAAGAGCAGGAACTGACAACAATGTTGTTCAGGCTACTCACAGTTATGCATTGAATTTAACTGGTCAAGTTAGCAGCTTGCTCATCCTCATGTAGTTACATAGTGCCTGCAGAAAGACTGAGACTGACCCATACCAGCTTGCCGTCACCATAAGTATCATACAGATGCATAGGCAAGCTAAGGAAACTAGCCAGCTTCCTTACCCCTTTAAAGCTCAGTTAAGTGTCTAAACCTGGGTGCTGCAAAAACTCACATCCTCATCTGTGAATATTTCTCAGAGATGCTCCTGGCTCTCAGCATATTCAACCAGTACTGGTTACACACAGGTCATATTATCTAAATTTCTTTGCAAGCAAGGTGGCTATAAGTTTTCTTTTGCTGTGGAAATTTAAATTCTGAGATATTCTGAAAAGTTAAATTTAATGAGGACAGATTCAGCTTCCCATCATGGACCTCTAGTGTTGTGTATTTCAGGTGCCTTAGGTTGCAGTAGGCTGTCAGGTGCAGCTTGGTTCCTGTATGTGATCTCTCCCCTTGCAGAATGGCATTTGGAGGCGCAAGTGGATCTCACAGGAGGTCTACATTTGTCAGCCATATCTCTTCTCCAGTGACTCCAAGAGGAGAAGCTCAGGTTGTAACTCCATGCTGTAATAGGCCATGGCAGTGCAGGACACTCTGGGACTAGAAGTGTCCAAGCCTGAGAATTGTTTTGCTTTCTGCTGTCCTCCATGCCCACAAAGTTGGGTTGGAGTTGGCAAACAGCAGGTTCAACCAGAGGATTCATGAAGGTGGAGGGGATATTGTGAAGGCTCCTGTGTTTGTACCTTATTATGTGGAGCATATTCAGTGGGAATTGATGTGAATTACATCACTAACAAAAAATGCCAATACAACAGCAGGTAAATGAATATTGCTACCGTCTGTTAATGAATGCTGAAAAAATTGTCATAGGACTGTCTGTAGCATTTTTTATGTTTTATTTGCAGTGGGACTAGCTTGAAGGAGGCACTCATGGAGTGAGATCATGAGCAAACAACTTTGTACTGATTCACTTGTACACTTATCTGTTAGAATAAAAGTTTGGAGGGCTTTTTTCTGCATTTATTTGGAAATACTCAAAATCTGCCACCTTGCAGGGCCTTGCTTTTGCTGTAATTAATGTCCGTTCATATTGCCTCTCCATCAGGCTCAAAAGTTACCTCTTAAAAGTACGAAGTATCACAGAAAGTGGTCAGGTTGCATATCTGTTCTTTTTTTTTTTTCAGTGAATAGAAGCGTCCTTTAAACCTGAAGTCTATTTGTGATCTCGTGCCTGTGAATTAGCATGCAGAGCTACACAAGCCTTGTAGTGGAGGCAGCGGGAGAAGCCAGCCTTGGGAAAGAGCCGCAGCCGGCGAGGGAGAGGGCTAGCGGCAGGAGGAGGGGTACACAGAAAAAAGAGAATGGAAAGCAGCTTCCAAAAGGGGGGGGAAGTGGGAAAAAGAAGGGCAGCAGCAACAGTGGAAGGGTGAAGGTGAAGAGGGGAGAACAGCTGCTTTTCCCCCTCGTACCCTGACTGAGTTTTTCTCTGAAATGCCCATGTTTTTTGAGCATATTGATTCTGTGACCCTCTTTAGCTGTTTGAACTCTCTATTGGAAAGAGTCAAATTCAATCCAAATCTGTTTCTGGGATCTGTATTATTTTGCATTCCCTCGAGGTCTGAAGGAAACAGAAAAGACAAATGGTCTGATAATCACAGACCACACAAGAAAAAACCCAAATAGGGGGGAAACAGCCTAGGAGAGAGGTCTGATTTACAGGGACTGCCAATGTGATGATCAAATTTCTTCACATGTTACTGAAGATGTTACACAGAGCTCTACAGTGGTGATAATAAAATGCACTTCTTTGGGGTACAGAATTGATTGATTTGTTTCAATCATTGTTTTCAGCACACCTTTGACAGAACCAGAAAAATCTTTTTCGTTCTAACAAAACTACACAAAGCTGGAGTCTAAAACTGCAAAGGTAGTGTTGAAAAGACAGGAACGGGGTCAATAATTTTAAAAAACTTGCACACAAGTACAATACCATTAACAAATTTAAGCTCCTTAACTTTTCCCAGGCAGGGTACTTTTCCCATGCATTTTGTTGAATATTTATTTTGGCTCCTTCAGGTACCAAAGATACTCCTGAAGATACAACAGCTTAATTCTTTGCTTTTTATTGTCTATAGCACACAAATTGTGTAATTTGTACAGGTGAAGGGCTTCCTCTGCCTGAAGTCCGAGTCCTTAGGTCCCACAGCTGTATTATAGTATCAGTCTGTGCAAAACAGCTACTTGGCAATGCCACCTCAGCTTGGGTACCTCAGTACTGCCATGAACTGTAACTGATCCAGAGAGGGGTGAACTCCTATGGAACTAAAATACATTAGCACAGCATAACTGTTTAAATGTGAGCCCGGTGTAAATAACATACTGCTTCTCGGAGAGAGGGGCAGTCGAAAGAAACTGTAGTAACTTGGAAAGGGAAAGGAATGCTGGCTTAATTGGCTATTTAATGATTATCTGTTTTCTTCTTCTTCTTTTTCCTCTTCTTCCCTTTTTTAATCCAAACAGAAAGGTTAATCTAACTATACATTTAAGGCTTTTAAAGGCTCCATTACAAGACTTATTATGCTAAAAGAAACATACCTGGCATGCTGCAGTTTTCTAAATGTATCAGCGATGCATGTAATGATTCACTTAAACCATCATGGTCAGAATTCTTTTACATTATTTCTATGTAAATTGGATGCTTCACAATTACTATAATATGTGTGAAATTCCACTTATTATTTCTTTTAACATGGAAACTTTTATCACTTAACTTCAACTCACTGGACAGAATATTTGAACCATTTGCAGTCATTAGAGCATTTTTGTTTGGTCAAAACCCTTGTGGGATTATACTTTGGAAAAATAGCATGAATTACATTCAATGCAACTGAATGGCAATTTTAAATATATAAGGGGCATCAGGAGTGCTCGTCATTATACTTAAAATTCAACATTATATTTTATCTGTTATGGACTTATTTTTACATTTGCGTCTTTTATCTTCAAGACACTTATTTCAGCATGTAACATAAAAAAACCATAATCCATATAGAAAAGGCTATCTGGTGAAATACATCTACTTTTTTATTTTCTGGAGGGGCATTTTAAAATACTAGCTGGAATCACAAGGTTTTTAGTTTGACCTTACTAGTCAGAAGACTTTTTCCTATATCCTAAGAATCACTGGGTGAACTGGTACAGCAGGAAGTCTCCTCTAGTAAAACTGAAGGTGATGTTCTTTGCTAGTCTGGAGACTCAGTACAAGGTCTCTCAAAACTTTATAAGATTCCCAAAAGTCCCAATCCACATCAGGACAAAGAAGGCAGAAGATAAAATAGAGACTTCAGAGGAGCCTCATAATCCAGACAATTAGTTGAACAGGAGGAAACTGTTTTGAAAAGTTGTCTTTGTCATTCTCCCACAGGCAAACTAACCTATCTTGTTGACCGGTAGGTCTTCTGAGTGGATCTCTCTGGCTACAGCTATTTATTGAAGTTCTGATGCCTTGAGATTCCTCTAACAGCCCACCTCAAGGGAGTATTATTTACAGAGTTTTGAAGAGCTCTAAAAAGAGTTCTGGCACTAGAGAGAGGTAGCACTCTAGAATAGCCAAGAGATTTTGCAGGAGATGGTGCAGTTTCTTGTTTTCCATGGTCCAGAGTAAGAAGACACTGATTTTTGTCTATTCTGGGGACCTTTCCTTAAAGCGTTTTCTTCTATCATCTTCCAACCCAAGTACATTGACCTGTCATTTTGGAAGAGCTAGCATCTTCTGTCTCTGCTTCTTCTGGCTTTAAGACTTCTCGATCTGTTTCTATTTTAACCACACTTGATAACATTTTTCCAGAAAAAAGTTAACTGAAATTACTGAATTTTAATAAGACAATGGAGCTGGGGGTTTTCTGTTTCTGTCATGTGAAGATGCCATTTTTAAGACAAACTAATGAAACAGATTATGATCTTACTGCTCTAGTTTTTACTACAGTAAACTCAGTGAAGCTCTCTTTTTCAATTTGCATGAAAATGCCTCCAGTTAAAAATATGCATTCTGACTCCAAGTGCTCCAACCCTTACATCACTGCTCTTTCACCACCCGTTTTCAGAAATTAGTCTACTTGAGCTCACAGGGCTGTGTGCCTTTCATTTCAGCATCAAAACACAGAAACTTTAAAACCATGGCTTTTTACAGGAAAGCTGAAGAATCATATCCTGGGCCCTGGCATGGGGGTCATGGTATCCTGAGTTCTTTCCTTAGATTTGACGCTCAAGCCTTGGTGGCTTTAGGCAAAAAATCTTTGCCTCAGTTTCCTTTAAAGCAGAAGTATTATAGAAGGTGATAAAAGCTTTCTTTCCTTTTGACATGAGAGGTATCAGGCAATAATTTTCATTCTATTATTTAGACATTTCTTTGCTTCTCTACAACACAGATACAGACAGTGAAAAATAAGCTTAACATAACTAGCATAGTTCTTTTTCTTTATTTCAAATAAAAACACAATTTTGTATTTGAAATTGTATGTGCAATAAAATTTGGGGGTAATTTTATTAAGTGGTTTGAAGGAGAGATTTAATTTTATAGGGGTTTTTGGTATGTTTTGTTTATTTCAATTTAACTTAATGAATATCTGTAATACATAAACAAATATCTATAGCTACATATGTTGCACACACTGCATATTTTAACTGCAATTTTAAAAATATGTATTTAAAGTTTATCTTGCTAATAAAATCCAGAATAGATAAAGTAAAATATTTTTTTAAGATGTCCACTACTACTCTTACACCTTACCTGCTGTGCATGATTATGGCATTATTTTAGATATGCATGTACACATTTTAAATGAACTCTTCTTCTAAACATTTGCTTTCTATATTCACTATATTTTAACCTCACTCGTTAAAATGCAGAACAAGTGCTCACTTAAAATTTTACTTTTGAAACTAGGCTACCTGGGAAATGCCATGTAGCATATCTCTCCGCAATGCAATTATCATCTATTTAAACAGATATAGTTAAAAACAGTAAAGACTCAAGTTTCATCGTAACTCGTGGAATTAATGGCTCTGCTCACAGACGTTGGTTTGGAGGACAGAGACTGAACAGTGCTGTTACAGAGAATAAGCCACTGGCAAGTCAAGCAATTCACTGAGGATGGAATGATTAGCCACAAGGAGCACTTACAATGTGCACTGGTAATTTACGTAATTGTATTGCAGGGTTTGTAGACCCATGAATTACAGAGATCTTTTTAAAAATATATATTGTGCAATTTGAACATATCCTGAAGCAGACACCAGCAAGAATCAACTATCAAGTAATTCAGATAAGATAAAGCATCACTGACATATAATATTTGGAAAAACATGTAGAAGGCAGCGTGCAATAACACTATAGCATACACATTTATCGTAAGAACTTCTTCACTAGGATGTTAGGTATTTAGAGACCCCAAAAGACACAAATTTCCTGCAGAAAATTAAAAGCAAAACAAAAAGAGGGGAAAAACATTAAGAAGGAGGTGGTTTTGTTGGAATACAACATTATACTGATTTATGTTATTGTTTTTAAATATATGATACGTTCATACCTAACCTAGCAAAAAAAATTCTCATATTTATTTCCTTTTTTGCAGTGCATATTTTCAAAGACCTCCTATAGTTAACATTATAATATAGTTAGTTGCTACAAATAATCTGCACTGATTATAGGAAAACTGTCAGTGTCTGTTCAAGGTCTGAAAAGGCTGCAGCAAATAGCTTTTCTCTTTGCCATGGAGACTGGGGTCTGTTTTTACGGTTACTCTGGTAACCAAAGCCTTTCTGGTGCTAGTCCTTTTCAGTTACTTTAGCTATTAAACCCTCTGGTTGAGACAAAAGGAAGGCGGTATGCAGACACTTCCCTATAAAGCAAATCTCAGGGTTAAAATTGAGCAAAACTTGTAATAAAGGAAATAAAAGCGGCTTCTAATCAGCTGGTTACATTGTAGCTGCGAGGTGTTTGTGTGCTTGCCTGCATATGGGAAGCTGGGGTCTGGTATGTTTGAATTTTAATCTGATTATTACAGGACTAGAACGGATTAGGCATCTTCAGGGCTGCTTCAAGGAACACAGTCTCTCAAACTT
Organism: Tringa tobata; assembly: GCA_033628505.1. NCBI lineage: Eukaryota > Metazoa > Chordata > Aves > Charadriiformes > Scolopacidae > Tringa > Tringa tobata. Next base: position 5,617,621 of record JAHREE010000279.1, on the reverse strand, counting down.
GTGACCCTCACAGTGCAAAAGGCATCGGTTTTCAAAGTTATCGGTCAGTGGGGGGAAATTTTTTTTAAGGTGAGGATTCTGGCATTGCTTAGGGTGACAGGTATTAAAATAATTGTAAATAGAAATTACAGAATGCTGTCCCCAAAGTCATGGGATTGTTATGTGCCACTAATGAACCTTCACAGGGGCTGCGGTGCTTCAGAAAACAAAGCCAAAAAAAAAGGATGCTGACCCAAAACCTTATTATCATCACGATAATACAATACCCAATTCAGTGATCAATTTCAGGTGATTCTGATGATTACAGAAGACTGGCAACAGCAGCAACAAAAAGATAGAAGGCTGAGTTGTAAAATGTTTAACAGCTAAGATGGTAGTAAGTGTGACTTCTGCTTGGAATCAGTATGTGTAGGCAGGCTCCCAAATTATCTTGTTTTTCAAAATAGTAATGTTTTCATCTTAGGTAAGGGCTTATTATGGCAAGCTTTTACCCTCCCTACACATTTTGGTTTGAGCTTTCTACTCCAAATAAAGAGGATTTTTCACTCTGGAAGAAACAGCAGACTAAATAGACCACAAATAATATGCTTCACAACTGAACAATCCATTCTTGCTTTAACATGGTCAAACTAAGTAACACTGAACACTGCAATACCCATGGTGATAAACCACTTTTGAGCTGCAAAGTATTCAATTATTTTTCATTTGAACTATTAAATGTGTCACACAGAAATTCCCCATTGCTGTTTTCACCCACATAGATTACCATGTTTAAAAAAAAGAATAACTTTGTCCTATCAGAAGAGAGTTCAAACTAAAACACTGCAGAATATAGCAACTAAATTAAGATCAATTGGTGTTTGTTAAGAGAGGAAAGCACCTGCAGTATTCAAAAAACTAAAGTATCTGTTCATCCATAAATTAAGTGCAGGATCAGAATACTGGACTGATTTCAGTTTAATCAGATTTGTGCATTTCAATGCTCATTTAAATGTATAGGCATAATATTAAAGTTGTAAACATAAGGTTTTCTGAGGCCAGTGTTTGATGTGAGCATCACTACTAGAAAGGGCAAGAGCTAATTCCTGATACCAGGTGTGCAACTGATAACCAGATGTTCCCCCACTAAGAAATAAAATAGGGGTTTTAATAAACCCCTTTTTGTTCTGTTTTCTGGAGAAGACAGGTGTTATAAGGAGAAGGGGAGAAATGTATGGCTCTGAAATTCCTGGAATTAGAAGGAAGTTGACTATTGCTTATTTTGTTGTAGTTAGGGATCAAATGAACTTATGGACGTTCATGCCGAAAATGGATCCTGTCATTTAGACTCTTTTTGTACTATGTTTCTATAATTAGTGGGTTCAGGTGAAACTTTTGGCCAAATTTGTCCCCAGCCTTTCTGTCCCCTCTGATATTTTCCTGTTTTCAAAGAACTGGATATTATTTATGATAAAATGTTGATCTTGCATATTCATATGTGTGGAAAAATTCATACTTGTAAGTTAAGCAAAATGGTGGACGACAGGTTTCTGACAAACGGTGATATGCAATCACTGAGCTAAACACAGCAAGCTCTTGGCACAAGAAGATATTATCACATTTGTCACTAGCCTTTCTTAACTCATTCCTTGTGTTGATACTTTATGTCCCAGTGAATTCTCCAACCGCAACCTCTCTTTCACACCCATATTCAGCAAAGCCCATCAGAAGTGGCATCAGGTGGGATATTTGGGATTCATGCCTCTCGTCAGGTCCCTCACAGGGTGGGAACACTCTCATGAGCCAGAAAACCAGCCTTCCCTTTACTTGGGCTGGCAGGTAAAATGGGGGGTCAGGCTCTGATCTGCTAGCTTTGGTTTCCCATTCCAACACCCAGGAATGATGCCCCTGTAGCTCCCCTGAAAATCAATTTCCCATGGCTAACGCTGTGGGCAGCCCTGTCTTTTGTGGGAAGCCTGCCTGGGCTCACGGGTGAGGAGGACTTGCTTGCAAAGCACTGCATGAAGAACATCTGCAGAGTTCCTCATACTCTTTCTCTGTGGGGCCAGGCACAGAAACCTCCAAACTATTGCTTTTGCACTTTCTGCAGAGGGGGACAGAGATTCTTACTCCAAATAGTGCACAGGGTTATTGGCAGTCTGCAGTCCTTCAAGGAATTTTGCCTATAAACAAAATAAAAAAAGTCATTATTTCTATTTTACAGGAGAGAAAGCTGAGATCGAGGCTGAGTGACAGCTAAGACTAGTATTTAAACATGAGTGCTGAGACCCTAACCCCCCGTTGAACTGAAAACTTCAGGGCAAAGCGCTTAGACAAAACCCACAGCTCCACTTGAGACACATTCATCTGGGGTAAAAGCATTTCTGAAGTAGAGCAAAGGAGTTCAGATTGAACTGAAAGCCTACTTGTATGTCCTAGTTTGCACATCACATAGTTCAGACGATGTGCCTAAACTGAAACCAGAAGATGCGGTCATCTAACTCCCAGGACAACAAGGCCAAGTGCCGGGTTCTGCACTTGGGTCACAACAACCCCCTGCAGCACTACAGGCTGGGGGCAGAGTGGCTGGAGAGCTGCCTGGAAGAAAAGGACCTGGGGGTGTTGGTTGACTGTCGGCTGAACATGAGCCAGCAGTGTGCCCAGGTGGCCAACAAGGCCAACAGCATCCTGGCCTGTATCAGGAACAGTGTGGTGAGTAGGATTCAGGAGGTGATCGTCCCCCTGTGCTCGGCACTGGTGAGGCGCCACCTTGAGTGCTGTGTCCAGTTTTGGGCCCCTTACCACACAAAAAAGACATTGAAGTGCTGGAGTGGGTCCGGAAAAGGGCAGCGAAGCTTGTGAGGGGTCTGGAGCACAAGTCTTATGAGGAGAGGCTGAGGGAGCTGGGGCTGTTTAGCCTGGAGAAAAGGAGAGGGGAGACCTTATTGCTCTCGACAACTACCTGAAAAGAGGTTGTAGAGAGGTGGGGGTCGGTCTCTTCTCCCAAGTCACAGGCGAAAGGACAAGAGGAAATGGCCTCAAGTTGCACCAGGGGAGGTTCAGATTGAATATTAGGAAAAATTTGTACACGGAAAGGGTTATTGAGCATTGGAATGGGCTGCCCATGGAAGTGGTTGAGGCACCGTCCCTGGAGATATTTAAAAGACGGGTTAACATAGCGCTTAGTGACATGGTTTAGTGATGGTTTTTGTCAGGGTTACGTTGATGGTTGGACTAGATGGTCTTAAAGGTCCCTTCCAACTTAGACAATTCTATGATTCTATGCTATACGGGAGGATTTATTGCTTTAGCACAGAGGTATACTCATACAGAGAATGGCTGGAGTGGCACACTCATCTCCACTGAACGAGCAAAAAGCTTCACAAGCACATTAGATCAGTACATAGCTGGAATAGTCATCCCAGGATAAGCTACTCTGTCATACTGATTTCATATCTTCTTTGAAATTTACTTTTTTCAAGCGAAAACTGGAGTTCTGTGTTTCCCAGACCTTTCACACTGGCTCAGGACTGTGCACAGGTGGCCTTAAGGATGATCTGCGGCAAAACTGCCAAGAGCTTTCTAGCCCTGCTCCTCTTTTGTAGGATTAAAAGCCATAGGCCATAAGTATACTTGACCTTCGCAGCCTGTGGAAGTGCAGGGATTTGTGGGGAGTGATGGAGAGGAAGCTTTGGGCTGTAGGATTTTAGAGAGAACACTTTTTAAAATGAATGTATGATGTCTGAGTTGTGTGGAGATGGTAGTGAAAACAGGAAAAAATACTGTTACTTGTAGAAAAGAATGTTAACAATGGCTCAGTACAGTGACAAGCTGCTGTATATGTTTCCCACATATGATCTTCCACAACTAAGTAGGTACTGTGTCCTTACACTGTTGCACAAGGCAGCTGGGGGAATTGGCCTGCACTTTTCAGATCATTTCTTGGCTGTAGCAAAAATCTCTTGTGCTATATAGTGATCAGCAATGCAAATATAGAGTCGTTTCAGGGAAGGCATGTCCACGTAAAACTGCGTTTCACCAGGAGCTATGTGTAATTTTCACCCTGTGTAAGTACCGACAACTTTCATAAAACACCTTTACAACAGTGTCATAAATGAAGTGGCATGCTGAAGTATGATTTTACAGTTATAAAACCAGAGCCTTGAAGATATTTGCCTGAGAAGTCTTGCACTGGTTTGAAAGTCATGAAGCATAATTCTTGAACCTGCTACCATGTGGAAATGGACAAATCATTTGACTTCTGCAATTGACGCTTACCTCGCTGTAACAGTGGAAAAAATATTTAGGCCCCAGTTTTGCCAAATCTAATGTGCAGAAGAAATCAAAAGTGAAATTTTAGCAATTATAGCTTTTTTTTCAGTAGATTTATTCAAGTGAACAGGAGATTTGCACATATGGGTAGCACTCAGAACCCTTATTTGCAAGTTACCAAGAAGCATTCAGCAGCAAAGATATGATTAGAAGACCCATTTCTCTGGCTCACAATCTTATGGCCTTGCTTCAGGTGCCTAAACCTAGACAGCCAGAACCATTTGAGGCAACTCAGTTTGTCTGAGACATCCTTATGGTGCCATCAGGTATAATGCAGGAGATATGGAAAACCGACACTGCTCTGGACTGATGGCTGGGAGCCAGGCTGGAGACCCCCACCCATCTCAAACACAGTAGTTGTTTGTTTGGGCAAGTAAGGCAATTAAGTTTGCCTGTTTGGGCAACTAAATCATACATGCAGCTAATCAGCAGGAACAATCCCCTTGGCTTTCACAGAAAGACAATCTCATGTAGCTCACAGCTTTTTTTCTGTAAGAAGTGATCACAACAGAGTCCAAAGAACATCCTGGCTTAACTTGTTTATCCAAACACCCTGAAAACATTCTTTCATGAAAAAAAAAGAAAAAGATAAATTTACATTAGGAAAAAATTATATAACTTTGTTCTAGTTTCAGGGAAACTGACTTTCACCTTCTCTCCTTCAAAATCAACATAAAACAAAAACTACCTTAAACCAATTTCTTTTTAAACATTTTATGCCACTCTCATAGTAAATTACATGAAGCCTGGCTGAGGAGCAACATTGTCAATAAGTGTGTCACTGTACGTCAGTGCATTGAAATCAGTACATTAAAACAGTTAAGACAGGTTTCAGTATAGCGTCGAATGAAGTATCATTTAGATATTTTTAGTTTCTACACTTCCTGGAAAAGAAATTCTTTTACTTATAGTTGTTAATTTTAGAATTTCTTCTATGCCATTAAGCATTCAGATAGTCACACAGTTGCTAAAGTTACTTCTTAAATTCTTCATGTTACCTCGTGAGCTTTTAATTCACCATCTCCCAGCATCTAGCCCATGGCCCCAGCCTGGCAGACAGCTTCATCACAAGCATCGTAATTGTTTTTTTCTTTTTCACAGCCCCTGAATGCTACAGCAGTATGACTGTATGAGGTTCTCAAGTTCTCATCAAAACAATACTTTTTCTGCCTTTCATTTGCATAGCATATTTCAAAAAATGCCATTTAAGCATGACAGAGTTTTACAAACAATACACGTGAATTAAAACTGATGGAACTCTACTTTTTCAAGGCCTTCTCAGGGTTTTAGAGGCGGTCATGTTTGTATCAGCCTCGAGTTTGATCTTGCCTGCTGTTGAGAATTGTCCCCTGCTGTACATACCTTAGAGCTTTATCCAAGCCCTTAGGTTAAGCAACCAAGGGAGAAACTTTCTGCAAAATCTAAATTTTCGTAGTGAAACAGAAGACTGTGTTTCCTTGTGAGTTTTCACTTAGGTGAAGAAAGAAAGGTCTATTCTCAGTTTGCTGGTGCAGGTGGCAGGAGCAGCTCCCCATGGTGGGATGTGGGGAATAATGAGTCTCAGCTGGAAAGCTAGCATGCCCAAGGCCTTACATCCCTCACACCGCGTCCAGTACCTCTCTCCCCCAAATTATCATCTTGACAGCTAATGTAATATGACTAAGTAAATGAGCAGAAGCTGATGCCACAGAGGAAACTGGGCGCTTCTGATGTTTTCCAAAGAGCATGACCCATGAACATGTGCATCAAGGCAAAGGGATCTGAGTCATAAAATACATTTCCAAGATATTACGCATCTGCTTAAGATGAAGAAAGATTTAAGAAACATTCCTACCACTGAAGTTTTCTTTGCAGGTTGGCAGGGAAGAGAGGACTAGCTTCATACACCCACTTCAATACCTGGGAACACATGTTGCTAAATTTATGGTAGGGGGCAATATTAATTTCTCTAAATTTTTGTTTACTCCATATTTTTCTTGAAGGAATAGCTAACAAGTTAAGTGTATTGGTAATATTTGAGCAACATACTGTAACATAGTCTTCAAGATTATTGTTTTCCTTCCATTTGTAAATCAGTGTTCATTGGACATTCAGCAGCAAACACTCTTTGGCCAAGACAACGTGATGACTTTGTTGGGACTCACACATAAATTCTTACTTTGTCAATTGTAAATCTTCATTAAACAAGTTATTCAAATGCAGTATGTATTCTCAATATTCATACGTGTTCCAAATGTTATAGAACCAAAATCCATGCAAAGGATTGACATAGCTTTGATTTATTAAGCTACCTGTACCTGT
>JAHREE010000279.1:5496009-5606009 GCA_033628505.1 Tringa tobata | reverse complement strand
GAAAGAAATGTGATCAAATGGAGTATCCTAATGCAGCATCCTATGCTTTATTTGTGTTTCTTTCCTGTAGTGATACACAGCACTTTGCCTTGTTTCAATTTGAAATATGTTATTGCATTGGCATAAAATCACTAGAGTTCTTCATGAAGATAGGGATTTTGTTTTGCTATTTATCCTCCCCAAGATCAGGGTTTTATTAAAGGAGCAACGCTGCTTCAGAGACTTTCTCACTAGCTTGTTCCATCAATTCAAGTGCAAGCTGAAGATATATTCGCGGGACTTCAGTCCAATAAACCAGCAGGTTTTAGTGAGATAATATATTTCTGCTAAGAGGCAGAGAGGGGATAAGCCTGGTGCAATCAGGAAAGAGGGAGGAGACCAGTGCAAAGATTATGACTTCCTATTTTAGGGAGATCAATCACTAGAGTCGAGGCACTCTGTGCAGGAGCAGGTTCAACTTGTGTTCTTAGGAAATGGTGATAAAATACAACATCCCCCCCGCTTCCCACCCCAGCTAATCTGAAAACAAACCAAAGTTATTAGGTGGTATGGTTGAGGAGATGTGTGTTAAAAAACCAAGTTGTTTTCCAAACCTTTATTCATTTGCTGAGTAGTGGAGCTTGTAACATCTGTTGGGATAAATATCACTTACTGGGCTCAGAATTCCCATGTAGGCAATGACCAAACAGAGATTCACGTCGAGGCACATCAGGAGAAGCTGCAAATTTCTTAAGGGGAGATAGTAACTCCACTGAATTCAGTTGGGATTTTGTGATTAACTGTGGTGCAGCTAGGTTTTCTTCCGTGGAGGTTATAATAGATGCAGACCCACATGGTTGGTGCCTGGATACTAAGGCTCAAGAAGAGGGATCCTTTGTCTTCCTTCCAACTTCTTCTTTCCTCTCCTTCCCCTCCCACCTCCCCCCCTTAATGGTCCAAGCATACAGAGCGTACCCCCACAGTAGATGGCCACTGCTAATGCCAGCCAAGTCTGAAATGCTTAGCTGAGACTCATTAGTCTTGTTATAAAAACGCAATTGGAAGTGTGGTTTATCATTTGGAGGTAAGGTTCTAATTTTGGCACATAGGAGGCTGCAGGCAGGAAAATATCTTGTTCCTTATTCCATTTTATTAACTTTGTTTTGTTCGCTTGAGCCTAGTACTGTGTTAGACTTTGAATAATCACAGCTGTACAGGTAGCTCCAGTGGAGTGAATGAGAGGCTTTTTCAAGGGCTCTGCTCCCTGCAGAAATGATTTGTACCTCTGCCTGATTGTCACTAACAGAAAATGAGAAATAGGAACATTCAATGCAAAGTAATGTGTTCTGTACAATTACTGGATTAATAATTTTATTCCATTACTGTGTGGGGAGAGAGGACATCAGGTTGAAGATCTGCAATTCTAGTATATTTCTAAGCGTCCTGTTAAGAGAGTGAGCAAGGGTCAGGAAACTTAATTATGCCATAACTAGATAGAAATTGCCAAGTGATAAAAAGAAACATCCAGCCAGATTCAGCAGGAAATTACAGCTTTAATAATATAGCATAATGCCTACTTCTATACAATTATTGGAGAGACCCTGAATGATTTTAAATAACAGGCTTGGTTTTCCAGTAACGACAGGGGAAAAAAAAATCTGAAAATGACATTTTGCTTTTTGCTGTAAATATTTTTCTGAGTTTTTGGGGCTATTTTTTTGAAAGATTAAATTATTAAAAATCACATATTTACTCTTGGTAATGTGAAAATGAAATAATTCTGAAGTGAGAGAAAGGTTATATTTATAGGGGAATTTATATTTGTGGAAATTAAGCCTGTGGAATCATACTTTTGGTCTATTGTGCTTCTGTATTGTATTTGTAATTTTGACGTGAAAAAAGCAAAGTGCACTGAAATTTATATGAAAAACTTAGGACTGAGTGGTTTTGGTTTACGATCCCAGTTTTTTCCACACTATGGCTGTGTTTGTGTCCAATATCTCCCTGGATGATATTATTTCAGTAAAATGCTCATGAACAGATTAAAGATGCACTTGCATACTGATCCAGGATTTCCTTATCATTTTGTAGTTTTTAGGAAAGATTAAAAAAATACTATTTTAGCATAAACAAAACTCTTCATCCTAATGAGAAACAGCTTTTTATTTCTCCTTCTCCTCCCAGATGAAATAGGATATTTTAAATATTAAACTCTTATCACCTTCGTAAACACTGCATGTGATATTAAGGCCTTTTGCAATATACGTGCATGTGTTTGTCCATTTATTTCTAATGTAAGAAGGAAAAGTCATTTCTGGTGCTAACCCAGGAGAGCCCAGCATTTCATTTTGTATTCTGAGGATGCAGATTAATCAACCTGACTCTCTTACCCAGGGCTAGCCATTCTGCCTAGAAATCTGCATATCTGCATATTACTGTTCTTCCCTGAATTTAATTTCCTACAGGAGCTGATATTAATCACCCTGTTTAAACAGAGGGGATTTGGGGTCTATACAAATATGACATTTTTTATGGAAGTTGTAGAATATTTTCTCCTTTTTCATTATTATTTAAAGAGACAATAGCATGGTGCTTTAAAGCAAACTATAGGAGATTATTATTGTTTATTGGAGCTCATATATCTTTAGTTTAGATTTTAATCATAAAATATGGCGCATCGAGAAAACTGTTTTACATTTTTCCTTCCAGGGTCTGCCTTTCCTGTCAAGAAAATTCCTCCAGATTTCATTGCCCATGATGAAACAGAGTTGGGCCATGCATGCCTCAAATACATCCTAGCTGAGAAAGTTTATTTAAACCCTGTACCTGAGTACCAAGCACCACGCAAGCAGGTGAACATTTCTACACCCGTTTTGCAGCTGGTGAACCCAGGCAGAGAAACATGGTTGACTCATCGGGTCACCCCTGAAATCCATGAGCCAGGCATGGACCTTCTCATGGATTTTAGCTGCCCCGTGTTCCTCTGCAGGTGTCTGGGAAAGGACCGGAGGAGCTGTGACACTGTCACTAAGGCGTGGGGCAAGGAAATCAGCTGGTAGACTGCCCCCCACCCCTCTGCCAGGTAAATCTGTATCTACATGAGGCCACCAGCCCTGTCTGTGTGCAGTCACAAAACGTGGTCAAATGGGGAACCCTCACGGCTGATAACTCCTTGTTGTCTCCAGGCGAGAACAAAGACAATTTCATGAAGGCAGTGGCAGCAATGCCTTCACTGTCCTACCTTAAAGCCCCCTCCATATTTTGTGTTTGAAAGTGGAGAACAATGAACTGTCACTTCGTGACTCCACTGATGTCAAACACATTGTATCAGGCAGGAATGTGGTCCAATCTGTCTGTCCCTCAGCCAGTATTACTTGGCATATTTTATTTTGGCTGCCTAGACCATAGTTATGGTCCAAGCACAAACAACTCAGAAGAACAACATGCTTGGAAATATGTGCCTGCGTACCCTGGGAGTCTCTGCCAGCTGGAAAAACAGAGCATACATCAGTTACTGACTAGATATACTGCCCTTGTTAAAAAACGAAGCTGCCGTCCAGGTTTTTGTTCAAATTTACACCCTGGCTTATTGTGGCACTCCAGGTTAATTTGGATTGGCACCTCTTTTGCAGAGCTCTCTGATGCAGCTCTGAAAAAGATGGGGTGGGTTTTTTTTTCAGAAGGCTGGGCTTTTTCATAGGAAACCCCAGCCTCCCATCAAAGCAGTGCTATTCTGTCTCTTATTTACATGCCCCAAAACTTCATGAGAAGAGATCCAATATTGCATCCTTCTTGCTTTCTCTATCAAGAAATATATACAAGTTTTGAGTCAGGGAAAAACTTAAACATCAGAGTTGCTGACTATTTTCCAGTCCACACTAGCACAGAACAGTGTGCTATAATAGTGAGCAAATTTTCACATAAGTTGTGACAGAGACTTGCTCCTTTATTTACAGCAGTTGAACCAGTTTATAACTAGGTATGATCTGGATTCTATCCAAGCTCGTGGTTCTGCATATCCCTGTATTACAGTTCCCAGAGAGGTTATGTTGCCAGCAGCTTTATTGGGTCTGCTCAGGCAAGTAAATCAGGGTGCCACAATGTACAATCAAGGCAGGTGTTTGTAACTCTTTGATAAAAAGTCATAGTGATTTTTATTTTTTTTCATTTCTGACCTCAAACTGAGGTTGATCTAAATATTTTTTCTTTTTCTACGAATTTCATCAGGTATTAGAAATGCTTTCCTGTTTTAGAAAACTTTCATAATAAGGTAAAAAAATACCCAGTCGCTGTGACTAACCCAAGATTTTCTGGAGGAATTATTATCAAAGGTCTTTGCATCACTATGAAGAGATTACTGGTATTCATATCGTTCTTCCTGAACACCTAGGCTGCTATATTTTCATTGCCTGTTACAAATCACAAGGCTATCGCCCCAGGCAAATAACAGCTTAGCATGTTTATCTGTCTGCTAATAGCATTTCATTTGAAGTCTTAAAAGTCACTAGTGGCTTAAAAGGGCACTATTACATGACTTCACATTTTATTGCAAAATGACAAGGTCCAGTTTCATTTGTTCTGCTTTGAAGTATTCATGTCCCTTGGCTGTCTGATTGCAGCCTTTGCCTATTCAAACTTTGAGCACGATTTCCTTGAACCAAGACACTGTCTTCTGCAGGCAACAGGGAGAACGTTGCTTGTAAAAATGCTGGTTTTAAGCTTAGTTGCCTGGCTTCCATTGGTGTAATTATTATCTGCTGTTACTTCATTTAGTGCTAGCTCGCCTGTAAAGGAAAAGATTGGGTAAAATTGTATTTTTGTAATTAACTTACACTACCTGAGCACATTTATATGGAAGCTAGAACTTAAAATTATTTACAAGCATAAAATTATGTATCCTTGTAGAAAAAATGTATAAGTATCTAAAAGTGATAGCCTGGTCTGCATAAGTTCTTTCTGACATTTGATAGGCCTTAGTTAATTTATAGTAAAAATGTTTTTATCTTACAGATTGTGTACCTGCCCTTTTTTGTAGGAACTAGAAAATGTAAAATACAGCACAGGCAGTGTGTCTAAATGAGGGCAGATACTTAAAAACTTTGCTGAATTAGGACCAAATACAAATCTGAATTATTTTTTTTCTCTTCTGTCAAAGGTTTTCTGAGACAGGACTATAGGTACTAGAAATGGCCCCAGCTGTTCTTTGCTGAGGGCAAAATCATATAATATTGCTTAAGACAATAATAGAAAGCTCTTTTTGATGCAAATATGAAGTGCTTTCATGCAATTATAGCAACAGAAAACTTGGTTCACATAGCTATTTACAGGTCCTCTGGCCAATATAGCTACACCTAATTTTTGAGCACGCTGTGAATACAGCATGCTGATATGGAATGAAAGTGTTTAAGTTCTGTGAACACAATCACACAAGATGAAATCTCACAACATTTGGAAAAAAATCTACTTGTTCCATTTGTGCTTATTGGGGGAAATTTTATAAGACAGATTTTAGTTAGTAGAAGGGTAAAACCTTCAGAGCTGGCAAATTTATTTTCATTTTAAAATGTTTTAAGTCCAGAATTAATTTTTGTAGTGCTTTTAGCAGGAAACAGCCTCTGGTACAACATATGTGGTGTGAATATATGCATAAATTTTAAAGCTACAAAACAAACACCAATGCTTTATTTCATAGCAAATATTGTCATTTGAAAATATGCCTGGCTTAGGTTAACATACTTACACCACATTGTTGCAATAGCAGGTATGAGATTTTCTGTAAATAATCCATCAAAAACTAAAAAGGGAAGGAATTGTTCTGAATCAAATGATTATACCTGTAAAGCTTGTAACAAGAAGATACCCTACTCTTCTTTAAGAAACAAGAGGCAATGAGACAAGAAGCAATGACAGGAATATTTTTTTATTTGAGTCTTCTTCTATAACCAGATTCTTATTTATTTTACTGAAATCAGAAGAGTGTTCCGATCTGCAAGAACGTGAGTGGGGGAGATGTATGTCAGAAGAAAAGATAATTGATGGTAAACGTCAAATATTAAATCTTGATCTGGTTATTACCCAGCATATTAGCTATGTAAGTAGCTTAACAATTACAGCTGTGATTGACTAGGTGGGATCCAAAATCCTAAATATCAACTGCCAGAAGGGATAATTATAACACATTAGCACCTGCGTGCTTAGACAAGATTGACAACTCCAGTCTAACATCTGCTTAATATCACTTTCATACTTTTCATATTTTTTTTTCTTTTAGAAAGGAATAACAAAGATTTTCTTGAAGCATAACAATAATTCAGCATCCATGTTACACATTCAGTTGATTATAGTTGCTTGTTGTGTTTGGTCATGTTTTGCACTGACACATTTAAAATTAAATAAAGGCTTTTTGGGATTAGACAGTCACAATTGTGGTGTATTTTTGACAAAATGTACCTGTCAGAATCATTTGAAGAAATCCCAACAAGTGGGCTGCTCTTCAATCGGCTGGGCTGGCCAATGCAATTTAGCAACCAAATGAAACTGACACTCCCACCACGGAAGCAACAGAGAGGAGAATATTTCATATTCGACATGAGCAGCATAGTGAAACCACCCTGCTGGGCTGTTCACAGAGGTGAGGCAAAGGGTTCTCTCCACGACCAGTTCCTGACCCCCTGAGCTCTGTCCCTAAAGCCAGAGGTGCACACCTCCTGCAGAGGTGCCATCACCTGCAGAGGCAGAGGTGGAGGAGGCATGAGGGCTCTTCCCTTCCAACCCACCCATCTCCCCTCCAGACCTTCCTCACGGACGATGCCAGAAGCGATTTGCAGTAGGGTTAAGCCTGGCCTCAGGTCTCTCAGGGCCCACGGACCCCCTTCAGGACTTCTCTGCCTCTCCAGTTCTGGGTGACTCCCTCCCAGTGACATCCAAGAGCATGCTCTTACCCAAATGCAGGTGTTGTTTTCCTGTCTGTCCGTGTAGTCTGACTCCACCTGAACTTTCTGAACTTTACCTTTCATAAGTGCAGAGATGCACTTTTTTAAAACGCTTATTTGATAGTACTAATAGTAGAATTTTTCTATTTTCAACATGAGGACAGTCAAATACTGGATCAGGCTGCATAGGGAGGTTGTGCAATCTCCATTATTGGAGGTTTTTAAGATCCAACAAGATAAAGTCCTGAGCAACCTGGACTGAGCACATAGCTGCCTCCTCTTCAAGCAAAAGGGTGGAATAGAGGCCTCCTGAGTTCTCTTCCAACTGATAATTTCCTACTATTCCATTTTCTGAAAATTATAGAAAAATTCTGGTACAATTTATTTGCTAGAGTTGGTGAGAAAGATCTCATATGAATGTTTGTCACATTCACTCCAATAATATTAGCTGTTTTTAAACCCTAAAGTAATCTGTATCTTTCAGAATGTTTATTAAGATATTAACATCAGTGTGTTAAACTGTCGGAGTAACTGAAGCCTTTTACACCACATTTTGACACCACTGCAGTACTAGTGTTTTTCTAAAGTTCATGTTATTGGCAAGTTTCTACCAAAGAAGCTGCACGACTGAATTTTGCACTCACAGAGCAACAACAATATTCCAATTTTTAGCAATCCTTCAATATGTTGCATATTGTTCTTTTTTATTATTATTTTTGGAAAATTAAGGAATATATATGAAGAAAATAATTTTTAAAATGGTTTTTGCATGCATTATCTTGGCTGGTTATAATGACTTCATTTGCATTTAATTTAAAGAAGTGGTTATTAACATTTAAGTGGAAAATGTAACTTAATTTAAAATTGATCAATTTGTCTTTAGATTACTAAGTAAACACCACCACTGAAGAAACTGCCCTACAGAATTAGACTATTCAGGTTAATAATAAAATAGGTTGGTTTTTTTAATGACTGGAGAACAGAGGAAACATATATCACATAACATACTTTTGCATGTGATATGATTAGGCAAGATAAATTATGGTTTATGTGATGGGAGACCATCTAAAATTGGCATCCTAAAATTTATGTTGAGATATTTGATGCTGCCTGGAAGTGAAGCGGTTTGTACAGAATTATTGTTCCTCACATCCAAATCCTGATACAGCATCTCCCTATTTATTGGTGAAACAAGTTGAGTTAATAATATATATGCATAACTAAAGTGATGTTAAATCAAGATGGTCAGTCCTGACAAGGAGGAAACTTTGGTAATTTGGCATTTCTATATCTTCAAAGCCATTGATTGAGAGAGGAGAAAGGGAGTAAGGTTGCCGTTCACTCCTTTGGCCTGCCACTTCTGTCCATACTTCCCTTTAAAAGAAGCTAAAATGACAGTTTTGCAATATAGAGCTGCCATTCCTATGCAGACTAACACTGTTTTACATTTTGTCACGTTCCTTCCATTAATAGACATTTCAAAAGAGGTCATGGTACCTAAAATAGACTACTGTCTAATATCTTAGCATCATTAAGCTGATAAAATTATACATATGTTCCACAGTGATAACAGTTATATAAATGCATGATTTTACAGGTTAGGAATTGCATATATGAGTGTCTTGCTCATACTCTTGAAGTTACTAGTTGTTCTGCTGCCTGAATCATTATATAATCAAGACATACAAGGCACAGTAAAAATAGGCTACAAAAATGATATTTTAATTATTCATATAAATCTGATGTCTTATCCTGTGTTGATCTAGTAGGTAGTCTGGCTTCATAAAATTTAGCAGCTGTCAGCTTTTTGAGAAAATTTTAGACAAAGTTGCTGGGGCTTCATAGTATCACTGCTTGTCCCCTTCTTAAGGAATTCTGAGTAACAGTCAGTCCTGTTGCTGCTGTAAGATATTCAAGAACTTCAATTCATTTGAAGTTCATTTATAACTTCATAACATGTACAAAATTCAAAACAGTACTTCCACTATGTGTAAAGGTTCCTTTTTTATGCTCAGTTATCCCTGAGTGCAGTCAATACAGAAAAATGAAAGTTTATATATGGTGGAAGTACCATTTTCTCATCTGTTACTCTGTTCTGTATTCATATCATTTCCCAGATTCCCTGTCAATCTACACTGGATCTAAATAAAAACATACAAATGTTATCACTTTACTCTGTATTCCCTTCTAGACCACTGTTTTACCTTACACAGCCTTAACTCGTTTATATTTTGAATCTGTAATGTTAGGTTTTATTATTTGCCCTTTCTCTGCATTAGAGCCCATTACTTAACTTTACCAATCCTGTGTGTATTCTCTTTTCCCCTTTTGAAAAACCATTACTGTAGATTTCACTGACAGACCAAACCCACTATATAATCTGTTCTTCTTTACTCTCCATTCCCTGACTTCCGCAAGGAATGCTGGTAGATTGAAGAGACATAATTTGTCTTTACAACAGGCATTCTAGTTTGTCCCTAGCACGTTTGAGCACTTGATGGACAACATTTTTCTCAGACTAAATAAATAAATAAATAAATGGAACCCTCATTTAAATGGCAAGATGCTACGTAATGATAAGGGCAATCAGATCTCCTTCTTCAGGCTGTTAGATGATCACAGATACAGCAGTAGTGTTTGCAAGCTTCCCCACCGATAGGTAGAGCAAATAATTCACAATGAATAATGCATCCAATGAGTTTAGCCTCTCTGTCTGATTGTGGCATATGCACAAGCAGTCCATGATTTTGTCTAATCTATTCATTATTCAAAATATTTGATTGGTTTAGGGTGAGCTTTTTAAACTCTATGTACCATTTTTTATGAGTGCACACGACTTGATTTACTTTAGTTATTTGTGATTGATCAGACAAGGCATAAGGGTAGTACACTGTGTTGTGGAATGTGTTTGTGTGACACTTTTGTCAGTACTAATATGTTTGAGTTAAAAAATAATTTTCAGTAAAGAGGACTTTAACTTTGACACTCACTTTTGCTTACCTTTTTTGTCAGCATAACTCAGTTTTAAGGAAATTCACAAAAGAGGCACCAACTAGGGCCATTCTGAGCCCATTCAAAATCTTAGCTTCTATGAGACATTTTGGTTACTCACTGGGCCTATGCAGCAAATACAGGAAAGCAACTTCAGCTTCAAGACAACTAAATCTTTACCTTTTTATTTCAACTAACAGAATTATGAGTTGATGTATGCAACTATCAGAGCCTACAAAGGCCAACTCCATTCAGATGGATCATCAGTCAGCCATCATATAATAAATGCTTTCATTTATTGATAACCTCTAATCTGTGTCAGCTCTGTATAATTTTATCCATGTCCTCTACTTCCACTTGGCATTGAATTCTTTTTTCCTCAGGAACACATCTTGTTTTGGCGATAAGTCCATAAATTCCTTCACTTAAGAGCTGATCTCTTCAATTTCGTTATTGTCCTCAAATGTTGTTGGGTTCATCAGAGCTGCTTGACTAAATCTGTCTGTGAAAAGAGTGTATTCCATTAAAAATAGTCATATTTATGTCTGGAACAAATGCTACTCCAATACTCACAATCTCTTCTGTTTCAGCACACAATGTATTGAAGTCCTTTCAGAAATGTTGAAGTGGCATTGCCAGTACATCAAACTTCACAAAAGCCCATGATGTCAAGGTTTATTGGATACAGTTCCCCCGTTATGGAGCAGCTGTTCCATCCATTTAAGTAGTCAGACATTTTAAAGTGCCAACTGGTACATGTTTTAACATCAGATTGATCCAATTACTGTGTTTCTTCACCATAGGAATATAATAATGAACAAGATTTTATCATGCTTCTGTTGAGTCTTTTCAAACTTGCAGTCAAGAACGTCTCAGAAAACTGTTGGAGTTTTAACCTTTGCTGTAAGGCATCTGCATTTAAGAACCTGAGACTGTACTTACTCCCTGTGTTTGTGCCAGGCTTGAGGCCCAGATTTTGCCCAGGGCACCCAGCAACCCACCACTCCCATACCACCCCCAGGAAAACACTGGTCTTGTGGGGGGACTACAAATCAAGTATAGCCACAGCTAAGTACAGCCCAATATCATATGAGTGTCCAATCTCATATGAGAATAAAAGCTTGAGAGAATCATTGTGGGTTTGAATCTTCACAACCACTTCCTGATTATATACTAAAATACGTATAACAAATACAAACCTCGTTTAAAGCCAAACATATGGAAAAAGATCAACGAAGACGGTCTTCCCATGCTACTCCTCCCAGTATAGGACTTTATTTCAATGACTTTATTCTGTAAAATATACTTTATCTGGTATTTCTTGCTTAGAAGTTGTTTTCCACCAAGTCCCACCCTCATCAGCAATATGCCTTATATCTATCTTTACTCTGGAGACATCCTCCTACACTGCCAAGCTTCTCCAAAACCAATTGCACTTGTCTGTGTTTGAGGAAATATTTGAATTCATCCCAAACTATTTGGCACATCTCTTTAAGGATGATATTGCTGAACACTGAAGCTTTACTTCATTTTAAAGTTTCATGGTTCATGCAAAGTTTGATCTCTTTTTCAACACTGATGTAGTTTTAGAAAACTGTTTAGTTTTCTGCCTCTGTCTTCTTTGACATTGTTCTGTAAGTGCTGTCTTGTTAAGAATAACGTTTCTTCTGTCATGGGTATTCCGCTATCGTTTCTCCATCTCCAAATATGTTTTTTCCATATCCACATGTCAATCAATAGCTTGCCTTAAACTAGCAAATGATAGTCAGTGTAACTCAAATTAAAGATAAAGGGGTTTTATGCTGAAACTTAACTACTGATGGCAGAAGAGACAGTCTCCATGGTTTCAACAGGAACAAACACAACTCCACAGCTGGATCTCCAGAACTGCTCATGCAGCTCACGAGAAATAAATTTGAGGTATATCCTGCAGCAAAGCTCCACAGAAACAACTGCCCATTTCTGACATATGGTCTACTGAGATAAGTGCTTTGTAAAGGTAAAGACCAGTGAACCCATAAACAGAGCGGCCATAGTACCTGCTCATAGTGACTGTATCAAATCCAGCTATTACCATATAGTGCCGGGGCACAAAGTGAAGAGCTGAAACAAAGTCCACTGAAGGAGGTGAAGTGATGTCTGCTGACCTCATGTAGCTTTGGATCAGGATTAAGATGCAGTAAATGTCTGCCTCACAAGTGGTTCATGATCGCAATGTTGGAGAAAATAATTTAGAATTTTCAGCATCTTTACTATATTAGCAACTTCAATAATAGCCTATGATACATTTCCAAGCGTGTGTCTGTGTGTGTATATCAAAAAATAAGTACATATACACACACACACATATACTATTCTCATTATCTTTCATTTTATTTTAGCATGTTTTTCATTCTGTGTCCTTCCTACTTGTCATCTCATTTATACAAAAGTTATTGCCTCCTGTACATATAGAAACCTTCCAATTTCTCACACGTATTTCCAGTCTTTCCTCAGGACCCCTCAGTGCCACAATGCCATTTTGTTATGAGAGAAATAATCATATAATGATTGTCACTCTGTGTATATACTTTTATAAATGTGAGTACACACAGAAACTATACTAAATCAATTTTATTCCTCAGTCTTTGTGTCACCTGCATTTTTAGACTTTAAATTCTTAGGAGCATCATGTTCTCAGAAATGCTTTTACCATGCTCAGCATGATGAGACCTTGATCCTGAAAGGAAGCTCTTGGTGGTTTTGTGTTACAAAAATCTTTTATAGATAGTGAGAATACTAGTTTAGAAACACTTTTTCCCCCACAATGGAAAAAACCATCTTGACATGCTCAAAACCCTTGGAAACTCAATTTTTGTTTATTGCTTGCGAATGGATTAACAAATATAACTTAAGACATCAAATGTTTGGGCATCTCTCTTCTTTGAACCGTTCAAATAAATGTTATCTTCATGGCAGCCAAAAGATGAAATAGTATATCTGAAAGCTTTTAAAACTTATTCATAGATCTTGAGTGATATTCCAAAGTGGAATTCTGTTGTTCTATAGGAATTTAAAGAGGCAGCAGAGTTATGGAAGAAAAGCGGATGATATAGACCTCGAGTGTCACCTGAACATAATCAAGAACATTTCAAAATGCAATTACCTGGTTTTTGATCTATAATACATCGCAAAAATAGTCATATATAATAAAAGTCAGTAGCTTTGAATATCAACACTTTTATTTTCTCGGTATTCAGATATTTCTGATCAGTTGCCTATTGACCTATTGACCCCAAATTGCCACGTTATGTTCCAAGCTTTCAAACTGGTAGTAGCTAAAACAGCAATGCAAAGTGAATCCTCACCTTCTTGTTCCCTTTGGCTGAAACAGGGCACGCAGATTTGAATGACAGTTGAATTGGTGGTTGGTGTGCTACCACAATGGGAAAAGGCCGGATCTTGGTTTTTATACCCCTGGTTGCCAAAGTGGAAGCTACTGCCCTGAGCGAACCATTACAGTGCCCGTGAGGAGGGGACAGACATGACAGGGTGGGCACCCAAACATCTGCTTGCATGAGGGGAGTCACCTGGGGGGTGTGCAATCACCTTCACACATTCAAGTTCCTGAACCCTCTCATGACGTCACATAGTTATTTTCAAAATATTTCAAAAAATAGAGCAAGACTCTCCCTCTTTATACACATGGGTGTTTTCACGTACACCAGCCACTCATCCACCCATTACTACTCATCTGTTTGTGAAGACTGGCATCCAGACTGTAAAATTTGGATATAAAGGGTTTACAGAGAGTTAAAGCATTTGTTAAGACACACAGTTACCAGTTATTTTCATGGATTACTATAAAGTCTAACACATCCAAGTGTTATAACCCTGCTGACAAATAGAGGCAACGCTCTGCCTCCTGATGCACTTAGACAGAAAATAGACACAGTAATAGCAACACATTTATAGCAGATATGTGACAAAAACATACCAAATGTTGCTACCCATTATGAAGGTTGCAAGAAGGGGGGAAAATGAAGATGATAAAATGTAGAGGGAGCAAAGTCATTCCACTTAAAAATTGTCAAATAACACTTTTTCCTTTTCTTCAATGTAAATGTTAGTTATTTGAGTTGAAGAGTGCAACTCAGCAGTATCTACTAAAGAAACAGCTTCCGGGAATGTAAAATCAACCAGCTTGGATACTTTTTGCCAAGAATGCAGACTGTTTGGTTTCTGCCTTCATTTGTTGTAAACACTAGGATCTATGCCTTGAAGAGTTTTTCAAGCTCCAGGTAGCTCATGAAAAGAAAATATCAGGGGAAAAAAAAAGTGCCAGAGTGGATGCACCTTAGGTTTCATTTGAAAAAAAATAATGAATCAATCATAAGAGAGAAAGTCAGCAGCATTTAAGTTTTTATTAACAAAGTTATGGACGGAACTTTGCACCTACAGATTTTTGTGGGAGCACATGCCTAATGGTTCCACAAGTCTGGGCCTTAGACATCATTGAAACATTATCCCTTTTTATTATCAGTATTTCATAGTTAAAAGACTGAATTGATTAGAAGGCTAATCAATTTGGGCAGCTTGTGCTTATGGTGTATACTACTGTATTATAATAGTTTAATTATATCATAATGGTGTAATAAACAGTCATGTGAAAATAAGTGAGAAATCTGTGAAAACCAGTCATGTTAGAAACTAGTATAATGATACAGGCACCAGCATAAAACACTATATTGATAAAATGGAACAAATGGAACCAGTTCATGTTATTTTTATTTCCAGAAAACAAAGGTTTGAATTCTGCCATATTATTGCTATAAAGGGAATTGGAGCTCAGTCAGTTTGAAGCCTAAGTGGGAGTTTATTAACAACAAAAATACATTTGCCACCTGTTATGCTAGGGATGTGTTGATATCAAGCATATGGTCCTTCTTAGCCCGTGAAAAAGGAGCAGCTGTTCCAACTCATCCAGGCTGTAAACTGAAAGGATAACAACAACCAGTGAAGAAACACCACTGCAGTAGTCCTTAGGCTTTCAAATCAAAGAGCCAGAAATAGAAGAGATAAGGCGAGCGGTAGATGAAAGGTGAGACAGAATGCACACATGCCCTCAGCTTACAGAGGCACACGCATACATACACGTGTGTGTACTCGTACAGACAAACATCCTCAGATGGGCTCAGAGCTAAATCTATAAAGGGAGTTCAGGAGTCCTTAGATCTCTAAGACCTCTCAGATCTACTATGTTGAACTGGGTTATATAAGCCTCTACCACGGGGGCATTTCAGAGCTCAGAAGAGACAGGAGTAAGTTACCTAAGGTCAGCATAGAGCCAGGACCGAAATGCGACAGATGAGGTGAATCTCCCATTTTACCCAGTGTTGCTTGAGGTGAGAAACAAGCAACCCCTTCCACTCCCTGGGCATTCACAGCCCACCCCTGCTAAAGGTAGGCGTATAGGTTCATTTGCTTGCAGGTTCATTTTTTGCCTTTTAAACCCGGCTGGCAGAGCCTTTACGATAAAAATTTTATACAATCATTAGACGACTTTAAAACTTGCCTAAGAAATTAGAAGTTAGCTCGGTGAATTTGAATCTCCTCACAAAGATTTTCTCCAAACATGGGTAAATAGGACAGTCACCATAATTTAGGCTTAATTTATGACCTTATTAAGAAAGGAATGCAAAATTGATCAGAAGGGAGAAAGGTTGTACCTTCAGGGGAGAATGACAGCTGTCTAACCGTCACCTCAGAAGAAGGGGGACTTGAGTTCTGATTGGACTGCCTAGGACTTTCTCTTCTAGGTTAAACAGAAATGACTTTGAATAATAAATACAATTCCTAGAGACCAGGAGCACTATTAATGCTACCTCTAAACAGCAGGGATACGTCAAACCCTACTGGCCTCCATAAAGAATGAATTCTTTACCTGAACAGTGTCCTCTTCCTCAGAACAAGAGCCCATGGTTAGGACATGTGGCAGATATAAATTTGCATCCTCTCATGAAAGAAGATGGTCTCAGACCTCCATCTTTCATATCTGTAGGTTTTCTAGCTAGGCAGCTGTTAAATGAAAAATGGAGAGTGACCACATTTTAACAGAAAGAAATGGCTGCAACTGCATTCAGTATTTATTAACTATACCTCACTCTGCATTTTTGTTCGGTTTCATTTTCATTGTGTCCTACCACGTTTTTACTCTCGTATTTATTAATAGAAGAAATTGTAGTGCAATTGCTTCTATCTTTACTACAATTTTCCAGACCTCAAATTCCTCAGCAAGATCCACTTACTTTCTCCTTCCTTGTAAAGACTGCAGGCAATTTTGTTTTGTTCTCTGACCTTTATGAAAAATTAAGTTTGCTGTCTACCTGATTCTATTGTCCAGTTCCCTTTGACTCTGCTATTTTTATAAGGCATACAGAACTCCTCAAAGTATTGCAAATGCAGCTTCATTCATAAATCCCTTATGCAGGACTGGAATAACTTCATCTATGATATTATTGTTACCTCTCTGAATCAATGGTAACATTTTATATTACTGTTAAACACTGTCCCGAAGCTTTTTGATCTCAGTCTATCTCCAGATCCTGGTTCTACTCAGTATTTTGTACCATATGATTACATAGGGCATAAGCGCCTTCTCTTATTTTGTGTCCCTAATCTCATTATCTTACACTTTTCTGCATTTAATTGCATAAGGCACTCATCGTCCTTTGGGCACATTCTGTCAGTGTCATCTTGACTTTTTTGCCCTTCTTCTTTCTACTGATTACCTCTTTCTAGTATGTATCATCAACAAATTTCTTTCCCCTGGTGTACATCCCTCCTCCCAGGTCAAAGCAAGTTCTAATACAGATCTAAATGGTGCTGCAGAGCAGCCTTCCTTTAGAACAAATTGTTACTCTTCCTACATACCTTTCCCCTTTGGTCTCATAGCCACTCTTTAAGCACTTATATTTCTGCATTTATGTAACATTTAATGACCTTCTAGCGTAAGTGTCAGTGCTGTACTAACTACAAAATTCTCCTCAAGTCCTTTTAACTCTTCTGGTTCCCTCTTCTTGGTTGATCTGTGCATTATTGCTGCTTACCTTCAACACTACCTGTGGAAACTTGGGCTGTATTCTTCTCCAGCATCACCATAATTAAGGTCAGCTCAGTGGAAATGAAGGCAGGAATACAGAAAGCAAATCTGATTTGAAATGAGAAACACACTAACGTGTCTGCAGCATACACATGTTTATAATATATGAACTGTATTACTGTTAAACTCCATATAAAGACTTAAAACTGAAGTAATATGATACAGATGTTTTATCATGTTGGTATTCATGACTCGTTTTGGCTAACTAGTACTTATTTGCCAATTTAGTAAAAGTCCTGTAGGTTTTTCTTAATTTACCTTTCATTTCACCATGCATTTCAAATACTCTTCTTTCTTTGAAGTGCGTAGAAATTTAACTATTGACTCCAAAGTAGAACTAGGACAAAGCCGAGTACGCCTTAGAGAGCAGATGCTAGTATCAACATGTAAATTAATAAATAGGAAGTGATCAGGTTATATGCTTAGTTTTAATGCAAGGTGACTGTGAAAGCAGGTGTCCCCTATAATACAGACCCCAGGTGGTGCAGAGGTCTTCTATACAAACAAGTTCCCTGAAGCTGTTTTTTCTTTATTCAGCTTTCTAAATGCAGGTGCAATAATCCAAAAGAGCCTACTTTTCATTACCACAGGTCATACATCATTACTTTGAGGTTCATGAAATCCTGAAGGCAGGATGAGAGGTCAGTTCAGTAGCTGCCTATTAGAGGCTATTGTGGTGCTTGAGTTTTCAAAGTATTGCTGTCACGGATATCAGCAAATCTCCTTCAGTTATGGAAACGCTCTTTGTAAGAGCAGATAAAATAGGATTAAAATTTAAGCGCTCATGGTGTAAGAGATAAAAAAATAAAAGATCTTCAGGGACTTACCCTCTTCTCCTCTTCCCATTGCAATGGACTGAGCCTGTATGTTCACATTGTGCAGGTAAATGTCAACACTGCCAGCTATCCAGAGGCAGGGAAATTATAGTACACACGCATTGAAAACCTCAATGTCTTTTTGAAAGTCTTTTTTTAAAGTAAAATTACTTATCAAGTAATTTGTAGTTTATAAATGTACAGAGATTCTATGAGTGCCCTCTGTTTTTGTGCTTACAGTAATTTACTGAAAGGTGCAAACAAACTTTTTTCAAGGTATCACTTGAGCTCTGGCTATCCTCTCTGCCCTCCTTGCTAACTCTGAGGATTTTCATGGTTAAGTAATCGTGCACGTACGTTGTCTCACATAGTCCAAGGGAGGGTTTGACTCTGAAACTAAACATACCCAGAGGCAGCAGCAGCTGGATGAGGGAATCAGAGGAAGCTGTGTAGCTGCTACTATACATACAACTGAGAATGCTGCATCCAACCTTGCTTATTGAGGTCTTGGAGGAGGAAGACAATTGGTCCTGAGATATCTTCTACCTGCCATGTAATGCATGCTGCTATAGAAAAAAACAGCCTTTCCAGCCAGCTGATGGCAGATTATTTTTCCCTGTAAATGTACATTTCTCTTTGTTAGCCCATGCCTGTGACTGCCCTGGTTTCTGTGAACACTGGTTCAAGTCTGAGGGATACCAATTCAGGACTGATAAACATAGTCAATAAAGGAAAATGTATAAAGTAACGTAACTCCTTTGGTCTGTGCATGAGTAAGGCCACTGCAGCCTGGAGTCTCCTTCTTTGTAATAGCTTGTGAAAAGACGCGGTTTGAGATCGTTGCTTTTAGCAATTTCTTCTTTAAAAAGATGCTTTTTCCTCTTGAAATTTTCTATAATTAATCTTTATATCATAATTATATTGCTGGCTCAAATTTACAGGCTTAGACTGTAAATAACAACTGTGAAAAAGAATTCAGGACTGGAATGAATGAGATATAAAGCTAATTCCTACCAGCCTCCTTCGTGTTGCGCGATACACTGCTTCTTGAAACAGTCTGCATCCAGACTTGTGTGGGAGAGTATGCCACTTTAGAGAGACATCTGCATGCATATCGTCCCAGTTCCTGCACACTCTGCAGTTCCCAAATCTGGGTGACCACATCATATTGGCCATGTTCTGGCAGCACATCCCAGTGAAAGCTCTGTCCCAGCCACCTCCTGGCTGCTGTAGAAAGAAATCCTCCACCCTTAGCTAGGGCAATAGCTCTTGCAGATTCCACCTGATGCGTTCTTTTAGGTCTTTAGAAAACCAGCACCCCATGAGGTACCCTGGCAAGTCACCATGAACACAGCTTAAAGACACCCCCTCAGGAGCAGGCACTCTATGAAGAGAGAAAGGAATTATTCGACACAAAGAAAGATGGCGATTTTGGCCCAAAGTTACAATATTGAGATTGGATCCACAGAAAACAAGGGAAACCTGTTTCCTTATCAAAATTAACTTGCCAATAGTGAGAGTAAGACTGCAAACAATTAGTTCCTGAAAGAAACTCCTGCAGCTTGTGGCTCACAGCACAGCCCCAGAGCTACTGCCCTGGGCAGCAGGTCACTCTGGTCTGCAGGATACCAATGCACAGGGGAGTTGGCAAGCTGTCTAGCAATTGGAGCATGCTGTTTATGGGGTCCCGTGGTTCAAGGAATCCCTGCTAGAAAGCAATCTCTTTGGCTAGAGCCCAGCACCAAATCCCACAGTCTGACTGCCTGCTGCAGTATGATCTGATAGGCTGGGTATTCTGTGGAGGGAGGGAGAAACTAAATTCTGCCGGAATCATTCTGCAGCTGCAAAATCTTTCTTCACTCTTGCATTCCTGTGTGGGCAATCCATCTGAAAGCTCACCATAAAAGGATGGAGAATTCACAAGAAATGAATAGACTATGCCTTCTTTTCACATATCTCCCAGGGCTCCACCCAGACTCACTGCACCATTTAATTGAAAGGAGTAAGATGGGCTTGGCAAGGGGCTGCTTCAAATCACCGTCAACCTACTCCTAAAGCCAAGCAAAAGCAAGTGACCACATTGCAACTTTGAGTCACAATTCATTCCCTAGATTGCTCCCAGCCTACTCACCTGTGCACAACACTTTAATCGTGATATCTCTTATGGTTGCAGTCCAGTTCTCTACACTAGGAGGGAATCACGGTGCTGTTGTTATTTATTTTCATAATCCTTTCTCCTCACATTAAAGTATCTCTTCAGGTGGATTTGCTCTGCCATATCTGCATGCAAAATTTATAAGCATACAATAATTCTCCTGTTTTCCAAACTGTCAAAATGATAAGGCAGGACAAAAAATGCCCAAACAAAATCCACATACTTCTAATGCATCACAGGGCCTCTAAAACAGCCTAAACTCTTTTTCCCACCTTTTGCTTAGGTTCTGTTTAGCATTTACACTTTTTTTTCTCTCACATCTGAGAAATTCTGACTTTTGCACCTGATTCATGTTTATGTTTAAGTGACTGATTGATAAGAACAAGAGTAAGCAAAATATATGTATGTTATGGCAGATTGCAGCTCACATCTGTTTGTCTGGAGCATACAGCAGTGTTTCTTACAGTTGAAAAAATGACACAAAATAAGAATAAAGTAAATACAACAGATGTCAGTTCAGCATTAGGCTGGTTTACATGGCTCCTCTGATTCTCCTGGTAGGCAGCATCTGAGACAGAAGTCTGAAAATCAGCAAGCCATGAAGCTATGGAAGCCAGAGATCCAAGCTTGTTTTTTCATGGCAAGTAATTTGCCTTGCATAGCCTACAATAGCTTTAGATGACTCTTCATAGGCACACTTCATAGGCAGGGGGTCAAACACAGCTTCCTAGCAGGGGATTTGTGTTTTGCCCCAGTGATTGCTGACTATTTCTGCAGCAGTAAAAGAGCTGGTCCTCAAAACAAGTGATATTGCAGTCTACCAGAGATTGTCTTTTTATAGGATGACACCAGCTCTCCCGCTCCAGAGCATGACACAATGGAGCACGGAGTTGTCTGAGAGCACAGGAACTGAAATAACTTTGGAGGACTCTTGGTGGAGCAGGGAACCCACCTTGGAGTGCAGCCTGAATCCATACCATTTTGTCAGGTGCAGACCCTGAAGCAAGGTCTCACCTTGTTAACAGTGCCCACAATTCCTTGTTGAGGGAAAAAGCTGGAAGCAAGCCCAACAGCCAGCTAAATTTCTGCATGGGCAGCCAGGGGACCATGGCTTGGAGCATGCTGGAAGTTAAGCAGCTTATGACCAGAGATGGAACCCAGTGTAGATTCTTAAGAAGTAAATATTAATAAAGTTTCATCATATTGCCAAGACTAACTGTAATTAACTAAGAAATTTAAGTTTTGTTGTAGATGACTTGGACTTCCTCATGAGTCAATGCAGAGACACAGGGACCTTTCTCTGGGAGTTGATCAAACTTTCTCTTATGACAGAGAAAGACTTCAGTCTGTTGACTTAACTCCTGGTGCTGGCTCTCCAGTGAAGTGGCTCAGACTGGGTGGTATGAATCCTATTAATGCCTGAACACAGAACACAATTTTTACAGAAGTATTTTCACAAGAGGCCTTTCTATTAATATCAGAGAAGAAATCTTTATAGAAAAGAATGAATAAGAGGGAGGGGCTTGAATGCCTGAGGAGCATTTTCCCAACAAAGTTTGGAATGGTGTCTGAAATTAGGAAAATCTTCATGGTATGACTTTCCAACTGAGTTTCGTTAGCCTGTAACAATTTTTGAGTTGCAACATATTTTCTTATTAGCCCTTTAAGCAGTTTCAGTCAAAAAGTAAAGTTGTCCAATAGAAAGAAATCATTCCCTGAGAACTGGAGCATATATTTCCAATGGATTTGTTTCATTGTTAATTTACTTTTTAAATTATTTATACTAATAGATGCGGTTTATAAACATCCTTTATAAACACCCAAGAATCCATACAGGAGAGATGTAACAAATGCTGAAAATGTGGAAAAGTTTGAAATTTGAGGTTTATGCCTTATTAAAAGCCTGAAAATCCACACAGAATAGAAATCTTAACTGAGGAGCAGATTCTTTGGTGTCTGTTAAGGATTGAGCTCACATAGGAGCCTTTTCCTAGAGGGGACACAATGGCAAAATCATTTTTCTCTACTTTGCAATCTATTTCCATACAACCTGTAGCTCTGAGATCTCTAATCTGCCAAATTTGGTTATAACTGGTCACCATTTCAAAAGTCTTCAGGCAGACAGATGTAGCTGTACAAAAATATTTGCGTATGTCTGCATGAAAGTATATGCACACACACACACAAATTATATTATATGGGAGGAAAATAATTTCCAGCTTGAGCTTTAAATGTTGTCTACACTGTTATATCCACATGGATATTAATTTTTAAATAATAGTGAAGGGAGGTAATTTTACAGTGGGCAGATTTAAGGAGGATCCATCCAATAAAAGTGTTTAGAGAACTGCCTGATTGTTTTTCGTGTTGTTGAGATAGTCTTTGGGTACTTGATGACCTGCCAGCTGGCATGTGTAGCAGACATTGCTTTCTCCATACCCCTTCAGCAGCTTGCACCACTAGTAGGACTGATAATAAGTATATGGTCATGCAAGAAGCAACGCACATCTTTATTTTAGATGCGTCACATTGGCATTAAATTGTTACTCCACAGTAAGCTGATATGATAGAATGAAATGTTTGTATCGAAGCGTGTGTAATAGAAGAAAAAAGAAGCGATGTATAATACATTAAAAGACAGATAACCTTTTGACTGTGGCTGTGAAGCCAAAGCATTACCTCCATGTCTGGATGTGCTAGAATGATTTGCTTACACCTTTTTGCTTTGGTCAGCAGCTGGCAAAGGTCCTTGGGTGAAACGGATGAAACCTCATCTGTTCTTTGAAAAGGCATGTGTGGTCCATTCAGCTTGTTCGGACTGGAGTGACGACTAACATACACTTATAATTTTGGAAGGGGACATTCCTTGAATATTTGCACACATTATACTTTTTCTGGATGTGTAACATTAAGTCAAGCAGAAAATGAACACAGGCCTTTTTTTTTCTTTCTTTTTTTTTGTTTAGTAAGATTCTTGTAACTTTTTCATCCTGTTATAACACCTTGGGGTCTTGATCTAATCACTAAACATCCAGAAAAAAAGGAAGTTTTTCTTCACTGTGTTAGTATATATAAATATCAAAGGTATTAGTGCTAAAGGCTAAGTAAATGGGAGAACATCTAATGTAAAGGCAACTTTTTTTACATGACCTATTCCATAAAGCTGGCCTTGAGCTCTGAGTCACTGGTGAAGAAACAAGAAAAAATGGAGGTTTATTAATAATATTTGTGCTATTTCACTGCACAGTGCTTGTAGGGGCAAAACAAAATTTAGTCTGACATCTGTACAAAGAGCTGTAAATTACTTCCAAGGCAATTCATTTGTCAATAACTTCACCCATGTAAGTTAGGAAAGAGACTTTTTACAGGAAGAAAGTGTACAGAATTGTGAAGAAGCCTTTTCTATTCTCTTTCTTGCTGTTGATCTTAATTTTCTATTACATTTCCATATTTGCATCTTCAAGCTCCTGAAGTTGTCCTGTAGGGACTCATGCTACTGAAGCCCTACCTAGGAGTGGAGCACAAGCCTTAGAAAATTCTGGCCAGGCTTCTTTCCAACCATTGAATCTGCCTCAGTAACTTTAGTTCCACTTGGCGATTTCCTACAAGTCTCCTTCAATCTCTAGCTTCAAGTATATTTACACTTACAATCACAATGATGACAGCTCATTTGGACAAATCTAGATAGTTTTACGTGTGTTGGGTTTGATAGTGGTAACACAGCTGTTGGAGCAGCTCAGGCTAAGGGCTATTTGTTGCTGCTACTATTTGCTACAGATTCTTGAGGTTATCTGTGCAAACCTCCATTTTCAGTGGTGTTGTTTGCCAGAGGTTGTCAGAAGGGCTCTCAGGTTTTTTTCCACTCGATGACTTCAAGTGAGAGTTTGTGTGTTGGTATCCAAAGTACGTACTCCAACTGTATTCAGTGCTTCCATCTGATTTTGATAGAGCTCATAGCTAACTGGTAGTACGGGAGTTTCTCAGCTGGTGATTTCAATCATCAGTCTTTCCATCAAAGGCCAGTAATTTAAAACAGACAATGCTTTTCAAGATGCCTAGTTTCTTGTCTAATGCCACAGTAGATCATTATCTCCTGCAGCCTCATGTTGACGTATTTTGGTGCTATATATCTCTACTCCTGTAACTGGTGCTTGTTTTGGTTTTGAGTGCTCCATAAGTCATTGCACCTGGCACGTTTTATTTGGATCTCAAATTGATCCGATGTGGCTGATCTGTGGGGAAGATTAAAAGAGTAGAGGTTTGCATTATTCTGGGATTTTCTTGCTGTCTGACAAATTGCATATTTGCATTTTAGAAGTAAAAGGTTACTTACAAGAATACAGTAAGACATGAAGCACAATGCCAGAGTCCCTTGGATTTGGGTTCATATGTTCCTCTCCCAGGCTTCCCTGTTGCTCGTTCCATTCTTTGGTTGTCGCATCTACTTTGGCATTAATGTCACCCATCACGAAGTGTAAGTTGTGTTTTGGTATTCTGTCAATCACACTTTTGAGGCAATTGTAGAATTTGTCCTAGTCATTGTGTTCCTCTGTCAGAAAACATCTCCGTGTGATTGACATCTTTAGGAACCTGGTTTGGAATCTGGCATATATGATATGCTGGGTGATAGCTCCCGACCAAGAGTGATTTTTCCACAAACTCTGTCATGGGGAACACTATCTGTTCTGCGTGTTCCTTGTCAGACAGATGGTTAAGCTTTTAGTGGGTTCAGAGATGGGTTCTCACATTTTATCTTTACCAAAGATCATGAAAAAGGAGTAAAGAAAAGAACACCAATGCCCTTTCTATGCAAGCACGTGGAGGGAGAGGTACAAGAACCCTTCTCTGAAAATCAGCAGGACAAAACACAGTCCCTGCCTATTCATATAGCTCTAGAGGACCCTATGCCCGTGAGAAGAAGCAGATGACCACAAAGCAGATAACTGGTCAGATTGCCCAGTGAGGTGTGACTGTTTCCTTGCTTTCTGAGTCACTGCACTCCCCCAGAGATCTTGAGGACAGTATGAGCCCCTCATCTAACACTACTGCGTATAGAACTACAAACTTTGCCAAAACAGAGAAATAATAAAGAGTCACATAGACCCTGAAAATGTCAGCATGATATGGAAATAGCATGAGGTTTGGCTTAGGAAAACACAAGCGATTGCACTGTAGGTAACAATCATTTGAAACATATGACTCAATATGCAGGTGAAACCCAGAAAGCAATAATAGAGAAGAAAAACATGGAGTGGAAGGCACAGTGTATTAAAGATGGGGGTTTCATTGTTGTAGTACTGGAATAATCCTGAATGCTACTTTGAAATGCCTACTTCAAGGCATGCTTTTTCCAAAGGATTTCCTGTGAGTCCTCCTGGAAAAATGAAGTCAACCCTGGCCAACCATCACTTAGCAAGAAAGATACTGTCAATTTGAAGAGAATTTGGAAGAGCAACACAACTGATGAAAAGACTGGGTGTGTAGACATAAATATAT
The DNA here is from genome assembly GCA_033628505.1 of Tringa tobata. Classification (NCBI taxonomy): domain Eukaryota; kingdom Metazoa; phylum Chordata; class Aves; order Charadriiformes; family Scolopacidae; genus Tringa; species Tringa tobata. The sequence goes on along the minus strand of JAHREE010000279.1, from coordinate 5,580,500 downwards.
AAACTGCTGCTTGATTAAGCAATGACTAAGTTGATAGGCAGAGTGGAGGAAAATAAGGGAATGGCATAACATTAACATATCCATTTATATGGATATAGACATCAAGGAGGAAGTGTTTCTTGTGATTACCGTGCATTTTGTAATTAACACTAATGGACTGACACTATAAATAAAACCCTTAAAATGGCTATTGCAAAAACTCCTCCTTTGTTAAGCTGTGAAAATTTCTTCTAAGGGAACTAAAAAGGCCTTTAAAAACTGAAATATACCTAGCACTGGCAGAAATTCTCACTCTCGCAGGGAGACAGACTGGATGATCTTTGGTCGCTTTCATCTCTTGCGTTTCATATTCTGGTACCAATGCATATTTAGTATTAGCCTGTTTCAGTTTTCTGTTCTCATTGTAGTAATCTTTGGCCTGTTTTGCTTTCTGAGTAGGAACTCATGTAACATATTCACTATCAATGTAATATTCAGCTAATCTTCTTCTTATGCCTTGGGCTATTTCTTCAGATTACAAAATGCAGATTGTCTTTAAAACTGTGAAAAAAAAAATTCGGAAGCCAGCAGTGGAAATAAATTATCCATCTTCCTATTTTATATTAGCCGTGAAATATTTCTGGCTTGCCTTAGTAATATATTTTATATTTTTAAAATAAATATCACTAAAAAAAAAACAAGAGAAGCTGCTTGTTTAAAAAGATAGACTAGTTTATTTCAGTTGATATGGAAAAACCCATAAATACAATGTCCATTATAGTCTCTTCAGTTGGCAAGAACAAACATGATACAGCCTTGGCATTATTTTTGACAATAATAATATAATTGACTAGGGGACAGGGTAATCTAACGGCAACAGCTTTGGCACATTACAGTGAAGCCAAAAAAACTGGAGCTGTTAATATCCTCAGCCTAACCTTCCTATAAGCGCATTAACTCCAGAACCTCTGTCACTCATGAGAGACCTTCAGGGAGAATTTAGTCACGAGAGGACAAACACGGGGGTGAGCGAGACGCCGGTCTGTGGATCAGCAGAGCCACACTCAGCTCCCAGTATGGGTCCAGACCTCTCCACAGACATGGAGATATTGTACTGCCACTGGTTTACATTTGCCTCTGAACAGTCCGTAATAATTCTTCCTTTCTCCCACCCTGAAGTACCACCTCCCTTCTTTTTCTGAGCAAAATCTGTGTTCACAAACGCACCCCCAAAACCTGCCAACAGCTGGATCAAATACGCTGTCTGGCAATTAGCATGTTTTGTTGGGGACACAGCGGCGCTGGCTCTGCCTACTGGCGCTGTGGTGTGCCTGCCAGCAGCCAGTGTCGTGGGAAGGTGTGAAAGCATCACATCCACCACCAGTTAGAAGGTACCCTGCAGTTTCTGAAATGAGGAGCCTTATAGTTTTCCTGGAAAAAAAATGTTATCCTAACATAAGGTTTTGATGTCACTATAGCTGGGAATAAGGACAGTTGAAAGGAGTGTGATTCTCCTAGATGCTGTGTCTGCCAGCTAAAAAGGATTTGAATGGAATTAGCAAATTTTTAGAATAAAACTATTTTTTCCTCAAGCCTACATCATAGACATTACTTGTGGTGACTTGCACTATCCCGTTTCACATCTGTTTTGGCACACACGGATGCTGATGTCTGTTGGGTTTGCTATGTTTCATTTTAAATGAAAAGGTACCAGGTCCTGCGGCCTGAGTTCACTGTGAGGTGAGGGTCAGAAATACCCCTTTTCTGATTATCTGCCAAAACAACCCCAATCAGCCATCATTCTCATCTTCAGACTCACTCTACAGCCTCTGCCTAACCAAAACGCTGGCACCCATTTAAACTAGGCACCTCATCTTCCTGCTTTCCAGGAGTTTTTTACCATCATGACAGAAGGAAGGAGAGGATATTTTTGAGCAAAGCTCACATTAATAAACAGAATAAGTTTTATGACTAGGTTGGAAGAAATATAGTGATATTTTGTGTCTTGGCCATGATTCCTTTAACTGACCTGGTATGACCACGAAGATTCACTATCAAAACGAGGCCTGGGATATTAATATTTCTAATGTGCGTGACATTAATTGGGTTCTACATTGTATATTAAAAATAAGGGACTGGTAATGTAGTTAGAGGGATTTGTGCACTACTAGGGATGCCATTATATGTGTAAACTAGATGCAGGATGGTTTTTTATTGCTGTTTCCAAATTGACTTTAGGTGAAAGCACAGCTGGGTGCTTAACACAGTGGTGCGGAGGAAGCAAGCATTTAAATATTCAGCTCCCACTTTTTGAAAATTGCACTGCAATTTGGAAAGTGCATTCTCTCTTAGGAAAATTAGGCCTTAAAGTCCTGCTGCAGATGACTGACAGTGCCAGCTCTCCATCAGTCTTCCACTCCTCTGATCACTGGTTAATTCTCCATTTAGATGGCATGACTAAATTTCACATTGTCTGCTCACACAGTAAGGAAAAGTACTGTCTGCACTGTCTTTGTGGAGATATTGAACAGAAGAAAAAACCCTTTGCATTAAAGACCATTTCTTACAAGATTACACTTGCAAAATAGAGGCCTGAACCTCCACTTACTGATGTCAGTAGCAGTGGCTGAAGGACCAAGCTATAAATCTTGGCTTTTGAAAAACTGCATGCAGTGTATGGCTCTGGAATTTGGTCTGTTTTGACAGACGTCATAGACATTGGCTTCCTCAACAATTGTCTTGCAATGGGCTCAGATTAAATAACACTAGCTTGTAATAATAGAAGAAATTTACCTAAGTTTAGTGATCAACTAAGCCTATAATTGCTACTGAAGAAGCAGCTCTCCTTCCCACTGCTCATGACTGGACATCTGTATGCCATACCTCACCTTTGTCCTCCTGCTGGTCACTGGGATTAGCTTGCTGAACTACTGGAAAACCAATCTGCATTTCATGGTTGGATGACTACAGAGCTGCATAGTCCTGGGAAGAGGCAGAAGGGAGATAGCATGTGATAGGAATAAATTGCAAGTGTGCTGGTCAGCAGTAGCTGCACTTAAACACAAAGTTGGATCACACTCTTGAAAAGCAAAGGTGAGCTCAAGTTGTTTCTGCACAGGATGGCAGCTACCCAAAATGTTCTACATCTCTGTATAGATAATCTCAGTGCATTTCCATTGTCAAGGTAATATCTTTATTTTAGAAAATATTAAGCTCCTTTTTCACCAGCTGCTCAGCAGGGTTTTGTACTGGATAGATTAAGGTGAGCATGGAGCCGCTTACTTGATTTTTACATGTACCTGAGCCTCCAAGATGCTAAATTATATTTATAACCACTTTATAAGACCACTTTAAGTTTGCCGGAATGGTGCGTGTGAGCCCCAGTGGAAGACAGAACAATTCCCAGCTATGTTTCTCTATAGATGTCTAGCTATATTTTGGTTTTTTACTTATTTATTTGTTTTACACAGCTGAATAGTTCAGTGGTGTTTGAGGAGTCTCATGTCCCTCTCATTCTCTACTAGAGGGTAATCATAATTTATTGTCTTTTGAAGGGAACCTTTATTGATAAGGATTCTTATCAATAAAGGTTTCTAAAATAAGGGAGGAGGGTGACAAAGTTCAGTTGAAGAGGGCTCCTTTATTGACAGAGATAGAAAGCAGAGAGCAGCAAAGTCTCAGTAAATAAGTGCCCAGTAATTGACTTACAGAAAAAAAGCCCAAAATCCAGCCTTCTAACAAGCTGTATCATTAGCAATGCAAAACAAGTCCTCGCTGTTGTTTTTACTGAGATATTTTTTGTTATTCCGCTCCTCCTTCCTAGTTCTAATTCAACCTTTATTATTTTGCAAGATTTTGCCAGCAGAAAAAGCCTCCACACATCAAAGTGGGTAGTGAGTGGCTGGGACGAGGTTCTGTCAAGGGAGAGAATGGGATGCTCGGCATTAGGAGGAAGCACTGTGCACTTAGAGATGAACAGTTTTATTTTAATCCTTTCATCTACTTCTTTAGCTCCTTTTTGTTTCAGCTGCCATAAACACTTGCTGTGGAGCCAATGTTCGGTACTGAAAGGATTTTTTTTTTTTTTGTATTCCTCTCATTTCTGTTGAAACATGACACTCAAATTGGAGATAGGAGCAGAGATCAACAAACCCTGTCAGCTCTTGTCAACCCAGGTGTAACAGTGTGATCTTCTTAAATTGCTGCTAATCTGCCAAAGATCTCTTTATCTGCAGTCTCCATCATGCTGTTTGCTCACATTTGGTTAACACTTTAAATTTCCCTTTTGGAGGTGTCACTGTTTGCCATTTAGCAACTAAGAAGAACTGTGAGAGCAGCTTAAAGCACACGGATTTGGGAAGCTAGAAAAGCTGATTAGCTATTCAGGGAGAATAATCTTATTGAAAGTAGTAAGAGCTGTATAAAGAATGCTTTTCCCTTTCCTCGTAACAATCTTCTAATTATGTTGTCAAGCTTGCTGTCGTGTTCTCCCCCTGTGCCATTAAGAAACCGTTTTCTAAGTTAAGAAAGAGATTTCCAGATCGTGATGATGTTTGCTGATTTTTTTTTATTGTTTAAAGAATCTGTGTGTATTAAACCAAACATTAAAAAATGATTCATGCGCAGCATAATTATCTGAAATGAGGCGCTCGAGGCTGTGGTGGTGGCAAGAGAGGCAAGGGGGTGCTCAGCACGCAGGGGGTTACTCCTCCGTGTCAGTGCCAGGGGATTTCACCTCTGTGACTGGGATCTGAGTCTAGTAGGGACTTTTGTGAATAAAATATAGTCACAAATCGATAGTTGCTCAAAGGGTCAGAAGCAAGGCCAGCAGACATCTGCAGCTGCAGACTTCTGAGCAATACCCAACAATGTTTCTTCGTGATGGATGGACAAGTCCAACTGTGCTCTAATCCACTCTTTTATTTTACTGTTGTCCATATTTTGATGAGAAGAATAGGAGCCTAACTTTTAAATATTCCCTTCAAGTTGGATGCCTAGTAATTTAGTGGCACAACATGGATCACTGATATCAGTATGTTGGTGTACATATCATATAATTAAAACAAAATGTACTACTGACCAAACAAAACCCAGACTTGCTCAACGGTTTTATTAGTTCTGATTAATGGCACAAGTATCACCTATCCAGTGCTTCTGACTTCAATGTTTTAGTACTAGAGATGCATCCATTCAACCAAACATAGTGCCAGTGTTCATTCATTCTCTTTTGCTGCTGAGTGCCAAAATGAAAGTTGGTAATCATAGCTGGTATGATTATGAGATGTATCAAATTATTCAAACCATGGCACAGTTTAGGAAAAATCTGCAGAATAACCATCTTCATCAAAAGGACTAACTATGGTCACAGTTCTGCCCTTATGCAATCTGTTTTGTTATTGAGGCACAGTGAGTTGTTTTTCCCTAGCACAGTTTATGACTGAAGGTGAGTAGAACATGTTACCAAGCAATACAGTGCACTGCATAAGTTCTTCCTTTAAAAGTATAATGGCATGCCATCACACATTTCAATTTTCAGGATGTTTCACAGAGTCAGATTTCTTCTTCTCCCATTTGCCATTGTGTGACTCCACTTTATTCAGCAAAATTACTTTTGAATTCAGAAGCAAGAGAAAAGAATTTGGCTAGTAAAATTTTCCATGTAAAAAATGTTTGTTACCGGAGAGAAGACAATTCTGCTTGACTGATGCAACTCACCAAACAAAGTCTGTCCATTTTTCTTTTATAACAGTACAACAGAAATTTTAGAAGTTTACTTTTTTAAAAAATACCCTCATGTTTTTTTACCATGTCACGTACAAAACTATTATCCCACTTAGGTATGCAATTGACCAATTGTAAATTATATATCCCCTTCTTATAACACCAAATAACCATCTTCTTTGTTTACGTCTATATAGCAACAAATTCTCCTGCAGACTATTGAACAGGCTGCCAGAAACAAGAAAGATTTCTAATAGAAACCTATTTTCTTTGTGTTTCACTTAAAGTTTGGTAAATATTTATGCATAATGTTTTGGAGTTGACAGATCTGCATTTTCAGATGAAACTATAGCAGTTTGGGAATGAGACACAATTCATTTTTCTTTCATATAGACACATCCTACGTACTGTACTAGCGAGCACAATAGGTACTGGTATGTAACCAAAATCCCGGCCACGCTAAATTTGATAACAAAGCTAACACTATACTTAACATAGAATTTGCCTGTTTGAGTAGAAAGTTAGGTGTGCACTGAGGACTTGACAAATAGGAAGAAGCTGATATATATTTCATATGTACACATATGTGTATTTCTTTTAGTGGATAGAGCTAGGCTTTGCTCCCATAAAGTATGCATTTACAGTGGGAATCAATTTCTCCTGAGATTTTCCTTTTTTTTGGTCTTCTGAGGCACTATAATCACAAAGGAAACCACTTGCCAAAAGTAATTGCTGTTTTCAGACCCAATGTCATTCTAGAGAGTATGAATTTCATGTAGCTTTTTTGTTGGTCAGCACTATACTTGACAAGACCCTCAGCAAGCTAACTCTACCACGTACTCTTCCAGCATGTGACCTCCACATCCATGGGGCCCATATTTGCTATTCAGGGAATGTTTTTATCAGAGCAAGTTTCTGATCTGCATAAACCCAGCATCCTCTCATACCCACACAGGACTGATGTCCATGCCCTGCTCTTCCTTTCAATGGTGAAAGTCAGTATTTTGTTTCCAGATAAAGCACCTCCGTTACTTTACTTACCATACGAATGCCTAACATGAGGAATTGCACCAAGTTCTGAACTATCTTTTAAACCTCATGAAACCCAGTGAAAGGAACATGTCACAACCTGATTGTAAGCGATAGCTGAAGGGTGTATAAGCTGGTGAAAACCTCAGATTGCCTGTGCGACTTTTCATATGGTCTTTTGTCCATTCTGCCTGCTGGTGTGTTCGGGAACACTGCAAAAGTGTCCTCAGGCACAACAATAATGTAACAGGCATATGGCAGCCTACATACGATTTCACATTGGAGGGTACGGGATGTATCTTCGAAGCTGGTGTGTTTGTTGGCTGCCTTCCTCTCAGGGTAAATGAAATAACTGTGTTCTTTCTTGGAGTCGTAACAAAATGAGCTCACATTTAGTGCTCACTCTTTTTCAAAACTTTTCTGCAGTAAACAGGCTACCATACAAACATATACTTTCTGCTTTCCACTTCACCTCTCATTTGTTTCCTCTGCCTCCCTCCTCAGTACCGCTATTGAGAGCTCTTCCTGCAGAGGAAGATACAAGCTTTTTCTGATCATTCTAATATGCCGATCATTCACAAGCTGTATTATTCTTGACCCAGAGTATATAATTAATTTTGATTATTCACAATTATGCATGTCTCCAATGAATCGTAAGTTTTATACATAACCTAGGTTTCTCACGATTATTGCACTCCAAGTCCCCAAGATACAGGAGGATGCAGTCTCTGATTTGAAGAGCTTGCTTTCTAATTTTGATCCAAGACAGAGGTGAGCATGAATGAGGAAAGAAGGAGAGAAAGAAAGAATAGTGAGCTCCTACTCATTACATAGGTTAGTAATGTCACAGCTTGATAATTCTGAATAATTTTCAAGTATCCCTTTTATAAATGAATTAATAATGACTGCTGTCATTACAGAGCTGTTCCACCACTATTTTTTGGCTGAGTCTTTTAAGTATCACTTGCAGAAGTGGGTCTTGAAGAGTAGAGGGACAGAGGGGAGAAGAAAACCAGAAGATATCATGTTTCTATGTGCACAGAGTAATACAGATAAAGAATGTAGAGGAAAGTCTTCCTAAGAGCCTGGCTGTGGACTACTTGCTTCAGTTTCTCTGGCAGAAGAAAGATGAAAGCTGATAGTTTGAAGTGCCAGAAGGCAGGAACAGGGAACTGGGGAACTGAAGAAGGACAAGAAGGTTAAAAAAAAAAGGCCGTTACGTACTCTGCTACACTCAAAACCTGCACTTATGAATGAAGTCCAAATAAAATACTGGAAAGAGGAAGACTAGATGGGAGCTAGAATTTTATTAATCTCATGCCAGATTACTGCTAAAGGTTGATCTGAGGGGTTACAACACTGGTTGTCTGTGGGTATGTGTTCGTGGACAATGTTACTATCAACCCTAACTATGGGGAAGATTAATTTCAACTAACTGTAGTAATCCAAAAGTCAAGTGTCCAGTCTAAGCTCTGGATACAGAGGCGCTTCCAGAGTAATATTTATACCTTCTTGCAAGTAAGTTGTATTCATCAAGAACAGAACTGAACAAGGCATCAAACAGCGCTCTGTTCTGTTTCTGCAGGATAAGCTGCTTAAACTTGCATATGCAAATAATCACTTCCTTTCTTTTATAGTCTATTTTCTTTCCATGGTATGCAGAGGAAAGTAAGGAAGCATGCTGTGTGTGGATTTTAGGGTTTGGGGTTTTTTTAATAGATAACGCTGTGTAGGGTCCATCCAGGTTGTCTTTATTTCATACACAGATGTTAAAAATGTCTCATTTCTTGTGGTTACAAAGAGAAAGTATCAATTAAAAGAAATCTAAAATAAATAACTGCTTTTTTTTTCAATAAAATAGTTTGTGAAACAATTTGCAGTAAAAACTGTGACTGCAGTTAGACAGATATCTGATTATTAATATGCCATTACAAACTAAATTCAGAAGAGGCCCCAGGAGGCACCACAGCTGCTTCCACTGGAAAAAAAAAAACATCCTGCAAATAAGATCTCTTACTATTTGAAGACCCAACCAGTGCCTGCATTTTGCATCAATATTTTCTAAAGGTTACATCACTGTGAGAAATCAGCAGAACATCTCATACTCAGCTGGTCATTCCCATTGACCTGTTGTACCCTGTGATTCTCCAAGAGACCAGTACACCGACCACTGCCTTCACCCTGGGTGCAGAAATAACCTGTTCTGAGGGTTATTTCAAAATGGTAAATCTTAACAGAGATAAGAGGAGAAAGGCAGAAAGGGAGACGTAGCCTTCACAGCACCCAATAGATCTCTGCTGGACTGGTCTTACCAAATGAATGAGGCTTTGGGCAAGGTCTAAACGGAAATGTCAGTGAGTGGGAAAGTTTCTGTTCTTGTACTTGGCAAGAAAGTTCCACTGTCCAAAATTAGAGCTATAAACTCATGTTTCCTTGCTGCCTTCTCAGCCCTCTTACCAGCACTGGTATTTGGCGACTAGGGTAGGATCAACTCCAGATTCAGAGTACTGGAGATGTAGTGGAGATACAATGTAGTCTGTGTGATCTAAAGAAGAAAACTACATTTGGTTACCTGAAGCAATGTCTAGACTCTTTTGACTGTATGTCCTGTGTGCAGCAAGAGCTTAAACATCTTCCTCCCATATAGACTTTTACATTGCAGACACCCACAGACAGGTGTCTGACTGTGAAGCTGAGCACTACACATAAATTCCCAAAATTTAATCTTTTCTTATAGAGCAGCTGCTGCAGGTGGATAATCTGCTTGCATGAGAGGGAAAATGTTTTCCCCAAGCTGCTTCTCCTATTGCTTCTTAGTCACTGTCAAACAGGAGTGATCCTCCTGATGTCATGACATGAACTGGAGAAAGGAGTTATGCCTATTTCAACACCACAAAAAAATGTCTTCATGCTTTGTTTTTAGTCAGGGTTTCTAGCAGACATAGGACTAAGTTTTATTTTTCTAAATAAACATGAACCAAAAGACAACTTACTCACATTTCAAAGGAGCGGCACATAATTCTTCAAGGCTTTTCTTCAGCTCCAATTGAATTTTGCTACCCAGATTCAAGGCAGCGTCTAGTACCATTATGTCTGTGTACAGCTGGAAAGGTTTTGGTGGATGAACTTTCTCAGTAAGTGAGGTGATGAACATTATACAACCCTTGGAAAAAGGGCAAGAGAGCAGTAAATCTTGAAATAAGTTGATACATCCAAAGTCTTGCTATTCCAGTAGAATGTATCCTAATTGCATCACTGCACTAAACTAATGTGTCTATAACCTTCTAATGGAACAACAAGTACGTCTGCTATGTGTATTTATGGACTAGTTTGTCATTTATATTCACTAAACAATTATCCCCAAGATAATTCAGTGATGGGAGTCATACAAAGTATCTACACAGAGTTGTCCAGAGTCAAGTTAATTTATGTACTGAATTTCTCTTTGGAATGTCCTCTTGGTAATTGTATTTAGAAATGCATTCTTTTTTTCTTGATCCTTTATGTCTGTGGTTTGCTGTTCTTCCCTTGCTTCTTTGCGTAAGCAATTGGTATTACCATTGTTGGAGAGCCACTAGTATTTGCTTTCCTCTGTTAGAAGTGGGAGAAGTAAATAGGGTCTGCATAATGTATTTTCAAGTATGCTAGTTAAAAGTCAGTTCAGGATAAATGATCTACAACAACACATAAAAGAGAGTGAGAATGAGAGAAAAATATTTTTTTCGCTCTCTCCTTTCCCACCATTTCTATAACCCATTAGTTAAACCTAAATCCTGTCCATGCTTGAAGTTATGTATGTTGACAAGAGTTTCCTTTCTTAGGAATCATCAGTGGCTTGCACTTTAGTCCACATTACTTATTAACATGCTATTAACATTACTTGCCATCTCACTTGCCAGTGAGAGGACATTGCCAGTGAGAGGACAAGGGGTAATGGGCACAAGTTGGAACATAAGACGTTCCACTTGAATATGAGGAGGAACTTTTTCACAGTGAGGGTGACGGAGCCCTGGAACAGGCTGCCCAGGGAGGTCGTGGAGTCCCCTTCTTTGGAGATTTTCAAGACCCGCCTGGATGCCGTCCTGAGTAGCATGATCTGACATGCTCTGGGTGGTCCTGCTTTGGCAGGAGAGTTGGACTAGATGATCTCTATGGTCCCTTCCAACTCTAAAATTCAGTGAAATTCAGTGAAATTCAGTGAAATTAACACACATAAATATAACTAGAAAATATTGTCTCCCTTTATCTAAAATGATGGCAATCAAATTAGGATTTGAGTGGGGCCACAACAGTTAACAAGTGTGTGCTTATGTGTGTGTAATGCAGAGTAAGAGGGGTAAGTGCTGCCAGATATTAAGTTCTTTATACCAAGGAAGTATTTGTGAGTCTGAGTGAAGCAGGAAGCCACAAGCAGAAATGTTTGGGAACTATTGGCCTATGTAGCTCATTAAAATAATTTCATATTGTGAGGCCAAGGACCATTCCCTAGAAGCCCTGGAAGTAATGCTCATTGATGTCTTCCTATCAGCAACCACACTTCAAGACCTGTCACTTACCCAATTTTTAATCCATATAACTTGCACCTGCTAATCCAATGCAACGTAAGTTTTTTAATCATGCAGTACTCTGTCAAATGCCTTGGAGAAATCCATGTAAACTATGTCAGCACAGTTGCCTTTATCAAGCAGACCTGTAATCTTATCAAAGAAAGCTATCAGTTTTGTTTGACAAGACCTGCTTTCCATGATACCACACTGACTGGCATTAATTAAATTTTTAATCTCTAGATCTGTGTTGCTAGAATCACAAATTAATTTTTCATGAAACAAGTGAATCTACCCTGCTGTCCCAGGTCACTGAACAGACTCCTCTAAATAGCCAGATTTCATTGCAGCTCTTCATTCTTTTGGGGTTCCCCAAATTTTAAGTTTGTTTTAAGTACTTTCAGTTAGACAATTCTTCTGGTATGTTCTTTAAGACTTGTAGGTAAGTTACTAATTATGAACATGTCACCAACAATACACAGCACAACTTGAAAGACATCTAGCTTCACTATTTTTAACTGAAAATGCATTTCAACTGCATCATTACAATTAGTTCTGTAACAGAAGTGAAATGTCTGAAACAATAATTTAGTTGGGCATAATCTTTACTAAATCCCTCTGGATGTGTGTGAGCTCTTCCATTTACACCAGGTAGAATTCACTGCACCCCATCTCCCATGACAGATCAAGAAATAAAATAAGTGGCTACTTAAAGTGAAAAATGACAAGAGAAAACCTTCTGTGGTTTTCTGTGCAACCTGGCACTCATGAGGTCCCTTCTGCAATACTTAATTCATCTTTCATTAACAAATGCCAGGAAAGATATTGACCAATAGCAGAAAGTCAAGAGGAAAGTCAATGGAGAGGCAAAAGCTGTGAAGAAATGTCAAAAGCTTTGGTCTGCTCTCTGTTGAAGAGATGACAGAGGGAGAAGGTAGCAGCCTTTGGGTACATGAAACATCACTGCACAACAGAAATAGAAGCATCTGTTCTCCTTAAATTAATGTGCCAGTGGAGACTGAGGTTGAATGAGCAGAAAACCTCCTAAAGAGTAATAAGGCCTTGCAGCTGGTGGTCTGGAGACTGTGGCGTCTGACGTTGGACGTTTTTCTGCCTTGGACCATGAATTGAGTAGATGATCCCTTCAGTTTTCTTCCAGCCCAGACAGTCCATGCCATAGTGGTCAGGAACAGGACTCTTCTGCCCAAGCCCTGTCACGAGACTGAAGGAAGAAAGAAGGTGTGATAAACTCTCTTTCCTTCAGCATCTTTCCTTCCAGTTGTAGGGTCCTTCCCTCTGTGCAGGTTTATGGTGGGGGGTTTTTTCCTACATATCCTTAAAAATAGACAGTCTGGCATTATCATCACAACGTGGAGTCATTTCTGTTGTTATGAGCAATGAGTTATAAAGTGAGGTAGATACCTCTGTCCCTGTAACTTGCCTCTATTTGTCAGCCCACATTAAATGCTCACTTACGAGTTATTTTATCATTTTTAAATGGTCTTGGCATTTATTTTATTTACTAATAGCAAGAGTGTTATTGGTTTTGTGTGGGCTGCTTGTAGCGGCAGGCAGCAGCATAACAGAGCCTCTGCACAGCTGCTAATGCCTCTTCTTCACAGGGAGTGAGTGGGAAGAGTGAGGAAATGAGTGGAGATTTGGCTTCTTCCCTTCGGTGTGCCAGCTAGCACAGTTGAATCATCACAGCAGGGAAAATGTATAACTGTATATCAGCAGCAGATGACTTCCCTCTGGAGCACAAGAGCAGTGCAATATACTTTTAGGTACTTCTCCATAAAAAGCATGTCTAGATGGTACAGAAAATACCACACACAGATGCCCAAGTTAGCAACAAATGAGTTGGTTCAGGCACGAGATGTCAGATAGACACATTAGTACTGTATCCTGCCTTGGCTAATTTATCCCAAATGGCTGGTATCTCTGAAGGCACTGTATTGTCCTGCATAGAAATGTTAGTGAGACTTAGGCAAAGTTTAGATGCCTAAGCTCCAAATCCCTTCAAACCACCACTGAGCTGCTAACTGCAGAAGTTCCTTAATGTTTGCCATTGAAATTGTCTTACATTTGTCCTGTTATTTGTGTGTTCAGGTGTGTATGTATCTCAGCATCATTATGAACACCAAACACTTAGGCCCCTGTGGTCTACAACCTAAGCATTTCTTTTTCTTGAAGCCCACTCCTACGAGGTCCATGTCAGCCAGTAAGAACTCTTTCAAATCACCTTTTGGAACAAGTGCTACATAAGGTACAGAGGCAACTACGTTCTGTTTAAAAACTCAGTAACTCTGGATGCTTTCTTGGAAGTATGGACTATGACCTAGTATTATTGAATTCAAGATCTAATTCACATAAAAAAAAAGAGATATGTGCAGCCTAGGGGACAATCTTATGCCTTGGGGCTGGACAGTCACATGGCTGTCCTGAAAGAGCCTAGGAGCTCTGGAGTCCACTCTCAGGAGTTGCTTTCATGTCAGACAGGGTATTTTTATAAAATAGTTAAAAAAACCCTACATGGAGCAGGATTAAAAAACAAGTATATTCCTTTCACATATAAGGTTGCTTAGTGGACAGGTTCCAGCCGTGCTTTTTCTAATCACTCCCTAACTCTGGCCTAACACATCTTCAGGGCTGCCACAAAGTTAAACAGTCAAAGGAGGAGGCAAAGTGCTGGAGTGTCATGTCCCCAACTCCTCAGATAGATAAACCATAAAGGATAGACCACTGCCCATGTATGTTCCAGAGGCCAGATATCCCTTTTGCTGCAAGAGTTAGGGTAATCTTTCTCCAAGAAACCTAAAAACAAGCGGCATGAAAAGACATCATGTTAGGTTTCTAAACAAATTGGCTGATTGAAATACAGCTTTGACCAACTTGAATTGTTATTAATATTACTATTTATTTCCATAATACATTCCAAACAGACCCTTTAGACACAAGCATATTTCCAGTCAGTTCCTTTATGACCTGCCAAACTGCAGGCTCCTGCACAATTTTTCAGGGCTCATTGCTAACTCCTGCTACCAAGTCAATTCCATTTCCAGAAGGACTTCGATGTTAGGACAGTTTATCTCCCCCATGTTCCCCTCTGGTTCTGCTCAGGCCTTTGTACTCTGGTAAAGTACCAAGCAGGATGGCATTAGAGAATTTAAATCACATGTGAATTTACTCACTTAATCTCTCATGTGGCTGTCTGCACTGGAATGTTTACTCATGTGTGCTAAGATTGCAGTTTACTAAACCTCACTAAACTTCAGTGGAACTGGTAATAACCAGGGATTTATTTTATGTTTTCATTCAATGAACCTCATTAATCATACATTATTTATTAAAATTCTGTCTTTAGGATAACACAGAAATGTAGCTTTGTCTTCAACTTTACAAGTGTATGATCTTCTTAGGGACAAAAAAAATAAAAGCAGTTTAGCTACTAGCGGATACTGCTGTGTAGTATTACTAGCATTGTTAAGGCCTTGAGCTCTATTTCAAAAACATTACAAGTCATGTAATTTATATGTCTCATGGCTTCCCAATATTTCCTTTATATAGCTTAATACAAAAGGCTGTTTTGGAAAACCCAAATAGGCAAAAAGCCCTCCATGTGTAAAGGAAGCACTGGCAGTTGTTAGAACAAATTTCATGAAACAGATTTTTTGTCCTCTGCTGGCAAATTGAAGAGGAGCAGCAGGAGTGATCACTTACCTGAAAATTGGGGCTCCAATTCAAAAAACTACTTGAACACATATTCAAAGGAAATCCATCTCAGTTTGGGACATGCTTTAAGCACCATTTTAATTTTGAGTGACCGATCCTGCTGACGTCCTTGAGCCACGTGTCCCTGCTACGAGTGAAAGACTTGCTTAAGCTCTGTATGGAGTTGGGCTCCAGAGCAGTGTTTTCCCATTTGCAAGGCCACCTGCCTACTTGCCCTTTCTTTCCTCACCCTTCACTCTTCAGTCATCCTCACTCCCCAATATATTGGAGGGAGCCCCTGTATATTGGAGGCAGCTTCAAGAAGACATGGGGAGGGATAAAAACTCTGAAATACAATGCCAGAGTCACCAAGGAGATGGATCAACATATTATACCCACAAAAAGGAGTATAAAATTTAAAGGTCATTCAGCAAAAATTAGGTATCAACAACTTCATGTGGTTTTGAAGAAATCACCAGAGGAATTTAGTTCAATTAAAACCATTCCCCCACTACAGACAGAAGCATCTTTACTCCCATATTTCGAGTGATTGACTGTGAAAGTCATCTTAGTCAAAAAAGTATACTGCCATTCTGTAAGGCTCAATAAGGGCATGGAAGCACCCATAAGAAGTCCCTCTAGGCCATGAGCATCTTCCACCAGTGGTTTCTACACAGATTTGTGGAAATTTTTTCTTCTGGTTGTAAAAGCTCTGTTGTAGTTTTGTCATCTTGGTTGTTGCAAAAAGGCTATAATGATGTTTAAATAGTTAGCCCATTAGCTCCATCTGCTTTCTTTTCATTCGTCTCCACCAAGCACTTAGGGATAGTTCTTGGTCACTAAATCATATAGTTTGAAAGAAAAGCACACAAACTGCTAACTAAATATTGTGCTGTACTACATGAGGAATAAGAATGACCACATCATTTCTTCAATATTTCATGATTTTTAATTCTTACCTGTGCAACTTTAACAGTATTTTAAGGAACTGTAGTAAAGAAACAAACAGCCAGACATTAACAGCTTTACAAACCCATCAGCATGTATCCAATCTGAGTGGGACGTCCTATTGAATTTTACATGTCTAAATACCTTGCTGAGTTGCAGGCATACTTCATTCTCTGTCCCCCACCCTCCAGGCTAAGAATTGTGTGCATGGTGGATTTGGTGAACAGAGTAGGAGGGGACCACCAATATTGGCATCCTTAAAATGGCTTGAGATTTTTCTCCTGTAAGTCTGATGGGATTCTTTCAGTTTCATCTGGAAATCAAAAATCCCACAGTTAAACAGTTAATGAAGAACTTAAGACCTAGTGTTATGGAAACTTGCAAAGAAAAAGACATTGTGGCCCTTTTGTCACAGAGTGAAAAAAGCGTCACTTTTTAATTACAGAAAAATGTAACATTTTTTCCTTTCTGAACTTGACAGTTCTTTCAAAGTTCTTTCAAATATATAAAACCATAACCAAAGCATTTTTATTTTTATGTGTAATTCAATTAATTTTTAAAGAAAATACCTAGTTAGATGCATGTAAACATACTTGTTAAGCTGTACATCTTCATTTTTTCCACTTCAGTGATTGAAACTGTGTAGAATAGACTGTAAAAACTGCACCAAAGAACATATTCTCTTTTTATTGCCTGTCAAATTATTGCTGTGACACCCATAGTTGGTAGTGAAACATTGTGATCCACTGTTAGCAATGAAACACAGAGTGTGAGTTGCTCATTGAGTTTAGGTAATGTACCATAAAACATTGCATGAAAACACTAATTTTCTCAATATATATTAGTAGACAGACACAGTGTTTACCAACGAGAAGTTGAAGATGCTTTTAAACATAGTTTATTCATCTGAAGGCTTTCCTAGGCTCTACTTAATCACTTCATATTTGGGGTTGAATTAAAGATGAATGGTCTATGCGGTGAAGGAGCAGAAGTTGCAATTTTCCCTACGTATCTGTCAGTCCTGCGTGGATGTCACAACTCACAAATGCTGACATTTTTACACTGAGCTTCATGTGCATTGTATCTCTGACACTGAGCTATCAGTTAAGGTGTCAGTAGTGTTACACCCACTGTAAGTTTTGTCATTTTTATCTTTACCATGTTGCTGTGAGTACTCTTTCTTTGTATTTGATGTACATGCAACACACAGGAAATTTGTAGGTCATTGCTTCAGTCCTGCTAGTACCTTTCTTAGTAGTCTCAACACTGCACCTGACATTCACTCCTTCCTCACAGATCTGGCCTGACTTCAGGTATCTTACTGAAGATGATCTTGAGACTATTGTTACAGTGTGACTTTAGTAGCTGTATAGATAAGAGCAAGTTTTATTTAATTTATCTGAACTGTATAAAGAGAATCATAAAACCCAGTATTGTCAGCCTTTAATAATACTACCATTGAAACCTTTCATTATCTTAATATCAGTGTATTCAAGGAGAGGTTCTTTGTCTCTGTCCTTTTTCTTAAGATGCCTGTTTCTTGTCGTTAAGTAGCAATTGTTGGCTAAGACCAGTAGAGGGGAAAGCACTATTTCTTGGATAGCAAAACAGTTGATCTAAGCACATCATAACAAACTTTATGAAGTGGCAAACATTGTGGCTTATACATTCGTTCATTATCTGTTCTCAGATTTTCCCTGTAAGGTTTATTTCCTATGTAGCTTCTTACAGTGCCTTTGTGGGTCCAGATGCTGAGCTCCCCTTGAGCGATGAGACCAACTTTTGTTGCACGTGCTTCATTCTCTGTCCCATCACCCTCCGAGGGAAGAATTGTGTGCATGGTGGATTTGGTGAACAGACTAGGAAGGGACCACCAAACCCTATGCACTACAGGAAGGCACGTAACAGAGCTTCAACATGGAAGACTTCCCCAGGACACTTCCTCAACAGGCCACAAGGCACTGCCTCATGGCAAAAAGCAAGTCCCTTCCAACTAGATTCTCACTGCCAGTGCCTAAGCATCAAGGCTGCTTCTCTTCACTGACTTAGAGGAAGCCAGGGGCAAGAAGCCCTGGAGAGCAGACAGCCTGAATCTTTCGCTGCTCACTTGAACTTAAATGACATATCAGTCATGATGACAAACCACATCAGGAAAGTTAAGTGTCAGTAGTACAGAAATATAAACCATAGTATAATTCATCAGAAGCCACAAAAACTGTGCCTTGCCATTGGAAAAGAAAGATGATGGTCTCAGGATGGTCAATATCGTATGCTCTATATTGTCAGTTATCCAGACATCCCAGGAAGTGGATCACGTCTCAGGAAAAAAAAAAAAAAAAAAAAAAAAAAAGAAAGATTGATAACATTGTCAGTTCTGTTAGGAGAAAATTTTCCTTCTGGACTACAAAAGTGGTGACCATTAATGTAAGCTTGTGAGCAAAACATGACAAAAGACCACAGAGAGGTTTTCTGTGTCATTATGGCTAAATCTATACCAGCTGACACAGTGAGCATCCCCCAGTTCTGCATATATACCTCATCCTGGAGAAAGATACTGTTCTCCTGTTTCCTGTACCCTGATTTCTACATGGAGGAAACCTTGACCTGTAACCCAGATTGGAATAGATCATGCCCTACAGAGGTTTTCGTCTGGATAAGTGGGAGTCTAAGGTCTCTAAACATGTCATGGCATATCTCCAAACCTAAGTCCAGGCACAGACTAAGATCAACAGTTCCACCTCCGGCACCACCACTCACTCACAGTTTGCGCTTAGGTGAAACCTATGTCTGGAACTTCAAAGAAGGGCAATCCTTCTACTTCCCTACCACCACTGCTCAAAATTAGTCCGTCCTGGGAGAACTCCTCCTCCATGGCTTCTGTTCACAGACAGACAGAATTGTGAAGACAGATGTTCATTTATCAGCAAATGAATGGCAACCAAGTGTCTTTTCAGTTTCCTCCAAAAAATCAAGCACCTTGGGTGTTATAACATTTGAAACCTCTTTTTTTTTTATGTATTTTGTAGTCACTAGCATGTCATGGTTCTCATCAGAAAAGATGGCTACCTGATATAATAGCATTATTCCTTTAATCTAAATCAGATTAAATAAGTAATATTTTTAATGAGTTTTGCATATAGACAAATAATTTTGTTGCCTTGGCTGTGTAAATCATATTTATTTATTCATTTCTCAAAAGTTTTTTGCTTTCTCTATCTTCATTATCTGAATTTCATATTAAAGGTATGGGAATGAGCCAGACCTTTTATCTTACCCTAATAAACATCTTGTAATGTAAAAATGAGCACAGATCAACCAATGCATATGGCTGGTATTCCCTTCATGTGCTCTAACACCTGGCAAAATTATTCATTAATTCAACAGCCACATTTAAAAGCAACAGTTCAAAGACCTATGCATAGTAGAATAACGTGTTCAAAACTGAAGTGCACTTCAGCAGCAGCAGTGTCAGAGTTTGGAGAAAGAATCATTTCCTGTGAGATGGAGGGCTTGGGAAAGTGAGATAGTGGTTAGGAGGGCCTACTTTGTAAACTTGTTTCTTCATCCTCTGACAAGGCCAGCAGAGATTATCTGACATGCACTCCAGAAGAGAGAGGCATAAAGCAAGGGAGCTTTCCATGCTAAAGTTTCTCCATGACGAAAACTTTCTTGGGTTATGTGATTTATTTTTTCCCCTATGATTTAGTCAGCAGGGGAAAGGTAAATCATAAAGTAAACACAAAACACAGAAAGGAAAAGAAAGGTATGACTTTGGTGCAATACTTTGATATATGTTGGAAGATGGGTAATATGTCATATAGTTCCTATCAGCTGAAAAATGTGAGACGTGCCAGTCACATAGAGCTATTTACAGAGTTCATGTGTTTGTATGAGACAAAATGCACCATGCGCAAGAAGCTTGAAGAAGAATTGGGCTTGCTGGGCCTCAACTGACTCCATCCTCGAGATGCATCTTTGCCAAAGAGTGATTCCCACATCCTCTGGCAAGGTATATATAGCTTTTTAAGAGTAGGTCCAGTTCTACACTGAAGCCAGAAAGTCATAAGGTTTGATACTACTTGGTGCTTTCACATTGGGTATTTGTATGAGCTCCAGGACATAGCAAGACAAAGAGTTGGACTTATGGAAAAGGAACCTTAGGGTAGTCCCAAACATCCATGGCTATCTGCTGCATGGAAGGACCACACTTGAGCATGACTGTCCAGAATTGTTCAGACTGACATATGCCCAAGTCTGCCTTCTAGGCACAAGAGACATCAAATCTATGACAGACTAGCCAGTGCAGGGCCCTAGTTATAAATTCATGATGCTACATACAACAAGGTGCCATTAGATATGTAATCTACTGAGCTGCAGGTGTCCTGAGTCTTACAATGTAGGCTGCACATTGTAAGATGGGGTGTATGTGTTGCACGGAGCAAGCCAGGTACCCATGTTCACCAGTTTAGAGAGACCTTCTGAGCCTGTCTGGTTCCAAAGCTTTTGCTTTTGCTGTGGCCAAATGTGTTCATTTCAGGGAACCTGTTTCTGTGCAGGAGAGCTATGGACTTGAGTTTCAGGACCTGGCATCGATTTCATAACAATTTATCTCGCTTCTGCAAAACTATACTATCATAAAGGGTCTCATGCAACACTTAACTGAACTCCACTGGCATCTTTCAGTGAGAATAACATCCCCTGCTGATCACAGTGGACACTGGATCAAGCCTCAGATGAGGTTATCTTTCCAGGGTTCAGAAATTACTCTTTATCTCACAATTTTCTTTCCTTTGGTGATGGTATATTTTTCATATGATAAATCACTGGAACATGGACTCTCATTTACATCTTAAGACACTATCTCCAGAGGATGGAAGCAATTATTCCACAGCACCTTTCACCTTCTTCAGTCTATGAAATTTTAAATGCCTCCATCCATTAAGTGATTTTAAATTGATCTTATCCCTTAACTCCCCAATCTTTCTTCTCAAGGTTATTCAATTACATGTGTTGTAGTGGGTAGTGTTCCATTAAAGGGTTTCGTGTTTTTGAATCTAGTAATACATGTAAACCTTGGGTGAAGGAGAGGCATCTGATGGTCTCCTGCTTTTATTTTGAGTCCTATTTTTGCTGCACTAGACTGTACAGTCAGTAAACTCAGGTCTTAAAAAAAAATCTATTAATTTTTTTTACTTATGATTTGAACTGTTCGTTTTATCCAGGAAAGATGTAAAGGGTGGGGGTTGTTTTGTATAAATACCTTCTCCATACTTAAAAAAAAGGAATTAATTAAAGGCTATATTTCCAGAAAAATATCTTTTTAATTAAATTTCTAACTTTCCTGAGCAGCTTTAAATAAGAGAACTTCATCAAATGTGTTGAAGTACTGCAAGTCCCCACGAATCTCAGAAGCAACAGCTACTTAAGAACCATGAAACTCTGAAGCCACATTTCTACACACAATACTTTGAAAACATGACCCCTCATTTCTGTTTCCTACTGTGCAGCAGGGAAAAAGTTCTAGGTACAGAAAGACTGTACGCTTTCCTAAACACTCCCCCTGCTTTCTGCCTGAGTCAGAGTGAGATCAGCTCACTGTGTCAAGATAATTCTCCGATACTGTTAAGATTAAGATAATATGCTGGAATCAAAGTAGACACATTATCAACTACCTTTGCAGACAGGTGAAAGGGAAATCATATTCAGATGTACATAAAGGGAAATTTCTGGCATCACTGTTTTCCCATTAATTTCCCAAATGATGTCAGTGGCTGACAGCAGATAGAAGCTGTTAACATCAAGTCCTCTCATTGCCTTAAAATGGGACTGCAGATGTGGCATTTGGCACTGTGACTTACTCCAGGTGTCTATCACATTGTTATATGTTGAGTCTCTGTAGGAAAAAGGTAATAAGAAATCCAGTGTGGGAGCAGGGGTGACAGATTGCAAGAGCCCACCTTACGACAGGTGCTGCTCTGGGAATACAACCCCTGTTTTAGGCTGAGAAGCACTGAGTCACCCACAAGCCTCGTTAACATTGATGTAATGAAAGAAAACAAATGCTACTCTAGAAGACTAGCAGCGGATAGAGTTTCCAAGCTTGTATCTATTTTGGTTTGGACCACAAAATCTTTGCAGCACTGTATTGTGTTGCAGGTGGTTACACTGAGTGAAGGTCTCGCCTCTCACCCATGATTATCACCTAATGATGGAATCTAAGTGAGCGCATACTTCCTTAACCTCAGTGGGCTTTTTACTAGGTCATATCACTGATTTCTGGTTAATTTAATCTGACTAAATGAGGGTTGCATTTGGACCACGGTGTATCTAGGTAACACACATTCAGCTATTCAGTCCTCAGCTTTGGGTTTTATGGCTACAAATATCAAAAGTGACTATAGGCTTTGTCAGAGGTGAACGAGGTGTTTAGTACTTTTGGGTTCTGACTCCCATGCAGTGAACAAATGAACAGCTTTTTAACAAGCTGATTTCCTCCCTATCAACTGTTCCTATGGCTTTTTTCCCTGTGGTTGGCAGCAGAGACAGCAGACAGGAACACACACCCTCACCCCAAATACTTCAGGCAATAGTTTGACATCCTAGTGGAAGCTTGACTCCATTAGAAGGAGGATCTATATCAGCATATGGTGAACAAAGCGTTTGGAATTTGTGCACCGCCCCAAACAGTGGGATAGGAAAACTAACATCTTAATTAGCTGCAGCTACATCTGTACCAGGTAATTGAGATGGTGGTATCCCACTTCCTGCTGCAGGGACAAGCCCCTTAAATTAATAAATGCCATAATCCTTTTGGAATTTCCACAAGGGAGGGTTTCCAATAGATGCTTTGATTGATATAAGAAATGGGTTCCTAATATTGCCAGTTTACACTATCTGACATTACGTTCCTTATGGACTTTCTGAGTGTAAAGCTCTGGCAACCTTCATTGAACTTCAACTGACGTGCAAGTAACGCAAGTTATTTAAAGCACATCAAAGATCCATTGAACCAGTGAGAAGTATATCTCACACAAACTAAGCTTAGGTTTCCCAGGAGCCAGTCATCATCTACAGCAGTGTTTACCCATCCTAATCCTGGGGTCACTATCTATGTGCCTGCTTCTCAAGTCATAATGGCAGCATATTCGTGGGGAGTTTTCACTTTTTTTTTCTTTTGGCCCCTTCTTGCAGCTGCTGGTTAGTAGCATTTTCCTCTCATTTTGTTCCATGCAACCTCTTTGCACTGAATCCCAGATGCATGTGAAATGGCCACAAAAGAACTATCTGGGTTAAATGAGTACTAAACAGGTTTAAAATTAGTGCTTATTGTTTGGAAGCAGATGCAAGCTTCAAACAAATGCAAAACATCAATGCAAATGCAAAAAGGAGGGCAATTTGAAAATCAGATCCTAAGTACTTGATTCTATAGGTTGTTTTTTCTAGTAGTAATACCCAGAACAGTTCTGTTAATGTAATGGAAGCACATTGAATAACTACTCTACCAGCATTTGTGTTTGCAGAGTTCATGAATCAGCAAAATAACTCAGGTTCCCTGCTATTCTCATTTTAATGAACTGTTATCTCTACAAAGCTACTCTTTTAGAAGCTAGTAAACACTGTTCCACATCTCTACACCAGATTCTACAGACATTATTATTAGCCTATAGAGTTATTTTTGCTGTTTGTTTTTCTCTGCCTTTTGCACTATTTTTCTTGAAGGCCAGTCGTATCCAAAATCATGGTCCTGACAATGTACAGTGCTGAAGTCAGTGCTGAGTTTTATCTGTCCATACTAAATGCAAACTGGTGGCAGCATATGAGGGAAATGTCTATGTCGAATTGCTTCAAATACACCATCGACAAAATTCTTATCTTTCTCTGAATTTTCATTCCTTATCCTGTTGTGCGGTTTGAAGCAAAACCAAGCAATATACTGATGTCAGAATTCCAGGTAATGTCACGGAAGGGGTTTGCTTTAGGCACAAGCAAAGCAGCGGGTTCCTAGCATGGCATATGAATAATAGTGACAAAATCATGGTCCAAAGTAGAGAGGGAAATTTCCCCAGTTTCGTAGTTGTAGCCTCATTCTTTTGAGGTAGTGGCAGAGTGCTACTCTTGTGAGCTATTCTTGCAGTACCTACAAGACACCAAGATGGAGTGAGCTTCCTGGCTGAAGTAGCAGACCACTGAGACTGTACTGCTGTACCCTTTTTGGTGCTTGCCTCCACCTGTGTCCTGCTGCTGCTGAGGGACCTTGCTGTGCAGCTGGCAGATGCTTCAAGAGAAGTGAAGGGAACAAGTGAAGCCGGATTGTGGAAGCTGGCCATGGCACCCCCCTTCCAGTTGCCTGGGAGCACCTCACAGTCCCTGAGGAGCAAACACGCTCAGCCAGGGCTGGTGTGAAGGCTGTTTGTAGGTAGGCACGGTGTGAGACTGGCTGCCTAGGCAGTGGAGCAATGGCTGCTTGCATCAGAAATACTCACTCGGCCTCAGTCCCCCAACTTTGGATGGTGCCCTGAAATTATTCTTTTTTTCCATCCCTCAGATGCATTTAATTTGGCTTTGGCTGTGTGAATCCTTGAACTGGTTCTAAGAATTGATCAATGATGAAATCTGAAAGCACTGTGCTGCACAGGAGGCAGGGATGCCTAGAGTGCCACCGCTAGAAATTCAAGCTCCCTCTGAGAAGAACAGATGAAATGTCAACTCCTCCAAGCAGCCATCGCTGCCAGGGTGCTCTAGCTGTGACTCTGGATTCTTCCCTGGGCCCTATGTGACATACGTTTTCTCTATAGGAAGCAGTTACAAAAAGTACTGTGCAGAGACAAATGAAGAGCTTTCAAGTAATATTAGACTGCCAGCTTGCATTGCTCACTAGTACAGTTCAACAAAAAAAGTTATGTCCTTCATGACTGCATGATCATCTATCCTGAAAGATTATTTTTTTTAAAAAATCTGCTCTTAAAAATAACTTGCAATTGTCACTTGGATGAAGCGTAGTGCTAAGAGGGAAATTAACTTTCCATATTTGTCTATAAAGTGCACCAAAAATCTGTCAGCGTATGCCAACTAAAATAAGGGTGATTTTGATATAGACACCCAACCACTGAAATCAGAACAGAGATAATAGATAGTTTCAAAAGTAGTTCTAAACACATATTAGGTGTCATGGCTTTTAGGAAGGGGTTTGATTTAATGACGGTATTTGGGGAGAAAAACAGTAGAAAACCACTGGAACAAAATGGCCGTTATTCCCCAAAGCATTATTGCCAGCAGCATCTTGTGGCTTACAGTTGATGGTAGATGCTCACTGGAATTCATTTTCATTGCAAGCCACATTCACTTCTCCATATTATCCATGTCACCGCTCTCTTTAGTAACTTCAATTTTACCTCTATTGCCTGCTTATTTGAGCTCTTTCAAATTGAATGGAAACTATTATATTTCTACCACTTTAACTATTTAACAGTTTAAAAATGTTACACTTTCATATGTAACCTCTTTTTCTGTGTTGGTAAATATCAGAGGTGTAAATAGAAGTGGAAGTAAAGAGAAGATCATGCTTTTCTTTAAAATATGTGTCTAGGACTTGAGCAAAACAGACATATTTGCCATGATGGCTTATGCTCACCTTAAAAGCACAGAAGTTGCTCTTACATGTTGTGAGAGCACTGCACAACAAACAGCTACATCTTAGTCATTGGAACCACAAAAAGAATAAAGGTTGCTAGTTAGTGGACAGCAGTGCCCTGGTCTCAGGAATGAGGAAATGTCCCTTCTCCAGCTGCTGGAATAATTTGCGGTCACTTGACCTTAGTGGAGGTCTCTCAGCCTGTTCCTAGAAACCACCTGAATTTAGTTTTCCAGTACCCCCCTGATATTTTTTGAAATAAATACTTCGGCACACCTCTCACTTTCATCACCTAACCCATGAACCCTGCAGCAAGACTCACCATAGACTCGTGTGCCGGGAGGCTACAGCTACAATTCCTCCTTACTTATGTCCCCAGTCTAACCTTCAGTCACTGAGCAGGCCAAAGGCGATCAGGAACATATATATTTATCCAGGCATGGAGGCATGCAGGTGAGGTGAAGGCAGATGTTGTTCTTAAGCCTCCACCATGGACTGCAGGACAGTCCTGCAGGCACCCGGTTCATGGCAGTGATGAGCAGTGCCATTATGCCATCATTGAGAACAGGTACAGATCTAGGACATCAATAATTAGCAAGTCTCACATTTTCATTGCAGTCCATGTAGTTGTGCTGGAGGGAGTTTTACTACCCAACTGCTGATTATTGGTCATAAATACTCATGTTGACTTATGATATAGCTCTAATCATTTTATATAATGAAGTTTTTCTAGATGTTATTCTTCCTACACATAATATTTTGCTTGCAAGGAACATATCCACAGTTCATCTGTATTTGAGTGTTGTGAAATGCAGCACGGTCCAACTAGAAGACAGCAGAATGATTCACAAATTATTTTCCATCACCATATACCACTAAACAAAACTTATCTAATATAATTCAACCTCCTGCTTGTTAAAAAACAGGACCCTTCTGTTGTAGTTGTAATCTGAAAATCTTGGATTTGTGCTCACCATTTATTCCAAGGGAAAATATGAAGGCACACTTTTTGGCAGATACAAATCATTCCTGTTAAAGAGAAGGTAGGCTACAATACTTTACAAGTTGCTTCACAAGACAGTAGTGGGAACCATCTTTCAAATCAATGATTCCTGAGAACTTAGTAGAACACACTGTTTATGCATGTGAACAAACTGGATTGCCTCTGAAGAGGAAAGAAGAGCTTTGAGCCATGACTTTCAAAGTATACTTACTGACAACAGCTTTCTAGCCTATGTAACTTCTCCTTTTACGAAATCCAAGGTCCATGAAGAGGTTCCTCCACATTCTGACCACTTGCAGCGTGGAGTAATGAATATCCAGAAATATTGTCATGTTCCTCTTTTTAGAAAGAATACTACAATCTCTCCCCTCTCAAGATCCCTTAATATATCCTAAAGAAATATTTCACAAAATACCTCTTCAGCCTGTACAAATGAGCCTCTACAAATACTATAGATATAACATATGTTTATACCTACACAGAGAGAGCAAGAGAGAGATACTTTCTTATTTCTGTGTAGGATGAAAAACATAAAAACAAGGGAAGGGAGTCCAAAAAAAATACAGAACGTGGAATAGCTACTGTTTAAAAATATCGTGAGATTATTATTAAACAAAGCTTGCATCATACTTTGAGACAAAGAGGTCCCAGAAGGAACAAAATGTATTACCATTATCACCAAAAGATTACAATTGTCAGATTCCTGTATATTGAGATGAGAGTGTTTCATAAAGTATCATTAACTAACATAACTATAAAGGAAAGAAGTGGAAGAGAAGCAAATTAAAATAGTACCCATTCAGGCATTATCATTAATAAATATATAAAAAATGGAAAATTAGCACTGATTTTACTTGGATAACTGGAGGACATCACAGACCTGATTTTCTCCCTCCATTTTTAGCATTATGAAACAGAAAAAATGAAGTATGAAATTAAAAAGAAAAAGCCCCTCAAGCCTTCCAAATCCCCTGCAGTTCTTCACTGGAGAGTGATTGACATAGTGATACAATCATAGGAAAATATCAACACCATTATAGTGTACTATTGAAGAGCTTTATGTGCATTTTAATAAAAGGAATGGTGATTGGCTAAATGCACCTTCCCTAGTTTATTGTTTTATAACAGTAAAAAGGATGTGCTCAAACGTAGCTTTTAAGGTTCCATTTTTATCTGGTCCTTGTCTATATTTTGTTGTTACCTGCTGGTAAGCCATCTACTCCTGGAGATGATCTCTAAGCCAGGCCCATGTTTGGACCTGAAAGCTTTTGATGCAGCTGCTCTTACACGACATTGAGGCACCACCATGAGTTGAGGTCTCTGGCATGCTGCCCTGTGGCATGGACCCATGTCTCAGGACCTCCCAGTCCAGTCATAAGTTTGTAAGAGCTATGTGCCCTTAGGGCTACACAGCAGCCTACGTGTTCTGAAACAGAGTACAGTTTTACAAAAAAGCTGGCTTAGACCTTAAGTCTTCAGAGAGTTAAGAGACATCAGAGAGAATATTGGCTTTTGAGAAATACTTTCTTATATACATACACACACACACAAAGAGACCTCTTAGAAGTCTTCTAGTTCCCAGTGCTGGAGAAAAAGCACAACAGGAATAGAGTTTGCAACTGGCATTTTCTTAGGTAGAATAATATGAGCTAGATATCTGCGCTGTGGGTAAGTCCTCTTGTAAGAAACCAAATCATCAGATAACAGGATTTGGAGGGTGGGGCAGGGGGAACAGATAATGACAGAATTAAGACATGAGGCAACAAGGGAAATTCTGACAGAAGGCAAGGAAAATAATTGTGAAGGAGGCAGTGGGTAGGCACTGGCAGAGGTGTCCCACAGAGGCTGTGGCATATACCCTGTTGGAAATATTCAATATGCTACTGGACAAGCCCCTGAGCAGCCAGATCTAACTACTAAGTTGGCCCTGCTTTGAACTCAGAACTGACTAGACTACCTTCAGAAGTTGTTGTCCACCTGATTTACTGCTACAATTCTCTGACATGATAGAATGAGGGATTTGGGGTTCTTCTTTCACATACGTGAAATAAATCCTCCCCTAGGACATAAAGTAAAACAGCGGTACTATATTTGTTTATATTTCTGAGGTAATCAAAACACAGAAGAGGCTCATAGATTCATCACACAAGCAGTATTTGCCTCAGAAATGTTGCAGTCTGTAGAAGAGACAAAGGGAGGTAAGAAGTATTGGGAGAGGACTAGGTCACAGTATAATATTCAAGCAGGGGAGATGACTCCCAATAACGAGACTACAATATGACAGCATGGTTGTTATTTGCACTGCTCATCCATGTGGAGAGAACGGGACACAAAACTCAATGACAGGACATTTATTATTTCTCATCAGGTCTTAAAAAATAAACACAGCTATTTGCTGTATTTACTGGCTGGAATCATCTTTTTTAGGACCCAGATATACCACTAAATATTTGGGAAAAGTGAAGAAACATTACAGAAGAAAAGACATACATTGTGAGTGCTGCATGGCTTAGTGTAATCAACATTTAACACTGGGCTTAGTGGCACAGGATTCATGACAGTGAGAATGAAATTGGGATTGGGCATATTTCTGCATTATAATAATATAACCATTTAAGTGCATTTCTTCATTCAGTTCACTCTATTTTCGGTCATACATCATTCAACGTGTAAATTCTGTTTCTGAAGGCACTAATATAATTGAAAGCATCGACAGAGGACTTTGCTTGTCCAACAGCAAGCACAAGCTTATAGGGCGTAGGCTGGACTCAAAATACTGATGCTCAAAACTGCTGTATGTCACAGGAGCATTACAATTAGGTACACACACCAGAGGAGTCCCAAAGGTACCCCCACCCCTGTGACTACACACACATCTGTGCAGCCAAGCCATGAGTAGCACAGAGCAGCTAGGTGTTATGATTCTGTCTAAGCCCTTGTGGGCTTTGCGAAAGAGATACCTGTCTCATCCACAAAGTCCAAAACCAAATGAATTCCGAAAAAAACCTGACACTAGTCTGACAGTCGCACAAAGCAGATAAACATCACCCTTTTCCCCTCCTGTCTGAACATTTCTCTGTATGGAAAGCTAGCTTCAGCTCCTTCTTGTATCTGAAGAGACAAGAATATGCGTGTTTCAGCTCCCAGAAATCGAGTGTCCTCTAAAAGGCAGGGTATTCTGGGAATTGAGATACCCCTCCATCTCCCCTTTCCTACAAAACATTTCAGTAATTCAGAAGTTACTGAGAGTTTTTGAGAAAAAGCCAGATAAAATCTCCCTAGTTTAATAATTTCGGCACTGACCCAGAAAGAGGGATGTGGAATCCATCTAATTCCTTAGTGTGCTGAAGTGTTATGTACAAAGTGGAAAGGTCTCATCAGAAGAGGATGGGACATTACAACCTTGAACTCAGTGCCTGGTTCCTGCCATAGTTGGAAGGGGCTCAGACTCCAGTAGGCAGAGATTGAAGTGATCTCCCCTCTTATTCTCCCAAACTCATTGGTAGTCTGTTTGTTACTGTCATTGAATCAGTTATTATTTGTAGGGGAGGAGGGGAAAGGCAAAGGATAGGAAAGGGTCAAGTTTCTGCAGACACTTGTTTTCAGGAGCAGATTCACAGCAGAGACTTAGGGAGTACTTTGCTGCACAACCTTGAGCCTTCTTGAGAACTGTAGGATTTTTTAAGCAGCTCTTTCACCTTATCTTTTTTTTTATTTTCTAACTTAGGTGGGTCCTTGATCAATTCATCTGCTTCTGCAATAAAGTACGGCCACAGCAGCTTCTGGTTAAAAATGATACACAGCTCAGTATACTTTGAAGAAGAACACTGAATGAAAGCAAATATGCTGAGGGAGCAAAAAATATTTATTGCCAAGAGCAGAGTCAGGGAGGATTCTCCATTCTTCCACTTAACAGTTTTTCTTGAAGACTTCTGAGCAGATGAGGCCCTGACACAGGTCTCTGGTAGGACCCTTGCACTCTCCTCCCGTTGTTGCAGTAGCCCGGCTACCTGGAGGAACAGTACTGGGCTGAAGGGAGACCTGCTGGCCTCAGCAATCAACACTAACACGCCCCTGCTTTTTCATAGATTTTAACACACAGCTGTAGGGAAGAATTCATATGGTCTGTTAATAGAAATATTTTCCTCGAGCAGCGCTTCTCCTCGTTTATGACAGTGAAAAGGCACACCAAAAGAATGATTCTGAGAATATTAAATACATGCAGTTAAATTGGGATGTCTAGCCTATGTATATCTCTGAACACTGGCAGACAATGCAAGAGAATTTGTTTTTAAACATTGTGATATCACAGAATCATTTAAAAAACATGAAAAGAGACGGGGTTTGGTGTGAAAGGTGTTGTCATAACTAACGATGTTAATGCATTTATCAAAATGTCTTTGCCTTAAACATCTTAGTAGAAATGATACTGTTCTCCACCTAAAGTTTTTGTAGTCGTGCACTGAAACCAGTCTTGAAATCAAGATGTGTTTCAGATCATCCAAGCAATGTTAATGACTGTAAGATCTCTGAATCACTAGATATGCTATATTTGACTTCTTTATTCATAGCAAATAGAAGAACATTGGAATCCTTTCAAAGACCTAAAAAGCCCATTTTCTCTACTTCAGTCACTACTCACAGGCTCTTCACTTAAATATAGGAAACTAATGAAAACTGCAAAGCAGGAGGGATTGCTATTTAAATAACCATGCACTAGCGTTTGTACATAGCGTTCCTGCTGCTACAGTTTGGGACAGGATTAGACTGTCTGCTTTGGACAGAAAATTAACTCATGCTGGCCTAGAGCTAAACTCAATAAAACTGTCCTTATATTTAAAACTGAGATTAAAACATAAAAAAAAAATATCTACGGTTACTCATATTTAATTCTGACCTAATTTCATGCTGTATGGTAAAAGCAGACATGTGGAATCAGCATAGTAACTACTTGGGCATGTTACAATTGATTAACAGGAAACACAGGTAACTAAACAAAAAAGGAAATAAAAATGAAAATTTATTTAAAAAAAACACATTTAGATGGTAGGCTTTAAGATTGTCATTGTATCAGGGTCATGTCTTTTGGAGAATGGAATTCATACCCAGTTGAAGCAAATAGCACAATTTATGAGACATAAAATACAGGATAGGAACTAGGAAAGCTGAGAAGAAATTTGAGGAGCAGATATAGAAAGACACACAACAATGCATTATGTAAATATGCACGGAGCAGGATGGTTTTGAGACAGTCAATGGTTCTGCTGAGCTCTCAGGGAATGAATGGAGCAATAAACAGGGATGAGGACACCTCAAGTGTTAAATGTTTTATTTGCTTCACTTGTGTCAAAGAAAATGTCTGTTCTCATGATATAAATAAGTGGCACTGTCAGAAATTAAAGCTTTTGAGATTTTCTTTAGGAGCTTCTAGAACAAAATACTTTGATCAGTCTTGAGCCACCAAAGAACCAAGACTTGATTCATGAGGGCATAGCGGTGTTTAATTGCTGCCTCATCATTACTCTCATGAAAAAGTAGTCCAAAATTTAGACCTTTGCAGTTTTGATCCAGGGGGTGTGCTCAAAGCTCTGGGTATTGTGCAAAGAAACTCCATGGTCCTGAGCATGAGAAGGTCCTCAGTGCTTGGCTGTGCCTTTTGTAAGAAAGTTGTTTCCTGATCACCCCTCAGATGCCCTTTGCTGCTTCTTCTAAATGCCATACCTCGCAAGGGCCACTCCCAAGACAGACTTTCAGGCAACAGGTGCCACCAGGAATGTGGTTTAGACTATTAGGGATATGTTCTTCTGATATGTCAAGGCGAAGCTCTATTTTTGCATTGTCTGATTGACTGACACTAGGACGAGCTTTCAGCCCATGAGAGAGACGTGTCATGAGATTTTTTGAGAAAAAAGCAGTTCAGAAAAGTATGTAGACTGAGGGACGCCTACTCAATATCAGACTCATCTGCTGAACCATCTCACGGCTAATCAGGGATCTTAGCAATTCAGAATCTGGCACGACCATTTCAGATTAGACTATACAACCCCCTGCTGCACCCCATGTTTCCAATTTAATTCGCTCTGATGTGAATTCAAACAGCTAAAAAGCGAGGCCGCTGTTTCTTATTGAATAAACAAGCCCTGTTTATTCTTTGTCTGCGTCAGCTTGATGAGAGGAGGAGCTGAGCAGAAGCTCTCTGGTCCCTTTACATCAGTGGAAGAGGAGGGTGCTGAGTTTCTCCCAGGGGGTCTGGGCCCACTGCAGAGTCAGGTCCCAGAACAGCATACCAAATGTGGGATAAAAGCATTTTGATTTTGTTAACATGCACCCCTTTTGGAGTCTCCTTCCTCTTGGCTTGTCAGGAGGTGACAGTTGCAAGTTGATTACTTCTCTGTCAGACAGAGGGAGGAAGCATTCAGTGCTTGGGATTGTTTCCACTGTGTTATCTCGGTTTTGCCATCAGTGTGTCTGCTTGCTCTTGTGAGGCTGGTCATCTGGGGATCCTTTCAAAGGTGACTCCGGCAGCAGAGTCTGTCCTTCAGCTCAAAAATTTCACCTCTTCCTCTTCTTCACTAAACAAAGGGCCTGTGCTCGCTTCATCAGTGAACACGACAGAACAGTTGGCTGCCCATGGTGTGAACCGTTTCCTTTGACTGGCAATGTATGTGAATCTGATGTCCTATTTTTTCAGCAGAAATTATATTTTATCATTTTAAGATGTTGGAATTTTTTAAGAGTTGCATAATCTTTCTATGTCCCTCATTTCAGTGAAATGCCCTAAAATTTCCAATACTGAAACAAAATTAATTACAGAGCAAGACTGTGTGAAGCAAATTGATACAGATGTGTATCTAACTGCATTACAGAAATAAACATTAGTGGAGCTCTGTATTATGTGAAAAAAAAAAAAAAAAAGACATTCACTCTCCAGTCTGAATAACTCAAGCATCCTACATGAGCATTCAGCAGTGAAAGACAGTGACAGTCAGGTTTGTTTCGCTTATCTTCCCTCTGTCAAAATTTGCACTTATGCGCAGAAATAAGTTCCTTATGTCTTCTTCATCATCGATGCTGCTTCTATTTACTCTCTGCTGGTAGTTCAGAGCTTTAGAAGTTATGGGCATCCATGTTTCCTCACGTCAACTGACAGCTTCATGAAGCAGTCTATGAATTGCCATTGGGAGTAAATCATATCTAATGCTATGCACTTCATTCTGATTCTGGTGGAAATAAGCAGTTAGCCCTTGATTTCTCTGTTGTCAGCTTGGGTAACGGTACTTACCAAGGCAGATGGTAATTCCTTCCTTTCTCAGAATTTGTTGTGGCCATTGGTTTCTGAGGATACCTGATTTCCTACCTGATACTTCAGGAAGATCTTTTATTTTAGAAGTGTGATTTTGAGTTGAAAATTAGGGGTTTTTTAATCTGTGTATCGGTGAAATTGCCAGGGTGGGGACCACATAAAGTAGGGAACAGAGTCTGAAAAATAGACTCAAAAACCTCCATTTTTTACAGAAAGAAGTCTGAAATTCCATTCTGGTAAGCAAGTAAATCAATAAATAATAAAAATAATGTTTACAAGGTTATAAATAGGCTTCAAAGTAAACACTCCATTAAGATGAGTGGTACAGTTTGCACTCTTCTTAGAACTATTGATTCAGTCTGGATGCCTGTAGACTCATGAAAATAGCACTGCAGCATCCACATTTTAGAAGGTTTTCTTTCTAGTAGAAGTGTTATCTTTCTAAACAAAACAAAAGTTTAAAATGGTTCAAGGCAATTGTCAGAAGCTGTTGCACGTATTTTCAGTGAGAAGGGAGTGGTGGGGGGTGGTGTCCCAGTAATAGGATTCTGCCTCTTAAGTAGTAGTAACAGAACTGAAAAAAAAAATATTAAATCAACTTAGAAGAAAAACGCGGTCCTATTTAATAGTACAATCTTACTCTATGAGAGACCACCTCATGAGCAGCTTTTAGAACATTCTCTTGATGACAGGTCTTTATACCTCCATTTTTATACATATAACCCCCTCCTTATTCATGTTACTTCTGGATTATCAGAATCTACTGATCATAAGAGATGTTCCATAACAGGAAATTGTTTATTTAACAAACGATAAAATTTTTGTCTCTAGAACTCATTAAAAAGTTTTGGGTTTCTTTTTATTTAGTATTAAGTGTGATATTACTATTATTGGAAGCAGAGTTTTTTCCTTCATCAATTAGATGAATATTCACATGCAGCCATTGTCATTGTGGACCTAAAGCCAGGTAAGATGAATTCAACCATTGCATTCTGGCACTGCCCACACAAATGCCCTCCAATTACGAGTTCCTTTTCGGTCGTCCGCTCTACCAGCACTAAAAATATCACTGAGACATTATAGATAGCCTTTTCCAAAATCACAAGTTTTGTCACAGAGCGCGAACTTCAGGAGTTTGTGGAATCTTCTTTTTAGTTTCTAACAAACAGATGCTCTTCACATTCCTTAATGGAGACAAGTTCTGAAATAGCAGGATACGTTATTGAGTCAATTATTTCTATTGGTGCTAGGCCATCTCTCCTTCTAATATGGTCACATTGACACATTTTTTATCATCTAGATTACATATAGATATACAGGAAATGCCTTCAAAGGACCAGAATGTCTTTTTTTGACTTTGAAAAAATTTGAGATTGCAAGATATGACTGATGCCAACTTTTTGTATAATGAAATCTATCCAGAGAGCCCTTGAACTGGACAGCAATGACAAGAGGTCATAACAAAATCGAAGCGTGACAGACCACTTTCTGAGATTTCCTGGTGGTTGTATAGGTTGCAGATTGTGATGGGGAAGTCTCTTTCACACAGAACTCAATAAATTTACACAATCAATCACTGGATTATTTTGTAATGTCTCATGTTCTCAAATGATTTCCAGACCACAATACTCTTGGGATCTAACTTCTCTACCTGGATCTAACTGTCTTCCTATGAAATATATCCATCTTAAGTTTATTCTTGGGACCTCTTCTATGGTTTTGCAGTAGTGTTTTCTCCTACTGAAATGAGCATATATCTGGCCTAGCATTCCCAGTGTCCTCATAGGGTCCACATGGCTTGAATAAAAGGTTGGTCATTTCTTGATGAGCTGTGCTTTTGTTTATAATTGTCAGCATTATTCTTCCATAATGATTGATTCAATGGGTCTTACTCAAAGAGAAGGCTGCAGGGTGAAAGCTACTTGAAGCTACTTCAAGAATGTAAAGTATTGAATGCAACATGGTCTTAGGCAGGAATGAGAGAGCCTTGCCAATGAAATGAATTGGAAGGAACACAAGACCGCTCCCTTCTGCTGCAATATAGATAGGTTTGAGCTAATTGCTAAGCCACTGGGTTAGATTTCCACTGGTAGTCATCCAGCATTCATAAAAATATTATTGTATCTTGATCAGTGATCAAAATTTGTAGTCTATCATCTTTCTCTCTGCTAATTCACAGAACACCTGAGCATCACTCACAGGGGTTTGTTGTTGGAGTTCAGCTGTTACCATCTGTTTCAATTTAACCATTAATTGTCTTGAAATGTTGCACCTTGATGTCACTTCTGTGCTACAATTTTTCTTTGAAAAATATATTTCAGTACCAAGGAACTCTTCTTTTTTTTATAAATTCCACTTTGATTTAAAGCCAACAACGTTTGGGTTTGTGCTGTTTTGAAGCAAGTTAAGACATAAATTAAGAGACATAATTCATATTTTATTCAGGTCATTCACTTTATATTTCCTCAATTTATTTGTGAGTAAACTAACCACACCTAAAAAAGACATGTCTTTGGTTTGCAAGTCTAATTGTCTCACAGAATTACAAGTGTGTGGATTCAGCCATACGAAAGAGTTTCATTGTCACGTATCTCTTTCATCTGCTCTAGAATTAAACCAGAATAGAGGAATGGTCATGTCTACTTACATGGACTATCTCACTGGCGATCTACTGGAGGACATTCCAGTAGTATTTATTGAACTATGTACCATACTGCTTCTCCAGAACTCTATAGTCCCTCTATCACACGTGGTCCATGAGCCCCAACTGTGAACCCAGTAATTTTCCTTATCATTTCCATTGAGTTTTGGTGGCTCACATGCACAATTTACCATTATCATAAGGCAAATGTCTTCCTATGTAAAAATAGCACTGATAACAGTAAGAATTTAATTAGGGGTACCATAGCACCTTGAACGTACTTAACAAAAGGAGCCTGTTCCCTCAGAGAGTTTGCCCTTTTAATCTACGATCTGAATCTCCATTTCTGTCCTATAAAGTTTTCTTTAGAAACTTATACTGGCTGGCTTTACTAGACAAGGCAGTTCCTGCCCATCTGCCTGGTACGGGCAGTTAGAGGCACAGCTGGAGAACAGGGCAAGCAGACCCTTAGCATGGAGCACTCTGGGATTCAGAAATTTCAAGTGCCTAATGGAAAGTGTGGAGGATCTTCCTGGTGAAAGAATAAGGAAGAACTTCATAAGGAATCCTCATGAAGATGTCCTTCCTCTAGGGACCGAGTGACCCTACTTGCAGTATTCTCAACTTCTGATCATTTTTTAAAGTATGCTGATAAGGAAGTCATTACGGGGATCATTAGATGTGAACACTGCATTCGGCTAATGGAACTTCAAGGATGTTGTTTTGCATCTTTCCTAAGAGGCCAAATACATCTGTAAAAGCATTTGTCCTTACAACTCCAGTCTCCTCACAAAGACAGGTCTCCTGTTAATGGAATCAATTAGTAGAGTTCAACATAACAGCAAATGAGAGCGAACAAAGCCAAACAAAATATTTTTTGCCTTAGGGGTTTTTTTTAATGAAACCTGTTGGCTCTTGTCTTTCAGGCCCATCCCCCTTTACTTGCTGCTTGTTTCACTGCCATTATGTCTAAATTAATGATGTGTTTGGCAGTCAGACAACTGATCCAATTGGCTGCAATGTCACAGTTTGAAAATGCTCATCAGTCCTGCAGCCTACTCATTTTTTATGATTGACATTAAAACAGCCTTTGAACAGTGTGCATGCTCCTGCTCTCCCCACACACTCAGCACACAAACAACAGCATTTACATTAATTTGGTGAATATACAGTCATCGTGTTCCTGGAGTATGAGGAGCTCCATTGCAGGGGAGTGGGGAGGGAATTGTTGCTGGATGTACAGTGACTCTGCAGTTGAGTACGGGACCCCAGCCTGGTGCTGCACAATCCCTTCCAGAATAAGGCAGGACACTTTTTTAGAGGGGGAACTCTCTTAAGTGGGCAAGCGAGCATAACTGGATTTCTAACTGCTTGGTTGCAGCAATAGGGCAGAAAAAACAAAGCTATTCATATCTAAGTCACTCTGGCACTGACTTAACAAAGGGATTTGCATCCCTTGCAGTGTTAAAATGGACAACCCTCTCTTCCACCATCCAGATTATGAATGACAGTATCAGCACAATAACCAGCATAGACTCCTGTGAAAGTCCATACAATTTAGCCTTCCATTTTGACAGTGAAACATCACTAACTACTCTCTAAGTACAGTTTTCAAACATATTTTATACATACCCGTTAATTTTTTTGTCTATAATTTTTTTCTTTTGCTTGCTTATGTAAGTGTCATGTGAGAGAACATCAGAAGTTTTACTAAGATCAAGAAAAACGGCACCTGTTGTTTCTCCTCAGTGAGCAAGGTCTGTTACCTACTTTGAGAAAGAAATTATATTTGTTTCAAGTTGTTTGTTCTTGGCAATGGTGACTGTTCCTCATCTCCTTACTTTTCAGGTGCTTGGAAATACTATATTTGATTGCTGATTTCTTTTCAGCAATCGAAGTTAGTCAGGTGGTCTATAATTTCTCAGCACCAATTCTTTTAAAGATAGAAACCATGGCTGTCCGGAGACAATTTCCTGGCAGTTCATTCGCCCTTCCCAAGTCCTCAAAGATAACTGTGAACAGCCATAAGATTTCATCAGTCAGTTCTTTAAGTACCCTCAGAGGAAATTCATCAGGCTTTGCTGATTGAAAATCTCTCATTTACGTTCCTTCTCTTTAAGAGTCCGAGATCTTGCTTACCCTTTTGTGGTTGGAATTAGTTGTACTACTTGCCACCTCAAAACTGACCTCTTTGATCAAGGGCAATGTAGAAAAACTTATTTCAGTGTATTTTCCTAGAAGGAATCTCTAATACTTAAGTGCTGATCTCATAGGCATTAGAGCTAAAAGCATTTTTCCCTAGGTCAAGTGGAAAAATCTTGGGAAATGAACATTTTCCCCTTTTAATTCATTATTCTTCATTCTGTGGTGATTTTTTTCTTGAACTTTCAGTATGGCTACATACTAGCAGTGGTATTTTCAAAAATATTGAATTCTATTTAGTCTCACCATCTCACTTTGGCTTGTAGGTAAAAGAATTTATTTTTTCCCAGCCAAGAAGAAGTTAATGATTAAAACACTCACAGTACAATTCTTATCTATATATCAGTATGTCAAATCAGTTGGTTTAAGCACAGAACAGTGCTATCCTCGGAACCAATAAATCCAAAGCTATCCAGGAATATTAAAAGGATGTAGCAGGTTAAAGATGACAAGTATCTTTCTCTGAAGCATCGACTATGAGTTTCTTTTAGATATAGAATTTTCTGGGTCCCTCCAATATACCAATTCTTTCTATGCTGTTAGCAACATCTCATCAAATATGCTTTGCTTCAGGACTGTAGCTACACTAACCATCTCATGGCAAGAGTGAAAAGTTCTCTGACAACTGTTCATAAGACAGGGGAAAGGCTGAGAATAGCAAATGAGACCACCCATGCTTCACGCTCAAGTTTGAGAGCTCTGCAACAACAAAGCTTGCTCTCTCACTTTAAACCTTTCATTGCCACTCAGTTTTGCTATGCAAATCGGGGCTTAAAGAGGACAAGCAGAAACTAAAATAAGAATGAAATGCATTGGTTCTAAGACAACCTTTACTACTTTACATGCCTGGTCATTTAAAAGGTATGTCAAAATCAGAATTATGCATGTGAACCCGAGGAATTCTGAGTTAAATGCCTGAAAGGTTTTCTAATTGCAAAAAAATCTCATCTGCTTTACAGGCCTCTGGGAGAAACATTTTAGCCTTCTTTTAAAAAATAATTATGTTGTGCACTTCAGGATTTGTCAATATCTATATCTAATTTTTCTACAACTAATCATGCTTTTCAAAACAGGTATTTTTTCATAAAGTCAGGGAACGTCCCTTAAGGTTCTAGTGGATAAGCAACTGTTGAGAACAGAAGCACAAAAGATCTGGCAGGTATTGAAAAAGGCTACCTGAAAAGCGCAACAGCAAAACATGTCAGTGTGGATGGAAGTAGGAAGCAAAGCAAGATGAAAATATAGAGTCCTTTGCAAATCAAAAGACAAGTAGGAAAAGCAATATATGACTAGGGGTATTGCAGAGCAGCTTTTGTATTTCACTGTAGCAATGATTTACACTAACCCACCCAATCGCAACAGATTAGGAACATCTCAACTGTGGAGGCAGAAACCTCTGGCAGTGGGATGGTAATGAACAGTAAGTTGGCTCTTTCAACCACCCCAGTAAGTAGAGCACCTCCAACTATACCCGTAGGATGTGTATAATGAGACAATGTAAGCACAGCGGATAAAATTAGAAGTGTTAAGTGCAAAATTAGTTACTACCAATAAGGACATGGCATTTGAAATCAGAAGAAGAAGAAGAAAGAAAATATAGGTTCATCATTTAACAGGGGAGGAGAGCAAATAACAGACACAAAGAAAGCTGAAGCTTCCAATGCTTATTTTGTTTCAGTCTTCACAAAAAAACATTAACTGAGAGCAAATGTTACTGTAATTTATTTAAAAGAGAACACTATGGAGGCCAGAGCCGAGAAAGTAATATTTAGTTCAGTAATATTTAGTTAATTCAAATGTATTTAAGTTAGTGGTTCCTGATGAAATTTACCACTGAGCACTTAAAGAATCATCCAAAGCAGTCCCTGGGGCACTAGAACTACCTTTGACAACTGAAGAGGGAGGGAAAGGATTCAAAAGACTGCAGAGGAGTCAGCATAGTACCTATCATTAAAAGGGGGGAATAGGACCATAGCCTGACTCGGTGTCAGAAACAATATTAGACAAAGAATTCAATAATCAATGTATAAGCATCTTTAGGATATTAAGGTGATTAAAACTGCCAACATAGATTTGTTAAGAGTAAATCATGTCAAATCAATCTACTCCCCCCTTGCAGAAGTTCAGCTGCTCTGGTGATTGAAAAAGACACAGTAATACCTGCAATATATCTGTGCTTTGATAAGGCTTTTTAGTTTGTTTTGCATATCTTGGTATAAACAAACCATGGAAATATGGCTAGATAAAATCACAGAAAAATAGCTAGCTAAAATCACCATAAAATAGATGCAAAACTGGCTGAAAATGTATTTAAACCACCAATTGCCCAAATGCATTATCAGCATAGGAGTGATTCAGGCAGGATTCTGCACTGAATTGTCCTAGATCCAGTTTGATTCAATGTGTTCATGAATGACTTGGGTGACAGAACAGAGAATACACTTAAGACATTTGTGGTGACATAATGTTAAGCACACAAGGGAAGACAATATCAGAAATCTAATTGATCTTGATACATTGGACGTCAAACTTGAAATTCAATAAAGACAAATGCAGAGCACCGCACCAAAAAGAGACATCAGATACACAATTACAAAATGAAAAACTGAAGAGGCAGCAATCCATCAGAAAGGGACCTGCTGTTACAGCAGTTTGTTGAGTGAATGCAAGGAGAAGTTGTGACACTCCTGGGGAAAAAATTACGGCAAATCTAATTCTGGATGAAACTCGGAGGAGTGTAACAGGTAAGAAACACGACGCCTTGATTCTGCTCCGCTTCCAGTCAGTCAGGCTCCCACTGCACCACGATGCCCCATTTGCTCAACAAGTGAAAAGCAACAAGGTGTTTAGAAACAGGGTGAAAGTCTGAAGGGAAAAAAAATAAACAGGCTAAGGAGGAGACAGAAGAATCCTTCGACATGTAAAAGCAGAGAGAGCTTTATGATGGGGAAACAGAGGCAGCTGTGTCAGACTGCTGGAGGCAGATAAACACCTGTGGGTTGCTCACAGTGCTGTGCCCGAGCCCTAGAAAGCCAGTCTGCCTGCTGCTGTTG
Organism: Tringa tobata; assembly: GCA_033628505.1. Taxonomy (NCBI): domain Eukaryota; kingdom Metazoa; phylum Chordata; class Aves; order Charadriiformes; family Scolopacidae; genus Tringa; species Tringa tobata. The sequence continues at coordinate 5,538,735 of JAHREE010000279.1, read as the reverse complement.
CCACTGTTGAGAAAGGGGCTTCGACAGGAAAAGTTGGAGCTAGTCTGGGGAAGAAGAGGAGATCCCAGAACCAAGAGTCACTGTCCAGGTTTTGGACAGGAGCAACAAGGCCTGTTTTCTACAGCTTTCCACTTGCAAGTACAGTCTGGATTCAGTCTTTCTCCTTGAAAGTTGACTGTCATCTCTCAGTCTTGCCTACACCGTCCAAGGCCTTTGAGCTGCACTGTGGAAGGCATGGAAATCAGCTCTTGATACCCAACCAGGGAAGGATAACAAGAATTTAATAGCTTTGCAGTAGAACAGGTTTAGCGTACATATTAGGGGAAAAGTTCTAAAGAGAAGCACTAGACATCATTACCCAGAAGATTATGGAATCTCCTTCACTGGAGGGATGAATAGCCATTAGAGAAAATATATATTAGTGTGTATAAACAGGTGTGTTTTCTGTCTCTCTGGGAAGGAAGACAAAAAAAGTGACCTCCTGAGGGCACTTTCCATCTTTGCATTTCTGATTAATAACATTTCACTACGTCTCCACATTTTAAGAGGAAAAACTCTGAAAGCAGCACATTTGACTCCATGCTGATGGCAACTTTTAGAGGCCCTCTTCACAGCCCTGGGACAAATGACTGGTAGATTGCAGTTCAGTATTATTTTTAGCTAGGATTATATGGTGTGTGACATCAGCCCATAGAAATTGTTTCTGGCTTCGCTCTCTGGCATCAGTGAGCAAGTGCTAAGTCATACATCTGTTTGGGAATGCAATCACATTATTATCTCCTGACAGAGAACATAATCAACTAATTTCGGCCCTGGTATAAATGGATAACCATTTATAATAAATGGATAACCATTCTCAGTTACCCTCTGAAGAAGGCTCCTTGTCTCCATTACTGCTGTATAGGTAAATTAAACTCCTCAATTTATGTGCTCCAAATTAGTTAAAATAATTTAAAGTAGATGGAGTTAACCGTTTGGAAGTTATTTCTCAATAACTAAGCTATTAGTAATCATTCCTAGGGCTCTTTATAATCAATGCTGGATTGTTTCTCAGTGAATATGCACATCTCCTTGCTGTTACTTCAGTGGAGTAATGCTGAGTTAAACCAACTGAGGATTTGGTCCACAGTATCTCAAGGGCACTTCCTTTTAATTTAGTAATAATTACACCCTAGGCTAATATGCTAGAAGGTCTTTGGCCTTTGAGTTAATGAAATGATACCAACATGGCCCTTAGAATCAATTTATTCAGCAAAGAGGAAAATTATTACTTCACAAACAGGAAGTAACCTCAATTTGTTATAATAAACTTCATTGTATATACAAAAAGAGAGAAAAATGACAGAGGAGATGAACAAGTAGGAAGATAATTTTTAATATGTTTTTCTATGGTTCTTTTCTCCCTAGTATCTGATAACCCAAACTAAAAGTGTAAACCATGGGTATGCACACACACATGCACACACACGCAAACAAATTAAATGAATCCCAATTTCATCACCTACTGAAAGCCTCACAGAATTATTACAAATGCTACAAAAGGATGAGAAGCAATATATGTTCTGCCATCCACAGGAAAGATTACATGTCAGACTAGATTAATAATAACCTGGGAATGTATGTCTTCCATCCTTCCGGTGAGCCAGTAGGCAGACTAAACAAGTGGCCTCAGAACAAGAACCTAAACAAAGAGGTGATGGTGGCTCCTTTCTTCTAAACTTCTCAAAGAACAAGTTGCTTCATCTCCCTTTCCCATACGCCATTTTTGTGGAAGAAAACTGCCAGGAAGTGCAAGCAGAGGACAATAATGTTGCTCATCTTCTTACACTGAGCTAATTCTGTTGACTAACACAATAATATCCTCATAATCTTAGACTTACACAGAGACAGAATCAGGTCCTGCTGAAACCAAAGGAAAGCATCAGAGTCTCATTTACTAAACATTGTACCCAAAATGAGAGTTACAGGGGATGGATTTTTAACTTTTTGGTCAAGTAGAACACATGCTTTATGCAGTAAGTTATATGCATATCCCTAAGATAATTATTTCTAATTCACATCTGTTCACATCACAGTGGTGTACTATAGACTTTCAGAGTACAACTGTAGGAGGAGAATTTTGCCCAAAGCTTTACATAGTTAAATGGTCCTTCCTTGTTCTATATCATAGAATCACAGAATGGTTAGAGTTGGAAGGGACCTTAAAGATCATCAAGTTCCACCCCCCCGCCATGGGCAGGGACACCTCCCACTAGAGCAGGTTGGCAAAGTCCCATCCAGCCTGGCCTTGAACACTTCCAGGGATGGGACATCCACATGAAAATGTTTACCACACTGCCAAAGAATAATTTTGTGAAGAACCCAACTAAGAGTGAATTTTGAAAGTATGACAACGAATATTGATTTGTATACCTAGACCACTAAACTAGAGCAACATTTGTATTGCAAATTATATTTGCACTCTCACAAGACAGGAAATCATGCTGTTGAATAGTAATAAAGGCTGATTTTGTACATGATCTATAGAAGTTTGCAATACTCTGGAGGGGGTGCATTTACAGGCATTTTTGAAGAAGACTAGGTTATGTGATAATTTTGCATTATAAGTTTGATAAATTTGTGGTTTCACATTTTAATATATATTTGGATGAAACTAAATGGTTCCAACTGATTTTTTCACTTGATTTTGAATTTAGGGAAATGTGGATAATGACGGAGAAGAGGACAGATAGATCCTGCAAATATTGGAACCAAAGAAAAAATAAGTATTAAATGTTCTGAAGCATAAATACAGTATTTTGAAAAATATATAGCAATGGAATTTAAGATGTATGCTTTATTGTGTAAACTTGTTTTTCCAAAAATTAATGCATTTTTCCGTACCAGTTGTATGTAAGCAGATACATTAACATAGAGTTTATATATGCACAGGCAGATACAGATATTCATTTTAAATAATGATGTAGATATGTACAGTTGCATTGAGGATCTGTTCATCACATAAATATTGTTTTACTATATTTACCTTGCATATCATGAGGTGGTAATATCTCTAATCATACAGCCTTTATCAGTTTCAGCTTAATGCAGTCTTTCCTATGAGCAAACATTGCATGATTCAGTTCATGTCTTCTTTATTTAATAAAAATTTAAGAAGACCATGAATGGTTCTTGGAAATCAATATGTAAGTGAGGAATGTTCTGAAGAAAACAGACTAGATTTCATTATAAGCTTATTGTCTTCTTGATGTATCCAGTGATAGAGATTTCCTGGAGTGAAGTCAAGACAATTTTACACACTATAAAATGGCCTGAAAGTGATTAGTCTGTGAGCTCTGAGGAAGGTTTTTGGCTTAAGTGTGATGAAAATATTTTGAAAACAAAACCTTGCTAAACCTGCAAGCATAAAACATAGAGAGTTCTGAAAATCAGATGATAGCCAGAAAGAATACCATATTAATTAAAAAAATGGAACCTATGTCTCTCTAAATCTTTTGATGGTCTGGCAAAGGCCCAAATAAGAATGGGAAGGTGTCCTAAGAAATGCTGATGTGTCCTTAGTCCTGTTGATGTTGCAGTAGCATAAACAATACTGAGGGAGACATTTTGCTGAAATTTGTGCTGGGTTTGTAAATTAAATATTGAGGAAGCCATAAAATATGTTCCCTTTGATCATCTCTTCATCAAGCTTACCATCATATTTACAGAACAAAAACTGGTACCAGTTACTGATACCAGTTACAGATATCAGATAAAAACTTCTGAGTTTGGCTTGTTTGAAGGTTTTGCAGCATTGCAGAATCTGCTGGTAGGATGTACTTGGAAAGGAAGGGAGTCACTGCCAAATCTGAATTTTTGGCGGACACCTAGTGTCCTGGAAGCATCAACTACACATCCAATGGAGACTTATCCGTCTATGTCAAAATAAGATCCTTTGTCCAGATGCTCAAAGAATATGGTTGTAATAAACCTCATAACTGATTAAATACATTTTAAAGCTATGGAGTCATACTAGGTTATTTTATTGCTGTGTGTTGCTTTTTCCTGGAGTGGTGGACTTTGCATTCTTTCCTACAGAGTGGTTGCATGAGCCCTGCACCCTTTCTCCTTCTTCCTTTGCCTCCATCCACTTCAGCTATCAGTATTGAGGGCACTTACCTAAAGGGTCAATGGGGAGAGACAGAAGTCCCTCAGTCTGTTGCAGCATCTACCATGAGGCTCTTCAGTGGACAGAAGAATCTGCCTCCACTCTAAAGACAGTGACCTGAGCTCCTGACCGTGTGCAGTTCAGATGCAACGTTCAAGCTGGTTTGTCTTGACTTCTTGCAGGTGATGCTGACTTTCTGAACTACCTCCATGCCCTGTAGTGCAGTTCGGACTCTGATTTGGAAACTATGCAATCAAAATTTAAATACTGCACCTGCTTATCCTATAACTTGGTTCTTCTACTGTCAAGGATCAAAATGTTTCTATAAATCATGGGGACACTTGAACTGCTGTGGAAAAGGAGATAAAATGTTACAATAGAAAATATTAGACATACTAAATATAGTTCAAGTCCCTTCTTTTTACTTTATAAATCAAACTTGAATAGATTATTCCTGAACTAGTCAAAGCCAAGTGTTTTGCTGTGCTGCAAAACAGACATAGCTTACAGAGTATTACAGAAGCTACAGAGCAGAACTGGTGTGAATGATAAGGGAGTTGACCATTCAAGTGTGAATTTCAGGCCTTACATTCTCAGTCTGGGAAAAAAAATGTTTCCTACAGAAACAGTGTAGAATGATGTGAGTATTCCACCTCATTTTAAAAGCCCTCTGTAGAATATTACGGTATATGACATCTACAATTTTTCTACTACAAACAAGTGGAGCTCCACTCCAAGTTAGTCTCATTGGGCAACAGTGAACTGGAAATTATAGTTAGTTCTAATCCATTTCTAATAGCCCTGTGTTGGCCTCAAGGCATAATTGAAATTCTAATATATAAGGCTTGAGCAGCTGCTAAATTTGAATATATGTATTAACTATTTGAAGGAATTAGTTAATTAACTTTAACATTGTTATAGTCTCTTTAACAGTGTTTCAAAATAACTGACTGTGATTAATAGAACACGATAAGAATTTTGATCAGTTATGATCTAGTGTTTCTTGGTTAAAAAAGGAAGAACTTATTACACATTAAAATTTTGTTTGAATTATTTAATTGTAGATTTTAATCTTGTCTGAAAATGCAATCTTCACCCATTCAGTGACATAAGAAGTCAGTTTCCTCCACTCAAACATTTGCAAACCTTGCCTCCATTTCATTTCCTTCTCCCATTATTTCATTTAATTTCATGTGGTTTTAATGAGTGATTGTTTTCAAGAGTTTTTGAGAGTTTCAGTCAGCAATATTTCATTCTGGAATAAAAGCTAATGATCCATAAATTCTTAATGCCATATTTTTATAGCCAGTAAATTAGTCTTAAATGGGTTCAGTAAGTCCTGTTCTGTATGTCATTAATTGTTAATGGTGTTTTAACTAGATAATTGTTGTAAAAGGTTGTTTATCATCACCATTGGTGAGTGAGTGTTCCTTGCAATCTGTTCCGCCTGGTATTGCTGAACTTACTCCATCTACCATTGTGTGTAGCAAAGAGATCAGGAGACTGTGAAGCGTAGTTTAAATATCAAATTCAAACATGTCCAGTGGATAATGAACCTACAGACCATCAGACTTAATAAGGTCAGATTACTTTTCGTTTTTCAAACAGAAACACATGTATATCATCTCCTAGGTCTCTTTGCACATAGCACAAATGAGTTATAAACTAGTCCCATCTAAGTCGTAAAAATGCCTAAGCTTAGATCCAAGCCAATTCAGGCATTAAATTACCTAAAGATTATGCTATCCAATGACTTAGTGACCTGAGTAGCAAGGGAAGCTTGGATAGCCATTAGTGGTTTCTTCTTAGGATAAAGAGGTAGTATTACCTTAATGACATGCAGTAATCAGAGGAAAAATTCATCAAGTGCTGAACAAAGTGAACTTTTCAATACACAAAAGTAAATCAGTAAAAGTGAATTGAATCTCCTCTTTGGACTTGAATCCTTAACCAACATTATGACTTCACAGGCTGTTTCCACCAAGTTAATTATCAAGTAAATAGATATCTTCAGTAAGGTCAGATCTAACTACAAAGGCTAGGAATATAAAATCTTGTTTCAGTAAACGTAGGTGGCACTAAACATCCAGAGGCAATGCCTTTTCTTGCTACTCCAAGTCCCTGGGTTGCCCTCATTCCTAAAAACACACATGTTCTTTTGTCCTTGCTCTCAGGGGTGGGTTTTCTTAGGGTATTGCTACAAATACTGCTCTTTGATATTTTCGGGTTTCCTTTTCACATTTTCTCTGTGCTTCTTCGGCCTCCCCACTATTGTTCTCTGACGCATTGGTCCCTCAGAGGAGTCCTGGCCTCTTGCGTTCTCTTTCTACCAGTGATCAGTTGCATAGCTTGACTCCTAACCGGTTAGTGCATGGCCTGCTAGTCAAACCTAGGTTTTTCGCATTCCATTACATGCAGCTTTTATATGTTTACCTTAAATGAGAGGCAGTGAATATTTGACCTCAGTTTTAAGGTTAAATATTTAGCATAAGATTCAACCAATCCTTAGGAGATCAATGCAGGCAGAATGAACTGTGCCAACCAAGGCCAGCCCCTGGGTCATACCTGCTGTTCTCTCCCCTCATCTCCTGCACCTGGAGTTACATGGAGGCCCACAGATGGTATGAGCAGAGGCTGGATTTTGAGTGTGTAAATAGGGCCCAGTAAAAGGGTATTATGTGCCAGCTCCAAATCCTCCCAGGGCAGATTAGGTGTTTCTTAAGGGAGGGTACCTAACACTGTCAATATTTCTCCCTAATGCTGACTATAGCAGGGAGGGCATAAGGGTTTGGAGACTTTTGTTTGCCCTGGCCCTGTGCATAAGTAGTGTGTGTGAGCTGTGTATGCACCATACAGAATGAACAAATGCAAATTACAGTGACTTGTTTGGCATGCAGCAGGGTGATGAGGCTGGAGTGCTGTGTTCTGCCAAGAAAATCAGGTACAAAGGCACATATTGTGCTCATGCTGCGTATCACAATATTTTACCCATCGCGTTGGCTGCTATACCTGCTTCATTCCCCAATTCCTTTTTACCCCCTAACTAGTAACATGGTGCAACCACATACCAGCCCTACATGACTGAAAAAGCCTGCCAGGGACAGCCTCCTGTAAGGAGTCAATAAAGCTTCTCAGTAGCCCACAAAAACAAGCGAGGACAAGTTTTTTTTCCCCTGGAATATAATCTCCTCAAACGGAAGGAGAATGCACATCCCCAACAAAGCAGCACTGGTAACAGTCTGGCTCCCTGCACTGGAACCACCTGCTAGATATCTCTTGCCACCTCAGCACCACAACCATGTCTCCCGGCAATGCTCTTTCCAGAAACATGCCTTACCCATCCCCACATTTGGAGGCTCCCCCCTTTTCCCATGTTCCTCACCTCCACTTCAAGACCAAGTAGGTGTGAGATTTGGAGTGCTGTGATCAGAAACTTCCACTCTTATCAGCTCAGTCAGTGACCATACTGCCTTTCCTCTGGAAAAGGGGTCTAAACCTTTCCTTTCAAAAACAGAGGAAGAGTCACTCTCACTCTTGACAATATGGAGCCAAAAAATGGTGTCATTGCCACCATAACATGAAAAACAGCAGTGGTTAGACCATGCAACCCAAAACATGGCAAAAACCAATCTCCCTGAAGAAGACCACACCATGGGAATACTAGTATCTTAGAGTGAATATAAGAAGTAGGAGGAGTTGTCTATATTTTTCCAGTTGAAGTAGCTCCTTTGTACAAATGACATTAAAAAGACTCAGTGGGAAGAAGTGTGGGAGTGAACAGGGAATTTTCCAGAAAAAATGGTAAATGCTAGTCCCTGCTCCTATATGTTCGTAAGACACTCTCTTGCATTTTACTCCAACCATCATTGGATAAGAGACACCAGCAAACCTTGGGACCTTGGCAACCTGCACCCACTAGGTGAGAAAGCCATACTCAGTCCCATTCCTTCTGTCCAGCCAGGAAGGTCTTCCCTTCAAAGAACAGCTTCAAACAATCTGTATGGGAGAGGGAGGGAAGCAAAGCAGCCACATCCTACTGGTTCAATGAGGACAGCATCCCACAAGGATAACTGGATTTCAAGTGCTTCAGGGAGAAAAGGGAATTGACTGCTGTCTCACATGATAGGTTAACACTCAGACTACTCAGGTGCATCACCTCCTTTAGAGACTGAGAGGTTCCAGTCCTGAGATTGCTTGCCAGCCCATAATGTCTTGTGCAAATGGGTGAAAATATGCATATATAAAGAGTCAGTAGGGCNCTAAAGTCCAGGTAAACAACATCCACAGCCTTTCCTTCATCCAGCAAGCAGGTCACTTTGTCACAGAAGGAGGATCTTCAGCTTACTGAAATGAACTCATTACAGAAATTGGGTTCAAATCCTTTTGGGTGAGCTGCTTTGGGTATCTGGGGTGTTATTTGTAATATCTATTATTTCACTGTGCATAAATCTCTAGAAATAAGTCAACCATTATTTCAGCCCAAGAATCCAGTTTCAACTCCTGCTTTTACTCTTCTCATATAAGCTTACCATAATCCTCTTAATAACTGTGTTCTGTTTACAATATTTTGAGCAATATCAACCCTAAGCCACTAATTTTTTTTCAGTTGTTTAATGAAGATTAGATTAATTTTGGTAGCATTCAAAGGATGCTCTTTTCTGATGATCAGTCATAGTTCTGCTGAGATTTTTTTAAAAAGCCGAAGGGAAGTAGTTATCCAAATACCAATGAATTTCAATGAAAATAGGTTACATAACACAGACCATTGGAGAATCCTAGTTTTAATCATACCTGCAGTCCTAAGATCAGCTCTTGAAATACATTGTGCATATCTGCACACTTTCTTGGAGCTCAGTCTTGAATCATGCTACCAAAAAACATAAAATAATAAAAGAGACATGGGAGTGCTTAAAAAAATTAAAAAAAAAAAACCAAACCACAATAGTTTCTAAGCCTCATATGGTATCATGTATGGGCTGAGGGTGATGATGTGTTATATTAGCAAAAAGGGACTTGGGCAGTACCTGCCTTGTCAGTGCTGCTCCAGAATCACAAAAGCAGGGTTTTCCCTCAACACTTCCCATCTTGTCCCTTTTCTCTTCTTCTCTGTATCCCTTCATGCTGAACCAGATTCTTAGGATCCAGCTGGTGGGAAGGTTTACCTCTCTAAGGATTTGTCACCGATGAAGATATTTTGTTTACATCCATCAACAATTTAAAACTGGCAGAAATCTCTTTACAGGGACAACTACAGTAAATTCCATCCCCTCTAGAGCTCACAGAGACCTCAGCATCAAAGAACCCATTAAATAAAACTCTTCTCAGTTTAGGATAAACTATGCCTGACACTGATGGTTGGGCTAAATATCTCACACGATGTTTCCCAGTTCTGTGATTTGTTGGGAAAGACTGGTTCTTGTGTAGAGGATGTAAATGAATACAAACTTCTCAGAAACATTGACTTTAAACGATGCTTGGCCTCACTGGTTGTTTCTCCTCTTTTTCACGGGTGACTATTAACACTGCTCTTGACCTCCTCTGTTCCCCGTGGAGACTCTGCTCAGGAAGTCACTGATGTTTCCCCATGCTGAGAAGGAGGGAGGAATTGCACTTTCCCTAAGCACTGTTGGCAGTGAGGAGGAAAGAGAGAGAGAAAGTCCACTGGGAGCATCAAAAATACCTAGAATGCTCCGGCTCCTTTTAATCACTGAATACAAATGACCTAAAAATGACCCTAAAGATAATCCACCTCCAAAAAAGAAAATAAAAAAAAATGAGGCGAGCAGGGAGAAGGGAGGATTATGAAGACATCCCTTTGATAAACTCTGTCCCCTTACAAAGGCTGGAGGGCAGAATTTGAAGATACGAGTGGTGATGGTAAAGGTGGCAGCTTTCCAATATCAATGTTGTCAGTTTATCCTGAAAAGTTGACCTTTTCAAACTAGCACCGAATCTTTTCTTTTTCTATATGACAGCATTTTGCCTTTTTTGTGGAAACAGTTCCCTAATAGGCTTTCTCTTGGCCGTTTATTACACGTCGAGTGCTAGGTTTGGTTTCTAATAGTTCCTTTTCATCTAGCTGCCTACTGCTGACTGTGGAAAGTGTAGGTTTGGCTCCACTGATGGCTCTCTGTAATGGCTGTGATTACACCCTCTGCATCTTCTTCACAGTGCCAGCCTTTCAATTGAACAGCACATTATGCCTGGATAAGACTCAAAGAGCAGCTTAATATCAGGGTTCTCTGGAGCTATAATAACTGGTTCAAGATCGAACAGATAAAACCACATCAATATTTCTGTATGGTCCATGAGGTAAAACACATCAATCCTGCATATGTCTATCCGTGAGTTAAAGCTGTATTTTACGATCGGTCTCGGGGAAGAAGGATGAAAATAAACCAGTGTCATCATAAGGTGCAGAGAACAGCAAGCATAAAGCAACCTGTCGCCTGCTGCATGCATCAGGGGCAGAGTCTCTTCACATCAGGCCCAAATAAATCACTTTGCAAGTCACTGTTCCTGAGCAGGTATCCCTCTAAACTTGAGAAAATATGATTCTGCAAAATGTTTCACACTGGTTGAACCCAGTTATTTCCAGGGAATTTCCCTAAATGTTGCTCAGTACAAACAGAATGGTGCCTCTGTGGGGGAGACCTGGGAAAAGACTGGACGCAAAAGAGAAACTGCTTGTGAGCTTTTAAATGACATAATTTTACTGTTCTGTTTTGTAATACTGACATATTGAGAAAACAGGTCCAGAACACAAAATATAAAAGAAAATGAAGTTATCATCTTTCATTTGCTACTGGTTTACTATTTTTTTTCTGTGCACGGATAAAGTTTAAAAAGGGAATACCTGTATTCAAAACTCACTTCAGCTTCAGCTCCAGCTCTAAGAACAGGTCAGTAAATATACTTACCCAAAACTTCAATCATGGCAATGTGTTCACGGCGTGGTGTTTGTGTGAAAAGCTAAGAAAATGCTGCATGCAATTTTCATCAAGAGTTGGGGCCTTTTTGCTACACCAATCTTTTAGACTGTGTTGTCCACAGGACCAGCTTCATGCAGGTCATGTCCCTACCAGCAAGCAGTGTGGATAAGTGTGAGTGGGTCCCTGTAGAGTAAAGCAATTAGTGCTGAGGACCTGATGTTCTCACAGGGCACATTTATGAGGTCTTTGTAGGGGGGAGGGGGGACAATTTAGACTAGCTGTCTTCTGTCTGTTTGTGGCCAGAGACCACTAAGCGCACATCTGGAGCAGATCTTCCAGTTTAGTTTCATTTGAAAGGAATCCAGTTCATTTACTCTGGGACTGCTCCACGATGGAAAACAAAGTGCAAGCAGAGGCAACTGGGAGATTTACTTCAGTAACACGCTCCTGCTCTGAACGCAAATGTGGATGTAGATGAGCCCTCAACATCCAGGAAGAACTACTCTCTGAATGGCTTGATGTTGTGAAGTCTTGAACTGGAATGTAGGACACTGGACTCTACTTAAACAGCCAATTCATAGGTTCATTAATAACCCTGTTCTTAGCTTACTGCTACAGAACAACTCATTAAAACCAATTTTTCAAAACAAACACCGCTCATTACTTTGAAGAAATGAAATTCTGACATTTATACAGTAAAGTTGCACATGTCATATAGGTACACCTTTCAAGACAAAGTTTCCACTTGTCTCCAAACAATGAATCTTGCCATTTCAACCCCAAGCTTAAGTCCACTTGTATCTTTACAAGGCTCCACCAGCACTGAAATAACTGCTGGTATGTGGAACCACAGAGGGGCACTGTGATTGTTCAGCAGAGCCAATGACATCCACTCACTTTTCCACCTGCCATCAGTAAAGACCTGTGATCTGACAACCGCCAGAGAAAACCGTGCAAGTTTTGTTCCTCCCGGGCTGCTCTGTTCCCTGAGGTTTGCTATCTCACTGAGGCAGGCACTTAGTGAAACTGCCATCAGAGAGATCAGGAGTGACAGGCACAAATTTCCAAGGATCCTTACAAGTCTCATGTGGGTTTTAAGCAAAACTGGCTTTGATTTTCTTACTTTTTTTTTTTTTTTTTAAAGGGGCTCTGACAACCTTACTGGAGCTGACATGTGTTATCCAGCTGAAGCCTGAGATTTAGCGTGTGACTGAAAGTGCTCCCATGAAAAACACACTGGTGTTATGTGTCTAGTTCCCAGAACTCTGATGCCTCCCTTTGCGTCCACCATCAGCAATGCAATCATTCAAATAAGCTGAAATCAATCATATAATGAGTCCCACCATACGATACTTATCTTTGAGGGGAATGAATAAATCATTGTGCCTTTGACAGGGTATTTATGCCATAAATTGACCTAGGAAGTGGCATGGCAACACTTTGATAGTTATGGCTGTGATAGTGACAATTTAGGAATGAATGCATCTTTGTACTTTGACCAGTTCAAATCCTGGCACCTGTTGAAACTAAAACTGTGCAGGGAAAAAATCCTGTCGCTAATAGAGACGTTGGAAACAAAACGGAGAGCTGTCAGAGGAGAATGCAGAGGAGGCCTGATGCATAACCCCCCTGCCAGGAGGAAACATACCTGGGAGCAACAGGAAACTGATAAGCTCCTTTCTCTTCCCTGACAGAGCAAAGCTTGCAAGTCTGAACCGAGAGCAATCACTGGTATTCACCTTTCAGCACTGAGCCCCTCTCTGTAGCAAGGAGCGCTCTCAAACTGATCACGTTCCTCCTTCGGGCATTTCTCCATTTCTCACTGCTCTCTGTCCATACTCGGCAGGTTTCTCATTTATAATTAATATTTTCATAAATAATGCAGTCAGAAAAGGACAGATTTGCGGTAAATGGCCAAGTCTGTCCTTTCAGGCCAGTATCAGCTAGTCTTTACTTACATGTGACTATTATAAAGGATTGGAGTCAGGCTTTATTTGCTCAGAAAAAAAAAAACTAAAACCAAATGTGAAGGTATCTGCCTTTTGCTTTGGATTTGTTTTTTGTACCTACCACCTGCAAGCTTTGTGTTCTGAACAATATAATATTGAAGACATCAAATGTTGAGTGACATCAGCCTGTCAATCTTTATTCTTGCGGTAGTGATTTTTAGTGCTAAACCCATTATTTTTAAGAGCGTACTATAGGTGTGAACAAAGAATTATAGCAGATTTTCAGGGATTCTGGAACCTGTAGACAGGATAAGTATTTGTGGGGCATAAAAGAGACAGTGGTTTAAAAACAGTTGTTATAAGCAATTATATATTTATAGCATAACTACTACAGTGTATGCACAAAATCTTAAATATTATATATAGCTATACAATATTAAGTATATTAAAATTTTAGTTAAATAAAATATAAACTATATACAATATATGAATACAAATATATATTTGTACACACACAACTCTTATTCTTTTGCTGAATATTTGGTGCTCCCCTGGAGCTCCCTAACTAATTGCAATACTAATGCTTACACATTTCTGTGCTTGGTGCTCTAGACATGATTCAAAATAATCATGTGGCCTAAATTAATAGTGTTATCCCCATCTATCAAATTATAAAGGTGAGCCATAGGGTCAGATATTAACACAGGGCATCCGTGTTTTAACACTGGATTCAAAGATTCCTCCAGAAACACCAAACCATGTTGCAGATTTTATTTCATGGATGTTTCTATCTGGGAAGTGATTGGCATTTTTTGCCCATACAGCTCCTTTGGAAGACTGTTCCCAAGCCCTGTGGCTCTGGTGTCTGCAAGTGCTTTCTAATTTCTACTCTAAGTGTATTCCTAGCTAGTTTACAGCCTTTTATTCTTATGTCAATATTGTTCTTTAGTTAAATACTTTTCCTCTTCTCTGATGCTTATTCTCTTGACATATCTGTAGAGCACAATAATTCCCTCTCTCAACCTTTGTTTTCCTTGGCTAAACAAATGGAGCTCTTCATTTCCTCTTGCAAAATGGGCTGTTCTTTCACCTGATTACTGTAGAAATCCTTCTTTGTAGCTACTAAAACTTGAATTCACTTCATTTTAACATAGGTTCTTTATCATAGAAATATCTTGTTCAACAGCGTTCATAATTTCCATCTCTACTGGAAACATATAAACTAACAGCTGGAATAATGTTTGTCTTTTTTTTCTAGGCTGCATCATATCAGTGACTTAGAGGCTTCCCATACTACCTTCTCTCCTACATCCTTCCTTTTACCTAAGTGGTATGGTAAAAGTCTGACTCCTTGCTCTATAGCTAATAGCATCTGGTTATAATAGGTATTGTGTGCATATCTTGCACTTTTCCAGTTAGGTTTCATCGCATTCCAAGGAATTAATCTGATTTATTCTGTAACCTATCAGATAAGCTTTCTCCCTGACATTGTTTCCACACACTTTTGTGTCAATAAATGTGGACAACTTGCTCCCACTACTTGTGATTGTTCATCAAAGAAAATACTGGACAAGTGATTATTACGTCTATCCTGAGGAATTCCACTAATAATTTCTCTTCAGCGCTATACTTCTGAGTGGGTTAGGACCACCACATTTTCTCAGGTAGAGAATCTTGTCGAAGGAGGAGATTGTGTTAGGCACTGTCTTTCTCTGAATTTTGTCTCCTTTTCCACTATCTTCAAGTCTTTCTTGAAAGACTTCCCTGAAAGTCATGCTTAGAGTTTAAGCTACACTTCAAAGAGTATCCTGCGTGGTCTTCTGTTAGGTCATGCTTCAACCGCCAGCATGGCAGTCTTTTCCTTCTCGTCTGTGGAGAGCAATATCCCTTCAGTTCTCAGTTGCCCTTGATTTGATAGCTAGAGCCAGCATCAGTGCTTAGCTTCCTGACTGCTGGAATTGCTATCTTTAGTGTTTGGTACCCCACCTAAGGAGCAGATAAATAAACACACAGAGAGGCACTGTGGCTAATCTGCTGATAGTTGTTTGCGCCCTCAGTCATGTGACCGTTGTCCTGGTCAAACTGAATGCTCATCTTGTGTCCATAAATGAACTGGTGGGACCATTTGTGTTCCTGGACTGAACTGACTTTCTAGCTGAGTATATTCCCTCTGCAGACCTGTCAGATTTTGAAAATTGCTGTGAACTTCTGATTTTGAAGTAGTGCTGGCTTTACTCTCTTTCTAACATGCTTCATGATAGACGTTTAGGATGGGTACAGCTCTCCTTCAGGTTTGTATTAGCCTCTCTTTTTTAATGTCTCCTCTCTGGTCCAACTGAGTACACTGCACCTTGGTGTGTTAAATGTTTCAAAGGTGCTCAGAATTCCTACAGATGTAGAGAAAATCTGGAATGGCCATTCCTGTGAATTACTATATTCTTTTTCATCTGTTCTTCTGCATGTTTCCTAATGGCTCTCATCTCAGTATCCAAATGGAAACCCTCTACATCCACTCCAAGACATGAAGAAGCTTGTTTAACTTCCCGTGACTGAAACCATTTTGGACATCATACCAGTGGAGACTTGTGCGATGGATTAACCACATCATATATCCTTAGTCATTGAAGAAGGCATTGTCTTGTATTCAGTGACCAGGTCTGCATGTCAGTAGTCTCAGGGGATAAATATGGGGAGTCTGTATCAAACACCCCTTATATTCTTGGTATACTCTTTTTTCAGGTGTTTCTTATGTTGGACTGCTGAATAAGGACAGCATCACCTGCTCTCCTGCCTTCCATAGAAGAAGGTGTACTGTGATCAAATCCACGGAGCCTGGTGCTTTAGTAACCTGCTCTGAGTGCAAAACTATAGAAACTACAGTTTACCAATTGGGGAGGGAAATATGAATTCTGGGAGTTGGAATTGTGTTCCCATGGTTGCATACAACCACTCTTCCATTGTTCATTAGAATTAATAGTATTTCCTTGTACATCAGCAACAGGAGATGACATTTTTCTAGTCTGGTATTTCTGGCTTTCTACTGCAGCTAACTCCACAATTTACCTGGATTCAAACTGGTGTTTGATGTAACAGAATATCTGCAAATTTGAAGCTTTTTTGTAAAGTGCTCTGTCTTCAGAATCTAATTAAATCTTTTTCTTCAGCTGCTGTTCTTAGTTTATTGTAAAAAACCAAACAAACAAACAAGAAAACAAAAAAACCCACCAACAAACAAGCAAAGTAGGCCCAGCGTTTCAAATGATGATGATCTTTTGATGATAAAACACTTATATATTCCTTTTCTCAATCTCATCCTTCATATCCAGTGCCATATGTAGAAATGATCTCCGCTTCCTAGTTTCTGCAAGGATTTAAGTCTGTAATTTCCAGTCCTTCCATACTCTTAAGCAAGCTTTCTTCTTTGCTGTAAAAACCCTAACAGATGAGGCAACTCCTTCCTTTTAATGCTGCACCCACACATGCTTTACATGGGCCATGTCAGCCATATACCAGTCAGTGCCAGTCAGCCATGCAAAGTCAGTGGTATCTCTTCATATTCCTGAGTAACCACCTTTGCTTTGGATGTCCAGCACAGGTTAAGCCAAGCACCTCTGCTTTCTCTAGCCTCTTTCTTTACGTTGCTTCCTGTTTATCTGTCTGAGTTGCTGGGAGCTCCAGCACAGGTTATTTTCATTAACACATTATAGTAAAGATGCAAAATGATTAATGGAAGTTGAGAAGTCAGAGCCTAATCTTTGTCATTAATAATGGGAAGGCACTGAGGGACAGCCATTCTAACCATGGACTTAGAAGAACTCCACATCTGGGTCCAAAGGCCAGCTGTTTGCTGATCAGCATGGTCTTTGACCTGGTTGGAGCCATTCTGATGTAGCCTCAACCACGTTCTAACTGCCCTGGACTCATCTAGCCAGAGCAAAGAAAAAGGAGGGCTCTCTTGTGCTGTTGGCAAGCTTAGAATGCACTTTTTTGCCCTTTTGATCCTAACATAAAAAGAGGTCATGAGGCAGCAGTAAGAAGGATTAAAGCACTGGCCTTCTTGGTGGGATCATTTGCTTCCATCTAGAGCAGGTGTCAAATGCTCACAGGTCAGAATGCTAGCATTTTATACCCAGGAGACTTCAAAAAACAATTAAGATTCAAGCCCTACAGACTCCAATCAGTCCTTGTTTAACTTCAGCTCTATGCCAGAGTAATTTCACTGAAATCAGGTGAATTACTTCAGTATTACGTTGCATGAGCAACTCCATCACTTTAAATGGAATTGCACTGGCATAGAAGTGGTGTAACGTGGGTGACATGAATCAGGCCTCGTGTTTGCAGCAGGCTTGAATACACCAGTATTGAGAGGACCTTTGGAGCTGGGCCCAAAGCACTCACAAAGGGAGCTCCTGCTGTTATTCCAACCCATAGGCAGCTCCCCGAACAAAGACCAATTATCTGAGCTTTGTGTGAAGGGGGTAGGGGACATGCACCAATATTCATAAATTAGGCAAGCATGGTGTTTACTGAAGTGGAGGGCCTTCATTCCAATTAAAGTCTGTCTTCATTCTTTCTGTGAATTCTTAATTTCCTTTCCCTGTGATATGTGTCAGTTTTCATCTATATATTGCAACGTACTTTACAGATGAGATGAAATATCATCATTCCGCATTCACAGATAGGGAAACCAAGGCATAAAAAAGTGAAATGACTTGCCCAAGAGAATAGCCCCAAGGTCACTTGCTACCTAAGGTAGGGCTTTGCCCACATGCTGCCTCCTATTAACAATTCTGCTCACTTCTTCCAGTAGCATGCAATAAAAAGAATGGAAATTAGACTTTTTCAAAGGCTTTTTTGCACCACACCTTAAAAAGAGCTGCTGCGTTTTTTGTGGGTTCTTTTTGTAAAAAAAAATTAAGTAAATAGCCATAATATTATGAAATGATTTAAGAACAGTTTGAATCTATATGTTAGAATGTAAAGGATTCACACAGAAAATTGTAAAACATTTTAAATAATTTGGTTTATATGAAAAGGCCAATTAAAGAGGGAGAAAACTTCAGAAAGAATTTTGATAATGTCATTATATACAGTATAATAACAAGATCATTATAAGTTGTAAATATCATGTCATCACCCATTGTAATTATCTGATTACATTCACTTACATTAACTTCGTAATTAGATGTAATTTCACACTTATCAAGTAAAATCTTTTTCAACATTCAAGGCAGTACGGCTCCATCTTTCTTTTTGCCCCTGGCTTGATCCCTGGAAACAGGAAGATGGAGAAGTTCTGAGGAAGTCGTCCTTCCTCAGGACAGCAACAGGAACACCTGTTTTCACATGTGAGGAAAAAAAATAATATCTACCCATCTTTAGCCAGAGGGATGGGGACCTTGAGAACTTACTCTGGGAAAGCAGAGGTAAATGATCTTGTGAAACAAGAAAAAAAGAGAATTAGAGTAGAGTACGGAGGTCATTTTAATACAAGGCTAAGCCTACATTATATCATCTAATGAAAAGACAAATACTATTTATGAATGTATTATTTAGAGAATGTAAAGCTATGTTTAAAGGAATAGTGCCAACTATCAGCTATAGTCCTAATTTCCCTTGATTCTTCATCTTTCGGAGAAACTTTCGTGACTGCTTTTCTGCTTTCCTGAAGGTACCCCATCACCGTACCAAAAGCCCCACAGTCAGAGCAGCGCCTGTGCAGGTACAGTGGTGCAGAGGTTAAGCACAGCTGTACTGGATCAGCCTCAGATCCAAGACCCAACCTCCAAAAGTGATCATCTTCCTGAACATCTTACCCTTCTCCCTCTCAGAGACCCACCAAGCCCCCAGGACCATCTCATCACTTCCTCCTAGCCCCGGTCAAGCTGGACTTTCACACTATCAGTGGGAGCAAGTTTGGGAGTTTCTCCTCCGTTTCCCTACTATGACTCTGGGCAGGGCAACATCCATTGGCACCTTAGACATGTCCAGGGAGCAGTAGGAGTTGTCAGGGTGCCCAGCACCCCCTCTAGCTCCCCAGTTCCACACTTGTCATCCTGTGACCTTCCCCTTCCCTTTTCTCATCTGTCTCTCCCAGTGTTTTCTCTTTGACTTCCCCTTCCTGCAGCCCTTTCTTCCTAAGGCCAGGGAAATATATACAGGGCCCATGTCCTCATACCTCTCAGAAGTCACAGGCTCGGGGGTACCCTAGGCCAGAAGAGTGATCCTCAAATGAAATTTCCCTTGACAAACAATTCTCTCGTGTTCTTGGCTAATCTTTGAAGCCAAGGACCTTTTGCATAAACACATCTTCTGGCAGTGCATCCCACTTTTCCCCTCTACCACATGAAAGTAAATTTCCTTCTTGCTTACTTTGGACTTATTCCCTAACCTCCTAATTGATTCCTCCCAGTTCTTGTATAAAAAGAAATAGAGAATAATAATTTTCTGTTCAGCTTCTGTATTCCGCTCAGGATCTATAAACCCCTTCAATCATCTCTTTCCCGAGCAAAAGAGCTCTAATCTATTTAACCTTTCCTTGTACAAAGCCATGCTCCTGTCATCCTTGTCCACCTTCTCTCTTTCCTACTCCTACGAGATCCTTTGGGAAAGTACCTTACACTAGGCAGTTCTGTCTCTTCATTTGGCTTTTCTGTTCACTTCTCTAACCTCTTGAGAACTGTCTTTCAAGGAAAGGTCTGGAGTGCAAAGCCCTTAGTCCCAGAACCTCCTGGAAGACAGTCATACACTTCAATTTCAATCATGATGAGCATGGCTGGTCAAGTCTAAGCACTTTGGAGATGTCAGTCTCAGTGAAAGACCAGAGTCCTCCTCTTCCTCCCAGGTGGAACCTCAGGAGTCTGAGGCAATTCAGATGTGTGTCTCACTCCTGCACACAGCAGAGTTTATCTGAGCAATTCAAGGAAGCAGACTAAACACAGACACAGACCAAATCCTTTATTACAGTGAGATGATTTCTAGAAAAAAGAAAGTGTAGGAAACTTCATGGCAAAAAGGTTTACCTCTGAAGCTAACACCATGCAACATTATTACAAAGTGGGAAACTGTGGCAAACTTACTTTAAACTTCAAAATAAGACACTCACTTCAGTTAGAGAAACTTCACTTAAGTGAGCAACCTGGGAATTTGCCATGTGTTAACTGTTTTTCAAAGTTAAAGGTGGAGATGATTCAGACCTGGAGAGAGCCTAAGACATAGCCAGATCTCAACTGTCACCTAATGGCACCTTTCCCTCTGTCTTTGTGCCTATCCATCCATTACTTTCCATGATTTTTATAATTACTAGTTCTTCCTTGGCATAGCTGTTTTCAAATCTCACTCCAGCTAAAGAGGAAGGAAGCTCTTGGGCATGATGTAGGCTGAGTCTCATTATATCGCAGGAAATAGAATCTCTTTATAGGGCTTCAGTCCAAAGCAATTACACAAAGCATTGAACTTACACATCTGAATTGTCTCAACAAAGTAGGTAAAACAACAAAATACCTAAGGCAAAGCACACACTTTAGTGGTCTGGTAGTGCAAATAAACAGCCCTTGTAGGCTGATGATATCAGCTAATGTGTCTATTTGCGAGAAATTTACCAACACATTGGTCTAGGAGCCTTTTCATTCTTTTTTCAAATGAAACTGAAATGCACTGATTGTTTAGATGAATCATTTCCCTCTCCTTGTTTTCGATTACACATTCTTTTTTTTTTTTCTCACCTCACATCTTCCTTGCTCTTGATGGCAAAGCTAACGTCAGAGCAGACAGAAGTAGTCCAAGATTTCCCTAAGTGATATTTCTGAAGCAGAGCAGGTGCAGATGAGGAAAAAGGATCAGCCAATTTTTAAGAAGTCGGATGGCATTGTGCAGCAAACAGAAGGCAAAGGACTGATTTCAAAGCACAAAATCAGGTCTTTTTATTTATGTAGAATGCACCAATTCGCAGAATTTGAAATGGCTGGTTACAGAAACGTGTACATCGGATAGTAGTTTAATTTTCCATGGGCTGCAATACCTAAATCGGGAGAGCTGTGAACATGGCATACAGGTTGATTCATTTCAGAAGAGTCACCTGGAGAGTTTCTCACATAGAAGATATGGAAGACGTAGCTTATATTGCCCAGTAAGAAATCTTATAATTAACTTTATTCTTAGAGCATTGTCTCTAGCTGCAGGGAAAAAAAAGGAGAGAGAGATACTAAGCAATTTTGTCATAAGTATTTTTTCCATATTTTGCTCTGAGTTAAGGTCTCTGTCTCCCTGTAAATTTAGTAAAATACACAAAAATGAGATATCAGTTCATGGTGTTTCTTTTGTAGTAGCTGTCCTATGAGATCTACGAAAAAGCAGGCTTGCTAAAATGAAAATGTCAGTAACAGTCAAACATCAAGCTTGTATCTTCTCCAAGACCCTATAGAGTGGTTTCACAGAAATCTCATGCTTAAATTATTATATCAGTGAGATCACTTAAAGATCTAAAATTGTCCAAATCTTCACATCATCCTTTACTCTTCAGTACTTATCAGGCAACAGCAATTAAATACCAATTAAAAATGTTGAAAGCTTTTTTTTTTTGATAAAATGACCAGCTTTTAAAAAGAATGCCTTTCTACTTCTGCATTGCTCACCAAAATGCTATAGATATACAGAAAACCAGCTTAGCTGCACATACATATGTGTGAATACATGGGGGTAAACTTCTAATTAACTCCTCAAGGCATAATTGCCCTCAGAAAGCATAGTGATAAGTAGGCCAAGATAGCTACATGTCCTAAAATGCTGCTGTAATTGGAAATGTTGTCATTTTATCCAAATAACCAGAAGATTCACTTCCACAAGTTATATCAAAGTAGAATTACAAGATAATGACTAGATACTAGCAAGATCTTATCACATCAATGTCAATGGCAAAGCTATTGCTGTCTTCCATGGAGTCAGGGCCTCACGTAGGATTTAACAGCTTGCTCCTTCTCATTATTTATTATTTTTTTTAAAGTAAAATAAAAAAAAAAAGAAGATAATTGCACAACCTACTGATCTTTCGCTCCTGGTGTTAACTTCCAATATTAAGACAATAACACTCCAAGGAAGGATGGGGTTTCTGGTGACTAATTCCTATGGTTAAAATGGAGCTGCAGTATTAGTACTTAACAGAGGCGTAAACAGCATCAGTCGGGCCCCTTTACACCAAACCCCATCTCTAGAATGATTTGTCACAGCATAAACTGGAACCATGCAATCAGCCCAGCCTCCTACATCCCTTGGGCAGCTCCTGAGAGCAAAACCTGCCTTTAACAGCTTCCAGAGAGGTCTTCTTAAACACCACTTGCTCCAGCGCTCCCACTTCTGCCAGCTCTCCTGCTGTTTCATCCAAGCATTACCTCTGAAAGAAATTTCCCCATGCCAGTGGCATTTCTTCAGTATGACACCACGGCAGGTTGTGCCTAACCCTTTCGGAGATAAGCAAAAAGGCAGTTACTGATGACATTACTGGGAAGCCTCTGCCACACACAGCCGCAGATTTATGGTCCAACGTGTACTTAACATTGCAGTCATTCCTGCCTGCGCAGAGTGGATGTAAAGTGCCATCCCTAAGATAATGCTGGAGAAGTCTGAGGAGGAAAGAGAGAAAACTGTATTGTTGCAACCAATAAGCACAGTGATAACGATTTCACTGTGCAGCAGACCAGATACACACACACATATTTAAAATCTAATCATATGACAATATCTTGATGGCCAAAAGTTACCAAAATGTACCACTGATCCAAATTTATTTTTCTTCTCATTCAGTGGGTGCCACCTTCATCAAAAGAAGTTTTTTTCACTTTTCTTCTTCTTTTCATTTTGGTAAGCCAAGGAAGGCTCTTTTTTGTTTTTCAATATCACTGTGAATTGCTTCTCTCCACCACTTGGTAAACCCCAAAGAGATTGGCAGGCTTGACAGCTTTACTGCCAGATTTCTGCAGCTTTAAGCAAGGCCTCCTGATACGTTCCCAGTTCCAACCTCAGGATGAGCTGTTCAAGGATGAGCCATGTGGGAGTTAGTTAGGCGTGTTACTACCTGTCAGTCCCAGGAGATTTTTAGCAGCCACAGTCCCTGGCAAGATCAGAGATTACTGCATCCACAGGGGAAACCTACAAAGGAGAGTGTTCAGCAAAGAATTCACTTTCCTAACTTCCAGAAAGAAGCTGGCAGAGAGCCTTTTGCTTCAGTAAACTGTTCCAATCTCTCATCTGAAGATTTAAATACTGGCAAGCTTAAAATACATTAAATATAGCGTGCACATTAACATACACACGTATGTCTTCACATGGAGACATGAGAACACTTCTAACAAAAACGTTGCTTTTCATTTCATTCTGACATTTTTCAAATAGACCAGTTCAGGCATCAGACCCCTTTGGCTACATATCGTTTCAGGAGCAGAAATTAAATGTTAGCAGAGGGGGGCCAGTATCCAGAGTAAGAATCATGGCATCAAAACAATATTGCTTCCATCTTCCCCAAGTCCAGGGATGGTCTTTCATGCAGGCATAATATCATCCTGGTGGTTAAGAGTTAGTCAAGATCTGGACAGGAAAGAGGCAAAACTACTTTCTGTGGGGTTTTCCTCTGCCAACCCACTTCCAGTCCCAGCAGCAGTTTCTAAACCGACTCAGCACCCACAGCTTTCATGATGTTCTCACATGCCTTCTGATAATGAAGAGCCTTCTTGTATTCTAGCTCTTGGAGTCATGAGATGACCTGAGAATGTAATTTTATCTTATAGTAAGAAAAAAAAATTAGAAACGTAAGAAAGAAAAAGTAACATTCAAACAGGACAATTTTAGCCTGGTAAAGCCCCTCTCCTTCAGCTTGCTTTAGAGAATTCCAGAGAACACAGCCTAATTTTAGCTGCAATAAATTTGGAACAGCAGCATTTTGGTATCTGTCTGTCAGGAAGACATTGTCATAAGACTGGCAGAACTAGGAGGAGTATATCAGACTTTGCCTTACTGGGATGGGATAAAGATGTGCAGATAAGGAAAACAGCTGTTCTGTTGCCAATAGGAAAACTTTATAATTTTCTCCAGGTTTGTTTTATCTTATTTTCAAATTACTAGTGTACAAAACAGGCAAACCAGAGGGAAGAAAAAGAAACGAAAAAAGCACTTTATGCACAATATTTATCTCTCACAATGAACAACTAAATGTTATTTTTTCTATTGTATTTCAATCAGATTTTAATCACTAACAAGTATTTAAAAGGACTATCTTACTTTAAAAGTCACAGTAGTAGCAAATTGCAATTCTCATAGACATATCTTTCTTTTTCTGTTTAAAAATGAGTAATATTGACATTTTCTGTCTGCTTTAACAGTGCAGTCTTTTTAATATTTTAGAGACGTGTCAACAACCAGAAACTACACTTAAATACTTTAGCATTCAGCACAATGCTATTACTAGTGCTAGATACATATGTCTCTGCTCCAAAAAATGCATGTGTATAGAGAGTTCATAAATATATGTGGCAGTACTTCCCATGTGCTACCTAAATGACACGTCATACTGTTTTTACTACGAAAAGGGAAATACATTTCAGCTTGAAATAGCTTTCTAAGTTTGTTGCTCTCATTTCCTCCCTGCCTTATTGCTTCCTCTTTGCTTCTCAAAAAAAAAACCCAACCTTTAAATTTTACATTTTTACTGTGGGACAGAGTCCAAATGAGAACCCAAGCAAAAGTAACTAGCTTTTCAGGAGAAAGGGAAAAATTAACAGTAGGACANAACCCAAGCAAAAGTAACTAGCTTTTCAGGAGAAAGGGAAAAATTAACAGTAGGACATAACCTTCAAATGGAAATTAAAAACTGCCAGTTTTTTATGCAATGCCTGTTCCCTTTTACAGGATCTTCTGGGGTCTGTTTTGCGTAGTAAATCCTGGGGACCGCTTAGATACCATGCTAGTAGACAATTTTTTGAGAACCACAGCTCCGCAGAGAGATACATCTTTCTGTCCACTATAGTAGCTTCTTGGCTCTGCTGAAGGGTGCACATATAACCAATTATAGAGCAGACACCACTCCACCTTATGATTTACAGCAAAACGTTTTTACACTCAGGATAAAATACTCATGACATGGATATCGTTCCCTCTCATTTGAAGATTACTTTAGTCTGCAAGTGGCGAGCAGATGCCATGAGTAAATTAGCAGCTGTCTACTGAAGCAGGAATTGCCCTCCGTACAAGAGGGCAATTCTGTTATGAACTAAAGGAGGAACTGACCTAACTCTGTCAAATGACATTTCAGTGATGGTTCCTGGGTAGAAAGCAGTCTGCTGCCCAAAAAACAATTACAAGGACATACTAGAGATGGTGTTGGAGATGATAACCTGGGAAGAGTTATCAGGGAAAAAAAAAAATGTGGAAAAGAGCTGTAGGGTAGGATGGATAATGAGACCAAAAGGAGCTCCTAGCATACCACTGAAACCACCCAGTACCATCTCTTCAAAACCAGGTAGGAGTGCATAGAGCAGGTTATTGCTCAAGCAGGCACTAGTTTGCCTCCCCTGGAATGCCGTGCCAAATTCTGCCACTCACAGTTCAAAGAGCAGTTCCCAGAAGAACCACAAGAGCCACTCAAAGGGTGAAAAACACTTCTGAACAGTGAGAATCTCTACCCAAAAGGGCCTTTAATGTGCCTTCCTGGACAAGGTGAAACTCCTATTGACCAAAGGGAGCAGTGACTGAGCTGCAAGGCACACACGTGTGAAGACCAGAAGAGAAAACATCTCTTCTGTCAAACTGTCCTTCAGTTATCTACAGCACCTAGGGAAAGAAGTAGAAAAGTGATGGATAGCAGCACAGGTTAGTGAGAGATAAAACACATTTGTTCTTATCCTCACTGTGTACATTTTTTTTTTTTTTGAGTTAGCAGCACCGTTGAAGGTCCCCAGGGTCAGGCTGTGGAGCTGGTGTGGCCAGGACACGTAGGTGTGCAAGCGTGAGGGAGAGAGTGAGCTTTCTAGCGGTGAAGGCGGCTGCTGGGTGAGACGGCAGTGGGAGGGGGTGGCGTATTAGAGCACTCGTTTTTTAGTCTCTTGGCTGGTTGCCAGCAGTGCAGAAGTTGAGAAATCATTTGTCACAAGGATAAAAGCCAAATACATTGCTCTGGGTGAGATGTAACCTGACAAACAGTCTCCCGTGACTGACGCATTTGAACTACTAATACACTCTATAAAAATGCCTTTTTTTTTCCTGACAGCTAGCAGTCATATTTTTTTGCTTAGTTTTTCTGCTTGTTCATGCTGAGCTTTCTGAGTTCCTAGATATCAGATTGCTTGGGGAGGAGCACTGGGCAGGAGGACAGTTCTCTGTTATGTTAGTTCCGCACCATGAGTTCAGGAGGAAACAAGCTACAAAAGAATTAGGAAACAAATTTTAGAACTGACTGTTTCCTAGTATCTCTTTTTTTTTTCTTCCTTTTTTTTTTTTTTCTTCAAAATGCCATACAGTCAGCTGGCCAGCAGGAACTTCATTTATAACTGTCAATTTAACAGTTCATTTATTTCATTGAAGCAGTGAGACACAACAGGGGTGTGGTAACCATGAGATAATCACACCTCTGGGGTCTTATGAGGCAAGGAGAAACAGCCAATTCTCTCTAATCCCACAGTGGTGTGATTAGTGCTCCTGATAGCTACAGCCAAGGAGGTTATGAGATAAATTGTGCATTTCATGTTCCAGAAAAAGAATTAATTTAAAGTTAAATGTTTAACCAGCCTCATTTGAGTTCTGTAATTCATCTTGATTATAGATATGTATGATAATGAATGCTGATCCATGTATATTTGTCTGCTTTAAAATGTTTGACAGACAATAGGAGTAGTCATTTGGATCCAGAATCATACTGCACATAGAAGGTATAGCATATAGTTGCCTGTCTTGTCTACAAACCTTATAGGCAGGGATCCATCATCACGCTATCCAAGAGCTCCTCTGGGCATGCAGTCCTTAATTGCATATCTATACGAACTAACTGGATCCCAGTAGCAAAGAGGCAATTTCATAAAGACAAGTCATCTTGGAGCTGGCTGGAACTGGGTCCGTCCAACACGGGTGAAGCTCCTGATGTCTTCTCACACAAGCCATCCCTCCAGCCCCCTTCCCCCCCAACAAACCTTGCCACATAAACCAAATACAGGAGTCTGAATATACAAGTATACCAGAATCAGCCACGGTACAGGTGTCATGCTTGTTTCTGAGGGCAAAAGCAGTTTATTCAGATTTATAATGAGGTCTTTAAAGTAAGATTGGAAAGACCAAAGGGAATTTGTGATTATTGCATGTGTAAAATGACCCACTGCATTCTTCTGTGACAAAGTTTCCACTATAGTGTGCTGCTCAGTTGGTCCATGCTGGACCTGACAGTCGAGTAGTTCAAAGCAGCTCCCTGGGCAGCTGGGAGGTGGAGGCATGCAGGGGGCAGCTCTGCCAGGGTGCAAATCCTGCAAAAATTCCAGGAGTGTCCTTGAGATTTACTGTCTCTCTGGAATGACATAGGTGCCTCCAGGCAGACAGTCTGTGTTTCCCACTCCTCTGGCTGCTGTGCTGCAAGCATCCTCAGGATAGGGAAATAGATATTAAAATTCCCTCAGCTGTCGTGGCAATTTCAGTTGTCAAAGTCTGATCTGACACCCCTCAAATCTTTTTAGTTAGTGCACTTGAACACTACTCATCCAGCCTGGGAAAGAGAAAGCGTGATCTGCATACTCTTAGTATTTCTTGAACACTTTCTCTAGTTTTCCTTTTTCTTCCCTTTTTCTTAATAGACATGGTTGTGTGAGAGACGAGAAGAATGGATAATGATTTACTCCACAGAGAATTCTTTAACACATACAAAACACCACATAGGTTTCTCCCAGGGTCCTGGACCTAACTCCAGTTTCACTCTTGTTTTGCAGAACAGCATAAAACAGCATAAAATCAGAGTTCTGGGTCAAAGGAAGGCTGCAGTCAGCTGAGGCTTCTCCCAGTTAACCCTAATTTAGATGCAAGACATCTGATTTCTCTGCTGATGACAGGGGTATTGTCCTTTCAATCTCAAAAAAGAAAACCCAAAACAAACCAAACAAACCAAACAAACCAAAAAACCACAACCAAAATATCTAATTAACTATTCAGAACTTATTTTAATGTCACTATTCACCAAATAGGAAGTTATTTATTGTTAAGATTATGCAAAATGACGGCTGTTAGTTTAAGTGAGTGCCAAAAGAACCTAGATGTTTCGTGGCTGTGAATAAATGGAATGCGGGTATATTGTTTTAACCATGTCACTACAGCTGCGATCCAACCCTTGGCCTTATTCTAAAGGGGGTGGTCAGCTTATGGGATGGAAGTTTTTAAACTTCATGGAGGGATTTCAAGCACGCCGTCCTCTGCTGCTCCTGAGTGGACACCTATGGAGCAGCACTGTAGCCCCAGGTCTGGTTTTCTCCCCGCTCAGCTCAGGGGTGGTGCTGCCTCTTCACAGAGCAGAGCTGCTGCTGAAATGCAAAACAAACCTGAGCATTTATAAAGACACCTGAAATGCTAAAGGTATGTGAAACGTGCAGGCGATTATTCAAATCTGTCTGGGCTACTCTAAGTAGCCCAGGTCAGGCTGAGCCTGACTGGAAGAACATTCCCCAACTCTGTAAACAATGGTGCAAATCTCGGCAGTAGTATTTCTGCAAGAGTGAATGCTCTGGAGCGATGCTGGCTTATTTCTGTTACTAAGGCAGGTTTGGGAGAACCAGTGCTTTGATACCTGGGGCACTCTGCAAAAATTAAAAGACTTCTTAAAAAAATTATTCTTCTTTCAAAATGAAAGAGAATTATAACCCTTTTGTCCTAATGATAGGGAAAGGGTTTTAAATTCCTGAGTGTTCCCTCCCTCTAGCCCCAAAATTTTTGTAGCTGTGGCACTGAATGCAGTCCCATTATTTTTAATGATATATCAGGACTGGGTAGAAGAATAGCATACCATATATAAAAAGCTACACCCTTGGAAATCACAGAGCTCTTCAAGAAGCCACCAACGGGTTAAACGGTGACCTGACCAATTTACTACGGTTCATTTGGTCTATGCTAATTGTTTTAAATGCTCACTTTGTGGCATATTCTTTACTGTGCTGATGGGAAGTGAGGCATATTTCTTTAGAGCAAGGATTCAAGGATACATTTATATTGGAAAGACTTTTTCAGAAAAGTACAGGCACACCTCAGTAGTACTATGTAAATAGCAATTAAGCTTCATCATTTATCCAGTTTAAGAAAATACGTGAAATAAATACTTTTCAAATCCTTTTGCTTTGCCTGATTTTTTCAATGTCACACTTTTTTCTCTATTCTTCTGAAATGCCTAAAGTCAGACTGTTTCTTTCCCATTACCAGGCTTTTGTGTCCGCCTATCTGGGGGGTGGCTTTTTTTTTTGTCCCTTCGGACCCTGACCTGGTAGTCATTATTTTGTCTTTTATCTTCATCTTCTTTCCCCTTTATTTTTCCTTCTTTTTTTTTTTTTTTATTAGACGAGTCAGCCTTGATATTAGTCTTCCCAAAGCTACTATCCATTACACTGTCAGCAAAGCAGGCTGCCTTACTGTAGGCCAAGTGTCAACAGAAGGTGAGGCAGAAAATCAGCCACAATCTAAAGCTAATTACCCTGCCTAGAAGTTAATTAAATACTTGTTAGGAGCAGCAGGGTAGATCCTAATTAAACTTGTCTAATAACAGTATGCTGACATACTCTGACACTGGGAATTCCTACAGGGTTTAAATAATTGTACAAAGGGCAATAATACCTGTCACATCATGGTGTGCAGGCAAACCCTGAAGATGCACATTTCTCAGTATTTTCTGTACTAATTTGCCACATATTGTGCACTTCACATGTGTTTAATTTACACACGTTTTAATTTTGCTGCCCTGGATCTTTCTAAATGACTTTGCTGTTGCTAATCTAAGTGTAAATCACTGCGAAGGGAAATGGTCACTAGTATTTCATTATATCATTTAAAAATCTGATAAAATCTGATAAAATCCTGCTGATGGTGATACATGCCTCCAGGGTTACTTAAGTAAAGCCGTGGTCTTTTCTTTCAGTTTTCCAGGCAGCAATGATTTTACCTGGAAGTGAAGAGGAAGGGAGAGCCTGGCACACCTTGTCAGCCTTCCCTGTTCTCAAAGGGGCCAAATTCTGCACCCACCCACAGGCTGGGAATTTTACCCATTGCATTTTTAATTCACAGGAGAGCCACTGACAGAGACTTTTACCCCCACTGTTAAGCTGTGTCTTGAACCAACATCTCTTTAAACTAGTCAGATCTTCATTTACATTCAAAACAAAAGGAAGAGGAAACCACTAATAGGTGTAGCTGCCAGCTGAATTGAAGGGAAGAGAAGAGGGGAGGTGAAATGCAGGAGAAGGGGATGATAACAGAAAAGAACCTCTCTCTTCTGCTTATTTCCAGCCTTTTGACAGGCTGGAAATATTTTTGTTTCCAGACAGGAAAACACAATTTGCCATCATTTCAAATAAAGGAAGGTTCCCCACAAACCACAGCGGGGCTTTTGTCTAGTTGTTTTTAAGGGATCCTCTATGCCAGCAGTTTTAATGCTGGTTAAAAACCTGCCATTTGACCAGGTTCTGTTTTTCAACTGATGAGTTGTCACACTGCCTTGCGTGAGGGTTAATCCCCCATTGTGTCGCCTATGCCACCGCAAAGAAGGACGGCAACGACAAATATGCAATTGCTGATAAAGCTTGTCTCTTCTCGAAAAGCCCCGAGAGGCTGAGTCGCATGCTGATGCTTGTTTACTGCAGCAAAATGCTGAATGTCAATTTTAGGAAAGCGGTGTTTCAAAACTTTTAAGTTTCGGTTAAATCGGTTTGATTTCTCACCGTTCCTTTACCACCCTTGACTCAATCATCCTTTTCAATAAGGGGGTTAGGGCTTTTGGGTGGTAACCAGCGATGGATGCTGGAAAGTAGACGTGATGTTCCCATCATTAGACCATACTTGAAATGCCATGTCAGTGAAACTAATGAAATGGAGTGCCGTGACGTGAAACTAATCAGACATGAGACAACTTTAGAGGGGGGGGAAATAAGAGACCTGCAAAGGTTTAAGCCAACCGTAGCACTCTCATTTTGCACCTTCTCCCTGAACAGCAAGGATTAACGGAAAGATGTAAGCGCTCTGATCTTTTCTGGCAAGACTGTTGTAGAAATAATCAATTAACCTTGGGAGATCAAATTGACAGAGCTTAAGCGTGAAGTTATTTAAAATGCCAGATTATCTAGGCAGATGAATACATTTGTTGCAATACTAGAAGGAAAATGAAAGTATTTTTCCAAACT
Organism: Tringa tobata; assembly: GCA_033628505.1. Lineage (NCBI taxonomy): Eukaryota > Metazoa > Chordata > Aves > Charadriiformes > Scolopacidae > Tringa > Tringa tobata. The sequence continues at coordinate 5,507,315 of JAHREE010000279.1, read as the reverse complement.
TCGTTTTTCTGAACTGATTTAACATTATTTCCCCAGGAGTTAACTCTGCTTTTTTCAGTGTGCACTTTAACACATTAGAACAAAATGAGATTTGATGTACTCCATAAAGAGACTAGTGATTTTTCTCTCTTCCTTCATGGAGTGGGAGGGTTATTATAGAAAATAGCTTATAGTAACCTCATGCTTTTAGCTCTTTACTTCTGTTTATTTGACAATTTGATTATTTGGGTTTCTGTCTTCTGTGGTGATTTTGGTTGGTTTGCATTCTGGCTAAATCATCTGCCGCTTCATCTGTGGGGCAAGAATTCTTTTTGTCCTTAAAAATACAAAGAATGTGAAATATTTTATAATATCGGTTATTTTGAACAAATACAAGAATACACTCAGATGTTCTTTAAACAATCAACTTAACTTCATTTGGCTTGAAGAGATAGCAATTTTATTTTATTAAAATGCTTTAGGCTATGTTATTCAGACCAATAACCTCTCTACTATTTTATCACATTGTAATAAGATGAAGACAACATGAAGTTCTAGCAGCATCAAGCTGTAACTCTGGGCCCATTGCTGCAAGCTTCAGCTCTGATCCAGCATGTGAGAATATGCTTAATGTAAGCACACAAGCAATGGCAATGTTTGTACGCTTGAAAGTAAGCATGCATTCACACACAGGCCTAAATCCTTCCTTTAAAGAGAAAATGTGAACAACCCTACTGGTTAAATTGGTACAGATATACAGTTATAAGAATGGCACAAATTTTACCACCTGAATTTTAAATCAATTGTTTCATTAAAGTGGAAAAGTTGTTGCATTTCATTCCCTCACTCATTCATACTTTCATTCATGTAATCTTTTTGTTACTTTTTCGTTCTTCATTCATTTATAATGTTGCAGGAGCTTATGTCAACGGAGCAACTTAATTTGAGAACACACTAGAGCTTAACCCGACTTTCATTAGCTAAATTTATACATTTAACTTCAAGCTAAACAAAAGGTACAAATACATTTTAGCCAGTAAGGAAACATTTGCACACCAAGATATAGGGGTTGAATTGCAAAGGTATAATGTGTAAACCAGTTCACATTGCCCAAATTCACCCAGCTGCACTTTGCTAGCACCCACACCAGTTTTAGAAATTGCCATCCCCGACCATTTGTTTCCGCACCGGCACTGGAGGTTCCATGGTGGAATAAAGTAATAGAGTTATGTGCAGCCCTATCCCAGGCAAAACAAGATAGGTTATTTTAGCCAGTGCTAGTTGTGACTTGAGCTGACTCAGTTTTCTTTGCCTGAAGTAAGACAGGGAACATCCACAGAGCTCTTCTCCTGACCTATATTTCCACTGAGCTGGTGGTGACAAGCTGTTGAGAGTGCTGATGCGATCAACCACTTCAGCTGGCTCCAGAGAGGACATCTGTCCATGCTCTCTTTCTCCCATTCCTTGATTATACATCTTCCCTTCACTCAGTCCTCCACCAGATCATGATGCTGTCAGACTAAGAGGGAAGTGAGGAGAGGAAGCTCTTGGTGGGACTGGGACTCAAGATAAAAGGAATGGGGAACAGGTAGGACCAAAAGCAATGTGTGAAGAAGGGGTTAGTTATGAAATAGATGTTTGGGGAAATTATTCTTTGGACTTGGAAGAACTGAGAGGAAAAGTCATCTAGAAGATCTTGACAGGTCTGGGTAGAAGTGCTAGAAACTGTCAGAAAAGGGATAGCTTTTATGGACAATGAGTCATTGAAAAGGATGACTACATGAAGGAAGCCACAAATACTGTTGGCAAATCCCTGATTAAAGATGCTGAACTCCTGGTCAAATGCTCTCTTAATATGTTTGTCAGTGAGCACATGTCCTTCCCCAAGCTTAGGATAGTGCACCGAACATGAATGACACTTTTCAAAGGCTTTCAAGTAGCAGGGTTCCTTCACAATATAGTCTGGCAAGGATAATTCATAGCAGCAGAAAGTAACTGGATTTGAATTAAAATTATAAGAAGTCTGTTTTGAAGGAGCAAATGGATTAGTAGCAAAATTTATTCCAAAAGATAAAGTTGGAAGATCATTTGACGACTACAATCCCCCATACTTAGAAAAACTATCCTGGAAAAGACTTAAGAGTCATGATGGATGGCCAACTGAACATAGACTGTCAATCTACTACTGTGGTAAAGTCTCAGTGCAGTTCTTCAATTCATAAAGAAACGAGTAGAAAGTAGGACTGCTGGGACTGCATTTCAGATCCTCCGCCTTGTTGTCATGTCCTCAGTCCAAGACCAAGGGTAATAAATTAGAGGGAATTTAAAGAAGAACCACGAGAATGTTCTAGAAGTTGGAAACATGATTTAGAGCAAGAGAAATTCAACTTGTTTAACTGAAAAAAAGAGGAGGTTAAGCAGCGACTTGACAGCAGTTTGAAAGTATTAAAAAAGGAGCCAAAAATATGCTGAGAGGGCTCTTCTGACTAGAACACAAACAAGTGAAAAAAGAAGGGTACAGAGCTAAAAGGTCACAAATAGAATATAACATATTAGTCCTTAAGAGTAAATTTCATTAGCCCCTCAGACAATCTGTAGCTATAGTTGATTCTCCATCCCTGGGTATTTTTGCTTGAGGTTTGCCATTTTACAGAATGCTATTCCGAACACCAAATAAAACTTATTCTACAAAGCCTAAGGGCTGTGTTACACCAGTTGTCATAACAGCTGACCGTAATAGCTCTTTCTGGTTTTACAATGTATGGCGTTTCTAATCAGTGATAAATAAATTGAAGCACAGGAAAACTTTACAAAACCAATTCTAGAAGAGAAAAGCAACTACATAACTTCTTTTTTTAGAAGTCTTTTATTGTCATCACTCGCCCTTGGTTTTTAAAGTTCAGTTGTCTACCAACTACAGCCATTTGCATGCTGAGGCACCATTGCAGAGTAAACGGTGTTAATGCAGGTTTTTCTTTTCAAAGGCAGCTTTAAGATAATACAATGGAAATAATGGTTCTGGTACCACTCCTAGATAAGCTCCATTAAACAATCTCCAGCCACTGCCAACGTGGCAGCACAAAGGGAGAGAAGTGCAGCAAGCCCATGGTGCATCAACGGCACAAAGTCCCTATGAATGTTCTCGGTGTTTTGTCCACTGGTTTTTACTCAGTAAACCAACTATTCTGTAGTCCACTTTTACAGGAACCGTTGGCCTTCCAAGTTCTTGGCAAATAACCACTAAAGCCAGCTGTCAAGGGGCATGCCAGAAAGAATAGCAATGACTCGGGGAATTCTGCAAATTTTAAAAGCAAGAATGTACATCTCTAGCACATCCCACAGTCTTACAGAGAGAATTCCAAGTAGCATATGTTGCAGAGGTTGAAGTCCCACAGCTTGAAGGTAATCGCTCTCTTCCACATAAGGGGAATAACAACGTATGTCCTGAAAACATATCCTTGCTTTGAAAAGGATTCTTGCTGCTCCCTTTCTTTTCTGTGCAAAGATAAGACAAGGTAAAGACAAGTCAGACCGTGGTCAGAGAGCAAACTGTGTGTTTTCTCTGCAAGGCTCCACTCTAAATGCACCACCACAGCAGACCCTAAACCGCACACACAGTCTCAGCATAACAGGCAATGGCCTTGCTAAGACCATCAGCATCGTATTGCTGCTTCAGTGTGTACACTGATTAATTGCAGTCCCGTGCATTAGGATTAAACTGGCTTCTGTATCAAGGAAAAATGCCTCTGCTGCCTTTCTTTCTTTGACTATTACCATCTAATTCGGCCTCAGGGAAGTGCAACCTGCCATCACATTTGTCCAGTGTAAGACTAATGGGCTTTGCCTCAGCAGACTCCTTTGGGATTACATTTAACAGTTTAATACTTCTAATGCTGTTAAGAGATTATTTTTCCCAAATTAAATATAGTTTAAGGAGATGGGGAATTATATGATTGGTCTATTTTCTCGTGAAAACATTTGTTAGCGTTTTTTCCTTGGATTTTCTGTTATTGTAGCACTAGAGTAGACGGTCTGTGAGAGAGAAAGTCTTTATTCTAGAAAAGATAACTAACATAAAAAGCAGAGGAAGTTATGGAAAAAATAGCAATAGCATTCATCAAAAAATGCATCATTCCAAGCATCTGTGAAACACATACATGTAAGCATGCTACCTACTGCCCTCAGGCACTGAAGAACAATCTGTACAGCAAGACAAACCAGTTTAGCAATCACTGCGAGTCCAAATATTAGGTGTCTGCTCCTGAAGACCTGCCTGCCTAGGCCTAGTGACATCTCCCATAAGATCAAATCTTCAACCCACCTGTACCTGCATGTAAAACCAGCAGAACGTATCAGGCTAAGAAGCTGCTACCTGTGGCAAGCTTGGCTTTTTTTTAACACCTGTGTGCTGTCAAGCACAGTTAGAACAGGAATTTAGGGAAGAAAATTCCCTCCTGTTAGGCTCTTACACAACCTAAGTTTTCATGTCAAGAAAAGTAATACTTACAGCACTTACCTTTGCCCATCCACATGTGATACCTCATTGAAAAGTTTCTTGTAAGTGCAAAATGTTGCTACCATCCTCAGCTTAATTTACAGTTATTAATTTGCCTTACTTTTGGATTTTAGGAAGTATGCAATCAACCTTTTTGTGGAAGAGAGAACTTTGAAAACTTGTTCACATTAATTCAGCAGCTGGAAACATTCAGACCTTTTGGAAACAAACCTAATGTTCTTTCAAAAAAGAATTTAGAAAATAAAGTATACAAGGTAGCAAAAATGTTTTGTCTGTCAGACTTTTATGACAGGAAATAGGGCTTGAACGATGAGGAGAGAATAGAGAAAGCTAAGGGATAAAGGAGAGAAAAACAGGAGCAGGGGGAGAAAAGAGGTGGTTAAAGAAGGAAAATATTTTGCAAGAATACAAAATGAAAGTAAGGTAACAGCTAGTTAGTGAATAAAAGGGCAAGAATCCAACTTCTGTAAGAAAGAAGTGATGAATTGAGGCAGCAAGAGAAAGGATTAGAACAGAGAAGCTTTAATATAATGTAGTTGGGAAAGAAGACTGTAAAAAACTGAAAAGCGTAAAGGAGAGAGAAAATATGAAAACTGAAAACCAAAAAAAAAAACAAACAAACCAAAAAACGGATGGCATATGTCCATTCTCTAATCAGTCCACTGAAGGACAAAGGACTAAACAACAAATAAAATACAGTTTGGTTTTCCTATTCTTCTGTGTTACTGGATGACAAGAAGTGGTAAACACAGATTTGAAATCAGGTCAGAAGCAAGCGGCTAGAAGTGAGTATGCTCAATAGCCTGAAAATGCTATCTGTCCATTAAGCATATTTTAGTCTAGATTCCTAAAAAGAGTAGCCTTATGCATTTTTGCACTTCAGCTATCCAGCACTCTCTCATCCTTACCAGCTTTTGCCAAGTCCAGCCAAGAGTATCTTGGAGATACTGGATGTTTACTTGTTTCAAGGAAAGCAGCCGGTACGAAAAGGCAAGAAATCCAAAGCAATCCCTAAGCACCAGTGACAGAATATTGCAGGGGAGAGACACAGATGTTCTCTCCCCTGCAACTAGTAAATAGACACCACACAGTTAATAAGCACAGATGCAGCACAGAATCGCCCACAAGACACGCAGCCCCTTGTTCAGCTGGTAGTTTAGAAAGAAGACGGAACCGAGGAAGCTGGTGTTTCATAGAAGGCTCACCAGGGACCTTAAAAAAATCTGGGAAGCTGTGGGTCACTGTACAAAATGCTGGAGGGAAGTCAAAATATAGTAAAAGTGAGTTAGTGGAGAAAAGCTGCAGGCTGGGGACATGAGGAAGGAGATCCCTTGAGGACCCGCAGAGGAGCCAAGGCTGTTGTGGAGGGGAAGTCACAGGGGACAGGGAGAAGCAGCAGAGCCCTCACTGCATGGTGCTGTAGGAATGTAGGATGTGAATCTACGGGAAGCCAGGGCTTCTCCCACCCACTCCCCCTGAAACTATTTGTTTCCTCAGTATGCCTAGTGACTTCACTAGTGTTTTGGTAAAAACTATATGGGATGACATGCTGTTAGACTATTAAATGCTTACAGGCACTTAGAACCGTGTCTGAGTGAATTGTTCATAAAGTACAAATTTGTAAAGGAAAACAGGGGAAGCTGTATCGCCTTTCCAATGAAAAGACACTTTTCTAATATTAGTTACACTGCTATAAATCAGAAGTAACACCAAGCTGACCTGATGCAAGAAGAAGTTTTATAATCATTGGCAAAAGATAAAACATGCTCATATGCTCATGTTGTACAACGATGTCCACATTTTATTATTTTAGCTATGTCAGGAATTCTGAATATTCATTTGTAAAGAATAGCTTCCACTAGCGCTTTAAAAAAAAGTAACCAGAAGGTCATCAACAAGGGAGCTGAGAGAATAATATGTCATGAATAATGTATTAAATTATTTCAGTCTTTATCTATTAATGAATTATCTTCAATCATCTTATAATTTTCTTGAATGTATTTGTAATTCAAAAGTACTCCCCATGCAATTTCTCAAAAAAATTATTTCTCTAAATTTTTCTTGGTCTTTTTGTGGATCGAAAGTAGCTGAAATTTGAATTAAATTAGTTTGTTTCTAATAAGACATACAGACTAGGAGTTTCTTTTTCTATTCCCTCACAAACACATTTCTAAGAATCGTGTTACTTACACAACACTAAACTTTTAACCATGAAATCTCTTCCTCTAATACTTTTTTCAAACTTCCATTTCCACCAGTCCCCTAATGCAATATGCAGTGGGCTAGGGCGGTGACTGAAATTCAACATCTAGAATCTACTGTCTATTCTTGGCACAATTTTTTAAGAACAATCTCTGCTATGGGTGTTGACTCACCTCTTGAAGAATTTAAGAGCTGGAAAGTCATAAAAGGAATCTTTTCTTTTGGAACACATTGAATAGTAGTGGTGTAGTAGCTGACCAGGCTTTTTTTTTTTCCTGTATCAGGCTAAAAATAACTCGCAATGACCTTAATGGGAATCTTTGGTGGTCCCTATATGTAAAGACAAAATCAAAAATTATCATTCCTCTTTCCAGCATACCAAGTAATATCTTGTACCCCACTGACACTTTTCAGATATTGTGAGTTGACTTCATCTTTACTTCTAATACTTTAAATTATAATAGTGACAACTGTACCTTCATTGGAATCCTGCAGCCATAAGAATGACTGAAAAATAGATAATTTTTCATTTTCGTGGCATAGGCACAGAACCAATCTATACCAACAAGCCAAATAAAACCAGTATATTTGTATAGATACTTAGCTGATACAACTCCCTCCAGTGTGCAGAGATGTGCAGAGGGCCCTTCTGTGTGAAGATCCAGCAGCCTTTTTGGAAATATCTAGGGGTGAAGGAATCTTACTGATTTGGAAAATATTGTCAAAGGCTGGCTCATTTTGAAATTCAGTTTTTCATCACTGATTATGGTAAGTATCTGGTAAGTCTGTATTATCTGTCCAAACGCTATGAACCTCTAGAGACACACCTATTGCTGTGTTTTCAGCAATACCTTTTTGGCCCTCAGTTAGTGGTGTCCAGCTGGCATCTGTGCATCTTTAATACTGTCTCAGGAATGAAAATATATGTGTCCACCTGAGACACAGATTAAAGAACATTAAAAAAATTATGAATTGCCACGTTCATGTCATGGTTAAGTTTTTTGAATGCCATTTGAAATAGGCTTCTAACAGGCAAAATGTGTCCATTTGCATCTCAAATTCACAGCACAAAAAGACATCATTTCTGTCAAGGAGACAAACAACTTCAGGACTTCTGAAGTCTGTGAGTCTGTCTGTCTTCTTCCAAGTTCCAAGCCCTTTTCTGTCGGTCACTCGCCCATTCATTTTGCTGGCACAGCCTTTGTTTTTTCCTCATCCTTTAGCCATATGCAAAGCCACTAGCTATTCCACCTAGGGCTCTGCCCAGCACCTGGTGGTGTGCAAGGGAGTGTGTTCATGAAGTCCATCAATGGACTTTGGATTAAGCTCTGACCATGATATTTCAGCAGCTGCAGACCCTCTTCTGACTGTCCCTTCTACTAACTTGATCCCTGTGGAGAAAAAACCCTACTGGGAAGACACAAACACCAATGTTGACATCTAAGCACAGTCACTAAAATATTTTGGGTTTCTTGGCATCAGTTTTGTGAGGCAGCAGCTCACAGTGAAAGCACAGTATTTTTATTTTTTTTCCTGGAAACATCAAGCATACTTTAATCCAAGTACTATATTCATGTGAATAGAATCAAAGAATTTAGGAAAGTACTCAGAGACATAGAGTTTCCAGATTCGATTTTAATTAAAGTCTATAAATACTCATAAAGAGAGGCTGGCACTCAGCTTTAGGGATCAAGCTGAGTAATCCTCATATGGAGCTTTCTTGTATTTATATGTTCGTGTTAGATCTTGATAAGACAGTGACTTATCTAAGGCAGGAACTTGCAAAATCTCCATCACATCAGTACAAAGCACATTCTGCCAGGCTATTTAATACCAGAACACGTCAGGCACGTTTGTCTCTGGATGGCTCCAACTGGAGCCAGTTGGAACCCTGCCTCGGCACCCAAAGGACAGCATTCTCCAGGGATTTCAAACAGGTGTGAAATCCTGCCTGGTCCCACCTGTAGGGAGCACAAAACAGCCATCAGACAAAACCCGATCATGCAGTTCCTAATCTGGTTGCTGGAACTCAGTCAGTGATCACCTACGGCGAGCAAGGAGCAAATGCAACAGGACCGACAGAAAAAAAAAAAAAAGGAAAAGGAAAAGGCGGACTGGTCCCTCAGCACTACTCGCACAAATCCCTCCAAATGCGATGAGGGGTGTGATGTGCAGCAGATACGCTGTATCGCACAGACACAGGCATGCCTGCCTGAATCGGAAAGACTGAATCCAGTGAGCAGAGTTTCAGCACGTGAGCCTTTATGTGAGAGCAGAAAATATAAAGGGAGGGAGAGGAGCTAGTGATCATAAAACTTCCTGGCATCAGCTGACAGAGCAAGGGCAGAAAGGACATATCTAATTTTAATCTTTCTTCCATGTGAGTGTTTTTTCCTTCCCTTCAAACACAATGAAGATGCTCTGACCATAAGCTGTTCAGCAGGGACACCGCCTGACTTAGTAAAGGCGATTTATGCTCATCTGGTAAACTTGCCAATCTCCCTTTGCAGTCTCAGACAGTCTGTGCTGGCTAACAAACAAGGGGCAAGGGTGGGAAAAGAGGGGGAGACTCCAGTCCATAGAAAGACTGCCCCTTCCAATAACATATCTTTGTCCAGGTAGGTCAGATCCTGAGCATCTCAGTCTCCTTCTCAGCTTTTGCAACTGCTCTTTTAGACCATTTTGGCTCTATACATCAAATTCCTGCCTGCACAGCCACCGCACAGACCCTCTTTCAGCCAGTCTTCTCCAGAGGCTCCTTACTCCCACTGGAAATGACTTCCAAAACCCGGCAGCCTTCCCCTGTTTGCAGATTGCATTAAAGATCACTTTTCCACAGAAGTGTACAAAATTGCCACCAGATCTGTGGAGGGTTTTTTTGGTTTTGTTTTTTAATAAAAATGTTAGCCTAACCCAAAATGTGTTCAGTGGATTTGAAGTTAGAGGGGGAGAGAACTCCTGTTGCATTTTACCTTCACAATGGTGCTGGAATGGTTGAATAAAGTGTGGCCCCGCTGCCCATATGCCATTCAGCTTCTGTCTGTCTTTTTGTTTACACTGGGAATACAATAGGAACTATAGTCCTTCCAATGCATCATTTATAAGTGTATTCTACCTCTGAATGTACAGACAGAACTGGCTCTGTGAATGAGCTCTGTGAATATTGCCAAGACACTGTGCTTTGTTCAGCATTATTCTTCACAATAGATACCACACTTTGGAAGTAATTTTAAAAAGGGAATCAAAATAGTGGTACTTTTAGCCTTTGTTTCTTTTATACCACACTGCATTCTCTGTCTCTCACTCAGCTGCTTCTATTATACTGACAAATTAAATAAACCACTCCATTGCTAAAGAGGCTTGGGCGGGCTGGGCTTCGGTACACTGCCGCACTAGGAAGTTGAAATAAACATTTATGCCGGTTTTATTCTTAACAAATTTAAGCTAACTTTAGTCAAGCATCCTTTTTTTTTTTTTTTTTTTTTTTTTTAAAGAATGAACAAACGAATGAACGAAAGAAAGAGGGGAAGGGGGAAAAAAAGAAAGGAGTACTGCAAATTTTTTGAGCTGATCTGCAGCACCAAGGGATCTGGCATCTGAAGCAATGGAGTAATGAGAAGCCAAGTGTCCAGGTAATGAGCCTGCTTTTTTCAGCGCTCCACTATTTAGAAGCGCTGCAAGTTCATTCCCGCTCCGGGGCCTCTGGGAGAGGGACTTGGTGAGTTACGGGCAGCGTGGTGTGGTGCAGGCAGGGTGCGGTGCAGAGGCTGGCTGCGAGCAGCTTCCAAACTCCCGCAGCAAAACTTTCCGCTCGATGCGGGAGTTCACCCCTCCTGCTGCAGGCACCGCTCTCTTTCGCGAGGCGTCTTGTTGGCGTGTGTCGTTCAGCTTACGGAAATAAGGGCAGGTGGGGGAGTGCTGGGAAAAATGTGCTGGATGGTGGGGGCAGGTCTGGTTGCTTACAGGTGTGTGTTTATAGATGGACAGATAGATGGGTAGGTAGCAAAATGCATTGATTTGTATTTTGGCTATAGACTCATGTTCCTATTGCATCTGTGGCAAAGAGAGGCATAAGAAACTGAGGAGAGAGCGGCAATGTGACCTTTACCTGCGTCAAAGGTGCTTTCTGACTTTTGGCTCTTCCCTTCAGCAGGCAGTAAACAGAGAGGAGACCTGGGGAGCAATCTGTGGTGGTCCGCCTGTGCGCAGACGAGGTGCGAAAGGCCATCCTCCCCATTTGCAAGCGCTGGTGGGGCGGTGGGGACGTACACTGCTTATAAAGGCTTGTCCATATAGCTCAGTATTCTCGAAAATGCCGTCAAATGAACGGCGTTATTTTCCCAAACGAGCTCGGAGTAATGAGCGCGGTGTTGCCCGGATTAGGTCTGAAAGCTCCTCCCGTGCTCCTGGGCTAGCAGGCTATGAATAATGCGGGACGAGCCTTTCCCCTCCTCTCCTAACAAAGCAGGTGGACTACCGGCAGGAGCCTGAGCTAGGGAGGGAAATTTATTATTATTATTATTATTATTATTATTATTATTATTATTATTATTATGGGTTCGTGTTTGTTTTAGGGGATGTCAGAGGTGGTCAGCATCCTCCTGAAATC
>JAHREE010000279.1:5445256-5490256 GCA_033628505.1 Tringa tobata | reverse complement strand
TTAATGTACATATCATAACCCTTTGCATTATACTGTCCTGACAAAACACACAGCATAGTGCTTAAGAAGCAAAAGCTATGTTTTCAAAAATTCATTTATTATAGGGATTTGGAATTCTGATCTGGTAATTTCCCTCTAACAATCAAAGGTACAAACAGGCTATCACTGACTTGAGAGGTTATAGAAAAGAGTCCATCAATTTTAAGACTGGTGTCCAATTTTGGTTTCATTCTGTTTCCGCGTAAGTTTTGCTACAAACTCCGGTGGGAGCAAGATTAGGCTCTTACTGGATCCTTTTCCTTTGTGAATGGTATTACCCAGCGTGGAATCATTTTGTAACTGAGTGTGGCAAAACCCTGAGCCTGGTTTTGTATTTCTTGTTGCAGTACTTGCTCCACAGTTAAGCTAGAAGGATTTGGGGGTATCTCAGGCTAAGGATCAGACTCAGGGAGAAACGTGTGCATCAGTACTATCATGGTATTTTATTTTGCATTTGCTTGGCATTGAAAGCACATCTGAAAGGGCTGGCTTCTCTCTGTCATTGGCAAGTTCCACGTTGCATAGCTTAACTCAGTTTTGTGGTATGTTAAAACTGGCATGGGGACGAACTTTGAAGAGGTCAGGTGAAAGTTCTTGAAGATGTCATTTCTGTATTTCTCATCTAGTTACTAAGGAAGCGTTCAGAGAATAAGGTCATTGCCACAGCCCAGTGGAGTCTTTTGCCAAAATGGATTGAGCTTTCAGGTTCCCAGCCCGGTCTCAGCTAGTACTTCTGCAGGCGTGTTGTAGCGTAGTTCTGTGTGATTCTCCAGGTGGGGAATCTCGTGCTGTAGCTACACTTTTTACTTTGGTGGAGAGGAATGCACATCAGTTTGCAATGGCTATTGACTTGCCTCAAGAGCCACAGTATGTATGCCCAAGCAACGACAGCAAAAAGTTATTCTAAAGGAATACTTCTGTAATCGGGAGATCTCAGTGTTTGGGAAAAGAGAGGGATCACTCTTTTCATTTTAGGCACAGGCAAGCTCAGGCACAAAACAGTGAATCAGCTCAAGTTAGGTATTTTAAGAACGGCAGCAGCCTTGCAAGTGCTGAGTCTTCTGGAAGGTCAAATATTGAAAATCCGGTGTTTGCACTATACATAATAAATTATTTTATTATTCTATAGTTTTATAAAGAGAGGTGACACTTTAAATAAGGTGTATTTTGGAAAGGAGGTGATTTCTCAGGTAGTTTTAGAGGAGAGAATATCTAGCTTCTTTCTGCCAGCCAAAAAAAAAAAAAAAAAAGAACAGCAGCTCTGTTTTATACTGGCTCCAAAAGCAGCAGAGATGACAAATGCTACAATTTTCCAGTATGTGGCTTCATCAAGAAAATATTTTAAAGTATGGTGTAATTGCTGTATGTGAGAATGAACTGGTGGCCCTGTTCATTTGTCCCCCATCACCATCATCCTGATTTGCAGTGAGCAACAGGGTTATTCACATGCTTAGATTACACACATGCTTCGGTGCTCTGCTGGATCAAGGCCTAATTGACACCCTAATTGACAGGCTCAGTTGAGAGACTGAAGACTAAATTGGGCTTGGAAGCTGAAACGTGATGTATGTTTTTACCCTCAGAGGTGGTTTGTCCAGGCTGTCTTTGAGATGTGTTACCAAATAATGTGTTCCACCTTCTGCTGTAGCTTTTGTTGTTTTTCTTTTGTGGTTAGATAGAGGACTTCAGCTGCTGGGCAAAAAACCCCAAATAAATATGTTAGTCCAAACTAATGACATGTTGAATGCTAAATTGAAACAAACAATTTTATCTTTGGTCTTTCTAAAAGAACAAGTTTGTTAAAAGAAATACTAACAGCCATTTATTCAAAACCAGTTGATTAAATGAAAGTGTAACTAATTGTTAGATGTTTGTTTCATGTAGACTCAAAGGTAGAATCACAACAGAAGTAATTAGGGTAATTATTAAGGTCTGTATTTAATTCAAACCCTCAGAGAATATTGCATATTCATTCAAGTGAGCTATATTTCCTATTAAAAAGATAGCAGTTTCTCAAAGCTTTCATTTATAGGTATGTTTTTGGTAGTGTCATTTTATACGGTATCGTGTCATCTTGCTCTCTTTCTACCGTGACAGTGTTTGTTATTCATAATGATGGCAATCAAAGGGGAAATGTTACTGGTAATTTCTGTGTGCACTTCTCACCCCCAAATATTTGTAACAGTCATTTATCTAAGGCATTTGAGAATTCGAAGATAGGGACCTTAAGATGAACTTGGCTTGATCTCTCTACAGAATGTAGTGTGTGCATTAAGATACTAAAGCTAGGCATTTTTATGTACTCCTGGAGAAAATACCTCTTTATAGAGTAACTGAAAAATTGAGGCAGTACTTGTACCCTTTTACTGACAATGAAGAAAAATCTAGCTCTGTTTCACATACGATTTTCTTCTTTTAAAGACTGGTTTATATAAAATGCAAAGAAAATCTACAAAAGAAATGTTTGGGAGCATTTACTGTGGAGAGGTTCTCAAAGGGCCGTTTCAAACCATAGACTGAAGATGAATTTTTATCAGAGCATTTTGGAAGAGAAGAAGGAAAAAAAACAAAGCTTCATGGACCCAGTTCTTACATATTACTAATCACGCAAGACACAGAGTGGCAGGATGACTTCCAATATTTGTTGCTGGCAGATGACACACACCGCCTTTACAGGGCAATTGGACTGGTGTGGTCTCCTCCTGGATGGATTTAATGCTGGGATTTAAATCCAGATTCTTGTCTTGGTAAAGCCAGGTGTTCCTCTTGAATTCCTAAAATGCAAAACTGGATTCATCTGACAGAAAACATTGTTTCTTGTTAAATTAGTAAGTAACATTTTTTTTCCCCTTGTGTTTCCATCCTGCTGTAAGACCCAAACAGTATACACTGAGTATGTGTGTGATTGATTGAAACAAGGATCAAAGGATTGATTGAAACAGGATCAAAGTTGTGTCAGCCAGATTCCTTAGACAATGCCACTCAAATGATAAGCTACTGGAATATGGTTAGTACCATTGTTTAAATAGATGGATAACACACTAGAATTAAAAATAGTAATGGCAACATATTTGTGTTGCCCTTTTCTATTACGGTAAAAGTGCAGTAGTGGTGATAGTAATACCTAATTAACCTAATTTACTTGTACAACAGCAGCATAAGGCCTTAGTATGGAGCCAGCTATAATGGTCTGATGATGGTCTGTCTTTCTAAGGTACAAACAATTAGTGCAGTATGGGGCTGACCAAACAAGTAAATGGAGAGAAAAAAAGTTGATACAATCATAAAAAAAGGAGTGAACATGGGTTAAAGGTGGTAGCATTACAATTAGCATAATTACAGCTCTGTAGTTAAAGTCATATCTGCATATTCATTGTAGCTCACATTTTACCCCCTTCAACTTTTTTTTTTTTTCACCAAATGTGATATCCCTTCTTATTTGTGAACATTTAAGTGTATATTGTTGAATGAGAAATAATGCAAGCTCATTACTGACTATTGAGCTAGCGTAGGTGTCTGCAAGAAGAGAGAAAACAAGGGGTTTTTCACTGCTGAAACCTTTTGGCCAAATGACTGCCCAAGCATTGTGCTCATGTGTTAGGACTCAGCGTTTTGTTGCTTGTCCACGTTTTCAGAAGCATAGCTAATTAGAAGAAAAATACAGCTTCCTTTCTCTCCCCCCTACAACTGAGTTAGGTGAGTCTTGCCCTCTCTGCGTTACTGTTCCATCCTCCGAGCAATGTTCTTCCTCTTTCAAGCTGAAGGATAGCCAGGTAGGACTAGCTCTGCTGATATCGGCAGAAGTTTTCTATCTAGACCCTCATTTCTCCCACCCTTCCTTCCAAAAAAACTACATATTTTCCACATTTAAAATTACCTATGGCTTTATGAAAAGGTCCTGTGAGGAGCTGCAAGGCAGCAGAACTGAATCCCTGCATCACCATCTTCCAGTAGAGCCAGGATCTTTATTGTACAGCTTTAGAGTGTGCATTTCCGAGCATAGTAGTCCATTACTTTACAAATATATGTAAAACTGATTTTGGAACCAAGGCCTCACCTGCCTTATAAGAAAGCCAGATTTAGCCATCTATGCCATATCATGGCACTGAATTGATATACTGTGTCACAGAGGTTTTGCAGTTATCTATTAGATCCATGTCTAATGGTAAAGGAGTTATTTGGTCAGATCCATAATATAAAAATATATTTTATTTTTTTTTGCCTTCAGGCACTTTTGACATGCATACACTTTAGACTGGGCAGAGAAAACATGAAAACTTGCTTTAAAAAGGGTGAAATTTTGTGAAATTACTGAATGCTTGGCTTTAGTTTCCATTGTACACCAGCTTACATCCAAATGAAAGAACACATTAGGGCTTTTTTTTTTTTCTTTCAAGATCCTTGTCTAATTATTAGCTTCTCCCAACAGTGTTTTTGTTGGGATGGACTGTGCCATTAATATTCTTACAAGCCCTCTGCAGGTTATTGCTTAGGATATTTGTACCCCTACAGATAGACTTTTTTTCTTGTCTAATACATCCTATGTAGCAGCAGCAACCTGAAAAACTACATTGTTAGAAGTCATTAATTGTGTTACACGTATTTTCTCTGCTCCCTCTCTCCACCTCAGTATTAAAATGTACTCACATTTTTCTGTTATCTCCCACAATTCTTTATACTTACGGAACAGTATGCGGGGGTGACGATGAACACTTCTCTTCCCTGCTGCCTTCCTGTGTGCTGTATGGAAAACAAACCGGAGGGTTAAAACTGTATTTCTCACTTGGCAGCAGCTGAGTCCTAGATTCCTTTGCCGAGACTGAATATAACAGGGTTCATGATGAGTGTTTATTTCTTAGCATAGAGAGTTGCAGTAACACAACACCTTGATTAAGAAATGCCGCTAAAAGCCCGGGAGGGTTAGATTTTATTCCAGTCTCTAACTTTTATTTTCCATTTAGTTTGGATGAGAGTTCTGAAATGTGACTGCTGGTTTGTTTAGAAATCTTACCAACACTTGAATGAGTCTGCTGGGAGGGAGTTCTGGTGAGTTCTGTTGCCAAGCTATCTGAGCGTAGCTTATGTTAGCCAGTGTTCAAAAAACAATTCTCCTAAAAAAATGTACTTTATTAAGGAAAAGAAGGTTTTGCTGGTATAACTGTGTCCATGTGTAGAAACAAAATCCTATTCCAGAAAAAAAAAAACCTTCAGTTTCTACGGTGTACCATAAAAATGTATGGTAGCATCCATCTTCTGAAAATAGGTAGTCTCTATTGAGTGACCCTATGCATGCACCTCTAAACCTGTAGATCTCACCTTGGAAAATGTCAAATGTTGTGATTTCATACCACTAAAATGATCTCTGTTTCATCAGCATGTTCTGAGACTAAATGAATTGTTTTTAACATAGCATGCAAGTATTTCAAGACTATTAGTATTGGTCAGAATTTCCAATTTTCAAAAGTTTTCCGTTAAAAATCCATTTTAATTACAAACCTTTTGAAGCTTCTCGTGACAAATACAATGGTTTTGGCACAACTACTGATTGGAGCAATTTCATAATTGAAAAAATTGAACATGCTGGCATTTTTCAAAATAACCAGGTAATAGAATATTTTCTGTGGCATATTCTTAACATTTTTGTTATAATTTTTGTATAAAGTAGCTCATACTGCTTGCCTATATTGTGGCCAATTTTTTAAAAGAGTGTTTTGAGAAATTATCGGACAGTAGAGGTATGATTTGGAGTTAAAGGCACAGAAAAAGGATAAAGATCAGAAAACACTGTGCCTGGTGCATGGCAAATGAATAAAGAAATGGGAATCCAAATTTCATAGCTTGATTCTCAACCATGTTACATTCTATTGTATCATCATAACTCGATCATCTTCATATAAGTCAACACCACCAGGAAACTTAATCACTGGAGCATCTGCAGCTTGTTTAGGAAAGGAAGGTGTTTGACTTAGTGTTCCTTGGGGTCTTTTGACACATCTGTAGTGCAAAGAACTGAAAAAGAGTTCTCACTAACATTTGCTTCAGCAGCTATCCCTGGTCATTGTGAAGAACAAACCCCGAAAGTCTGAGGAATTGTCCTGTGACTTCCCATTGAGACCAGACCTGAATCCCGCTTAGAGGATGATGAGACAAGGAAAGGTCATTAAACTTTACAATGAATTAAAGAAGGGGAGATTTAGATTAGATACTAAGAGAAAATTCTTTCCTGTGAGGGTGGTGAGACACAGGAACAGGTTGCCCAGAGAAGTTGTGGATGCCCCATCCCTGGAGGCGTTCAAGACCAGCCTGCATGGGGTTTTGAGCAACCTGGTCTAGTGGGATATGTCCCTGCTCATGGCAGTGGGGTTGGAACTCAGTCATCTTTAAGGTTCCTTCCAAGCCAAACCATTCTATGATTCCATGAATTAGGCCATGTTTTTATGGTTTTTTTCTATATTTCTGAAATATTCTCAGGTTCCTGAGTTTCATCTGCCTGCTGGCCACGTCCTGACTCCATCCTGGAGGACAACCAGACATGCACAAAACTTTACCTTTGCCCTCTGCATCCAGGTTTCCTTTCAACTGGATGACAAAGGCCTTGGCCAATTGGTAGGGAGTTGTGACTCCAGGGCTTATGTCAGTAAGTATGTAAAACAACGCCTTAAACAAAGAAAAAAAGTTAGATCCTTACAACCTTAGGATTTGCTTTTTTGAGGAAGGAATGCTAAGTATTGGTGATTTGTAATAGTTGTCTGATATCTCTTAGGACATACTACTGTTTTCATGCTATTGGACAGTAAATTCAGTTGCTTGCTCACATGGATCTTAATTTATCTCAGTATCTTGTAACAAAAATTGTAATAGGATACCTGGCTTGCCTGCTTCAAATATGATTTATGCATAAGGCCATAGCAGGGTCTAGCGGTAAATAAAATGTAGTACTGGCAATTTTTTTAAGTATTTTTGGTAGGTCTGTTTTGGTGAAAAAAAAAAAAAAAAAAGAAGAAGGTACTTTCTTTTAATTCAAACAAGATATATGTCATCCCGGCAGCTTTAGGATATGAATGTCAGTATGGTATTTGTCAAGATCCTCTTTGTCCTCTTTTTCTCTCTCTGTTGAGCATGCAGTTCTTGAACAGAGCCAGTAATGGTGCTGCTTATGTTGGCTAGAGGTTGAGGATAAAGGGTTTTTTCTTATATCCACAAAGCATCATCAGCATGGAGGTAGTATTCCAGGTAAACGTACACTGAAAGCAATCTTGAACTCTAAATTATTTAGCATAGTGAAGATTTTTTGCAACAAAACTTCAAATGCTGGTAAAGCCTAAATGAAAGTGTGGAACTCTTACTTCTCCTATAATAATAGGACTAAAATAATGAATAAACTGAATATGTTGGGGAAAAAAATGTTGTATTGAATCACTAACATGATTTTTCCCATTTAAAGATCCTATTTGCTGGTGAACAATTACCAAAATTATATAAATTCTTTGGTATCTTATTCAATGACAATGTTGAAGGCACCCAATGCTAATCAAGTCTGTCCATTACTACTTTTTAGAAGATCATGTGCATTTACATTTTATGGGATACTACATCGAAAATAATGCTGTTCAATTAACAATTAATAAAATGCCCACGTAACAATTCCCATGCAGCCTTAAATTCTTAACAGTATTTTCTATGGTAAGCAGAGACTGTGCACTTTTACCTTCTGAATAATACCAGCCACCAAACCTCCCTAGCAGTTGCTGGTTTTGTTCCAGTGACATATTGTTGAACTTCCTATACACACACACACACATATGTATATCTTATGAGGTTACCCCGTTTGGAATTTAAAACTCCAGGCTGTTTCCTAAAGTGAGGTAGCATGTACAGCATGATCACTGGGTCATATAGTGAATCTCTAACTCAATTATTGATGATCATAATGAGCGTAAATATTACGGTTTATTAGGTGGGTAGGTCTAACAGAAACAACACCACTCAGCCTCTGCTCATGTTTGCCATTTTCAGTCCCCCAAAAGAGAAAACGTGAATTAAAACTAATGAGAAATGCATTCATTGGGTTATATGTCACACAGCTGCAATAACGATAATTGGAAGCTTAAACTGTAATCCTGCAAACACTTCAGTGGTGCTTACCTTCAGTGCGTGCAGGTTGACTCAAATGCAATTACTCACTTTTTTAAAAGTGCACTTGCTAAAGCGTACGATAGAGAGGGGCAGAAATGGGGCTTTATTTCGCAACGATCTGCTGAAACTTTTTGCAAGGAAACAGACCTGTCGAATTGCAGTTGAATTCTACACCATTTTGACAAAGCACACGAGCATGTGAATGCAGTATTCACTTCACCAATATGCCTCAAGGATCTTGAAATTATTAATGAAGTAATGTATTGGTGTTCAAAAGAGAGTGATGTAAATAGCAAAATAGAAAGCATGTAGCAAATACCAGTATGTTTAAGCTAATCTATGTGTGCACCCATAGTATAGTGGTTTGTCAGTGAAGGATGTGTTGGATGGATGTAGCTATCAGTGTTTGTGCCTGTCATGAACTCACTCACCCTCAGCAAGCTCTGAGGTTTTTAGTGTTATGATATTATTTAATTTTATTCTTTTAATCTGAAAGAGCGGCCTGAGATCAGTAAGGGGATGGTTTTATCTTAATCATCGCTCCTTTCTTCATAAACATGCAGATGTTGAGCCTTCTAGTAAATCCAGTGATGATTTTTTGATGCATGAGGACAATGGAGTGAAGTAGTTTCACCTTAAACACTATTAAAACTGGAAGTCTGGTTATATTAATATCAGAAGGGCATATTATTGCTTGTGCCTTTTTAGGAGTTGGGAAAACATCACAGTAGAGCTTGGAGAGAGGTTGCTTTTGTTCTCCTTTTACTCTCTAGTGACAGTGTAACATTGACAGGAATGTTGCAGGGCATTTTTAGAAATATATATTTGAATATATTTTCCCTAGATCAACTCTGATCCACAGCATTGGCAGTTTCAGATATCCTTATTTTTCCTAGTGAGAAGCTCTTAACCAATATTGCTTCTTCCAGGAAAAACTGATGGAATTTTTAAAGTGTTTATCCTCCATGTATGTAAATGGTTTTCAGTGGGTTTTGTATGTAGTATGTATGTATGTATGTATGTATTTTGTAATGGTTGAATTTTTTTCTAATTCAGTGAACTTTTGACTACCTCTGATAGAAAGCACAAATTTGATAGCCTTTGAAATAAAAGGAAGACTATCTTGTGTTTGTTTTCTTTATTTCTGTACCTGAGATGCCAGAGGAAATGAGTATGTCAGGGTTGAGACTTGGATGCAGAGAAAGTTTGTTGATTGAGAGGGGGGTGGGCAGAAAAACCAGTTTTTCCCAGCCTGTGCTTTGAGACCTGGAGATCTTTCTCTGCTTCTGCATCTGAATGCACCTTCCAGCTGTATCTCACTCTATGGTCAGGTGAGAAAGTGTCACATTTGATGTGAGGTCACATGTTTCTCCTGTTGATCTCAGATGGCAAAGTGTGACACTGACACTAATGTTACTGTTGGGTTGTTTTTTTAAACAGGTATTTAGAGAGATTGTCTCAGCTCATATCAGTAGCTCATCCCTGTCACATCCTGGTGATGGGGATCCATGCTGGACAGTAGGATGGCCATGAGCCAACAATGTGCCCTTGTGGCCAAGAAGACCAATAGCATCCTGGGGTGCATCAGGAAGAGTGTGACCAGCAGGTCAAGAGAGGTTATCCTCCCACTCTACTCTGCCCTGGTGAGGCCCCATCTGGAGTACTGTGTCCAGTTCTGGGCTCCCCAGTTCAAGAAGGACAGGCAACAGCTGGAGAGGGAGCAGAAGAGGGCTACAAAGATGATTAGGAGCCTGGAGCATCTCCCTTACGAGGAGAGGCTGAGGGACTTGGGTCTTTTTAGTCTGGAGAAGAGAAGGCTGAGAGGGGATCTGATCAATGCTTATAAATACTTAAAGGGAGGGTGTCAAGAGGATGGGGCCAGTCTTTTTTCAGTGGTGCCCAGGGAAAAGACAAGAGGAAATGGGCACAAACTTGAATATAAAAAGTTCCACCTAAACGTGAGGAGGAACTTTGTTACTTTGAGGGTGGCAGAGCACTGGAACGGGCTGCCCAGGGAAGTGGTGGATCTCATTCTCTGGAGACATTCAAAACCCACCTGGACACGTTCTCGTGCAACCTGCTCTAGGTGGACCTGCTTTGGCACGGGGGTGTGACTAGATGATCTCCAGAGGTCCCTTCCAACCCCATATCATTCTTTGATTCTGTGATTCTGTGGTCACCACATACTGGTTTTCCCTGGAAAGAAGGACAGACATGCAGCTGGCTGGAAATCACTGCATGGTCTGGGCAGGCCTCTATCTGGATGACTTGAGGGCACCAGAACTGTATGGCACAGTGTGGAGCCCACTGGTTGGACAAAGCTTGTGAGTGCACAAGTGAGACACTGCTGTTTTTCTTGTGTGGAGTCTCCACAAGGTGAGACAGTTTCACACACCTTGAAAATAAAAGGCTTAGAGCATGCCTATAGACATACTAGACAAAGGCATCTTGTTCATTAGATTCTGCCATCTATTTGGGATTCAAGCTACTGAGATTCAAGTACTGAGGTACAGACTAGCTAAGGGAAAATACTGGCCTTTGTAGAGTAAGTAGCGAGAAAAAGTGGTCACCATTCTTGTCCTTTTGAAATTAAAATGATCAATGGCTTCAGCAGTTCTATTGTGCATTGTCTACTCTGAAAATAGCTCCTTCACACTTAGGTGAGTTTTTGACATATCCCTTCCTGCTCCCAAATCGTTGAAGAGGATAGTGAAGAGCTAGGTGAACCATTTCCAGACCTGGGAGCTTCTCAGTATGTCTAGGAAGCTTTGTGGTCTGAAATAGAGGCAGTGCTTGACTTTGCCCTGTCATCTACTGGGTGCTGTTTGAGGGCAGGCAGGCAAAGGGGCAGCGTCAGGAGCTCTCCTTATTAGTGAGAAGTCTTCAAGGCAGAGCTGGGACGCACAGCTTCTGTCTATTGCCAATGGACAGAAATAGGCACTGCTGTAGCACATGAGCTACCCAAACTGGTTTAAACGTTCAGTCAGGTTTTGAATATCTCCAAGGATGGAGACTCCACAACCTCTCTGGGCTGTCTGCCAAGGATGAGCTGAATTGTGCCCTTAGAAGTACCCTTTCCCCTCCAGTGAATATAGAGGAAAACTAGATGGTGATTCAGATGGAGGCATCTGATTTAGATGTAATAAAGGCTGCCCCTAATGGTCACGTAAACTAGGACTTAGGCAGCATATATATGGCTGCCTAAATTTGCTCTCTTTCATCATATTCCTTTTCCTTACCTTTGCCTCTCCTTTCTTCTGAGGTAATTTTAAGAATGTGTGTAATATACTACATTTTTTTCCACCTATATATCAAATCAAAATCAATATCAAAATATTGAATATCAATATCAAATTGTGCAATATAAAAAATTGAAATAACCAGTCTAGGTCAACCATGAGCTTTCCCCCAAAACACAGAATCACTTATTTTAAAGTTGAAAATGGGTAACCTGCTTTTTCTTCTTTGCCACGCCAATGATCTATATCACGGTAACCGGTGGATTACTTATGTCTAATTGCTGTCCCTTTTGAGGGAGCCATTTTTCAGCAACAAAAATACATGTGTATTGTGTAGCATATGCACTGAATGTCCGAGATCATGCATACGATACCAGCCCAAGTGTGCAGGGCAGCACACTAGGACTTTCTCCCAAGATGGTAGCCCTCAGTGGATGAGCCATGGAAGAAAAGAGAATGTGCCTAGAAGTTAGAGGAACGGTAACCCCAGTATGCTGTCCTCTGCTGTGTGGAAGGGCTGAGTTTGTCTCCTTCTAGTGCACAAAGAAGATAAAAGTTTTCCTAGTACAAGAGCTAAAAGATTAGACTGAACATTAGGAAAGAATTCTTCACAGAAAGAGTGGTCGGGCATTGGAATAGGCTGCCCAGGGAGGTGGTTGAGTCACCATCCCTGGATGTGTTTAAGAGATGATTAGATGTGGTGCTGAGGGATATGGTGTGGGGGAGGACTTTGTAGAGTAGGGTAGATGGTTGGACTCCATGATCCCAAGGGTCTCTTCCAACCTAGACAATTCTATGATTCTGTGTTTTTCCTCCATATGGTGTGGGCCTCCGTTGGGATTGCCAGGTTACCTTCTTTCATTTGTCTGAGTCTAGCAGAAATACTTGCATTAAATGTTTTTCTAAAATGCAAGCATAAAGAGTTAATGTGAAGCAGTGTTTTATGCATACCCTCATTAATATACATATAGTTATGACATAGGATTATGCATGTAAGAAATTGCTTAGGCATTTAATGTAATATATAGTGAAAGGCCCATAAATAGCTGATGTCATTAGTGTCCCTGGAAATCTGGTGCAGAGTTCCTCTATGACAGTACGCGTACAGGTATTCTGTGTTCAGCTCGTTCGTCTGAGATTGACATCTTTGTAAATATTGCATAGAGCAGTATGAATTCCTTGCTGTTTGTGTTTGTTTCTGTTGCATTACAAGTAGCTTCGTGCTCCTTACATGATCTTGGCATAGTTTCAGGTGAGCTAACAGCTAGTAGCTTTTGTCTTTTAGTTAGGGCCATAACTGTAGAATTTTTATCACGACCGTTCTGAAATTTAATGAAATTAATAATGGATTTGTACCCAAATGGTTAGTAACGATTTTCTGGAAACTTCTGGGAATGTGTGATCAAAATGTTAGACACTGCTGTCACTATAACATATATGTGTTTGTGTGTGTGCACATACATATATATGCACATATATTATATGTTAACACATAGATAGATGTTTGCAAATATTCATGCATATAGTGACTTGCAGATCTAAAAATGTTCAAGAAGACTTGAATGTAGGGATTTTTGAATCCTGGAATTATATCTTGTAACGAACAGGAAATATGATCACTCCTAATGGGAATTCTTTCCTTGATGAGGTTGTATTTGTACGCGAAGGAGTATTTCTAATACTTTTTCAGGTCAAGGCAGACAAAGGTAGTACTGTTATAATTACTTTATTTTGTTTTCACTGAAAAGGGACACAAAAGGAGCAAGAATACTTGCCGAACTAATATTGGAAGTCTGTAGAAATTAAATCTGATTCAAGCATGAGCACATTATGTATTTACCTGACGAGGGAGGAAAATTTTCACACTTGTTGCTGAAGTAGATACATGAGTTTGGGATTTGTTTTCTTTCTTTTTTCCTGTTTTTACCTAGATTTTAATTTAGATGAAGAGGAATGGGAGTGTCTTTGTGGTGTCTGTGTAGTGTATTGATTTCAATGTTGTACTTTAAAGGGCTAATTTACCATGTGTATCTTATCTATATGAGTATGTCCTTCATGTCCAGTCTAATAAATGTTAAGTTCCAGGTGTTTTTTAGTGGGACCAGGATGAATCAATCTTTTTTTTTATCCCCAGGGCATTCTTCTCTGCATCACAGAGTTGCCCTTTTACCTGTTCAGTGTAATTTAACCTGAGTCAGGAAATCAGTTGAATCTATGTCTGGAAAACAAACAAATCTAAGACATAAATGGTACCTCCATCCCTGGGGTTTAAGATTTTCCAGCAGGGTCATATTATACAGTGTAATACAGCACCAAAAAGCAAAGTAAATAAGAGAATTCATTCTGTCCTCAGTCCTCAGGGACTGACTAGATTCTTAAAACAAGTTTGCTGAATATCTGTCCAATGAAGTTGCCTTTTTTTTCTGTCTATCTGTGTTTGATAGTTTTCCATCCAGTTTTTTCTTATTTTGTTCTCCAGTAACACAAATCTTGATTAATTTGGGGTATGAAAGACAGTAGAGTAAATCCTGAGTTCTTCACTGTCCTGTGACCACACTCTTAAGCCTCAAAGTGCAGCATGGACAACAAGCAGGCTGATCTCTTTGAACTTTTAGTTTCAGTCAAATACAGAGGAGCCTTTGACTCTTATTCTTCATAAATAACCTTGTTCTCAGTATATGCCAGCAGTCTTTAGAAAAAAACGTGTTTGAAAATGTGATACTAGCCTTATTTCTAGACAAAACAGCTGTAAATCCCAATTGTTTTCCTTTTGACTTCAACCTTGTTGTCATTATTCTTCTGAATTAGCGATGCATAATGAAGCGCTTCTAAGCTAATGTGTCATCTTAAACTTTGAAAATCTTAACCATTGCTAATTTGTGGGGTTGGGAATGGGGAAGGGTTACCTATGGATTTATCTGAATTTCAGTCAGGTTTGACATTCAAGTTTATGCTGTTATTTGTAGCAGTAACAACAATAACAATTAAGAGTTCAACAGATTTCATCCATAGGTGCCACATTTGCATTTCAAGGGTGGTGTATGGTGAATGCGTTTTATATAGTCACTCCTCAATGAAAACAGCAGTGGTGGTAGCAGTATTAAAGTGGTTAGTAAGGATGCCTCTGCCCAGGCCACCACATAGCAACCACTATGTTTCTAAGGACAAATAGCTCTTGCCTGCCCTAAGCAACTGGATGGGAACATCAAAACATGCCTTGTGAGAGACCTCTAATACCCATTAGTGTTAGCAACTGTTACCTCAATCATGAATGACACAGCCCTAATTATTAAGGTAATTAGAAGTTATAACACTGGCAATATTAAAGGGAGAACTTCTAAAGCCCATTAACAATGTTACTTTAAGTGATCTGGCTGTGAACTGTTCAAATCTCTAATTACATTATACGTCTGTCTTAAAGGGTGATGTAATTAAGTGATGGGAGAGGGAATGAATATATAGTGACTACTGTGCTATACTTTTTAAGTACTATTTTCACAGAAACCAGCCTCAGTAATGTCATTATGTCATTTAGGGGTGGGGTTTTTTGCTCAACTATATACCACAGGTAGCTAAAAAATATATCCTCAGAATATAAAAAAATGATATATCATGGTTTAGTATAATGATATTATCAAAATTAGGTTGGATTGGCTCTGATATTCATGCATGACAAAGCCATCACTGACATATCCATGCCACCTCAAACAGCACTACACTTTCACACCATCTTTTACCAGTGTGAATGGGTAAATACCAATGCCCTACGTGGAGGAAGGCTATTTTAAATATTTTAAAAGGAAATACATAAAATGTTACAAAACTGAGTCAAATCTGTCAAAAGTTAATGAGAGTTATGCTTGAGTAAGAAGAGAGGGCAGACCTCTGTAGTTTGGACTTCAGGTGTTCTCATCATTAATTTTTATTGAAGACTGGAGAACAGAGGAAGCTTAGCACCAGCCCCTTCTTTTCAAATTGGAAAGAAACATGGAAGAAAATGGGGATATAGTGAAAAACAGAGCTGGGTCAATGGAGGACACTCTATAATTATCCATTGGTCTTTGGTGAGTTATCAAAATTCCATTTCATGAAGTACAAAAAGTAGAAGGGAACAGATTAGCTCTTTCCCATATTCAGTAAAATATTCGTTATCTCCACAAAGAGGAACAAAATAAAATATTTCCCTCTTTTCAGTTCTTTCTATTCAGAGATTGGCTATTTTTTCTAAGCATGGAAACCTTCGATTTCTAAGACAATGGGATCCAGGTGCTGGAATTTGGTTTTGTGGTTCTTTTGCATCTGCCTTTGCCAGAACCTTACCATTTGTATGTACATGCAGCCACAGTAGCAAGGTTTGTTTTCAAAGCAGTTTCCAAAGCAAGGCAAGTTCCTTGATGAACACCCAGATACATCTTTCAGTGCACACCATGGTGTGCCCCAGGATCTTAATGTTTAAGCATATCTATAGACCGCTGTCAACAGGCGTTCCATATCCTTGCTGAGTGGAAACAACAGCAGGGGACAGGGCTTGGGTGCATCCAGATATCCCCCCAATAGGAAACTGGATATTGCCAAAGCACGCAGCCAGACCAAGAGCCAGGAAGTACTGCTCAACGCATTAGCATAGGTACAAGTTTGGTCTCTTACACCCCAGCTTTCCAGCTGAGGAGAGATCTACATTTTGGACATGCAGAACTGGAAAGGACTTGTTGGAGATTCCAGACAAGACAGGCCATTGTTGAGTCAGGGAGGTTCCTTCATCACCTTTTCTGTTCCAGTTTGTGTCTTCCACCTGCTCCACTTAGTTGTGGCTGATGACTGATCGGTTTGGGGGTGAGCAGAGGGATGACAGGCTTCTTCTCTTTGCCCAATGATGGAATCTGGGAGCTGAGGGAGCGGGGCATGCAAGCTATGAATCTGGGTGCTGAGGTCTGCCACATTCCTGGGTAAGAAAGACATTCGTTGTTTTTGTAAAAACAGCTTAGATAGATGGAATGAAACACTGTTAACTCTTGTTGCTGAAAGGTAGATCTCTTACATCTCTCCAAATTGTGTTGCTAGGTGCACATATTCCATCAATGCAAGCCACAGATGTTGTACATGAATACCTGGCAAGAGAGAAGGGCTTAAGAAATCATTGATACACAGCTGGAAATGGGAGAGATCGGAAAGAGAACCAAGGAGTGAGGTCAAAAGACATAAAAATGAGTTAAACATGGGTTAGCAGTGGAATAATGAAGTCCAGAAATGAAGAGAATGGTCAGCCTGCAGTTTTGTAGGTCTTTCTAGTGCTTTTTATTACAGAAGCATTTCCCTTGTCATAAGGTTTATTTGTTAATCAAGACAGGCAGTGTGTCACCAGAGCTCAGTTCTGAGAGAAGCATGGCATTAGCAGAAACAGGTCCTGCTACTTGTTTGAAGGACAGTGATCCTACTGAGTCTGACAAGTGTCAGCCAATCTGCCAAAAAAAAATTACAACCACTGATACACATGATGTGTGTATGTGACCGGGGGGTTCTTTTCCTGGGTGCCAGTAATCACCAAGTTAAATTTTTAGCAAAAGTTAGAATTAAAGGAGTTGGACATGTCACTTCATTTCCTCTTTTTTGGGACCTTAGTACAAAACCAGATTTTAAAAACTTTTTAACAAATGAAAAGACAAAAATATACTTTCCTTCTTCGAAGCAGGAAAAAAAAAAAGAGAACAGAGTTTTGCTCTTTTAAAGAAAAGTCACTGCTAAGCCACGCATGGGAAACGTGAAGTTTAATGGGGATTGCATTCTTCAGAAATCTGACAATGTGAAAATGCAGAATTAAAGTGAACTTTTAAGATAATCTTAGCTTTCACTCTTGCCCCAGTAAAAGAGCTGATGTGCATGGAGGCCTTGGTTGGAAATTATCCCTTGTTGGGAAAGGACTCAAGCACTTGCTTAAATGTATTCCTGAATGGGGTTATAGACTATACAAGGATAAACTGTACGTTCATAAATGGTATTTATAGCATTTCTCTTGATTGCCACTTTATGAAATCACTGGTGTTGCTGGGGTACAGAAAAAGGTAGAATATGATCCAGTGAGCTTGTTTCTTCTTACTGCCTCAAACCAAGAAACGTTTATGGTTGTATTACATGGTAGGTCTTGCTTCACATGCTAACAGTTTTCTCAAAGCTTTGGAACAGGCATTTGAGCACATAGGATCAAAAAACAGCTCCACAATTTGGCAATACTGTTTAAGTCAGCTTTCTGTTGGGCTAAAAAGACAGCAGGACATCCATTCCTGGTTTAGTCCCTGTAAGGTGATATAGTAATGCAGCTCTTCACTTGAACTAATACCTCTCTGTTGTCAAGGTGCTTGATGCTGAGCTCTGTTGTCCAGACAATTTCTGGCAGAAGCATAGGTGAAAAGTTAAAGGCTGGGCACATCTTCATTCCTCCGGATTTGAGAGCTGAGTATGAGACATACAACTTCATCCTGCAAAGAAAGAAATATTCTCCTCTCAGACACAAAGAAAAGATCATTCCTATCTCAGTTTGAAAGCAGTGTTGTATGCCTTACGTACCAAAAAGAGAGAAGGAGACTAAGAAGGATGTTTATCTTCTTTGGGGACTTTAACAAGTAATCTGTACCTTTGTCAGAATCTAGCCAGGGTTGGGTGTAGAGCCCAATCAAGAGCAAGAACAAGGCAAGTCAAAGTCAGGCAATAGAAAAGCAAAGATACACAAGGCAATCATCTAGGCAAGAACTGGAATCAGAAGCCAAGCCAAAGGACAGGAAACTGGATACAGCTGTACCAAGCTGAAGGGCAAACAAGAGGAAGGTCAGAGTGGAAGGTCAGAAAGCCAGGGAATTACAATGCAAAGCAGAGCACGGGAAGCAGAGCAAGACACAAGAGGAGCCAAAGGCAGAATAAGCAGTTAGGGTGTGATTATTCCTTTGATGGCCAGGGCAAAGGACCAGGCACACTGAGCTGGTTGTGTTTATCAGGTCTTCAGGGGGTGGCAAAGGCTGAAAGGGAAGGGCCTGGCAGGTCCCTCTGGCTGTAGCTGCAATTGAAAGATTGAATCAAGAAATTGGTCCTCTCTGCTTTCCTGTACTCAGTCAAACATAGGAGTTAAAACACTTCACCCTGCAAGCAGACATTTTTAAACAACTCTTCTGAGGCAAGCAAGGAAAGGGTTGAAAAAACCACTCTGTGCATATGTGCCTGATTTACTTAGCTGCAGATGTGGAGACATGGATCTTGAAATAAGCAGTGTCCTGACCTTGGTCCCCAGACTTCACAGAACATAGCACTCAGAGACATTGCGTCACTAGTAACTATATCCTAAGTATTTCTATGGAAATACATTACAACAGTAGGCATAAAAGAGAGAAAATGGGGTGAGATACCTTGCTCTGGCTGGTTTGAGGATTACAAAAGTAGGTTTTAAGGTTACAGAAAAGGAGATACTTTCAGCGGATGGTATAATGATGCATAGGAAGGTATATATTCATGAAGTGTATGCAATTTTTTCCATATTTTAGAATACATTTTGAAAGAAGAGACATGCCAAGAAGTTACATTACAGCAATATCGTGATGATGCTTAAATTGTATTTAAATTGATGCTTAAAGTCTGGAAATTATATGGTGATGGATTATTTTTTTTTAGGGAAAGGGACAGCTAGGCTCCCAGATCTCGCTAAAAGTCAGTCTGATCCTGAGGGGGGCTTTCCTGATCCTGAGGGTCTGATCCTGAGAGGGGCTCCACATGACCTTACAATTTTTTTCCTTACCTTCTGTACACATTAGAGTACAGTCCCTAATTTCATGATTATTTACCTAGTCTCAAATCCCACAACATAAACAGTATTGTTTCTATGAACACTTTTAGTAGTAGATTGAAATGCTTGAGCATTCTCTGCTGTGCTTACAAGTGGAGAGAAATATGAACATTACAAAGGATGTGGTGTTTTTTTGACTGAGGTTTCTTGAATATGCTTGGAACATTGTATTACAAGAGGTTCACAATGTCCTAAATCCTCGTTTTTTCACTGGTCTGGCAAGTCACTTCACTACCAGCTTCAGTTCTGGTTGTTTTCTCTAGCCAAGAAGAGGCACAAAGCGTGACTAGGTGCTGCCATTTATTCTTTGGAGTTTTGCTCAGGTCCTTTTCTACTTGAGAATTCAAATTCCTGTGTTCAGATACATAATTCATGCACTATATTTCTGTCTCCTGATAGGAAGAAGGAATTAGGAAAAGGTGAACTTCCACTTTCTAGGAGCTCACTTCTAGTGAATATTCTTCAATATATATTTAAACAGTCCTGTTTGGTTAATATTCTTACCAATAAACTTAATTATTTGAGGATTTTTAGAAGAAAAATTATATAAGCCTAAAACCATCGAAGTAAGTTTGCTTAAAATGTGAATATTTGTGGGCATCTTCTTTAGGTACGGTGTTTAGTTTTCATTATTATCCCATTCCTGGCAAGCATACAAAGTTTGGGACTGCAAACTTTGAAGTGAGAAAAGTTTTCTGTTAAAGCAGTATCTGTCGGACAGAGCCCACGGTCTGCTGTGTTTTCCAGGCAGGTGTGCTCTGATGGACCAGTCTGCACAGTGCATTGTGGCCAGATTCATCTGGTGAGTCAGAATCTTTTATTTATGTAACACTGACTCCCAATTTTGATTTATGTGACTCTGACTCCTGTTTTTCCTTAAACAGAGCTCTGTGATACCCAACACAATATAAACTCTTTCTTTGAGCCACGGTAAAAGCAACTTGAACTACTTCATGTAGATGTTGTCCTTGTACATTTTATTTTATTAGAATTTTAGATAAGTTTAATATTAAACATTTATCAGAAGACCATACAGTTTACATTAAAAGTATATCCTCTTACTAAGACCTCCATTCACCTGAAGAGTTCTGATAACACATAGAAACCACTCGAGTTCCATTTTTGTTTGGTTATTACAATATCAGATCCTCAGTTGAACCAAACCTGCTTCTGCATTATCCCATATTAAATTTTTAAGCTTCCAGCTTAATATTGTTCCTTCTTACTATTCATCAAGTAGATAACTGAAGAAGTGTTCCCGTTTTTATTGTGATTTATATGCACTTTAAATGCTTCAATCTGTTTTCTCTTAAAGTTTCCTGAAATGCTAAGTTGAAAGCCAATTGAAATTCACTCACTGAAGGCACTGTGTTGAACTGCCTCCACTTTCTCTCTAAACCATGCATTGCCTTTCTTTTTAAATCACTGCACCAAACTTTGTTGGGGCTCATCGGCGAGTACTACACACAGTAAACTGGCAAGAAAAGTAAGGAAAGGAAATGCAGATCATCTAGTGGAGCACAGCAATTTCTCTTCTTGCTCAGAGATCACCTTAACTGTTCCCCTTGCTGCCATAAATTACACGTGGTAGCCTTGGCTCTGGCCTTCTGTCACTCTTTTGCACACACTCTCTTACCATGTCAGGTTCTTTGTTGTTTTGGGTTTTTTTTATTTTGCCTGTAATTAGTAGTTGTAGACATTTTCTGTAGTCATTGGTGGTGCTGCGAAAGTGTAATTTGGTGAAGGGGCATTTGCACAAAAGAGAAAATGGAAGGCTGATTTCAGTAGTAGGGGGCCGAGTGATTATGAGGCAGAAAGAGTTTATGTCAGTTCCAAAGCAGTATAAGGTCTACCGACAAAAAAAAAGACTTTTATTCCAGAATAGTGTCTGTGCAGGAACACAGAGAGTTACACAAGCGGTAGCTGCTGCAGCATTATAATTATACTGCCATAGTTCTGCCAGTTAATTTCCTTACATGGACAAACCCTCAATTTTTTACTTGCAAGGTCTCACCAAGAATTCTTATTCTGGATTACCTTCACGAGTTCCTGGCCTCTTTTTAAAAATGTATTGCTTTTTAAAACTTCAGTTGTTGGAAGAGCTGTGAAGTCTCTCCTGGACATCACAACATCTTTGAAGCACTGTGCAGATTTTATAATGTTCAAAAAACCACTCTCTGGGTTGCATTTTGTCATTTAAATGCTGTGCAGATGTTATAAACCCCTGAGATGGATGGATGGACATGACAGCATTAATAATAATAGCGAGTCCTCATTGCAAAAATTAGTATAGCTGCTAATTGCTCTTTAGGCATTAGGCCCATTAAAGTAACAGAGTAAGGGGTTTGCAACATCAAAATGAAGGTGTGATTTCAGAATTTGGGTCTGAAGGCTGAAATGACACTTGGATAACCAGACTGGCAGTTCCTTGGAAAAAACAACATTATTATATATTGTAAGAAATATTGCATTAATGCCTTCCTCAGCCCAAAGGAGGGAGAGTAATAAGAGAATGCCACATTACCTCTCTTTTGTTTACACAAGATTTACTGTTCTTCCAGAGAGGGTGGCGGTACACACTTGACCCATGAAGGAGTGAGCTGTCTCTCATGCAAACCACTGGCTTAGAGACTGGCAATATTGATGTAGTTATCCAAATGAGTATGTTTGCCTTAGGTAGTGGTAGGCTACACCTGGAATTATTGGAGGAGGACATCTTTACTAGGAATGTACGCAATCTTCATAATGAATCTATGAATTCATTTATGTTAAAGGAGAAGCCACTGCCCAACCATTCACACACCATTCAAGGAGTCACACACACATCACCCAAGTCTTTCACTGCTGGGACCAGGGTCCCTTTGCAGCTGGTGACCCCAGTGAGCCGACGGGTGCCCCTTCCCACTCCTCACACACACACACACACACTTATCCTCAGTCATGCTCCCTCCTTCTTCTAGCTTGACCCTAGGTTTCCTGCAGCAGAGCTTCAGGCATTGGATTTGATAAAAATGAATAATTTAATTGGAAGGTACAGCAGCAGGGTCATCTAGCTGGGTGGCTCCTGAGAGAGATCTCGAACAAAGAATTCTCTGGTCAATTATACTCTTGACATCTACACATCCACCCCTCACGCACTCTTCACGTGTCCTTTAGTCCAATGGTGGTTTTTGGTTTGGGGTCTTGTAACACCTTGTTGGATTATTTATCTGTGTACACCTAGAACTGCACCAGCTTCAATCCATGATCCCCAAAGAAGGGCTGAGGACACACAGGTCTGTAGGAAAAATAGTCTGTTTGAATCACATTGCTTTTATTAGGCTGAATTAAGCTCTGTGAGGTGCACCGACTTTGAAGTCTGTTTTATATATCTTAGTTAAAAGGTTTTGCACTGTATCTCCTTTCTTGGGTGAACAGAGAGTATATCCCCAATTGTTCTCTCTGATTATTCTGGGTAAAATTCGGAACAGTTTAAGTTATTTTGTAATTTTTATGTCACAAAGTAGAAGCTGGGCATTTGGCAGAGAGAAATACAGTTTTCCGTTGTAAATTTGCAGATAACAAAGTCAGAGTGACCACTGCAGTTGCTCACTGCCTTGGAGAACCAGATCGCAGAACGTGCTGGGGTCCTGTTCCCTGTTTGACCAACATCCACTCTGTTTAAAATTGCCAGTCTTGGACAACCTGTCACAACCCCTTGGCAAACAGGATATCCTCATCAGCTTCGTTGAAAGGAGGAGATAAAAAAGGACTCGGTTTTGTGTTTTGTAGACCTGCTGAAAACACTGGGGTTTTCGATCTTTAACAGTAGTCTTGAGAGGAAGGTCGATTTTCTTTCTTATGGTTTTACCAGGGGGAGAGGAGACAGGGTTTCATAAATAGCGCAAATAGGAAACTACTTATTTTTTAAGTCCTGGTTTCAGATCCACAACTCATTGATTTAGTGGGAGTTGTAGTGCCAGAGCTAAAGCTCGAGTTTGACAGTTTGCGTTTATTTTACTTGCAGTCAGTGTTCCAGATAAAGACTTCTGGGAAGACAAAAAAATCCCACAGTGTGGTGTAAACTGACAAAACAAGAGAAAATGAGAGGAGAATAATATCAGAGCTCATAGGCCTCCAGTCCTAACAGCTCTGTTCCTGACGCTTTCTTTCTTCGTTTAAGCTTCCAGTAAAGTCTCCCTGTGTTTACCTCTAATTTAAGAAACTGTCCCTTAATCCCATCCCTTCCTATTCTCTGTCATCCTCTTGTTACTTCCTTCCTCTTATCTTTTAAAAGCTCGCTCACTCGCTCTCCACCCCCCACCCCGGCTTATTTCTTCCATATTAATAATAATCTTAGTACTGAGCACTTATATCGCTCTCTACATGTTCAAAGTGCTGTACAAACCTTAGCTAATTAATCCTCACAACACACTCCCCTCCCTCTGTAAGATAGGTAAGTATTATTATCTCAGCTTTACAGATGGGGAAATTGTCGCAATGACTCAGTGGCAGAGACACAAGCACAGTAACCTTGTTCTTGCAACCTCTATTTTGAAAATACCTTCCCCAGCCCTGCTCGCCTCTCTCTATAAATACCTTCCCATCTCCTTTGTCTCCTAAATCGTCAAGACAAATCCACTGCCTACTCCTGCCGCCACGGCTCCCTTCGTTGCTGCCACCTCTTTTCGCTCCCTCAGACACCCTCCTGCAGGAGCTTTGCTCCTCTGGCTCTTTGAATACCTTCCTCTGACATCTGCAGCTTCCCTCTCGCTTCCACCGGGCGAGATGAAAGTAACTCCTCACCAGCCTCACCAATTTGGGGCTCTTCTTTCTTTCTTTCTGTCCTCTTGCCTGGCTTTCTGTCCCTGGATCGCATCAAATTCAAGGAATAGGTGCCCGATGCAAGGCTGCGTGTCAGGGATATGGACCAAGGCGGCCTGAATTCCCTTCATGTCTTTTCCTAGCAGCTTGGCAGTTCTGAAGGCATCCTGTACCAGCGGGAAAACAGTGGGCATAGGTTTGGCGGTAGGATTTGTGGCCTCTCCTCACACGTGCAGCCCCAAATGGGGCCACAGCTCTCCTGCTCGGGCTGTGTGTTGGTGCAGGTGCAAGCCAGCTCTCCATGTTTTCTGTCGGTGAGCCTCAGCTCGCCCCCCAGGCCAGGAACTGCTTGAACATTGAAGAAGCTGACCCGTCCCACCTGACAGCTTTGTGTGCCACCCTCCATAATTCCAGGTGTAGCCTACCACTACCTAAGGCAAACATACTCATTTGGATAACTACATCAATATTGCCAGTGTCTAAGCCAGTGGTTTGCATGAGAGACCCTGGGCCACCCTCCTAGGGAGTGGCGCTTTGATGCTAAAATAACCTTCTTAAAGTAGATGTCCTGAAGGTGGCCCTGAGAGCAAGGGGGTTGACAGAGGATATTCTTGAATTTAGGAAAGAAGTGTCCACAGTTACAAGTAAGCACATCCAGGATTTAGCTGCCTCTGCAGTTCCCTGATGTGACTCTTCCTTGTTCCTGCACGTTGTGAACGGGTGATCCTTGCTGTCGTGTTCCTGTGACCGCGGAGTATGTGTGTTACTTGAAACACTGGATCCAGCTACTAATTAGTCAGGTATTATCCGTGATTTGCTCTCACCGGAGTGGTGCTCTTGGTCTTATCTGACCAACAAGTAATGATACGTTCTGAGGTATGGCTAACTAAGGATCGTGCTTAGCTGCAACCCTAAGTTTTGTAAGCCTCTTGTTTCAGACCAATTAATTAGACATGATTACATGAATTTGCTCTTTGAAAGACTCTGCTGTAATGTCATGCCCTGTGAGGAACAATCTGTTTAATGGATCAGTGCTGATTTTGTCCTTTTCTGTTCTGTCTTATGACATGGTATCAAACCTCTGCAGGTGAGCTATCAGTCTCTATGGTGCTCTACTGAGGAATTTTTTTAAGATGCCTTCCAAGGCTTGTTTTGATGAGACTCCACAGCAAGTTCTTACTCACGCTCATAGCAATGAAAAGCTAACTGCAATGAACTGAAAACAAAGGCACACTTCTTTTTTGGTCTTTTATATGCATCAGTGTCACAGAGGTCAGAGACTTGGGCAAAGAAATTGCTGGCTTCCTACAGCTACGTTTTGCTGAACCGTACCCACTTGTGCCGCTGCCTTTTTCATTATTTTATGTCAATTTAGTTTATACATGTGCTATCAGTCCTTGACTTTGTTCTGCATTGGGTCCCCACCTTCTGCAAAGAGTGAGCAAGGGAAGTGGCCCACCTCAGCAATGTTCTTTGGGAGTCTTGTCTCAGTGTCAAGTGTTACTCACTCAGTGTTGGTCTTGATGCCTGCAGCTGAGGTGATGGGACCAGTGTGCACCTGAATGGCCTGCTTATGCATTTGTTCAACTTGAATAAGATCTCTGTTGTGCTAGGTGCCTGGGGCACAAAACGTGGCATCGCTGCATAATTCTCCATACCTGTTGGTTCTCAAAAACACAGGAAACTTTGGATATCCCCTTCCTACGCTCTGCCCTCCTCCTTCTGCATAAAATGAACGCTAGAGGGTGTAACCCACAAACCTCACAGCTCTCCAGGCGCCATTCCCTGTAGTTAGGGTTGGCATCAATTTCCTACATAAGTGGTCTTATCAGTTTACCACCTGTACACTTCTGTGGGTGCTCTTCTTCCTCCTCAGCAGCAGCACCCTCTGCGTAGAGACCTCCGTGCTTCACTTTACCTCCCAGACCAAGCGACCTAACTCTAACTCCACCTCTCCTCCTCTTCCCCAACCCGAGCCTATTTTCTCACCCTAACTCTTCTCAATAAAAATGGAAACCAGCTACTTAGGCTAACAAGTAGCTGGGTTGTTTGCTTGAAGGTTGAGGGCTGTTTTTCCTAAGGACTGCGGGTTATTCATTGGTCTTACAGCCTCTTAAACCTGCAGCTGGAAGACCCTGCATTATTATCTGGGAGCTGGGGCAATCGTTTATGGCTCTGGGAGGTTGTTCTGCCCAGTAGCAAGTGGAAAGATCCTTGGTCTTTTCTAAGCCTGCTTCTGACCTCAACATTCAATATATTCATTGTGCTCTCTGACTACTCTGTGGAAAACCTTAATATGAAAAGAGCAATCAGGAATCAAACGAGCTCAGCACAAGGCACAGGGAGAGAGAGTGCTACAAGCATTTGAACACCGGCTCTGGCACCAGCCCCCATGCCTTTAGCCACTTCAATTCATTTTTTTTATTTTTTTTTTTTTTGCCTTTCTTTCCTGCCTACCAGAGAATAAAGAACAGAGCTGTGGCATTAGCCTATGTGTATGTGCTTACTCATACCTATTTACCATGAGTATAATTACTGCTGTCTGCTAGAGTGGGTCCAGGGCCTTCTAGATGCTCATTCAGCTAGGCGGCTGTCAAAACCTGTTGGAAAACAATGACTGGGTGAAACCTGTTCATTGCTGGGTTTGTTTCAATTGTGTTTTCACGAGGAATTATATTCAGTGTTTCACTGAAAAGCTGTATTCTCTAAAGTAGAGTTTTGATGGGAAATTTAGATTATTTTTCCCTTTTCCTTTATTTTCCAATCTTTTCCTATTTTGAGATTCCTTTTTTTTTTCCATTTTCTAAACTCAAATACTATTTATTATTCCTATGAAAAGGGTCAGTTTCAGCAAAACCCACATTTAAGGGAATCTTTTCTTTCTTTTTTTTTTTAATTGTAAACATTTCTACAGTCCTTTCTAGTTATCTCTTTAAAATGATAGCAAGGCCCTCGCATGAACAGTTTCAACAGGAAGAACTGGCTCTTTAAAAATACTCAGTTATGTTTTTGAAGACACTGCAAGAACAGTCTTGCTATAAAAGAAGCCCGCAGCTCCCTTTTGGAGCAGGCCTGGAATGAGGGTACCACGCAGCGCTCCGTACAGCCTCAGCATTGACGTCTTGGTGGAGGTCTAAGGTGCTGCTCCAGGGAAGTAGGCAGGCAGGTGCTTCATGTTGAAGTCGTGTCTCTCAGAGTCTCAGAGTTAAGATAGAGGCTTTAAACTGTCCAGCTCACGTGCTGGCAGCCACAAAGGTGCAGCCACACTGGCTGCAACTGCTCAGGACCGTGCTTTTCACTGGGATGTTTACCCTGTGTTGCAAACCACGTTAATTAGGTCTTCCTTGCTCTTGGGGCCAGTTTGTGGTGGTTGTGTGTGTTGCAGTCAGACTCCAGCCTGCCTGTAATCACGCTCTCAACGCCCGCTGCCTCAGAGCTCAGCTTCTGAGTCAGTCCAACCCCAAGCTTCCCAGCGGGGCGGTACTGACACACAGCCCTTGCTCCCAAAGTGATGCTCGGGGTGTTCCTCGGCACAATTTCCTCATGTACAGTGTGGCCATGAAGACCTATCAGATTTTTCCAAGCCATGTCCGTTATTAAGTACTTAGCTGGATCAGAGCTAAATATTTAGTAAAACCCACTATGAAATAACAAGGAGAATCACATGCTTTCAGGCCTACTGTAGATTACTTGCTTTCAAATAATAATGACAGTAACTACATCTCCTTATTCCATCCAGTGTTCTGTCAGAGTGTCTAAGTGCCACGTCCATTGCTGGTGTTTATTCTGATTGTTTATCCCCGGTATTTACTTCTCAAATTATTGAAATTTGCAGTGGTAAAGGATTTTGGGGTTTTGCCAGCTTTGTGTATAGCAGAAATAATTTCCTATGTAATTCACTAGCAAAGTAGAAAGTCTCTACAATTTTTAGAGAGTAAAATTTCTCTAAAAAGTTATACATGACCAAAACATTAACATTTCATTCAGAGAATTTGTTAGCCTGAATAAGCTGCTATTCAGACTACAAATTCATGTTTAAATAGGAAACAAAGGGAAAAAACCATCTAGAGAGGTCAGTGCTTTGTATCTAATACGCTTTTGCAGCTTACTTTTGTTCTAGTAAGCAGATGCTTTGAAAACTGTTCAGCTGCAGTTCAGACAAAGGTCAATATCAGGCCAGTCAATATATCATACAAAGCTCCAAATCAATATCCTGTGAAAGGAGGCTCAGCACCTTCTGCCTAAAAAAGTGTCTAAAATAGAGCTTACTTCTCAGGCTCAAACTGTCCTGGGGGATTTCCTTCTTCACGTTCCCACTGGAGGAGCCCATCATGATATTGCAGTAATTGGTAATCATTTAACCACCAATCCATGTACTGGATTTTGTGATTTAAGTGAGCATATTGATAACCAGCCTTTGCTTTTTTGTACATAAATGTTAGGGTGCCAGCCTTATATTTTCCACATAAAAGATCAGCAACTTTATTACCCGCAAAAGGTGGTTATTAGGGTCTAAGACTAGAATTCATCGTAGTAAGTATGGTTATTTACTTTATACATTTATGCAGTATATCAGCCACAGCTTTGACAGCGCTCTGCAATTTTTTTTCATGCGAAGGCATTCAAATCCAAGAAATATATTCATACCTGCTGTCAACAAGTGCAACTCCCTTGGAAAGCTCTGAGCCAATTTCAGCAGTGACGTGAACGGCAGCATAAATTTTAGGTCTAAATTGGTCAGAAAATATGTGAAAGTGGGCATAATTTGCATGCTGAGGACTGAAAGAGGAAAAGTACCTAGCAAAAAAGAGTGCAATTAAGCGTGGGGGGGAACAGAGGATCTACTGGCATGAGTGTAGAGCATCGAATTTGGTTCTGAATTCAGACAACTACAAGCAAATGTAAATGTTATACTTAATGCAACCAGCTATTTATAGCGGAGTGAACACACTTTCTCTGCCTGTTATGCTCATTGCTATGCTAAAGGATGGGCTAGGGTATGTCATGCCTAGGCTGGCAAACATCCAGCACATACCTGGATGTGCCTGCTGAACGTATGTCGCCCAGTTCCCCAGTGGGCTCTCCAGTATAATCGCAAATACACTGACTCTTTATGGACAGGAAATTTTGAGAAATGAAAAGAAGAAAAAAAAAATATCTTGATTGCCTTGAATATGTTTCAGGGGCCTTTTGCTTAAAGCAGCCTTTCTTGTATTCCAGGCTGCT
Organism: Tringa tobata; assembly: GCA_033628505.1. Classification (NCBI taxonomy): domain Eukaryota; kingdom Metazoa; phylum Chordata; class Aves; order Charadriiformes; family Scolopacidae; genus Tringa; species Tringa tobata. Next base: position 5,460,988 of record JAHREE010000279.1, on the reverse strand, counting down.
GTGATAAATCATGGGAGGTGGGGGATATTTGTCCCAAGAAGCGTCACTTCTGCGGTACCTGCTGAAGGGAAATGGCTGAGAACTGTGTAATGAAATGAAGGCAGTATTCAGGCTGCCAACAGGAGCTGCTCAGCTTGGGTGCTGCTGTGCTTCCAGGCAGCCCCTGGCCCAGCAGGACAATTCAGTGCATCTGAGGTAGACATCTCGATTCCAAATAGAACGGGTGGGGAAAGGTGGCCACCTCTGAAATCATTCAAAGCGGCTAGGACCCTGTCTCTCTCCACTGCCTGAGCAGGTCACTGTAACTCCCACCTACCAATCACCTGGGAAACCTCTCAGTTTAGATCTGAACGAGTGTTGAACCTCAGTCACCTTCATCCACTTGAAATCCAGAGCACCGAGTCCTCTCTTGAGAGCAAGCAGCTAATGATGGAGGAGGAAGAGGCAGCAGCCACTTCAGAATAACTTCATTGTTTGAACACTCTTACAAGAAGTGGGAAACATGGATTTTAAGCCTTTCTCAGACTGAAGGGGTTTGAACCGCAATTCCCTTTTCCTCTGAGCTTATCCTACCCATCAAGCTAGAGAAGTTCTTCATTCTGCTCACTAGGCAAGGCCACGGAGCAGAGAGAGAATAGGTAAGAGGGAGCTTGATTTTGCAGCCCATTGGTGAGGGCAGGCATGAGAGAGTCCTGAGCCTTGGTCCCAGCTGTCACTGCTGTTTAAGTATTCTTTACTGTTAATTTTTAATACAGGCACTCATACAGCCAAGCAGCCGTGGTTGACAGACTGTAGAGACTGTAGTGTTAAATTCTGCCTGATTTTGTATTAAGCACCAAACACATGTGAACCAGATACTGCCCTGAGCCCTGAACTTATCACACCCAATAACAAGCATCGAACTGAGACTGTAGCAGCATAGTTGCTAATTAGGAGCAGAGTTGTTCAAGGCCTTCTGTAAAGGTAATTGAGAGAGAAAGGAAAACTCCAGAGGAAAAGCAAGTCCATTCTTCATCTGAATCACATTCTGGAAGTGCCTGTTCTTCTCTCTTGATTACAAAGGGAGCCTAGGATGACAATGTTCCCCAAACGTTCCCTCTCGCTTGAATTTAGCATGCCCAAATCGCAGGAATATTATTTCTTTCTCCAGTTGTTTTGCATTTTATTGCTGTTAGTTTCCTTTGTGTCTACCTCAGAGTAGTCTGCACCTCTGAAAAGGGATACATACAACCTAAGTGCCAAGACTGCTACCTAGCACCAGCCTTTCAGGGTGATGTGTGGGAGGTTTTAAACCTTCCCTTTGCCCCAGGGAATTTGTGCACAGCAAAGCCCTCACTCTTTCATGAAACCAGCACATGAAGAACAGATCCCATTGGAAAGATATGCTGCATAGTAAATCCTGTAACGTAATGTCAGTCAGCTAATCTACCTGCTTTTATATCATTAAATGCATCTCCATCAAAGCGTTGTGCATTTTCAAAGCATAAAATGCATTTATCATGCCCTTTTTTTTCACCTGAGAAGATTTTCATTATTCCAAACAGTGGTTCTCCTAAAAACCGAGAAGTCCTAGAAAGGTAGCAACAAAGCATGCAACACTGCTGGATGCCAGTGTAGCTTGTGGAGTGGTGTGGAGAACTGCAGAAATCCCCTTTGAGGTCCTGTCTTACTTATTTTCATTATTTTATGAATTAAAAGAAACAAACTTCATATTATTATGTGCTTATATAAGAAAGGTTGCCAATACTAGAGAGGAAGAAACTAATTGCTGTCAGAGTATAAAGTGGTAGAGTACCATTCAACCAAATACATAGAGAAAAGATACCCTCAAAAGCAGGTATTTCAAAGGGAAATCTGTATTACAGACTGGACCTTATGGATAGTTATGGGACCATAAGGTCTTTCATGGCTAACAGTGCATCTTCCTGTATGCTTCCAAAAGTCCTTGTTTCTAGCTGGGGCCTCATGTCATTAGTATAATAGTAGTGACAGCAAAACCAAAATTAGTCCACTATAGATTATTTTCACTTTTTCTGAAATGAGCCTTATAGGAGCTTTGAGTGGAGGAACAACATTTATGACTGTAATCCAGAATATATAAAACTAGACACTGTCCCAAACTAATGACTTTTCAAAATCATACGGATGTCTTCAGTCCTCACCACTGGTGTAATTGACCTTTCCTTCCACCAATGGAGCTCAAGGGAAACTCTGGTTCTGCAGTGGGTATTTTTCTTTTTCCTAAATAATAATGGAAATAACAATTGCAGAGGAAATGGTGTTTGATGGTGAAGACCTTATTAAATTGGGGTTAACCAGCTTCAGCCAACTAGTAGAGACAGTGAGAAGGCTTGCCATTTTTGTTTGGGGAAGACTTCAGTAATAACGTCACAGAAATGACTCATCATCCTTTATATCTCTCTGTGCAGTGTTTTTCACCTTTCTCCTTCAAAGGGGATGTTAACCTGTTAGTGAGAAATGAATAAAAATCATGTGCCTTGTGTTCTCTGATGGTCTCCACATATTCATCACCATCTTTCATGACCATAATGATCCTGTCATCGGGAGTAAACTGTGCATAGCCTAACTGGTCTAGGGCAAATTCTGGAGGAGCTGGTTATGACACAGACTCCCTTCAGGTAGTCTGCCATGTACAAGCACTTTTACTACAGTCTGAATGCAAAACCTGAGGGTTTTTTCATCTCTGGTGCCTTTGGGATTTAGGGCTTGTGCTTTCAACAGATTTTCCTAGGATGATCTGTACCTTTGTAATATTCAGATGAGATGACGGTATATCTTCACAAAATGATTCACAGGGCTTGAAGGTGAACCATCCTTTTTGCTGATCAGTTCAAGAGCCACAGCAATGGTGTTTGCCTGCAACTGACAGTATCAGTGGACTTTTTACTCCAAAAATAAGTAGCACCGATTGGAGAGAAAGGTACGAGGGAAGAAGCAAGGATGTACTCATTTAATCTATTACACAGATACCTCTCGTGTTATTTAAAGAAAGCGCAGACCCTCTCTTTGATTTTCCTTAAACCTCTTCCCTCTTCTATTTTTCATTTAAAACCCTCCAAAACTATGACAGTAAAAAACTAGGGCAAATGTGTTCCCTCCTGTACTATCTAGGTGACATGGGTTTGAACAATTATTCATATTAAAAACTTCAGGTTAAATCTACCAGCCTTGCCAGAAATCTCAAATAGAGAAGCAACAGAGGTACCAGCTGAAGCCTATTCTAAATGGGGAGTTTCCCACCAGGACACAGCTTTCCCCTCATTTGAGACCTTTTCCATACTGGTAGTGGTGATTTTGCCTATAGATTCTGGTAGCTTCCCTTCTCATCACTTTGTTGTGCCATTGTGTTACGGGAATGTTTAATTTCGTTTAGCGGTTCTTGTTTCCTGCTACGAATTTTCTGATTATTTCACCAGCATTATGTAGTAATTAACACATCACCTTCTGTGCGGAGAGCTGAAAAGATTACTTTTGAACTGATAGGATCAGTTCAGGAAGAGACTCTTTCTCTCTCTAAAAGTAGCTATTCCAAAAAAAAGTATACTGAAGTTATCAATAATTTAATAATCTGCGTGCTAATTCAGTCTGTGGTTTCATCTTCATTATTATTGCCGTTACCGTTGTTGTTAATTGCTACAGTTGCTTTCTGCTGCTTTCTTCACTGTACTTGGGTGCTGCTGCCTCGTGCACCTCTGTGAACGAGCATCGCTCTCCCCACGCCATAAAGCTCCCTGTCTCCTGCCTACCCTACCCTACCCTAAGCCCTGCAGCGTTGGGCCTCCTGCCGGCTTGCCCCCCAAAGGCTGTGAAATCCTAAAGCCGCTGATGTGCTCCTCGGTGTCGGGATTTAACCCAAAGCCTTCCCCCCGACGTAAAAAACGGGGTGGATTCCACACAGCGGTTCCGAAGGCAGAGGTCTGTACTCGGGTGGGATCTGCCTGACGTGATCCTTCCTATTTGGAAATTCCAGCTTATTATAATCTATGGATTTTTTTCAGGCACGACGTCACTCCCACACCTCTTCTGTCACAGTCTGTTCTCTCCGTGTGGCTATGTGCGTGACAAACAATGTCTCATTGTTTTGTGACTCCACCGTGCTTCAGTAGTGCAGATTATAGGTTCTCCTCCAATGCCTGGCAACCTGGTTTTTGTTTTGAGGCCTCCTGTAATGGTGCATAGACATTTACAGGAATTTTATCTTTGTCTACGTACCGGTGTTTATTTAGCTCCTTTATTTGATACTATTATTTTTATGCAGCCTTCCCCCTATGATCTTATCCCTATTGCACGCATTTTAATTGTTGTATGAGCTTTAGAGGTTCACTTTTGTATTCCTCAATTGATTTGTAACTGTTATAGCTTTTATTCTTGGGTGTTACCAATTCTAAAAAATGCAGTTACCTTTGAATCTCCAACAGATGTCCTAATAGGACCTGAGTGCTTCTCAGCACCTGTTTCTTCCCACTCCTGCTTTAAGTAAACACACATATTAATTAGTTTTCCAAGCCAGTAATCTGGTTTCGTTTCACTTAGGCAAAAATCTACCTTTGTTGTACATGTGTTCTCTTTTAAAGAGAAGCCCCAATACCTTACAAATATAGTTATGTTCTCTTTCTACCACGTTCCCCCCTGAAGTGGGGTCCTTGCCATCTCCCGTCCTTGCCATCTCCCGTCCTTGCCATCCCGTCTCATTCGCTGTCTCCCAAACGAGACACAGCCTAAAACCAAAGCTACTCCATGTACTTAAGTGGAAGCAAAGAAGGGGGAACTTTACTTATATAAATTGACATGACAGTCAGCATACAAAAGTATGACACTTAAGAATTTGTTTGCTAGAGAAAATAAAAAATAATAAATATTCATGCCCCAAGCTAGCTCTGGAGAATGAATTGATAGAAAAAAAAGGTAGGAGTTGGGTTTTACTGCGTGCTGGAGATCAAAGTCTCATGAACGTTGGTGGTTTGATGGGGTGCTTTCTGTAATTGGTATGCCATTACAGGGTATTAGAGATTTACATTAGCGAGAAGTATGTAGAAAAGAAAGAGGTACTGAAGGGAGGAGGATGAGATATGTTGTTCAGCTGAAGAGAGGCCTAACCTTCTATTTTGTACTTGCAAAAGAGCCTTTTCAAATTTATGATCACAGAATAAATACATTAATATATATCTGAACACTTGCACTTTCAACTACCTCTTTGCTGATGTCTATAGACCAGGAAAACAGGCTGGTGCTCAGAACTGAATTGTGAGAGCAAAACATGAACATTTCAAATGTCCAAACAGCTGAAAATCACAGTGGAAAAATATCTTGGTAATAATGCAGATTACAAAGCACGGCATTACAGTGCATTCCCCAAATCAAAAGAAGCGCAATAAAACCAGCACGACATACACCTTTCTAAACAGGCATCCACAAAACCTAACTTAAAAACAGCTGAAGGTGTTTGGGAGTCTCTGAAGTAGATTTCTCTTCAAGGAAGCCTATCACAAGCTACAGGTGATAGCTTCATCTCAGTATATATGTTTGAGTCAAAAATAAAAGCAAATCTAAGGCTTCTTAGGGCTAAAGATTTTTGGTCCCGCTCTGGTTGCTTCATGCATCACTATACAATGTAAGAGCATATTGCTTCCTGAGGATTTCTCCTTTTAAGACTACTTTGGTGTATACTGCCAATTTAGTAATTCATACAGCAGGTTTGATCTAGATGGAAGTCACAGGACTTCAGCCTTCCTCAAGTTAGGCATGTAATCCTGGTTAGACACCTTCGATACTCAGTGGGGAGAAACCACTATCTCCAAATGGTGCTTCATCCCTGGTATAAGTGACTCTCTAGTCTCACTGTTGGGAGAAGACTATCTCATGCTATCGATTAGAAAGATTCTCTGGATGACAGGTTTAGATTAGAGACCATTGATAGGTGTCCATGCACAACTACTGCCTTCGGTGTAAGATGCGAGTGAAGTGTTTCTGAGCACTTGCCTTTCCCAGCAGGAGATTCAGAATAACCTCTTAGAGCAACAGGTCATTGGGCCACAGTCCACCTTTACAGCTGGGTTGCTCTCAAGGTGCTTTGACTGGCAGAAGAGATAGACCCCAAGAAGGAAAGGAGCCTGATCTTCTTGGATTTTGTATTTGGAAATTTGATTTCTGTTTCTCCTCTCAGCAAAGTGAAGAGATAGAAGAAATCTTCCACAGAGTTATGCAGTACAGCAATAACAGCAGCAAGCACTGCTGCAATTTAAAAAGGACTCCTTATGGGGGATATACGTCATCTAATTTTAGATGTCCACATCTGTACTTCTTACCCTCAGGTTTCTTCATAGCCAGTGGAAAAAACAGGTGTAGTTCTAGAGAAATCAGTCATACCCTTACAAAAAACCTCTTTCTTTCCACTGACTTTACAGATGGTTCAGGTCACTAGCTCGGGTGCAGACTTTAAGAACACAGACTTTTGGCAAGGTGCGTCCCACTCACTTTGTCTGTATATATTTTATATATTATTATTTATATATATTAAATCACAGAATCTTCTGCAGAACCTCGATTCAGACTATCTGAAAATAAGAAAATGGTATGTCATTTTTCAGATTCTTCAATGCAGGCCATCCAAATGGCCATTCTTAGGCAGCTATTTCACTTCCCAGCATTGCTTGCAGTGCTACCGTTAAATTAAGCCCAGCTTCTTCCTTTTCTCTTCATTGACCCTCTAGCAATTACCCTGTTCTCTTTATTACACCTTATTTTAATGTCAACAGTTTTATGCCAGAGCTCAATCATTTGGACGCTCGAATGACTTCACAGAAGACTAAGAATGAGAAAAACGTCCCTTTAATATATTTAGATGGAAATTATAGTAGATAATTAACTCTAAAACACATTTGTATAAGTGAGATTTACTGAGTCCATACACCCAAACCAAGTATAATTAAAGTTATTCCATTCATTACTTGGACTCTGTTTTTACTTTCTGTGTTCTCTAAGATATGCTATTGATTCTTATAAGATAACTTTTCGGCTTTTATTTCCAAGCCAGGCTGATAGAAAAAAAAGGCACTTATGCCCCTGCTGAGCAACTGGTAAGTTGAAATATATATCCTAATGTGGTAAGGTGCACACTTAAAGCACTGCCCTTTTACATGGACACCAGACAAAATACTCTTTAATCATTAAGACACAAGTAAGGAAGCAGGAATGAGATGCCAACTCTGTAGCTTGTATGTCATAGCCTCCCTGAAACAGCAGGGCTGGCTGGAAGTTAAAAAAAAAAATGAGGGGGGGGTGGGAGGCAGGGAAAAACACAGAAAAAAGGTTACCAGCAGGTATGCGGGGTAGAACTGTCACTGTTTGTGACTCTAAAAGTCTCGACTAATGAGAGTTTGGTTTGTGGTTTTCATGTTGCATGAAGGTATGCGAGTAGCTTGTTAGCCACCATAATTAATAGAACTGGGGAGCCTGTTGCTTTGTGGCAAGTAACAGTCCGACGCCGCAGCCGCAGCGAGAGGGAGGAGGAGAGGTACCACAGCCCTGGCCATACCCCGGGACCCCGCGCTGCAGAGAGGTGAGGGAGGGGGCTGCAGGCTCAACATCTGCCCTCCTTTCTGCTCTCCTAAATCCACCGCCGGGGAACACCTGGCCAGCACAGCCCGTCGCACGGAAAGGGTTAGCTGCAGGCAGCCGTTGGGAGAATTCCCAAATCTCTGATTTAGCGTGATCAATCCCGTGATTAGGCTGGGTGTTGTGGAGAGTGGTGATTATCTAATGGGGGCACTGGGATCTCTGTTACAAAGAAACTCTGCTGGGGAGGAAAAACTCGCATGAGACATCAATATGCATTTATACAAAATACCTCGAGGCATCTGTGCAACCAAGGGGCTGTAAGTTAATAGAGCTTTTTCTCTGTTAAGTCAGTGGAAGGACGCACACTTGCATTACATCTGTGTCAGAAAGTGAATCTTAGTGTTAGCGGTGTTCTTTCAGCTAATGCACTTAGCCACACCAGTCGCTGAGCTATTCAGGGGGTATCAAGCACAGACATTAAATAGGATTATGCAACAGGCGTCTGCTCTTGCTAATTAAAATGTGGAAAACAGCCAGTATTGGAGTATTTCGCTGAGACAATTCATGGCTGGTTTAGGTAGTTCAGCGTGTACTGAAGTGGTTTCACTATTTGGTAAGATTTCTAAGATTTCACAATGACCCAAGTCATTCTAATACATAGACTTCAAGTACAGCCAATGTCATTTTGCCCAAAGGGAAACTTAAAACTTTTTTATTCAATTAGGATTTTTAATAAATAATTGTAATTTTATTTATGAATTTTAGAAAAAAATATTCTTGGGCCCGCAGTCTATAAATTATGTTCAGCAGTAGCTTCAGCTACCAATTTTATGTACGTTTCGACTAAATTATGGGCAATCGATGTTTTTAGAAAACTCTTCTTTAAAAAAAAAACCAAACATATTTGAGCTACATTTTTCCTTTTAAAGGGACTCAAGTGAGTCCTATAGGTTTTGCTTTCTAACAGTCCCTTATCCCAACAAAATTTGCTTTTGCAAGAGTGAGCTGTAGGAATGAAATGAGTTGTACCCATGTGCTTAGCATGTGTCCAGCAGGCAAGACCCAGTCCAGAAAAACATTCATTGAAACCTGTAGCCTCTTCCCTGTGACCCACCGGCTTGCCCCAGGGAGGGAGCTGCGGTCTGGATGAATTGTTCTGGCAGCTCGTGTCCCGTGACCTTCTTTCCCAAAGGCCAGAGCACACCCTTCTGCCCCAACAACTTGACGAAAAGTGCGTATCCCTTGCACGCACACGCTTCACACAGCCTCTGCCAAACACCATGTGTATGTGGGAATGTGTGTGTGCTATGCATATCTGCAACATGGTACAGGGACCACCTTCCTTTATGTTTTGGGGTTTTTTTGTTGAACGTTCTCCCACCACCTTGGGCAACTGCAGCTGTATCCCTCATTGCAGGCCAACAGCCCTAAGTCTAGATGGTTTAAATGAGGGAACCCACTGTCATACAGAGAAGAACCCACAGTTCTTCTCTGGTGCATCTGATGAGAAGCTGAACATGGGGGTGAGATGATGTCTATGCGTACCTCGGTCTACCTCCATCAGGGAGCTGAGCCACGTCTGGGCTGTGTCTCCAGAGCAAAGGGCTGGGAAAGCACATCTATTCCCTACAGTGTGATACAGCTTGTGTGTCCCACCGTAGCCAAAAGGTTGGGCATCACTTTATTACTGCTTGAAAACTCAGTGTGTGCCATCTTTCAGAGCCTTGGCAGATAAGTGAAACCCTAAAGGGAACCCTAGTGCAAAACCACATGTGACCATAGGTAGGGTTTTGATGACTACTGCAGTGACTTCAGTGGCCAGTATAGATCTGGCAGATCTGTTTTTCTCACAGTCGTTTTGTTGGGCCCCGAGTTCCTTGTTCCTCTGAAGAAACCATCCATTGCAATTAGTTTTCTCTCAGGCATACCATCCTGTGTCCACCTCAGCACTCAACCAAGATAAGTCTATTCATCAGACACACTGCTGAAATGATAAGCAGGAGCACACCTTAAAAAATTACATTTGTATTGTCATCATTATGTCATTTGAGTCAATTCCTGCTACAAATGAAGAGAACTCCTGCCCCTACTAGACTTGTATCTGCCCTACGATTCATAGATGGTTTTACATCCTCTTCACATTTGGACAATTATCATTAGCAACCCAAGTATTAAAAAAAATATTTAATGAAATCTTGTATTTCACTGCACAGTTCTGTGGCAGATTCAGTGACAAATCTGCAGCCCCTGCGAAGGAGTAAAAGGAAGCTAGAGATCTTCAAACTTGGGGTTTAGAAGAAAAGATGGTTTGAATAATGCTTCTAACAAAACAAGCTGGGTTTTCAGCAACATGGATTCAGCAGAGCCTTAAAATCAATGAGCAGAAAGCTTTAATAACTTCCCCAACCACTGTTTTCCTCCTTGCATGAAAATGACTCATTAAAAGGACACATCAAATTGCTCTCCATGTCTGTGAAAGCGAACACCAACACAATTGGAGAATTTGCTAAACTGTTACATTGAATGTGATATATAACAAGAGGGCTAGGAAGCTGCTGCATTAACATGTGGGAGATGTTAAGAGAAAAACACAAATGTCGATGTAAGAATGGGGAGGAAATTTGAATTTGCAATTATGCTGTAGATTTTTTTAAACAAACGTTGCAGTTTGCAAAACAGAAAGAAGACTAGTTTGGTAGTTCATGCTCCCAATTTTCAATATAATTCTAATGCAAGTATACAGAATGTTGGGTTTCATGCTTTAGGTTTGTTTAGGTTTTGCTGTCGTATTTTTGCCCTCTGTCCTACACAGAGCACTCACGACATTCATCTGTCTCAGCTGTTGTGGGAAACATAACCATGTTTTTAGGCTCAAATGTAGATACAAAGTGAGGCTTGATGTTTACATTCAGTGATTATAGACTGTTAAATATAGAGATATCAGAGCAAAGAAATCCTTTAAATGGAGCGCCATATTAATCGTAGAAAATATCTTCTACCCATCTATCTGTAGGCAAACCCCTAATAGGGCCAAGAGTGAGAAAACTCAGCTGTAATAAGAGGGAAAAAAAAAATTCTCTCAAAAATTAGTCTCGAAATCACAATGGTCCTTTTTTTTTGGCTCGAAAGGCAAGTCCCAGCATGTTTGGGTTTGGGGCAAAGGTAAGAGCATGACAAGCACATCCAGGAATACCATTACTTGACAGCCCAATGCCATCAGAGAATGCACATCAAACTGCATGCATGGGGCTTCTCTGCCCTCTAAAGAACATCTAAATCATCTAGCAGTGGATCAGGCTGAGGTTTCACTTTCTCAGACCCAGAATACGTCTGCCCTTCAGGCACGCAGAACCAATTCAAAATACAGCACTATTTCTTTGAAAGAGCCACAGAGGACTCATATTGCTCCACAAAATAACAGGGTGAGCATCTCCTAGATTCTGCTCCACCGGCTGCAGAGGGAGATTCCTCCAAGTCCTCCTCCTTTCCGCCTACCTTCTTGGGGACTTTTGGTCAGGGAAAGACGGGTGAGGTCCCAAAGACCTGAAGACAGCTAGAATCAACAGGAAGTCCTGCAAGGGTCTGTCCTCTTGAGAGCACTGAAAGGGTGCTGGAGTGGACATTATTTCACACTCCATCAGAAAGGTGTAAACCGTGTGAAACCCAGGGCAGTTATTCCTTATTAATATGTCTAGCTAAAAGCAGCATTTGAATCAATGTTTTAGCAGAAAAGGCTGTTTACTCTGATAATTAAGGCGAGTCAAACAGCTTATCAATAAGAGCTGCGCCAGTCAATTTCATAGAAGATCTCATTTTCATAAGGAATTCAGGTGGAAGAATCTGCATGCTGCTCTGTTTCAGAAAAGAATCTGGTAATGCTGCATTTTATTATTTTTTTTTTTTTAAATATTGTTTGAAGCAAATACTTCATTAATTTGACCTAACTGTGGTAACGTTTTTCACGACACAATAATACCAGTGAATTTTACTACTTGCCGAGGGAGGCACGCTGCTATCAGAATGCATCCTGAATATGTTCAGCTAGTTCAGCTCAAAGGAAACAATGGAGCTTATAGACATGGTAGGCTACCATTCAAATTGGCAAGGTTCCCGTTACAAATATGCCTTCCTTTGAATATCTCTTGCCATCCAAGTCCTACATGATGCATATAATTTAAGCGTTCCCCTTAATGAATCACAAATGAAGAGCAGTGTCTACAAGGGAATTTCAGGGGAGGTGTGGGTCGTATCCTGTTACGTTCAGCGAGCATCTCGAGAGGAGGCAGTGGGAGTAGGGGTCCTGATCCAGTGACTCTTGGTGGGAATGTGACCACAGAAAGCTTTGGATCTAGCCCAGAGAGTGCACAGCACCTCTCTAGAGGCGTTCAGCTGCTGGCAGGATAAAGCCTCAGCTAAGTATATATAAAACTAGTGGCCTTTATACAGTTTTCGACGTTTAAGTGTAGTCCTGCAGAACTTGACACGCCCGAGCTTTTTCTGATTAAAGAGCATGGGATGGGACCCTAAATTACTGAAAATAAAATGTGTATTGTTATATATTGCTACTATATGTTTTCTACAGTTTGTATATGAGAAAGTATGATTAAAAGTCGATGAGAGACTGTTTATAAATTTTGATTGCTTCATAATTTTAACTCTGAGCAACATTTTTATCATAATTATAGGCTTTCTTAAAGCATTTATGCAGATTGTTTTATTCAAAAGGAGTTTATTCCATATAAACTCCACTCTTTTATCTCTCCATGAAATCAGAGTCTGAATTCCCAGCAACCACAACTCCACTAGATAGTCATCACATTAGTAGCAGAGATATTTTCACACAAGGCGACGTTCCTCAGATATTCTGAACATTATTTCCCACTTCCCCATCCCAGTGAGTGTCATGGTGGTAAATAGTGATAGTAATCCTTGGCACATTTGTTACCTCTTCGTCTCTAAAAGTATTGCCAAGTTTATACTTGTAATTCCTCTGTGATGTTCCTGTGCATTGTGGTAGCCAGTGTGTCCATGGTTCAGTGGAGACTTGGGGAGATTAAGTCAGATATCTCACATCTTCAGCTCTTGGACACTTAAGTCCAGGGATTTAGGCGCAGAGCCTAAATCTCACTCATCTCAGTGAGAATTTTTTCTCTAAATATCCTGGATCCCTACAAATGCTGAAGTCTAAAAGACTTACCCAAGGACCTCAGGATGTTTCCTAATCATTGTTAACATTCAGCTGATTGCACGTTGTGAACCGCTTTTGGGGTCTGCAGCAAGGAATGAGTCCATGGCTCCCGGTTCAGCTCGGTTCATGGCCGTATTGTCTTTATAGGAGAGGGCTCTGGAGCAAACCGTCCTCTGTCCTTCCTCCAGGTTTCCTCAGAAAGGATATGAGACATCTATCCCTGCCAAAAGCCCAGGATTTCTGCAGTGGGGACAATCAGGGTGCTGGGATGCTTGGGTGAAGGTTGAGGCAACAAAATGACGGTACAGCTGGACCTAATGGAACAGAAAAGCAATTCAACCCACTGGATGAATCAGTGGCAGTCCTGATAATACAACCAAGGAGCCTAGCAAAAGTGAATCATCTTCACTGGAAGAGGAACTGAAAGGTTCAAACAGTTTCATAGCACTGTCTCAGCAAGCTGTGCCTCATTATGGTCTTCTCATTCCAACGACCCGAGAAGACACTTCTCTAGCACTGGAACATCTGTAGAGTTAATAGAATAAAATCTATACCCTCCATTTGTATATACAACCGGGTCATCAAATGGACAATATGCTATCACCTCCCTCAGGAAATACAAAAATATAATATTAAATTATACAAAACATGTGCGAACATTTTTGCCATCCCAATGAGAGCTAGACCTTTTGGTACATGTGCTTGGATGCCCAGAAAGAAATTGACTTTTAAAAGCCATAATATGTTCCAGTGGGCTCAAGACATGGATTCATTTACCAATGAGGCTTGTTGGTTTTCCTCAGTCTGTTTGATAAGCCACAAGGCATGATGCTAAGCCATGTTCCATTTTACAGCACTGCCTTCAAGTTTAATGATTTCCTCAGAGGATTGGGTCATGTTGCAGTGGGATGACCTGATCCCCACCCCGTACTTTCTACTCACAAGCCACTTGAAAAAAATGATTTGCACCTCAGTCTTGGAACGTATATTCTGCACTTGAATGTTTTAAACTTCAGACCTTATTCAAAGGAGAGGCAAATCTAAGACCTTAAAAAAAAAAAACAAAACAAAAAAACACCACTAAGAAAACAATTCAATTGCTATCTGCTGCTCTGAAATGAAATGAGAGAATCAACACATACAATGTAAATACTGAGTTCTGTGCAGCGATGCAATTAGATTTCACCTGTTGATTTTTATACCTCGTGGCCTTCATGTTACAGGTCTTGTAGCTCCTCTCTGATTTCAGCCCAGTGTAGATCAGGCGTAATTCCACTGCAGTCACAGGAACCGAGCCCGTGGAAGACACAGTTTTTGTGATTTTAGTGTTGCCAATCTACAGCACAAGCCCCATTTAATCCCTAAACGATAAAAGCATAGTCATCTTTATTTCCATTCCCTATGTTATTTTAGGGTCATTTTCCAGCTCTATCGTTTGCATTTGTGCTGTAATTTTTCGACCCTGAAAACATACTAATATTAACGTTTGAAGTATGGGAATAAATACAAGTTGAGTGCTTGGATTTCTGATGACGTTGCAGTTGGGGAGGGTGCAGATCTGTACTTCAGAGCATTTTTAGGACAGTCAGGTTGTCGCTAGACTTAATTTCAAGGCAAAAAACTGTTACATTTGAGAAAAACTATATCTGTGCCAATTATATTTTGACTTCTGAGGTTCAGAACTGTGTCATGGCAGAATGCTGAAAAAGGGACTGCTGTGTCTGTGTTGGAAAGCAATAAAATACACAAATATACTGGTTTAAAAAAAAATAGCAATCACGGTAGAGGTAAAAGAATGTCCATTTTTAGGTGGCAAGGGGAGGCTTTTAATATCTGTCAAGGATATCGATAAACATTTTTTCCAGATTTGTTGGTCAGTTTCCTGTTTGAAAATAAGGGTCGTGGTTTTACCATAGACTTGTGGTTTTACTATAGACTTTCTTTGCAGGCAAATGGGCTGGATAACAGCTACAGGCATTTTTCTGTGCCAGGAAATTAAAGACTGTCCTCAGCTCCTCTCTAGAGCCGGGGACTGTGCGTTGTAAGAACCTGCTGCCCACCGAAGTTGCAGCTCCAATAGACTTATACCAACTCAGAGGCAATTGTTCCAGAATAAAACCTGATTCCTTCTTCGAAGATTTCCCCCCATGCTAGGCTGTAGTTGTCATTGTCAGGCTGTGGAAGAAAGCTTACCTCGGGGCTGGTGCTTTTGACCCAAGGAGTCCCCAGTAACCTCAGCCTGGAGCAATCGAGCCACCACTGGGCTATTTTTTTTATTATTATTACAGATTTTTAAAGATGCGGGGTTTCTGATCAAAAAGAGGCAGCAGCTTTCAGGTCAGTCTGGAAAGCAGCGTGTCTGCTGTGCTGACCCAAGAGCCCTGGCAAGGGCTGGGGGTGGCTCCGGGTCCTTTTCCCAGAGCCCGGGGGTGCTCTCTGCAGCCCCGGAGCTGCGGCGGGGGCTGCTGCCCGCCCCCCTCCCCCGGGGAGCGGGGGGAACCTGCCGGCCGCGCCGGGCGGGGGGGCTGCGGGCACATCCCTTGCTGCCCGAGCTTTCTGAACACCTGGGGCAGGGTTAGGATGGCATCCCCAGGCATTCACTGCCCTTCTGCAAAAGTAAGGGTGAAAACCCCTAAAAAAAAAAAAAAAAAAAATTAAAATAAATAAATAAATAAAGAGACAAAAACCTGCAAGGAGGAAAACGCTGTAATCAAGGAGCAGAGATTTGGGGAATTGGCGAGGGGAGAGTTCAGAGCAAATGGGACGTAAAGACAGCAGGCAGCAGGAACTGCGTATGATCAATAATCATTCCGGGTGCATTCCTCTACTCCTTTAACATCAGCTAGGACCGGGCAAATATTGCAACTGAGTACCCGACAAGGAAATCAGCTGAGCGTGTGTTTAAACTATGGTTAATTATTAATACGAACAATTCTTTTCAATTAAATGCTTCATTCAATCCCCTC
>JAHREE010000279.1:5354808-5415369 GCA_033628505.1 Tringa tobata | reverse complement strand
TTTTTTTTTTTTTGCACGTCGAAAGCGCTTTATGAACATTAACTAATTAATCCTGGCGCTTAGTTACGGAGCGGGCACCGAGGAATTTCAAAACTCGCCTCTGTGGTGGGACTGATTTATTGTCGCCTTATGATTTTTAGTAAGCAAACTTGGATTCACAGGGGTTTCCAACGGCGCGGCTCCCATCTTAGCCGGGGGAAGGTGAGGTCTGGGATGGAAAATAAAAACAAAAAAAAACCCCGAAACCAAACCCTACGACATAACCAAATATAAACCAAACAAAATACCGCAGCGAAACACACAAACCTCCTGTTATTAGTTTGTGTGTCAAGGCTGCGTATTTCCAAATACGATGAGTTTCTGGAAAAAAAAAATAAATCCTTTAACTGCTTCAGTTCTCGAACTGCTTCTCTTGCGGTAAAAGTTCCCAGGGTAGCTTTTTCTTACGGCATTTGAGAATCATCCCGCTTCATCTCTCACCTGAATCTTGTCATCTGTGCCATCTTGAAGTGATCTGTGAACAATGCTGGTCCCTTGGACAGCCCAAGCTGGTCAATCAGGCAGAACAGACTATGCAAATGGAATGGAAAGGCGAAGCGGTGGAGAACAGTGGCCCCCATTGTCTTGGGCATTTCAAAGCGAAGCCCAGCTGCAGCAGGCGTTGCTGTCTCGGACCCTTGGTTGCTACTCTAATGTCATCATTGCAAAACATCACATTTTGAAAACTCTACAGGCTGAATGCATGAGCAGCCCTCCGCAAAGATTTCGCTTTGCCTTGACATCTTTCGGAGTCACCCAAAAAAAAAAAAAAAAAAGAAAAAAAAAGAAAAGGGGGGGAAAGAAACCCAAACCACATCATCTGGGGACTGGGATCCCAGCCACGTTGCCCTCTCACATCCCTCAGTGCCCTTCCCTGTGCTCCTAAGCACCGCGGTACAGCTGACGTTAAAAGCCTTTTGCAACCTTTTGGTGACCGCATCGCCTTTTTCGTTGTTTTTACAGTCGAATGGGATGATGATTGAAGTTGCATTTAACTTATTTTCTGTCAGCTCTCTTTCAGGCACTCTAACGAGCTAACGCCGTCGAAACGTCGCTGTGAGCAGGCAGTGAAGTGTTTATTCACAGCCGCTTCCAAAACTTCATATACGCGGGGCTTTAAAAGAGTCGGGCAGTGTCTTTGCCAGTGATTAAACCGGCAGCTAAGCTGGGTATTTACAGGTCCGTTAGGAGTTTCTTTGAATACTTAGTTTCTTAATACAATCCTGCAGTTGCTGTTCCTAAGTGTTGCTGCCAGCCCTGCTCCAGCTCCGCTTCCCAGCGCCGGTCCCAAAGTCAGCCCAGCCATGAGAAATGAACTTTCACTGCAGTAAAGCTGAGGGCTGTCGGATGATTAATGTGCATTTTCAAGGAACTAAATCGTTGCCCATGTTGCGCTTACCGCTCCTTTTCATTTTCTTTTGTCTGTAGGTGACATTTGTGATCACCATGTGGTGAGCAGAGCACACTCCCCTCTCTTCCACCCTCATGTCAGGAGCCTAGGCTCAAGGAGCAAAAGGTCTGTGCTATTGGTATCTTAAAATTTTGAGGGTTACCCTTCCCTCCTCTTCATCTCTTATCTCACGGGAATTAGCAAATCCAAAGCTTCTTCTCTAACAACAGCCTTACTGCAGTGAGCCTACAGAGATGGATAACGCCATAACCAGCCTCAGATGCTGTCCAGCTCAGAGATGGAGAGGTTGCACATTTTAGTGGTCAACTTGGAGTGTGGACAATGTTTTGAGTTCACACAGGAACAGAGAAGAATGTTTCATTGAACTAAGAGACCTGAGCTAAAAAACTCTTAATTACCTTCTTTGCTGGACCAAGAATATTCCCACTCTCTAAACTTGCTCTTTCCCTTTTACTAGGGTAACATGTTCTGTGATAAGGTGGCATAAATTACAAAGGAAGCAAAGGATAGAATTATTTAAAATTAAATACTTATCCGTTATGATTTGATTAGCTTCCTAAATTTAAGTTTGCCCCTTTCAGAACACAGTGTGTTG
Organism: Tringa tobata; assembly: GCA_033628505.1. Lineage (NCBI taxonomy): Eukaryota > Metazoa > Chordata > Aves > Charadriiformes > Scolopacidae > Tringa > Tringa tobata. The sequence goes on along the minus strand of JAHREE010000279.1, from coordinate 5,413,324 downwards.
GTAAAAAGGAAAAGATGAGAGTAACAAACGAAAGCAAAGAGAGGTTGAAGTGTATGGGACAAATAAATTACTGCATAGGTGCCATTTAATCTTCTGTCTGGAACTTTCTTTCCTCTCGCCAAAGAGTGGACAAGCCAAGGACAAGCACTGGGTTAAAAGAAAACCAGCTTCCAGCTACATTGGTCTCTTGGTCAAGTGAGCAGCAGCAGGAACTCAGACTGCTACCTGCTTCATACAGAAACTTCAATAGAGGCGATATGCACTGTAAGCCCCCTCCTCACCAGGGATTTGTTAGCAGATGTCCCCAAGGCTCTTTCCCCTATCAGTTCACCATCTTAAAACTTTACCTACTAGACAAATGGATCTCCAAAAACCTATCTCCTAGGAGGTCTTGAACATGACTCAGGTACCCTCCAGGCCCTTCGCTTGCAAAATGGAATGCAGAAACCCAGAGGAAAAGCAACCAAAGCCTACACAGAGGACAACAGCAATGCACGTGGCCAACAACGCACTCTAGCTCTAAGCTCTGTAGCTCTAAGCAGGTGAATCTCCATCTGGATCTTTGCTAAAGCACTTCCAGAAAGAGGTTGTTGAAGGAGGAGGATGCAGCAGCTTTCAAAGAGAAGCAGCTGCTCTGTACATCTCCCAGGGAGGTGTTGCCCTGGGGCTCCAGCTCCCACTTGAGGGCGGGATGGATGGTGCTCATCAGGGTCCAGACCATGGGTAGGAGACAGGGGCCCACGAGGTCATCCCACCACCCAAACATGTCCCTCTTCCCCAGCAGCCCTGTTCCCAACCCATGTTGCCACCCAGACCTCACCCCCTCTCAGCATCCTGCCAGCCTCACACCCCAGGGTTGAAAGCCCAGAGGCAGGTCAGGCACCACCACCACCAGGCTTACTGTCCCTCCACAGCAGCAGACAAGTTCCCATCACCCAAGGTTAATGGGACAGGAGGGAAATGGCTCCAAATCTGCCCCTCAGGCAGCGTGCTGGGATAACCAGGCACAACCTCCTTTCCCAGTGGCCCCACGTACCCCTGCCAATGGGAGCTAATTTGAAACAAGAGCAGTCCCTCCCTTGAGGAGCTGAACTTCCCTTTTCTCTCACAGCTGGAACTTCTGCCCCTTCCCCCTACCCGCCCCAGCCCTGGTACATTCAGCCACAGTTATCTCTGCTCGTGCACTGACTGTATTTTTCATGTTTATTATCATCCAACCCAGCGTAGTGCCATCTGGCACATGCACACACGGGGGGAAGAAAACCATATATTCAGCAAATGGAGCACACAGGGTTGAGGTTTTGTTTTGTCTTGTTTCTCTTATTCTCCCAGTTTCTGTTTAAAATTATGTGGAAGGGCTAGCCGAGCAATTCACCCTCATGAAAAATGATCAAGATCCTCCAAAATTAAAAACTGCAAATTAAAAATTGCAGGAGAGCAGTGACGCCAGAAAGGGGCAAGAACACCCCTTCTGCTGAAATGCAGTTTCTTCTTTTCCTCCTTCCATGTTTCATTTCAGCTCATACTTTAAATTGTTTGTATTAACTCTTATTACCAAGGATTTGTTCTGGTCTTTCAAATAGTTATTTTGCTGTAAGACACGTATTTTTAGCAAGTGATAGGTAAAAAAAACCATGCTCCTCCAAAGCAGTAGGGCACGGCGAGCCATGCTGCAGTCCTTGAGATCTTTGCTATTTTCATTGCTACAATAAAAATGGATACAAAAATACATCTGCAGAGTAGATGTAAAAACGCACATAGTAGTTGCAGTGAAAAGTAGCAACTAAAGCATTTCTACCTTATTTCAAAGATGGTTTTGTAACAGAGTTGTATAATCAAAGCATTTTTCTTCCCTCATAATTCATGCACTGTAAGATTATCAGTGGAATTGCCTGTGGAAAAAATACTACACAATGTATTGTATCACTTGATTCATTTTCTTTCAATTTTTACTTTAATTTTATCTAATTACTATATTGTGATCTAAGTCAGCAATCTTAAATTAACTATCAACTTAACTTTTGAAGTAACCCTACAAATGCATGATAATGACAAAATTTAAATTACCGTCGGTTATTGTGTAATATCTACACCACGGAAAAGCAAACCTTCAAGTATTTTAGTTCCATTTGCATACATAGCATTTTATTTTTCCCGTTTCATTTTTTCAGAGTAGAATTCTCTGCCATTTCCAAACTATAAAAATACTATTAAAAAAACCCCACCTGTTTGGGATAGTTGTAGGTTTGTGTTTTGTTTTTTTTTTTTTTTCCCTAAATTGAACAATAGCTTTGATGAAAATGTGAAAGAAAATAGTTCTTGGGACTAAATTGTTAGCTACTCAGATTTCTTCGGAAAAGGAACTTGTTGTTTTACAGATACACACGCAGAGCGGTAAAACCGTTCCCCGATCCTGCTGAAACAGAGAAAGACATTTCACTGCAGTTGATACAGTATCTGTATGTTGAGCTACATCCTGGTCTCACATCTGTTTAAAATTCAATATATCCTTTGCTCAAGCCCTAATCCAAGGGTAAGTGATGTCACTGTAATGACTTCAAGCGGGCTTTGGAGCAACGCCTTTTACACCACTGTGCCTCACGTCACCAGGCTGAGAAAAGCTATTTTTACTACATCTTTTCGTTCCTGTGAAATCAGATTAATTTGGAATGAATTGCTTGAACAGAGATGCTCGGGGTTACTTTTTATGACAATACTTTTCATTTTAAATATTGCTTACAAATACAATTTGATAGCAAAATAAAAATTTGCACTTCCCAGTATATTTCGCTTGTCTGTGATTTTTGGGTGAATTGCACTTTACTTTTACATGCATGTGTTCATTGCCTTATTTCTGGCAACAGAGCATTGCAATTTTTATGTAAATAACAAGCGAAAAGAGAATCTATTGTAAAATACAATGTATGACAAATTCATTGAAACAAGAAAAATAATTTAAATAATGGTTATTCAATAAATGTCAGGAAAGCAATCCCACACCTTCGCTGATCGAGGCTGCTATGTAACTTGGAAGAAAGCGATCAAGGGAGAGTTTTTATGCAGTAATATATGGAGCCTGTTCCAGTTGTTAAGCACATAATTAGAAATTCAGCAAGTCTTACCAAAGAGGGTCATAAACAACCACAATTAAAAACTCAAATCTCTCTCTGCTTTGTATGGCAACGTGTACGGGGGGAGGAGGTTTGGGGCGGGGAGGGGGGGGCAAAAACTGTTTGGTTTTTTTGGTGATGACTCAGATTAGTTCCAATTAAACTTAGCTTTAACTCTGAGATCTGCAAAGTGAAGGAAGCAGAACTTTGCAGTTTATTGTTAGGGATTGTTTTACTTACAAACCAGTAGAATTGCTTTGAAGCATCCCCAACAAAAGAGGCATAAAGGAGAAATCAAGGTGGAAATAACAGTTAGGATGCTAGAAGCATAATGCAAAAACCTTATGTATGGGTAAGCGTTAATAGGTAACAAAGCAAACTTGAATCTACGCGTTGGTTTTCTTTACCTTGTAAGCACTGAACAGATTGAATCTTCCCATAAATTACTTCAGTTTTTTTGAGTTTACAGTGTTTCCATACATATTATTAATTCTAATATCCAGAATCAGTGTAGTCTGGTTAAATAATCTACAATCAATAAAATCTGAGCAATGATCAGACAGCAGCAGAATGGTATTTCCATATGTTGAAACTACCTCGTGTCGCTTAAGTGGACTGAAATGGCAGAACAGACTTGCCTCATTAAGCCATGTCTGAGAAGACAATACATGGGGAAAGAAACACCATCATAATTAAGCATCCCATCTAGATTATCATATTAGTGTTAGGTCATTATAAATGGCTGGTAAGTGAAGCAATGTTTCTTTTCAATGGTAAGTGCTTTGAAAATTTTAAGGAATTTAAATGCTTGAAAACATTTTCCAGCTCACCCACTTTCAGTGTCAAGTTTTGCCCCCGATTTCCCTGTTTATTCCTCTAGCTCTCCTGAAGTGGCCTTCAAAATGCATAAGCGTGGATTTATTGTAAACTTCGCCGTTGCAGCTTCACTGCGGTTGTTCTGATCATTTCAGGACAAATGTGACAGTTCAAACTAATGACTGAACACCTATTGTGTTAGTGCTGTTTCCTGGTTATCTAGTTATTATTTATTTCCTGCTTGCTCTATTGTTTCTTGCCTTACGAAGACTCCTGTTCGCTCTGATAAAATTCCTTATAACATGGCTGCGACACCAAGGGTTGGGTAAAAGGGGTCCTCTGAACGATAACACAAAGAGCATATAAAGAATCCATCACAGCAGTCAGTACCATAACGCAATTTATTTTCACTAGACATCCTCTTCACTACTGGATTAGTCACTTCACTAATGAGCAAATGACCTATAACTCACAGGAGTGGGAACTTAATGTGCAGGTCTTGCCTTCACCACGGCGGATGAACTGCAGCATGCTCACCGTTATACAATCACTTAATATTTATGGCTCCTTCCCCTCTTTCTTGAGCATGCCAAATGCGGTGAGTGTTTCGGGTGGGTGAAAAATGCAGGACCCGATGGCAAAACAAATACTGGGCTTCATATTTTGTATTGTCCCAGAAAACATTAATAGAAGATACCTCTTGCATCTGGATTCCACCAGGAGCCCATTAGCAGAGAACGAGCCGGGTTTAAAAAGCGATCTTTGTACGTGCTAATGCATTCAAGGTGCTATTTTCTACCACTGTACACTAGGCATCTTTCGAATTTATTGTCCAGATCTCACTTTAGCATGACTTTAAGTTTAAAGGGAATTTATCAGGTCATTCACTGTATGAATGCAGCTTGTCTCCCCGTGCTAGGAAAAGTTGACACTGTGAAATCTAAAAAATTCTGAGTTTGTCAGTAAAAGGAGACTTTACACTTCCAGTGGAATGAAAGAACTTGTGAGATCCTGATTTTAAATGTGGGTTTTTTTTCCTTTTCCTTAATTTCACTTATTGATTATGTGTATTTGCAGAGCCCAGAAATTTGAGTCTATGATTATTAATTATTATATGCTTGGAGTTCAGAATGACATTCAATCAAAAGTATAAAATATTCAAAATTTTGAAGTTGGTGGATCACCCTATGTAACCAGGGAAGAAGAAATGGAATCACAAGTACATTCTCTACCTCATTTGGTAAAGAATAATGACAAGATTTCCATACCCAGCATTATTTTAAAAATTTTACAGTAAATTCTAGGACTCATTTTGTACACTTAATCCAGAAATAGTTTCTTAGAGACAAATAACTTTTAGCTTTAGTGGTAGGGCTGCAATTCTTCTGCTGAAATCCCCAAGATAAGTTTATGCCCAACTTTATACCCAGCAGATCACAGAAAATTTACCTGGCTGACACAATGAACCCCATGGTAATTAGAAGGATTCTAAGCCTTTAGAAATATTCTAAGCCTTTACGCACTTACAGATAAGGCCAGAAAGCAATTTTTTTTCTGTTTTCTCAAATCCTAAATAAGATCCTGGACCAAATCCCACCAAAGTCGGCTGGACTCTTTTCTATTGACTGCCATAGATGTGAAATCAGGATGTACCTGCAACTCTCTTTTGTTGTTCCGCATCAGTGATGGTTTTGTGCAAAACCTTGGATAAAGTATTGCCAAAAACTCTTGGGATAGAATTAGCTGAACAGTAAAATGGAACGATTGGCCTGCTGCTGTGTTAGGTATTACATTTTACTGGTGCAGCAAGTACTATAGGTGTTAGGTCTATGAATGCCTCAGATCTTTCCTGAATTAATTCCTCTTTTAAATCAAAAAGCGGTGGTTAAACTGGAGTATACATTAGAAATATGTTTTATTTGGAGAATTTTCAAGAATGAAAAATCCATCACAGCCTTCAGTAGCCAATTTCAGTGGTTAGTTGCTATCACCTTTAACCATTTCGGCCTTTCTTTTAAGTCAGAATCTGTCTAGTTTGAACTTCCAGGTGCAGTGTAACATGTATTCTTTTGTCTGCTAGACTGAAGAGTCCTCTACAGCCATCCTTCTGCTCCCATATAGATACTTACATGATCAAGTCACACCTTAACCTAGACTTTAATATGATTTAACTAGACTGAGTACCTTCCCTTTCTTCTACATACACTGTCAGTAATGCTTTTCAGGTTTTTAATCATGCTTCTTGCTCTACTATGAAATCTTTCCAACATCCTCTAGGTTTATAGCAAGGTGTTCTCAAGCAGCTATGCAGAATTAAGACTATTTTAAACCTCGAGCAGTGACATATTAAGTTCTTATTAGAATCACATTAGTCATAAAGGCACTAGAAATAAATAGCAACAGCTGGGAAAAAGAGGTGACATATCAGCTGGTACTTCACGGTTAGAGCTTTAGGGACAGGGGCTTAATGGGAAAATAAAAAGTATTTGTGCCTTCAGCACTTATAAAAGTCAGTCTTTGTTTGGGTTTCTAAATATAGATGTGGGAGCCTGACAAGAGATGCCATTTCATAACCTAGAAACATCCTCCTTTTATTTATTTGAAAATTTGGTTTAACATCCTAAAATTTTCCATGTTGCTTTCGGTGAGGACATCATCATACAATCATAGAATGGTTTGGGTTGGAAGGCACCTTAAAGATCATCTAGTTCCAACTCCCCTGCCATGGGCAGGGGCACCTCCCAGTTTGCTCAAAGCCCCATCCAGCCTGGTCTTGAACGCTTCCAGGGATGGGGCATCCACAACTTTCTCTGGGCAACCTGTTCCAGTGTCTCACCACCCTCACAGTAAAGAATTTCTTCCTTATATCTAATCTAAATCTCCCCTCTTTCAGTTTAAAATCATTACCCCTTGTCCTATCACTCCACTCCCTGATAAAGAGTCCCTCCCCATCTCTCCTGTAGGCTCTCTTTAGGTACTGGAAGGCTGCTATAAGGTCTCATCCTTCATCTTGCACCTGGAAAGTTGCCTAATATTTGTCCAATGTCAAGGTCATTGCAAAAATACAGTTGGAGGACTAATGCTGTGCAAAGCAACAATCCCACTAAAGTTTGTAAAGCACTGCTCGGGCAGCAAAAGTAACTTGGTAAACTTTATGATAATTGCATTTTGTTTGGAAAAATCATGTTGTTAAATTCATACCTGCTATGGGATCTCCAGTGGAACAGCTTCATAAAAATGTTGCTATGTCATGTGAAGAGGCTTATAAAACTTCTTTTAGGTATTTCAGCCAGCAATTGATAGTTGGTAGACTGGGCTGTGACACAGACATTTCATGCAGTGAGCGTTTGGCATTTCTCACCCAATCATGCTGGTATTTTATGAAGTAGCTCTAAAAAAAAAAAATAAAAAAATAATAAAATTTGTAGGACTGAAATATTCTACTTTTCTCTGTTTTGCTGAAATATGTTCTACCAGTAAAGAAAGGAATACCTCTGTAAAACTCTATATATGTTAAAACAAACAGGCAAACAATGTGTTATTTAAGCAAAAATGCTCAGTTTCTCAGTTTTCCCATAATAATGTTTTTCTTCTAGGCTTTTCTGACAGTTTTTTTTACTTCTTCTTCTGTTGGTTTAGTTCATGCTGTCATTCCGTCACTGTTTCTTACGCTCCTCCTTTTTTTCTCTTCTCTGTATTTCCTTCCACCTTAACAAGTCCAGGTGGGATGAGCAGAAACACAGACTCTTCTGATCACCCTGGTTTTTGAACATGGGGTTTTTGTGCTCTAAACAGAGGTAAACTAGGGAATGGCCGAGATCAGGGCTACATTGTTTGTTCAGAGAATTAAAAATGAGACTACGGGGAGAAAGAAAGCAGGACTGAAAAATAAATCCCGACAAAAGGGGGTTTAAGAAATCCCACTCTGTTGTGCAACTCTAAAGCCAATTTCTGAAGGAAGACTAGATCTCTGCAATAGCCCTAAGCCCTGGTCCTCTCAGGGCAATTTCTCCCATTTTACAACTTCCACGCCGCACTAAAATTGTGGCAGGGTTTCACCCGTCAGTTCAGTGCACAGCCATTTCACCTTCCCTCATCCCCCCTCGCTCCTGCAAGATGAGTCTAGGGTGCAGCGACAGCCACGAGTCAATCAAGGATGGTTCTGATTGTAAATGCCTGCAATGGTATAAATGACAGCGCCGAAGGAGATTATATTCAGAGCCACATACGTGCTGCAGAGGTCCCACCTCGAGATTAGCCTAAAATACCACCCAGATCTCTAGGTCCCTCTCAATTAGCACAGCCAGGCAATCTTCCTGGCACTACAGAGGCAAAGACGTATTTTTAGCTCAGTGCTGTGCTCTCTCCCCTGAACTCTTGGAGCCCCGCTGAGCCAATGGAGTCCCAATCAGTGGGCTAGCTCTGATGCTGCCCCTTCACAAAATTGCCTGTAAAACCAGTTCAGCGAAGGGATCTGTAATGAGCTCGGCAGCTTGGGGCTCTCAGTAAACCGCAGTGGTGAAGTGAGTTCATGGCTGAAATACCAGCCCTTTTATTCATCAGAAGCACATCAATTAGTAGTTCAACAGGCAGAGGAAAGATACGGCGAGTGTTCATTTAATATTAGGCTGATCGTAATCTGCCTTTGTGCTAATTCTGGCAAGTTTTTCCACATTTTAGTACTCAAGGAGGGTCTTTTTCTTAATTTGATTTCTCCACTCCCCATACTACAAAGAACCTGCCAGCTAAGTTCCATTGCAACGTATAACATCAAAATGTAAAGATTAGTAAATAAGAAGTTGAAACAATTCCTCTAATGGATCAAACAATTCATGAAGAAAAAAAGATGTCTTAGGGTCCTGTAGGATTCGTATATGACTCGTGATACTGTTGCTATACTTACAATTCTGGTTTATTACTCTCAGAGAGCATTAAGCATTAATGATTTGCATTATACAGGAAACACTTGTGAGTTAATCAGTGCCTCGAGTTCTTCAGTGGTTCCACCCTTTCTTTCTTCCTGTCTTACAAAGAGCTGATTTTATTACTTAATTAGTTCCTCTGGTCAAGGACTATGGACCCAAGTGTTGTCAAAGTTAGCAGAAAGAAACATCTGTCCACTCAGCCGGAGTTCTCTCCCATCAGCGGGAGGGACAGACAAACAGTTGATGGCAAACAGTATGTTCACCAAATGATGGGCAATTATTATTTAACAAACTGATTGGAGGAGTTTAGTGTTTTTTGTATTTTGTTGTTATTTATAAGTATTCAAGAAATACTTGATGGGGACATATTTCAGCCAATTTTAGCCTATTACACATTGGATCTGTGCCTTCACTATTCATTGCTTGCTGCTCTCCCGGAGTAACCAGTCCTCCAAGTCACACAGGGTTGTTTCTTGCCCATTACTGGGTGAGTAGAACTAATAAATTGGGGAGAGGGGGGGGACGGGGAGGGAAGGGGGAAATTATGAATTAATTTCTGCTTTCTCAATGGGAAATAGATTTCCATTTTCTTTGTAGGCAAGCACAAGCTTATCCAGCTCAAGCTTGATATATGATATCGTAACCCTGGGCTCTTGAATCCCTCAGCAAAAATGAGATTTTTTTTTTGGAAAAACAGCAGCTATAATGAACATTTCAGATTTTAAGTTTTCTGCTGTGCTGTTCCCAGGACTCTATGATGTGAAGTCACAAGCTTTGGACAAATTTAATATTAATTCTTATTCATGAGTATTGCAAAAAAAGTCTCATTCTCAAATAGTTCTTTGCTCTGTTCTGAGGCAGAAAAAGAACAAAACAGTTCAGAACTTTTTACTATCCCTATTTTTTAATATACCCGCATAATCACTGCTTTTTCTGTTATCTTAAAATGTGTTTTGTGAATCTACTTCATGACAACTCTACCAACATCTACCACTTGACAGGATACTGACGCATTTTTCTACTAAATATCCTCCCATCCTGCCTAGCAGTCTCTGTTATATATGTATATGTCAGTCAGTTTTACTGGGCTATAAAAGCATCTCTGTGTCTCTGCCACGTGCTGGGCTCCCTAGAAATGCAGCTTGATCTCTCCACCTCATTCACCTTTTAATGGCTCAGGTTTTCAACAACCTCTACCGCAATTCTCATAGTCCCACTTGTCTATGTGTTCTGAGACTAAAATACTGCTTTCCAACAAGGTAAAATTATATTCCATACTACAACATTTTCTTTTCGTTTATTACATACCTATTACTCTGATAGTTACGCATTTCATGTTTTCTGAAACTCCTCTCTCACGGTTGCCTCACCCATCTGCCCCATTCTTCAGCCCACATCTCTCGCCCCATGAACTGTCTGTTGCCTATGGAATCAAAAGTTTTCTCTCTGTGCCTTCAAGGATCTGCAATCGCTCTGCTCCTGCCTTTCCTCTCAACCTCCCTGCTAAGGATGATGTGGTGGTTTAATCCCAGCTGGCAACTAGGACCACACAGCTTCTCACTCACTTCCCCCACGGCAGGATGGGGAAGAGAATCAGAAGAGTAAAAGTGAGAAATCTCATGGGTTGAGGTAAAGACAGTTTAATGAGTAAAGCAAAAGCACCCAAGCAAAGTGAAACAAGGAATTCATTCGCTACTTCCCACTGGCAGGTAGGTGCTCAGCCTGTAAAGCAGGGCTCCGTCACGTGTAACAGTTACTTGGGAAGACAAGATGCCATCACTCCAAATGTGTCCCCCTCTCCTTGCTTTCTTCTTCTTCCCCCAGCTTTATGTACTGAGAATGATGTCACATGACATGGAATACTGCTTTGGTTGGTTGGGGTCAGCTGCCCTGGATGTGTATCCTCCCAATCTGTTGTGCCCTCCAAGACTACTTGCTGGTGGGGTGGCATGAGAAGCAGAAAAAGCCTTGACTGCTTAACAACAACCAAAAAACCTCAGTGCGTTACCAGCACTATTTTCATACCAAATCCAAAACATAGCACTGTATCAGCTGCTAGTAAGAAAGTCAACTCTATCCCAGCTGAAACCATGACAGCTGGTCAGAACGATTGTTGCACAAGGGTTTTTTCATCAAAATATGTTCTTTTTTTCTGTAAAAATGGCTGATTTATTGCCAGTGAGAACAAAACTTAATGTTACATCCTGGGAAACTGTCAGAATATAAAACTGTTGCCAATGGCCATGTCTGTTTCCACCCATTGTCCCTGTTGTCTTCTTCCTTCTCTGCTCCCCAGCAGACATCAGATCCAATACCCATTTTATCTTCCTTCCTCATAAGCACCTATACTCAGTCTGCCAGACCAGTCTTTATATCAGGAATATTATTTCCCAGATACTCTAAGTATTTAACTTTGTGTTTTTTCCTAATTCTCCTCCATTCTAAAAGGAACAAGTAAGGAGGAACAGCTGAGAAAGCAGTCAATATCTCATAGAATCATAGAATGGTTTGGGTTGGAAGGGACCTTAAAGATCATCAAGTTCCAACCCCCCTGCCATGGGCAGGGACACCTCCCACTAGAGCAGGTTGCTCAAAGCCCCATCCAGCCTGGCCTTGAACACTTCCAGGGATGAGGCATCCACAACTTCTCTGGGCAACCTCTTCCAGTGCCTCACCACCCTCACAGGAAAGAATTTCTTTCTGGTATCCAATCTAAATATCACCTCTTCCGATTTAAAAATGTTACCCCTTGTTCTGTGACTACACTGTCAGAGCCCCTCTCCAGCTCTCCTGTAGGCCCCCTTCAGATATTGGAAGGCTGCTATAAGGTCTTCCCAGAGCCTTCTCTTCTCCAGGCTGAACAACCCCAGCTCTCTCAGCTTGTCTTCATAGGGAAGGTGTTCCATCCCTCTGATCATATTCGTAGCCCTCCGCTGGACCTGTTCCAACCGGTCCGTGTCCATGTCCATCTCATTGATAGGACTCATCATATGGATTTCTTATCAGATCCATGGTCCCAATGCTCCTTTTCCCCTGTTATTCCCTTTCCTGTCTTCTTTGATTTCTCAGCACGTTACTTGTTTCGCATCAGATTCAGACTTTGTGCTATTCTGGGGAAGTAGCACAATGTGTCTTCTTTGGGCTTTTTCTGGCACATCTTTAACATTTTTGAGTCATTAAAATATTAAGAAAAGTTAAAAATTATATAATAGAAAGTATAAAATATAATAATATAAGCACATGGCAATGGCATCTACTCATGCAAGTAATTGCATGTAACACATATATATAAGTCCTCCTTCTGAATGGCATGACCAGACATTTGATTGCTCCTCAGGCCTCTTGGGAGGCATTCAATGATGCCCATGTAGTTTTGTCAGTTTTGCATAAATGCAGAGCTACCAAGGCTTTGGTTGGGGCTTGGTAGGATCTTTGCTGCACGGTGCTCTTCCTCACTGCACTCCTTCCCAAGCTAAAAACATATATTAATATATTCACAAACTGTTGGGTTTCAGTCTTCAGTTTATGGACAGACAATAGGAACAGCAAAATTCACCCTATTTTGGAAGGATCTGTGCCTTGCATCCTGGTGCTGGCTGCACTGTTGAGGTTGCCATAAACATTTGCCACCCATTGTGGATCCCCTACATTTTCCAATCTGGGAAAGACAGAGCTGCAAGACCTTCCCCATCAGAGTTCCAGCTGACACTACGAGGAGCAACTCCACAAAGATCTTCTGCTGTGACACTGACAAGTGAACAAGAAGCAGCAGGAAATGCTGAAGGCCACAGAGACAGGCACGTGGTCCTCTCGTGGGGACTGTCAGTACAGCTTTCTCTTTCTCTGCTGCCCAGAAAGGGAGGCAGTGGTCAGGGAGAGAGGGAAGTTTCTTTAAGTAGCTGAGATACTGTATGAGCTGTTGTGCTATTACAGGATGCTAGTGGAGACAAATGCAATGTAACTGGGGGACAAATGGTTGTGTGTAGAAGATGCCTTCAATGTATCTTTTTCCGAGACAGCAGGAATAATGTTTGTTCCCTCTATGGAGATGGACAGGGAGAGATTTCAGGTCCTCAAAATTGGGGCATGTAGGGAAAAAAATATGGGTTACTAATAGCAATATATCCCCATATATGTCTGAGAAAGAAAATCTGCAAGTAATGACCTTCATTAAAACTCATGGTTCTTTTACTGGTGATAACCCTGTATCAATGAGTCAAACGAACGCAGGGACGAGGACCTTTTGCAGAGCCCTCAAAAACTGAATTGTTGGTGCTAACCTGACACCAAAAAGGGTGCACGGGGTCCAAACTAAAACTTGCAGTCAGCTCCTTGTGGCGGTCTTCCTCAGAGGCTGCAATTGGTATTCAAAAGTTGCATTCATGCACAAACTGGTGAACATCCAGCAGATTCTGGAAGGCAGATGAAGCATGGCTACATTTTATAGTTTATTCATGATTTTGGAGGAGCCTTTAAATAGCATATGATACAAGAGAAGAAAACCTGATGATATTCCTGAGATTTCTGTGGTTTAAAGATGAACAGGGTACTTCTTTGACCCAGCAGACTACGTCTTACTGTGAAACTCCTTCTGGGAAAATCTGAGGGGATAAGTGGTCTTGCCATCTGAGATATACTACACCCACGAGCCTAAATTATATACAGGAAAAATGAAGAGTATTTTGCTTTCCTGAATGTTTGTAAAAAATCTGCAGAAAATGAGAGTTTGGATTTAAAATTAATCTAAATATTTAAAATCTGAGTTTAGATACAATTTCAGTTTCTGCTTTCCTCAGTTGTTTCTCCTGGAGTCTTCTCATTATGTTTTCAATTTTTGCTCAGCAGCCTATTTTTCAGAGTTTTATAACTTTAAAGTTTCAAGGAAATGTGTTAGCCAGCAGCCTCACCTTAGCAACTGTTTGTATTTTTTCTGGTATGTTGTCTTGTAAGTACAACTAGGTCTAATAATCTTCTCCATTACAACTTGTGAAACTCCATTAACATCGAAAGGTCTGCATAGGTGGAAAAATTTGTTTTCATGGTTATTTAAGAATTTTTGGTATTCTTTTTAGGCCTTTATCAGGTCTTTGGCATTATTGTACAAGAGTAGTATAGCACAGTATTAGTAGGAGCTACAAACTTCTTAGCAGCATTATAAAACATGTTTAAAATTGTCAACACTTGAAATTATCGTACCACTTACTTTGACCTTGATACGGAGTGCATTTATCTTCTCTTCTGTATTTGTATAAACTTGTCAATACCTTATCTGGAATAAGAAAAATTGCAATGCATCTTTTTTAGTTCATAAGTAGGAAACCTCTCTCTTTATAGAGCAATGGAAATGGGAAACTGTACAGTATAATACTTGTATAAATGGTATCATAAAATCCCACTCCAAGAAGATTTCAGTGAAAAATAGGAAGTAAATCTGTCTTCAATATATTTGTTTAACAGAAGTGAAAAATACTTGACACCAGTTTGTTCTCCCTCATTTGGACATAGCCAAGTGTTTCTTTACTCATCAGAGATCTGTTGCCAGTTTTCAGAACATATATTGCAATGGCAACTGTTCCGTAATAACATCATAAATAGTGTGTGAATACAGCACAAGGACTGCTGTGAATGCAATACCTGATGAAGTTCTTGAAGTTACCGAGTAATGGCAAGGGATATCTTTGTTTTAGACCGGGAAGCAATCAGAGTATAAACAATTGATCACAGCACTGCTCTCCAGCGACTGTCAGCTAGTGCTTTAGGCGAAATCTTGGGTAAGAAAGTGTCCAAGGCTATTTTTCCTCTACTTCTCAGTAACTGTCCAAAATTCTGGGTGCCTCACTGTTCAGCCTGAGTTTCCTAGGTGCCCAAAGTTAGCTTTCAAACACCTTTAGAAACTCTGAGTCCAGAAATTTTGATGACCAATCTTTTGCCCAAGATGTTTTATGATCTAAATGCATTCAAAGGGATCTGAATGCCACCTAAGTCCTGAAAGAAGAATTTTCTTTCTCAAAAATAAAAAAGCCCACATTTTTGCTACTCTGCAACGAGAGCCTAATCCTTTGCCTTCTTGTATATCCTCTTGCTGGGAAACACGTAGGGGTATTCCTCTTCCAGCGTCAGGAAGATGGATGAAGAATGTGCCCACCAAGTGATGTGGGGCTACCTTGTGGGTGCTGCTATAGGTTCAAACCTTCTCAGGGTCTCTGATCGCTGTGGGACCACTGCAGAGAAGGGACAGAGCACGTTTTCACCTGTGCTTCAGACTGAATGTTGTTTGAGTCTGTTGTTTCACTTTTTGTTCCTGTGGCGTGAGCCAAAGGAGGCCTTCTCATCCTTGTTTGGATAGCACTCCACCAAAATTGACCGGGCACTCTTGAACCGAGGGGACTGAGGTGGTGCATGTGCAGTGCAGTGCTGAGCCCTGCTGCCTGCAGAAGTGTCGAGGAGCTCAGACAGACCTTGTTTCTGTGGCAGCTCTGGGCAGCTGCCTTTGCAGCACACAGTCTTTGGAGGTGTCGTGGTTTCACACCAGCCAGCAACTAGGACCACACAGCCACTTGCTCAATCTCCATCATGGTGGGATGGAGGAGAGAATCAAAAGAGTAAANTACCTTGTGGGTGCTGCTATAGGTTCAAACCTTCTCAGGGTCTCTGATCGCTGTGGGACCACTGCAGAGAAGGGACAGAGCACGTTTTCACCTGTGCTTCAGACTGAATGTTGTTTGAGTCTGTTGTTTCACTTTTTGTTCCTGTGGCGTGAGCCAAAGGAGGCCTTCTCATCCTTGTTTGGATAGCACTCCACCAAAATTGACCGGGCACTCTTGAACCGAGTGGACTGAGGTGGTACATGTGCAGTGCAGTGCTGAGCCCTGCTGCCTGCAGAAGTGTCGAGGAGCTCAGACAGACCTTGTTTCTGTGGCAGCTCTGGGCAGCTGCCTTTGCAGCACACAGTCTTTGGAGGTGTCGTGGTTTCACACCAGCCAGCAACTAGGACCACACAGCCACTTGCTCAATCTCCATCATGGTGGGATGGAGGAGAGAATCAAAAGAGTAAAACTGGGAAAACTCATGGCTTGAGACAAAGACAGTTTAATAAGTAAAGCAAAAGCTGCGCATGCAAGCGAAGTGAAACAAGAATGGGGTTGTTCAGCCTGGGGAAGAGGCAGCTTTGGTGATACAGCAGCTTTCCAGTATCTGAAGAAAGCAAGCTGGAGGCGTAGCTCTTACAAGGACATGTAGTGATAGGATGAGGGGTGATGGCTTCAAACTGGGAGAGGCTAGATTTAGATTAGCTATTAGGCAGAAATTTTTCACTATGAGGGTGGTGAGGCACTGGAAGAAGTTGTCCAGGGACATTGTTGAGGCCCCATCCCTGGAAGTGTTCAAGGCCAGGCTGGATGGGGCTTTGAGTAACCTGATCTAGTGGAAGGTGTCCCTGCCCATGGCAGGGGGGTTGGAACTCGATGATCTTTAAGGTCCCTTCCAACCCAAACCATTCTGTGATTCTATGATTCTATGAAGTGGAAAGTCTTGTTCCCTGGGGAGGAACGATCACAGGTACCAGTACACACTGGGGGCTGCCCACCTGAAAAGCAGCTCCACAGAAAAGGTCTTGGGGGTCACGGTGGACACCAAGTTGAACTTGAGCCAGCAACATGTCCTTGTCACAAAGGAAGTTAATGGTATCCTGGGCTACATTGGCAAGTATTGCCAACAGGTGGAGGGAGGTTATCATTTCCCTCTACTCAGCTCTGGTGAGGCCACAGGGGGAGTACTGTGTCGAGTTCTGTGCTCCCCAGTACAAGAGAAACGTGGACACACTGGAGGAACTCTAATGAAGGGCCGTGAAGATGTTTAAGGGACTGGAGAACTTCCCATATGAGGAGAGACTGACAGAGCTGGGACTGTCCAGCCTGGAGAAAAGAAGGTTCAGGGTGTATCGTATCAACGTATACAACTACGTGAAGGGACCATGCAAAAAGAATGGATCCAGGCTCTTTTCAGTAGTGCCCAGTGATAGGACAAGAGGCATAGGGCACAAACTGAAACACAGGGGAGTCCTGTTAAATGCAAGAAAAGACTTTACTGTGAGGATGATCAAGCACTGGCACAGGTTGCCCAGGGAAGTCATGGAATCTCTATCCTTGGAGATACCTTACAGTCCGGGGCACCTGGCTCTAGGTGTCCCTGCTTAAGCAGGAGAGTCAGACCCCTGGAGGCCTCTGGAGGTCCCTTACAACCTCAACCATTCTGTGATTCTGGGAAGTTTATGCAGCAAAAAAAACCGCATTCCCCCAGGAGTCCTAATAGTTTGAGGACCTCCAAGCAATGAAGATGACATGCCAGAAGTACATCTGTGCAGCACAGCTATGTACACACTGGGTCAGCTAGCCAGCTACACTGGTCTGGTGACAGGAAGCGTTAAGAGAGCCGTGGACCATCAAGTGAGGACAAATCTCACAGTCAAGGCAGGTTGATGCTTGTCACAACAATGACAGAGAACAGTGTTTTTGAGAACTGTTAGCCATAGTTAATGTTTACAGTAACATGTTCTTCTATAAAGAAAGGGATCAAATTAGGAGATTGGGCTACTGTATTTTCTTTATTCAGCACTTGGGGATCACAACACACTCTTACCATGTAAATGGGGGGTGAAACAGCAGATCCTTTTACACTGTTTTTTGAGCAGACAGGATTACAGTGCAGATTGTGTTGTGAAATGAAGAATAGCTCCACAGGAGCCATGACTCTTCCTGTGAATCATTCTGTCTCCCCTTTCCCCTTCCCATATACCCTTTCATTTTTGCAATTTTTCTTAAAGGTAAATATCTCCTAGATGGGAAGGTCGTACTAACTGAATAGCTGGACTTAAAAATGGCTAAAGGTGCCTGTTTACTAGCTACAATTTTATTTAATAAGTAGTGACTGATAATGGTTATTTGCCTTCCAACTCAAAGACAGAAAATACACTTTAAGCATAAGCATACGTATTGTCAAAATTATAAACATACCCTTCCCCTAACGTGCCAAATAGAAATAGAAGTTATAATACACCTCCAATATCAGGAGAGAAATTGGGGTGGAGAGCTTGGAGAGAAGGGGTATATGTTTTTCTGCATAATGTTATGTTAACAACAGCTATGAGTGAAGAGAAATTACATATGGAGCCATGCTGACATTTACAGGAAATATTGTGGAGAACCTGAAGTGTATAACAGACAAAATAAGAGATTTGGAGTTAAAAGGTTACATCACATTTAAAAATCGAAGGAAAAAAAGTGTTGTGGTTCATGATAATACAGGTGGAGAAAGGATTACAGGTGTGTCTAAGGACTGCTTGGAGAGAATTAATGGATGTTGTTTCCCTGTAACTTTCAATGGGTGACTGGTCAAATACTCCCTGATGTGTGTTTCAAACGGAGTGCTTCTTTTTGTGCATCTAAGGTACTCTGTTCCTATTCCCAAGGGCTGATTCTTCTCCCTGGAGCAAAACAGGAGCAGTCACGAGTCTGCCCTGACTTGCAGAGGATGGAGCAGCCTTTTTGGACTGAGCCTAACATCCAGTGATTACAACATAAGGTGACAACAAAATCTCATTTTTCCCGGCCCTCTATCTTGGGAGCAGGGACACAGCAGACAGATCAGCAGTATAGCAAAAAAAGGTCATTTTAAGCAAGAAAAATGCTACCTAGCTGCTGAAGCCTGCTCTGTCTCTCCTGCAACGCTCAGTGGCTGGCCACGGTCTGGCCCGAAGCACATTCACTTGCAGTAACACTGACAGACATTATGTGTCACATATCACTTCGCAGTAATTTCCTGGATTCAGCAATTATTTCACTAATGTTTTGTTTCAAGTCTTCAAAAGTGTCTAAGTGTCCAGATTTGATTTTTCATGCATATAAGCTGTCTTAAGAAGCTGTGGCACTTTTGTACAAAAGACGATGTTTCAGGAGCTCACTGCAGCATGAATATCTACTATAAGTGTTATTTCTGTGTTTGTGCTCATTAAAATGTGAAAAAGGAATATCTGAATGCACATGCATATTGCAAATATTTTTCTGAGAAAATATTTTTTCAAATTGTTCTTACTGACTTACTGAGGTGCTGTTGACATATGAATCAGCAACAAACAAGTGCAAATTTCTATGAAAAAGGAAAAGGAAAAAAGGAAAAGGAAAAAAAGAAATAAGGAAGGACAGGAGAGGTGAGGGGAAGAAAAGGAAAAAGAGAAGAGAAAGAAGAAAAAGAGATCTGACACACAGAGGAGTGAATGTGAGCTTTAAAACAGTTTAAGAACTGGCCACAGGAAAAAAACAAAGTAGGTACGGCTTTATGTAGGAGATACAGTCACAAACAAGACATTCAACTTGTTAAAAGACATTTCTAAGTGCTTACACTTCTAAAGTACCATCTCCAAAAGAAAACAAGATTTTCCTTTTAGTAAGTACATAGCACATCAAGGCTGATCAATTTGTTAACGTGAACGTTCGAGAGAAGAGAGATTGCAGCAATAAAGGTTCTGACATGTAAATTAAAGTAGTTGGTTTAGACTAAAAGAATATTGTAAAACGCCACCTGTGCCCAACTTTGTAGACAAAATCTGTAGGACTTTGGGGGGAGCTTTGTGATCACATAGTTAAGCACTGCGACGGTGCGAGCACACCCGGGTTAGAATGAGTTTTGTCGCTGGTTTTGTGGGCACAGGTTTAACCGCACGCGCAGCCCCATGAACCCCACGTTCCTGGGCAGACTGGGGACAGAAGCTTCGCCATTACATGTTTTAACTGTTTTGCAAAGAAAATCCAGTGAAAGCTTTTGGACAGGAAAATTGCAGGATTTAGCCCAAGAGTGAGGAATCTTTGGATCCCTGGTTAATTATGATCCACTTTGTTAGAGTAGCAGAGATAGTGCTAGACAAAATGAGACAGTTATTCTTTTAAAGATATTGTGCTCTTACTATTATTTTATTTGTATTCTTCCTCCTTAAAATTAGCCAGTGCTTATAAAGTATCCACAATAAATCCAAACAGTGGGATGGAGACAGAGATTGACTAAGTGAAACCTGCCCTAAGTGTGCACCCAAGAGATCAACAGAAATCAATTGTCTTGCAGAGGTAGGTGGTTATACATAAAAGCTGAGAAAAATCATACTGGAAGCCACAGGAACACTTTCAAGTGGGAAAATTGGGGGTTGCCTACTGCATGTGCCCTTGCTACTGGAGAGTGTGTGTGTGTGTGTGCGAGTCACGGGGAGAGATACCAAGAGACAGAGAGTGGAAAAGAGAGAATAAGAGAAAAGGGCTGAAACAAAAAGGGAGGAAAAAAGAAATCACTAGAGACACACAGATGCAAAAGCACAATGGTTGTATTAAATTATTTTGAGCTTTTCGTACAACTTACATAATTCTCAAGTAGAAGAAAATAAAGCCATAATTTATGCACAGTTCTCCCTAGCAAGTAAAAAAAAAAAGAAGTTATTTTTACAACCCCCTATATTGATTGTATTTTTAGAACACTTTCTAAAATAAGTGGAGAATTCAATCCTACTCTCTGAGGCATGTCAATTTGTGCCCACATAGTGGATGGAAAGATTGAACCCTAAGTGCAGATCATGACATTCTGCTGTGATAAAAGCTGTTTCTGTTTGCTTTAACACTCATGCATAGTGGTAAATGCCACCTGTGACACATTGGGATAAGTATAACTATCTCTATTGCATCCAGTGATTGCAATACACTGAAAGTTGTTTCTGAAAGTTACTTGACTTTCTCTACTTCTATAACTTAATTTTCTTAAGTGTTTTAAGACAGGAGAAGGCAGCCAAGCTAGAGATGCAAATAAATTTCACTTGCCATGAGTTTCTTTCAAAACATGATACAAATTAACCAAAAATAATACATGTCTTAACAGAAAATCAGTCTGTGACCTACTTAGGCACATGCTTATTTCTATCCCTGTTCATGAAAAGTCTTGAAACTCTCACTTAGATCCTCCTTAGTTGTGCCTGTGGGCATTGCTTAATCAGCACTCTGGTAAATATCCATTTGCCCCACCACTGCCCACCATATGTTTTTACACATGTAAGGGCATGTTTATATTAATAGTCAAGATCAGGTGAGAAAAACATCCTTCAAGCCTACTCTTATAATTGCCTTCCAGACACTGGCCTCTTCTTGTACCATCAAGAATTTGTTTCCACTGTTATTTATGTCACTGGGGCTATGAAGGCAGGACCAGAAACTGCCAGAACCATCTGTAGAGATGAAAACCTGTTGCTCAAGAAACCTGAATGTGTCTCACAACATTATGTTCCCAAATATAAAGGCTATAAGATAGCCATACTGCCAATAGCGCGTTTCTTTTGTATGGTGTGGAACCTCAGGGAAGGCAGCAGGGTGGCAGACTGCCTTCCCGTGAAAACTTACGCAACTTTTCCAGCTGTCTCTTCATCCTCTGGGTGTCTCCTGCTTCAGAAAGCCATTCACTGTCACAGACCTCTGAAGGAAGCCTGCGTACATGTTTTTGATTGACTTTGGTGGCTACTACACCTATTATTTATTAATCGACTTTTTGGGTGGGGAACCAGCTGTCCTGTTTGTCCGGGAGCTCATATGCCCAGGTTGTGGTCAATGCATGGAGCTCCTGGACACAGTGCCACCCCATGTATTATGAATTACATGGCAGGAACAAATTTTCTTCTTCTCTAGCTGTGCTGGCTATCCAGGTCCTTGTCTGCCATAAGGATGGAGAACTGTCAGGTTCCAGCTCCAAAAATCCCTCCTGCTCCCTCCTCAGTGCTGCAACCCACGCTGGCCTAGTTTTGAAGCGCGCGGGATAATGGATGTGAGCAGCTATAATTTCCTTCCCATGTAAGATAATGTGCCCTAATATTAATATTTCTAATGTTAATTTCGAGGCGACCTCAAACTCTTTAGCAACTTAATAAATCTAGGTGGACACCAAAAAAATAATGAGTATTGACAGACCCTCTGATGATAACAAATAAGTGAAAATGGCTGTTATTTAAAATTTTGCTGAGAAACTATTTTTGTCCTTGGGCAACATTTTGTTACTATGCTTGTGTGCCTTGGTGTGTTTCCTACTGAGCTGGCTATATAGCTCTATAGATATAACAATGCATGTGCACGCACGCATTATCTATATATCTCTTGTTTGCTAAACCTGAAGTAATTTATGTAATTATATACATAATGTATTTTATCCAAATACACAAAGAAGTTTTTTTTTAAATGCCACTTAGGATCTAGATTTAACTTAAACCACTACTTAGTCTATCTTCCTTAATAGGATACTAAAAAGGAATTTTATGACAACATTATCAGTAGCATTTTGCCGATAATTAGAATAACAATAATAATACTGAGATATTTTTTCAGTAATAATGGTGTTATTAATGAGATTTTTATGAAAGACAGACTTCTTTAGTATAATTATGAAAATTGATCTTTTGCATTTTACTTATTCACTGAAATCAGATAAGTGGCTTAACTACATGTATTATTTCTAATAAATATTCAAAAGAATGCATTTAAACAAGGCACCTCATTCTATTCTTGCTCATATTCCTTGCATTTAAATAAAAGTGTAATTGCTCTGCTTTTTTAAACTGCTAGTTTGGATTAGCTGTCTAACCTGTACAGTGTAGCTGTTTGCTGTTTGCATTTTTAATAGCTTTATTACCATTTGGTGAAGCCTTAATTTCTCACTCCCTTGAAGAGTCCTGCCTTTAAGTCAGCTCTACAATTTAACCAGCAATAATCTGTCAAGATAAGATAAAGACCTACACCAGATGAAATGCAGTATTTTTGTGTAGCATTCTGTCATTGTTAAAGGAAAGATCTGAGTATGTCAAAATGTAACACCTGAAAGTTTAATAAACTTTGTAGCATAATTTTACAGTTCACATTTTAAAATAAATTGTTCTAGAATACATTAGCTTGTTCACTAGTGAAATCAGTTAAATATCTATATAAATATGTTTGGGTGAAGGGAGCCAGCAGTTTTTCAACAAGGATAAAAGTTCTTTCAGTTTTCAAGCCTCAGATGAAGTAATTTCTAAAAATCCTTGCTTCAGTTCAGTTCTATTAACTCTGCAGTTTCCTTGTAACTCCTTCATAATATTTGGCCATAACATCACTGCAAAGGTTCATTAAATATTGCAAACATTCTTTTTTTTAGAGTTGCTAATACTGGGGTAGTTGAAGTGAAGCATGCTTAACTCCTCACTTTCAGGGCTTGGGCTGTGATCTTTTTCTGCACAGCCCAGGAAGGGAAGAAGCTTTAGGATTTCAAAGCCAAGATTTTAGAATTTTATTATTTTTTTTTGAGTGACTGAACTGTCATGAATACCACTTTTTTTTTTTTTGTAATTTTAAATAACAAGGCGCAGTAAGATAAGAAGTAGTTGTTTGCAAACATTCAGCTCAGCTCAGTCCTTGGGCTCAAGCTGTTGTCTCTCTCCACAGTGACCAGCCTTCTCCTCTTAGGTTGGTTAAACCTTCCCAAGGCAGCTTTGCTAAAACATACACTTCCATGAAATGGTTCTATTTTGATGAACCATCATTTTGCAGTGAAAAAAAATCTGATTTGCTGCCAAATTCCTCAATCTGTTTAACTTCAGTATTCCATCTTCCTGGGCTAGTTCTGCGCTGTACTATATTGAGCAGCAGCCCAAAATGCTCTTTTGGAGGGCTCTGAAGGTTTGGCACCGCAGACCCTGCATTAATTACAAATGCCGTAGTACAGTGTATTTCCGTTTCTCACAGTCAGTGATTTATGAACTGCAGAGCCATCATTGAATAGACTTTGACGTATGAGAACCAGGCCCTGCCTGAAACAGCAAAAGCTGTTAATTTCGCTGTGCTTTGACATAAACTTGGTAGTTCTGTGGGGCTTGGTTATTAGTTACGAGGAACAGAATCCGATTTTTAGAACAAACAGGAAAGACGTATCTGCAATAAATACATCCACTGTGTGCTTCATCAAACATGCTGCTGTCAGAAAATCTGTTGAATTTTAAGGTTAAGGCCAAAGGACTATTCTGTATTGTTCACATGGGAAAGGCCCATAGCATGTGGTCTTTCCAGGAAAAGCACTGAGATACAAACCTCACATTTGAAAAATAGGTGCATTTAAAATTAGGCTGCTAAGTCCATTGTTAAGGACTTAAAAAATATTTAGGGCTTAAAAAATATTTAGTGGTGGCTGCTACTTCATGGCAACCACGGAAGGAAGCTCAGTGATAGTCATTATCCCTATTCCATAAACAGTAGTACGTGACATGTCAATAGCAATTCTAGCACTGATGTGTGTTGGAGAATTTTCCCATGGTAATGATGCTGGTTACTGGCCTGGCTTATAGCTGCTAAAATACATTTAAAGCAATCCCAAAATATGTAAATATTTTCTGATTTGACTTTGCAGGGTGACCATTTTTTTTCCTACATGGATATTTGGGAGCTAAAAATGGGAATTAAGGCATTTTATGAACAGTGTCACGAGCCCATAGTCCATGAAAACTCAGGAGAGAGCCTGCAGTGGGCACAGCCCTTAACAAATGCTGAACGTCTGTGTGTCTGCTTGAAATATACTTGCTACGAGCACAGGTCTCCGTTCAACAAAGCATTTAATCACATTCCTTGGTCTACACTTGTGCTTAGGGCCCGTTCTCTGTCTCAAGGACTTTTTGGAATTGCAAACTGACATTCCTATGCTCTGGCTCTCTCTGAGAGATACAGTTTACGCCAGGAGAAAGGGTTCTTCAGAGACTGAATTAAATCAGTTCATAAGACCACAGAATGTATAGGGGCAAGAGAGCTCATCTGCCAGCATCAAGGAGATCAGCATCTCTTACACAGAAGCACGAAGCTGTGTAAGATGTTCCTCTCTTCCACCTGTACTAGGTGAAAGTGGTACGGTGTGGGGATGTTGATCCCTGACCATCACAGGAGGTTCTGCTTCAGCAGCTCTGACTGCCTGAACGATCCTGTAAAGCACTTTGGCCAAAGGCAGCCAGGCTAATGCCAGCTGCCCAAGTAATCCAGCCTAACCCCATCAACTTTGCCTGCAGAACGGCAACAGCAGTGACCTCCAGGAACAGGCTGGTGACACCCTTGTCTCACACAGCTCTTTGCATAGTAATTACCAACTGATTATTTTCTTCACTGTCTGAAGTAAGACATGCAAACACGGATACAAACATGTCTTCATACCAGCAGCCCAAGCCTATATCAACCTGGAAAATCATTTATGCAAGACTGAATCAAGAGAGAAGGAAGGGCAGGTACAGCTTCCCACCGAGCAGGATGGGAAGCTCTGATGTGCCCAACAGAGCTGAAACCAGCTGGACTTCAAACGTGCCTAAGAGCCTTCCTGAACTGCAGCCTTACAGCTGCAGTCTCAAAGCAGTCTCAAAACAGGATCCCATGTTTTAGACAATTCTCTCCACATGAAAACAACCTGAGTTTGAGACTAATCCAGGCTGGAAACACATGTACATTTGAGGTTGATGTAACGGACTCCTTGTCTCTGTATCTCATGACATTTTTTATTATTTAAAAAGGAGGGGCATTACCCCACATGTGCATGATGCGAGGGTATGTGTCAATGAAAGGTGTGAAGAATGATTACAGCAAAAGGCTCTAACTAGAATAACCCCAGAGAAGCCAAGAGGCTCGTGGTTCAATAACAAGTTCATTCAGAAAATCACAAGGCAATGTGACAGCTGGAGTGAGGAAAGACTTGTGGCAATATTTTTTAAAGAATTGCATGATGAAAAAATAATAATAAACATTAACAATGTTTTTGGTGTTTTGTTTTGTTTTGTTTTGTTTTTTCTTTTTTCTTTCCCATGACATAATAGTAGTCTGGTCATAAGCCAAAACCTGACAAAGGTCCAAGGTTGAAAAGGGTTTCTTTGAGCCTGTCTTCCTGGTATAATTATTGTAGGTTCAGAGGAACCAGATCTGGAGTGTTGTAAAACTCAACACAATGAACTTGACAGACAGCCAGATTTCTGTTTTCAGCCAGTTTAGGGTTACTATAATCTCATTATTATGCTTGAAAGACGACAAGTAATAGAATCTCAGGTAGCCGTTCTGTCTTTACTCAGCCGCATCTTCTCTTTTATGCCGATTTCCCTTGATTACCTGAACTAGTGAGGCTCGGTTTTCAACCACTTATCTTCCAGAAATAATCATCTGATCAGCCTTACAAGGTTCTCACTGCACTCAACGGTTTTAATGGGTCAAGCGTTAAATTAACCCTTTAACCATACCCCAGGAGAATACAAAACTTATTAAAAAACAATTTACTATTCAGTCATTGTTAACTTTGTAGAGGAGAAGGAGTTCCTTAGCCAGCTTTTCTTGTTGTTCCCTCTACTCATGTCCTGTTTTACTGCATCTTTGCCCTTACTAACACACAAAATCTTTTTAAGGCTTCTACTTAAGGAAACACTCTTCTGGTTCCTTACTTCTACAAAAGCATAAAATGAAGCCACAGGAAAAGTAACAGGTATCTTACGTTGTATTTTAAGGCAGCTTTTTACAAAGGTTAAATTAATATTTTCACGTATGGAAGAAACACATCTGCAAAAATGTGACTCATGATGGTCAGTGCTAAATTGTAAGGTCAATGAAACTCCTACGGACCCATACATGCGATTGGGAAGGATTTGCAACTCTCTCTGGCACAGGGAGGTATTTGCACCAGCCTCAGCTACAGCAGGGCAGCAACCAAGCAAGAGGTCACTTACTCGTGTAGATCTGTGATGGCGTGAAGAGCAGTCAGCAGCTGTGCTGTCCCTTCCAGCATCCCCAGAGTACTCCAGAGTCCCCTCTGGGAGCAGGCTGGAGGCAGGAGCCCAAACAATGCTCTCTGGCTTCATCCTTCCCCAGGACAGTGCACAGCCAGCAGAAATATGCCTTCTGCCCTGACTCATCCCCAAGCTGGGGAAAGTGAGGGTGGTGTGAGAGGATGTGGTTCTGAAGAGGCAATCTCGGCAAAGCTGCTCCTAGGAACAGGTCTCCACATCAGGGAACCGCACCATCAGGATGGACTTGGAACAAGAGGCAGATGGCACCAATGGCTGTACCAAACCTTAGTTCTTCTTGTGAAGCCAATGCCCTCTGCACACGAGAACTGTCTTTTCAGAGCAGTCTATCCATTCCACAAAGGGGCAAATTCTCCCTTTCAGCAATATTCCAGTAGTAAAAGGAGACCAGAGCAGAAATATTTCATGTAAACCGAGGCCAGAAAGAGCATCAATTTACTAGTTGTAATGAATGAAAGGTGTGCTCCATCCTCGTGTTGCTTCTTACAACAATAGTGTAGTAGAGATGTCCAGGGTCTGGCTCTGCCTTGCTATCTTCAACCAATTCTTGCTCACACAAAATTCTCACTGCCGTTCACAGGGGTATTGCCAGGAAATGACTTGAGTGAAAGATGTGGGGTTTTTTTACAGAGAAATCTCATACAACACTTTCATCACCTTTAGTTTGTACAATCCCAAATCAGATCTTTGATGACAACTGGAACTGCTTAGGGGTCTTTACTAGCTCAGGTTAGTAGTCATCAAAGGAACATCAGGACTATAAAACTTACTATGTGTGTGTTTGTCATTACTGAGTATGTTAGTCATTATGTGTCCATAGAAAAAGAATGTGGTGATTTCAGTCTGTTCATAATATATTGGTCCTTTACAATGGAGGATTAGAAAGAAAGAATGAATAGTGCCTAAAAGTTAGATGGTGTAATGATTTTGAGTATATGGGCTTTTAAGAGGAATCTAGGATGAACCCCCCAGGCCCATACACAGAAGAGGGAAGAGCAAGTGCCCAGACATTGAGCGCTGCCAGCCTGCTGGGCAGGGCATTGCCAATAGTCAGCCAAGAGAAACACTAAAAAGAGGAACATATCTTGGGGCTCAGCCCCCTGCAAAACTTTGGCATCCTACTGGGGTCTACAGTGAAGGTCCTTTGCTATCTCCAGAGTCTTCCTACTGTGAGGCAAGTTTCTTATAAAAGTATTTTATTCTATTAAAGGTCATTACTACTTGTCTTCAAAATATAGCCATTGGAGAAGACAGGGTGGTGACCTTTCCATATCATTCTTTGTGGGCAAGATCTTCCCCCAGTACCCTAAGTGTCAGAGTTCAGTGACTCCCTCAGCTTGTCAGTGTATAGACTCTGATTTGATTCCTACCAATTCTTTAATCCTCAGTCTGCAAACAGGTGTCCTCAAAGAAGAAAAAGTTACCTCAAGAGACATTTTACCCCAGTAATCACTAAAAGAATGTATACACCTGGATATTTACATGTCAGTGCTTGTTGTGAGTTGTATCTTTTGCTGGTTTCTGTGCAAGCTCTATTGATAAATATCTGAGACAAACCCATATTATACGTATATTGAAGATGGGATTTCACTGAAGAAAAACATAAAATTAGATGTTAAAAAAGGCATGATGACAAAGTTCCAAAAATTAAACTAAAAAGAAAAGGCAAGATTCAGTTCCTAAACATAGGCACGCAGTTTTTCTTCAAGGTATTTTCCCTAGTCTTCCGTCAATCTAGTGTTAGATGTTGGCAAACATGTTAGAAAGCCTCTCAGATACCTGTACCCCTATGTAGTGGCAGATGGAGGCGCCTAAAGAGACACTCTATATGCCTAAAGTAGCTCTAAACATTTCCATTTAGGCAACTGAATCCCATGTCTTGATTTTTTCACTTTTGATCCCAGAGCTTTTGTTGGTGTGTTTTTTTTTAATATTGAATTAATGCCTTTTAACAAAAAATATTTTCCGTTAGTTTCCATTTGAGAAGAAAACATTGTTATTGTTTCCTCTTCATCAGTAGTACTGCTGCAGATCCTCTCACAAAAAAAGCGCACAGTCCTGATTCCTGTAAGATCAGCAGGGAGCAGAAGTTTGTGTGGAGGCCACATCAGCACATGAGAAAAGAGGAAGAGAGTAACATGAAATTTAAACTAGTTCTAAAGGCAAATGAAATCCATCTAGATTTTAGAGGAAAAATAGATAATTTCCATTTATAGTCTTGGATATATGAATGATTAACAAAGAGAAAGGGCAGATTCAGGATAAAATAAAACAAAAGAGGAAAAAAGTGCAGCTTACAGACCTTTTTCAAAGCATGTTTCTGAACAGCCACACTTCAATATAACAGGGTGATACACCAAAATCATATCCAACCTCTCATCAAGGAGCTAATGCCTTTCCAATCTTTCTGGAAGATTCTTTGGAGTGTCTTACCCTCTCTGTGTAGCCTGTGTTCATCTGATGTAACCTGAACATCTGCAGCTTTCACCCAAGCCTCCCTTTGTAGACAACTGAGAAAAAAACCCCACATCTAAGGAGCATGTTCTCTGAATCATTTTAAAGATGTACTTAAAGATGACTTGTGTCCATGAAGAATGTGGAAAGGAGAGAAAGTCACAAAATATTTGTAGGGCCTTGGCTATGTCAGTCAAACTGTAATTATTAAGGTGAACTGTATTCAAGGTGCCCTCTCAATTTAGGTCTGCTGTTCAGAGGTAGGTATAATGCTCTGCTGGGAGACCGTTGTATCTATCCTGCTCTCCCAAAGGCATAAAATGACTTAAACGTGTCAAATATGAGATTATTCTCTAAATATTATCTCACAATGTAGCTCTGAGTTACCTTTGGGTCAAAGGCTACTATCTTACATGCTTTAGCTTGAACAAAGTTTCCTGTAATTTAAGGGAAATGGCTTATAGTTAAAGGATAAAAAATGATGGCAGTAAACAGTACCCAAAAACTACATTAAAAAGTGCTTCTGAAGTAGGGGTAATTTTCTAGTAGATAGGGAGTAGATATAGTATAATACATAACATGAAATCAGTGCAAAGTCTTGGTAAAGTCTTTTAATATAAAACCTGTTAGCAAAAAATAATAATATATTGCATCTGAAAATATGCAAATTGGGCATGATATTTCTATTTCCTGAAATGAATTTTCTGCTTTACACACATAGATCTTTATCAAACTGAAAAGTCCTTCTGTAAGTTGACAGTGGTTTTTAGGTTTTTAAAAGGACTACGGGCATAGTACCTGCATAGTTAGCTATATTGTAATTCACCTTGAATAGCAAAAATGGGAAGTTCTTAGTAAATTTAATTAATTCTTTCCCACTGTTAAGACAAAGCATTTAAGGATGAATAACCCGACAAATAATCAAAGCATAATTATTTTTTATGAGTTGGGCTGATGGCAAATTCCACTTGAATTGCTTCCACAAAGATCAAGTCTGGCAAAAATGTGTGTGCAAGCTCTTTGAGTCAGAAGTCAGATTTTCATCTATTTGTGCAGTATTTGTATGTCGAAAGTCAAGATATCATATAAACATATAAAACCAAGGAGTGAAACCTTGGCATCACTTAAGTTATAACATTATTGCCAATGCATAATTTCTCACATCAGATTTCAGCTGTCTGAAACTTGGCTGTCCAGACTAAACTACTGGCCTAAGCTCTTTCTATAACCTTTTATACCTATAAAACTCTATAACGTTTCCATAACCCTTTCTTAGAGGGCAATTCACACCAATCTCAGATCAGTGCCTAAAATATCTGGTCCTCTTTGTCTCCATTGGCTATAGCAGTGGCATAGATATCTGGCTTAGACTGGTCATCTAAATTGCTGAAGCCATCATCTAGATGGCTGAAGACAGATACGAGAAAGTCTACTCTCAGTGAGGGTACCACTTGCTACTAAGGTAATGTAAGCAGAAAACAATTTCAAAAACCTTCAGGGAAGTTGGTCCTTCTTTGGATGATGTTGGATTTTTGTATGTATTGGGCAGTTTCTTACATATTTTAATGAATCAAAGAAAACTCCAAACAACCTTCCCATGTTCTCCCAGACACAAATACCCAATGACTCTGCTCACAAAGGGGTGGCAGTGGAGGAAACAGATGGAGTTTTGCCTAGACTTTGGATCTGCTTATCCTTAGTAAAGCCCTACTGGGCAGTGGGCTCAGGAGATGAATCATTATTGTGGGACACAGGGATGTCTGCTCCACTCCTGCTTCTCCTGCTGACCTCCTGCGTGGCCTCGGGCAAACTGATCCACCATCTGTTTCTTTGCCCTGCTTTTGTCCTTGCAGGGGATGGCTACAGGGGATTTTGCAGTCAGATGCAAGCAGGCCCTCTCCACACGCTGACCCAAAATGGCATGACCAAGGTGGTGTGGTGCCAAGCCTGAGGAAACATATCCAGAGCCTTAGAAAGTCACTTCAGGTCCATCTTCATGCTTTATTAGCCATAGTGACACTGCTTCTGCTAAGCTCGTGGCATCAGCAGAGCACAAGTTCAGGTAGATACATCCATAGGCTGTGAGCACCTTCTCACAGGAGTCTTGTGTCTTTTCTTCAGTGCATGCAGAGCAGGGAACAAAAAGGGATCTGTAAACTCTGCCCTAGAGATTAATAGCACTGCCTGCACGTGTGAGTCCATTGGTCTGGCTAGCCACACAGTTCATGCACCCATGGGGTAAGAGCAGATGTTCAGTTAGCATGGTGGCATTTTTAATTAATCC
This sequence comes from Tringa tobata, assembly GCA_033628505.1. Taxonomy (NCBI): domain Eukaryota; kingdom Metazoa; phylum Chordata; class Aves; order Charadriiformes; family Scolopacidae; genus Tringa; species Tringa tobata. The sequence goes on along the minus strand of JAHREE010000279.1, from coordinate 5,381,881 downwards.
TTCACTTCCTATAAAGAGCAGAAGCAGGCTTCAATTAACCGTGGAGGTCAAATTTAAATGAATAGCATAAATGAAAAACTGTGCATGCGTATATCTCTGTATGTACCTCTGCGTACTTACACAATGTATTTAACTTTGTTTCCTAAAGTGATGAAACAAGAAACTTCCTTGTTCCTCTCTTTCCTCCCGCCCCCCCCCCCCCCCCCGGCTTTCACTTGGAAATTTTGGTTCAGTTAAGAAATGCAACCATCTTGTCTTTGGCATCAATGAGTTCACTTACTACCCAGGACATAAAAATCACAGAGGTACTGGAATCTGAAGCACTGCTATGAATAGATACTTATTACACAAGAATCCGGTGCTTCTCAGCTATTTATTCAAAAACGTTCTTAGAAATAAGGAACCAGCTTATGTTAAAATCCACTAACCATAGTAGGATAGCAAACCATTTTACAACAAAGATGACTGTACATATTTGTACTGAAGGGCCTCGCCTGATGCATTACTCTCATGCCAAACTCCAGGCCTGCAATCTTCCAACAAAAGTTTCAAACGTTCAGAAGAGGGTCAAATGGATGTTGCTGGAGAGGATTCACAGGCATTACATAAACTGGACATTAAAAGGTAGTAGTTGCTAAAAGACAACTCTCCTGACTCTCCCAAACTTCCTTTGGGGTAGATGCTGTGCATTTGTTTCCAGCAGAGCATGATTCGTTACCCCATTACACCAAGCAGGTGCCTGCAGGTGTAAGCTCCCAGCAGTGAGTTCCTCTTTCATACGTGAGTGAGATTTTATGTCGGAAAGCTGGTCCAAACCTCTCAGGTGAGAAAATCTCGTAATTTTCCTTACCAGCCTCCCTTGAGCTCCTGCTTCTGGGAGTTCACACAGTTAAGGCACAGCTTATATTAAAGCCAAATTGTGGTTCTCTTCTGATTGGTATGCCGTAGTGTGGTTGATGGTCTGGCAGACTTAGAATTGAACCAGGAGTTTGTGGAGAAAAGGACAAGAATCTCTTCAGTTTGAAATGCAGAGCAAAGGTTTGAAAGTCCATCCTTTGGGTTTGCAATAAAACCCGTTCAGTTCTGGCTCAACCTCTCTGTTATGAATATTCAGCCTTCCCCAAACCATGCTTGTTTAATAACTGTGCTTGAACTTTGGGCCTGTAAAAGTAAGTACAAGCCACAGCAAGTACAAGCTTGGTCTAAGACTCCATGCTGACAGGTGTAACAAGCACATGCTATTAATGTTACTGTCACCTCTCTAAATGCCAAAATCTAAGCTCGCTTGCTCTTTCTCTTGAAAATATCTTCAGAGGAAGTATTGAAAGCGTAGAACCCGGGTAAGCCCGAAGCACTCTTTCCTGCAATACGTCTCCTCTTGCATTTGTCCAAGACAATTCAGAGAAATGTGTGGAGTTTTGCTTCTCTTCCTTTCAAAGCCTCAGCACTCTCCTTCTTTCCCCACAACTGACAAGCTACATCCGTACCTCAGCTGTGGGATCCAGGAACATGTGCTGGGCACACCTTCAGTATAAGGCAGCCAGGAAAGCCTGCCATAAGGTCCGTCCTTTGGAGAGTGAGAGGTTTGCCCCCAGCATGGTGGTGGGTACCAGAGGATATGTATGTCAGTTCAGCACAGTCACGTATTTCCTGAGGCTTTGAGCTCTCAGGTTGGCAGTGAGAGGCCATCTCCAGGGATCCCTGGCCTTGGGGGGGGTGCCCTGGGATGCCCTTGCCATCACCAGGCATCCCACCTTCATATAGGCTCATTATATGCACTTCCCCGGAGATTTCTCTGCAGAAGAGGGGAGCAGTGTCTCCACCAACGCCAGAATCACAGATGCATGAACTGAAGACAAACAAGGAACAGCAGAGCACCAGACCTGGTTTTCTGTAGCACACGTGCCTCTATGTTTCGTCCCATGGACCTAGACAGCCGGGTTAGTCAGACAAGCATTCGACTAACTAAGTGTCATAGGTGGAGGAGATACAGTATAAGGGAAGTAAAGGAGTAAGGGAAGTGAGGTAGCTCTGTCTGCCCTGAGGTCTGGAGGGGTGGGAAAACAGCCAGGCAGGCTGTAATCCAGCTACCCAACCACAAACAGCATGAACCCGGTGATGCTCTGACTTCACCACGAGCTACGAGATTAAAGCAAAATACATCAACATAAGAAGCCTGGGCATGGTCCAGTTATTCCCCTGGCAGGAGCCCCACATGGAAAAAGAGCCCTTTGCAGAGGCTAGGGATGGTGATAGGAAAATACTCCTCTTACCTCCCCCCTGCAGCACTTCTAGAGAGAGAGATTTGTCCCAGGCCTCACTCAGTGCTCCTAGTTAGTGAGCACAGCTACAAGTTCCACCCTGTTTTGGAGCAGGTTCTACTTTCTACCCAAGGAGTGCAAAGGCTTTGCAATAGAAAAAAACCCCAGTGCACAGGCAAGTTCTCAGGTCAAAATAGTCCTCTGATCACCAGTCACCTGCACATCAGCTGAGCCCTGCATCTTTGCTCATGTCCACCTGATGTTTCACCTTTCCATGTTGCTGTTGGAATGTTCTGCGGGACTTCATATGGGGGGACTGTGATGACACCTGAGGCTATCAAAAAGTTGAGGTGATAAATCATTCAACTAGTCAACTTTCCCACCATAGGCAAGATTCGCCTCCTTTTGCAGCTGGTCTTGCAAATTGTAGTTGTTAGGAAATGAAAGGCATCAGGCAAGTCTGCTGAGCTAAATGGTTTTGTCATTCACAGACACACACCCCCACCCCTTTAAACTTAGGTTGCTGTGGTGACTGAAATAGTTGCCCTTGCTTGGGTAGACCAGCACTATACAAAATCTACAGTCTTGTAAGAGTTAAACTTATGAGCTTTAACCGTTCAACAGAAAATCATGTATGTCACTTTTCTAGGGGTGCTCACACTTTCCCTATCAGGAAAAGAAAGGCTTTGTAAAGTTTACTCCCCACCCTCACCATTTCCTCTCAAAACTTTGTTCTGGTAAAAATTTGGATTATCATGTATGCAGGTTTACGCTTGCAAAATCTCCTCTACAGCAATCAAATTTCATACAAAGAAAGGGAGATGGATATTACTGAGCACTCCATTAGGGATCTCACAGCCTTCAGAGCAACATTTCCACGCAGCGTAAATTTGTTTGGAAAATAAGTCCATCTTTTGTTTGAAGTAGTTAATTACCTTGGTAGAGGAACCAAACGAAATAAAAGATTTATGGATCCCTCTTTCTCATAGCGAAGGAGAAAGTGATCTGTTTGCAGGAGTTATATTTTCAGGCACTTTGCTGAGACACCCCAACCCCCCTCGGTTGCTGACTGTAAAATAAGAAAACTATTACCCAGCTGGGGTAACAATAGGCTCCCACAGTGCTTTTCTGCTCAGCCCGCAGCTGCCAGTGAAAGTGGAAACTACAGCAGCAGGATAACATTCTTTTCTTACAGCCTGTTTCTATGGGCAAGGAGCCCTCCCACTGCTTCAATGTATTTTCTATGCAAAACTGTAGAAGAAGTGACATTTTAAAAGTTTTGACCTTTGTTTTTTTTTTTTTCTTTCCTCTCCCCCCCCCCTTTTTTTTTTCATGAACCAAGGCATACATTTTTTAAACCTTCTGACAGGGTGTGTGTTAGGAACGACAATAGCCATTACTATAATAATAAAATGTTTCAAAATTTGAAAATTCTATATTGAGTGTAGTGTACTGGTAACCTCTGTGCAGAAAAAGATAGTGATGAGAGATACAGAACTCTTCTTGTTATTGTCACAGGCAAACAGATGATTGTGGCAGGGCTCATACACCTTTGCAAGATGGTGTCTTTGAACACCACATTTTCATTTGCTGATTTCATATTTTAAGGCTAAAATTTTAAAGGACTTTTCAGGGAAGGATGTTTTTTCCCATCGCTCTGCAAGAAAAAAATGAAATATTAGCCAATTTTATTAAAATTGCCTTTTAAAAAAAAGCTTTTACAAAAGAAAAATCATTGGTTAGAATAATGCTAGTGAACAATAGTAAATTAACTACATATACATGTATCCAAATTATATGGATCTAATTTGATAGTAAATTGGCATAGCTCCCAATTAGATTACAAACACAACAAAAAAATTACCCTACTGGTTAACACATAAAATAACACACTAAATCTCAGGAAATGATAAAGGATGTTAGAAATGTAAAACATATTTTCCCAAACACAAGCAAAATAAATGAAAACTGTTCAAGTGAGACGGGGAGGGGGAAGGGTTGCCCATGAGTCAATGAAGTGAATGCAGAACAGATTCCAAAAACAAGCCCGGCAGGTTAATCCATGTGAGAGTCTTCCATTCAGTACTGATTCCCTCTGCTAGCTTCCACCACTAGCTATCACCAGCTCACCCTTATGCTCACCAAGGGCACTGGCCCTGCTGTGGGTCCATCTATGTATCTATCTCGTGGGGTCTGACCCCACATTCTTTTCATACCCAACCCTCTCCCCTTCACACATTGAAATTAATGGAAATTTGACCGATGCAAATGATGACAAATAGGCCAGTAGGGCCTATGTTCTGAAATAATCAGGTTTAAAAGCTGTTTTAAAATTCAGTAAGATTTAGAAGAGAAAATAGAAAAATCCCATGTTTTAAACAGGTGGCTCCACTGGTGGATTGATAAAGAACTAGAAAGACTTCTTGGTAACCTGAGTCCTCCATCAGAACAAGATAAAATCATCTCTCACTCTACAACACACACACTGTAACTAAATCCATCATTAGCAAACTACATCATTCATCATCAGGCAACAATCTGCTATAAATTACAATGGGTCCATTAAAAGATCTTGAAACCTGACAAAAAAAAAAAAGCAAAAGGAAAAAAAAATAGTTCTCCCGGGAGGGTCTGTGTCAAGACAGAAAATTCTTTCAAGTCCCCTCGATCTTTTCCTGAGACACTGACACTCCATCCCCAGGGAAACAGGGCAAAATAAATCCTAATTTCTACCCAAACTGTCTGGTTTTTTGTTTCCCTGGGCAGAACATCTCCTGTGGATTTTCAAATCTGAAGTTGCTCTTTCTGGTTAGTGAACCAACAGTTTAAAAAAAAAACAAAAGAATCAGAAATGTCTTCATGGCAAACCTGCCAGCAGTGACCCAGGGATCAGTAATGGCTCTGGAGAAGCCACCAGGGTACCTGCACCTTTCCTGAGGGCTCTTCCTGGCCTTGGGCACAGCATTTTGGAGGACTTCCCTCCCAGACCTTGCACCCACTGAAGGAAGGTCTTCTCCTTGGCTTTGATGGGGGTGCAACCAAGTCAAACCAAGTTAGCATTTCGAAAGAGTGTCTCTCGTCATCTGTTGTATTAATAGTTATTTGCATGTTATTTCCTGGTTTCTTTGCTGTGATATGTGGGTGCAGGCAGAAGAATTCTAAAGGATTTTTAGGCTGATAGTACTTCCATTATTCAGGACAATGTGCTATCCAAGGCAGGCAGCTATTTGGGATAAATAGCATATCCCCATTTGTCCAAAATAGCCAAATGTCTGGCATGAGTCATGCCAAACAGGCAGCTGCTCGGCAGGAGCGTGGTACTGGCATACTAAAAAGCAGAAGATATTGGAGGGGGCAGAGAGAGCTAAAGGTGGCACTGGGGTACAGTGGCAAGAGGGTTTGTGGGGTCAGTCATACACAACCATCACACTCACTAAAACTGTCAGACGACGCCATCATAAATGTCAGCATTCGTCTGCAGTTTGCACACAGCAGTTTCCAAGACACCACTCATCTCCTTAGCACTTAAACCAGACAATAAACGAATATCTTAGAGGCCACTACGGGGGCCTCCCACCGACGTGGGAGGTGTTGGCAGGTATTACCTCTGGAGCACACATATTGCAGGTATTATCTCACCACCAGAGAAACACACTGAGCACGGACAGAAAAATTTTGAGAAAGAGTTCCTTTAGTGATTTGCACTGCACAGGGTGCTTCCTCAGCTGTCTGAGGTGGCTTCCTAAGAAGTAGTGGCATTCACAAGGAGCAGGACGGACGTCACAGGGAGGAACATGAATAAATTTCCAGGTGAGTAAAGGTATCTGTGTCTTCAGTTGGGTGCCAGGTCAAGCCACATATGGGCAGACTTGTGAGCACAGTACACATCCCTGCTGTGCACAGGCACCCTCCTCCCCTGTCCGGGCTTCCTCCCTTGGCACTGCACGAGTACTAACGATCTAAGCTGCAGATACTCCTGGGAAGTAGGTAATGAACTTCATTTCACAGAGAGAGAAAGAGACCAAAGCTCTAAAATTTGTGCCAGACCCAATGCTGCAAAGGAAGCATGGGGCAAAGCCTTGAATGAAACCAGCTTCTGAGAAACAGTCTCCTACTACAAGAATATCCTTTGTCACAGTCACTGCAATGGAAGCTCAGCAGGTGCCATTTCAAATTCAGTATCTCAGCCATCTACTTTTCTTTTAAAATAAATGAAAACAGTCCTTGGCATGTAGTAAACTGCTTGCCAAACTTAGGAATTCTTTAGCTTACATTATCTTTAGTGCATTTAAGTGCCAAAAAAAATAAAAATGAAACTGGGTAAATGTGTAGTTAGTCATGCTTGTAAAAATGTCAACGCTGTCAAAAATATTTGTGTGAAAATCATAAACAAAATCTGCTGCCATGAGAAGTTATTTGGTTCTTAATTATGGGACAAAATGACTTCTTTTTCATAAAGACTTAAAAAAAAGAGCGCTAACACTGTGATGGAAATATTGGCACAATCTTGACTCAGCTGCTTCCCTGGGGTAATAAAGTTGCTCACAGAAAGAAGAGGATTATAATCTTCACAGAATACCTTAAAAATCCAGCTAGTATGCCAAGCCAGCTTAGCAGATTCCTAATAGGATGTGCAGTCCTGCACCTCTAAGTATGTTTGGAAGGGTTCAGGTACTTAAGGCAAGAGAGGGGTGGTTAGTAGTCCTTTAATTGGCATTTCTGAGTGGATTTCTTGAACTGCAACTCTCAGATTTGCACACTTGCTTACAGAGGCTGGATAAGCATATTTTATACCCTAAAAAAATAAACAAAAGCAGTAGGTCACCAGACCAAATCATGCAGGTCAGTGGAGAGGAATACCTATAGCTATCTTGAGGTTTGTGTTCACTGACCTGTGGGAACAGTTGGTGGTCTCACTTGATTTCTGAAGGACAGATGTCCTCACGCACACGCTAGCACAGGTGGCAATGCTGTGGTCAGCAGACCCCATGGGCACATCGCAGGAATGAACCCCTGCAGAGGGGGTTTTCGTCGGGGCCAGGTACACAGGCAGGGCCTTTAGAGAAGTTGTCCTCTCTTCCCCCTCTCTTCTTTGCAACTTTATAAAAGCAGACTTGCACTCTTACGACTCGTGATTAATTGAGAAACTTTTACTAATAAAGTGGCAGGGAGGGGAAGTGAGCATTCAATGGTATGGCCATTCAGGAACTTAATTTCCAAATCATGTGGTAAGTGCAGACATTGCCAACTTCTCAGAATAGAATCATACAAGTTCGTGCATAGTTGTAAAGTATAATGCTTAGCAAATCAATATTGAAACAGATGGAGAGCCAAGGTATCTATTTCTCTTGCCCCGAACTGCAAAGACACCTTGTTAAGAATTATGTCCAATACGGTCCTATTCAGCAGTGTCCAGGTTTCCAAAAGTCTGAAGAAATGGCACTGAAAGTTCTGTCACAACATGGCACAAAACAAGTTACCAGCAAGAAGCAAATTCCAAAAGCAGCAACTAAAGCAATATTTCCTGCTGAGCTCTGGGGGTCCAAGGCCTCTTACAGAAATGGTTTCCCACCCCTTAATATCCCTGGGAGTTCAGTACCAATGTGTTATATTGCAAACCTAAAAGATTTCTTGAAAGAGAACGAAGATTCATAAAATTCATCTTTTATTAGTCCATTTCATGTCTCTCTCTTGTTATCTTCCCTGCTCATAGAATTTCAGATTACTGCTTGAAAAGGTAAGGGAAAACAATCTTATATTAATACTCACTAGATTTATTCATGGGGGTTTACGTTATCCTATTTTATAATTGAAAATATCTGCATGGAATCGAGATACAATCGAAACTCAAGAGAAAAGTAACATTTTTCATATCACACAAGGGATAAAACCTGAAGCAGAAAAATGTGACATTAAATGAACAAGGGCCGTGTTATGTTGGCTCATTTCAATCATGTCTACCTTCATTCCTCTGAACAACTCTACTGAGAGAGTCCTGCTACCTCTTTCTTGCTATCACCATGAAAACAAGCTTTTGCTGGAAGAAAAAAAAAAAAAAGGTGAGGCTCTCTTATGCTCTGTCTTTAATGTTTACTTTTAATCAGATAGAGGAATTGCTGAAATATTTCATGCTTCCTGAAAAAAAAGAGGTAGAACAAGATCTGGTAAACTTCGTGCCACCCATCTCTGGTTTGCCTTGTGAGAAAATGGCATTGTTTTAACAATAAATTAGAGCAGATTTGTTACAGTGTTCAGGGATTGTGAGGACTAGGGGAAAGGCAGATCAGGAATAAATGGATTAAAGAAAAGACAGTCTTCTAAGCAGGAGAAAAAAATACTGCCTGGAGAGATTTCAGTGTTAAGTAAGACAAGCAGTAGTCTGTGGACTGCCTTGCACAAAGGGCAGCAGGGAAATGAAAGGTGCTTTCTACCTCTGATCATCCTTGAATGGGGCGAGAGAGGTGTTGGAAGCACTGCCCACCGGTCAGGACATTCCCCCCACTGGTGGCCCTGCCCATCCTCTTTACCCCCGCCAGTCGGCAGGAGAACTTGTTGTCATCAGGCCAGCACAGGATGTGCCACTTCTGGAATAAGGCAGCAAGACTGTCACGCTCTGAAATGCCATCTGCTTTCTGGTCTGTTCCTAGGACAGTACCAAAACCTGTTGCCAATGGCTCACTCAAGGGAGTGCCAAAAGGCATCAGAATTTTCATCAGAATTTTTTCATCTCTTGGGAAATGGCGTCCTCCAAGGCCATCTGCTTCCAAGGTCCCTAGCACAAAGGCAAGCAAAGTAGCTTCTTTTACACCAGAAGCAGTGAGAAGGTTGGCTCAGCCTTGTTGAGAGCATCATCAAAATTCAACCTAAGTGTAACAAACTGTCAAGGTTGTTTTCCACAGACAGACTCTCAGCTCATTGTCCTCAGGTTGTTAAGTGACAGAAGAGGGAATCCGACATCCTCAGCTCTCTGAGTCATTACTTAAATATTTCTACAAAACTCTGTCTCCTTCTGTTAGTTTTTCTGGGGTCCTGAAAACTTCAGATCTTCTTTGTTTACTGTCAACATTTTAGGGTCCAGAAGTTGGATCCTCTGTACTGGGTCTGAGCACAGTACAGTATTGCAAACATTACAACTAGTTCACATTGATGCAAAGGATGAGCAGAGAAGACATGTGACATAGGAAAATGTGGGCGTGTTTCCTGATAGGAAAGGTCACTGCCATCCCAGTAGTCCATCCAATATCCCGGTGAGCCCAGGAGTAAAGCTCTTTCCCTCATCTTGTTCAATTCTTCCATTGCTATCCCACTTCCAGCCAGAATACTAGAATAGGTGCCTAGAGACACACTTAGCCTCTTTTGTTGATCTGAGTCTCAGAGACACAGTTCTTCCAGTGCAATGATGTGCTACAGGTAAATGCAGTTGCCTGTCACTTTTCTGATCTTACCAGCAGGCCTCAGAAGCAGTTGGAGAAGTCTGTGAGACAACAGTACGTAATTTCCTATTTGGCTGTATGACTGTCTAAGTAGACATAGAGATGCTTATATCTAAGGCTAGGGTTGAATAAGCTCTAAGCAGGGGAATTAAAATTCAAAATTAAAATGCTACCATTTTGTGACAGTGGTATAATCTATTTGGTAATTCCTGAATATCTGGTTTGCAGCATCTCTGCTCTATTCATCAGCACCAGCTAGTTTACTACAGTTTAGTTTATGTAAGGCACCATAATGTTAAACATCTACCAAATGTAGGCATCTGCCTCAATGCTGTTAGTCTTTGGCTTTTTGTAGTTGCAGGTTATGTGACCTACGGTAGCTGTCTAATTCAGGATGAGCCAAATTGCTGCTAGGAAGCACTTAAATCTTTCCATTGGCTCTAACAGGGCAAAAGAAGAGCTGGACCAGTTCAGATGTCTGCACTGTAGATGTCTTAATTCCAGTCATATATAAATTTGAGTTACTTAGCTCCACCACAAGTGTCTTCACATGGTTTAAGAGGACCCATTAAAAACACATCTTTGCATATGGGGCAAACACCGAAGGTTAGGTGGTGGTTAAGAGGTGTGCAAATTTTCCACAAACAGGTTCAAGCTCACTTCTGTAACAGTTTAGGATGAAAATCAGCCTCAGAATAAAATGCAGAGATTGCTTGTTTGGCATAGCTTTCCCACAGTAAATAATAGATACAAAATTAGCTAGTGAGGGAGGAAGGGAAAAAAGACATAGATCATTTGCTTTCACTTGCAAAGCTTTTAAAGCATTCAGAACAATATAAATCCTGAGACAGACAGAGACTGTCCTCTACAGATGGGCACTGGGCATCTGTAACAAAACACAGTCATGACCCTACATATAAGTTTCTGTGAAGGGCCATTAGATGGGAGACAGCTCATTGTGTGCACATGTGTTTGGATGAGAAAAATGAGTCACTCCCAACTCTGGATCAAGCAGGTGATGTAAAGGATTGGCAGGGAGAAGGATGCAGACAAAGGCTCTGCTTTCTGAAAAGCACTGAGTCACATCCCAGGAAAACGCATAAAAAAAGAAAGCAAAACTGTATGCAGCGATATCAGCTGAGAGCTGGGAGCAAGGATGAACACACCTACTCTGCTACTGAGGATGCACACCTGTATAAGACAAGGAGCCTAAACTATGTTTTGCAGTGGCTTCTGTAAAGCCTGAGGATTGAAACTTTCCATCTGTTCAGCAGCAGGTTCATTAGGAGCAGTCTTTTTGTAATCTCACACGTCACACCTCAGCGCAAGGTAGAACTTCTCTGGAATGACCAATTCTTCACTACAGAAGCCCAGTCACAGGGCTGGTAAAGACTGATCTGCTGAAAATGAGAATGAGTTTCACCATCTTTCCAAAATTTTGCTGTCCTTCTTAGCAATACTTCTAACTTGGTCTCACTGAAAGGGTGATAACCAGGAGACAAGCCATTGCATTTGTAGTATAAGAAATGGACCGAACAATGTTATGAGGCTTCTAGGACCAAAAAAGCTATTAATGCAGTGAAATCTTAATTCCCCTTCTATGTTTTACCTGGGTTTCACAGCACCAGGAAGGCAAGCAGAGTTTTTTAGCTCTAGGCTATGGGCCAGCATTACTGGACCTGGGCTACCTTTGTGTTGAGCTGCCCACGTACCCTGCTCTCCTCCCAGTACCTTTATTATCTTGACATCCCAGACCCCTTCTACTTACCATGGATAATGGAGATTGAGACAGTTCAGTTTACTGACTTAAAGGAATTCAGCTCACACTGTGACACCTATTTACTGATTTTACTAACCACTGGCCATTCACAAGATGGAAAAAAAACCTGGACACCTCTAATCTAGAGCAGGAGGATAACCACAAGCTCCTTCATCACCTTCTTGGATGTAGTAAGGCAGTTAACTCCAGTTAATCCTTCAGGGGACCAGTTTCTGATATGAAAAACAGACTCAGAAGCCTGATTTCTGAGCTTGGTACCCCTCAAATGAGGCAGGGGCTCCCCTATTGCTTTGCAAGCCTCTTTCCCTATACACAGGTAACAATTGATCCAGCAGGTGCTCTGAGAGGTAGAAGTCACAAGAAAGATGAATACAAATCGAGTTAAAGATTAAGGTGAGAAGTGATGTTCAGGCACTATGAACTGACTGAGCTATATTTTAAATTTTTGGGCATCCACGTCCTCCTGTTTCCTCAAATCTGTACCCAGTTTCCATTATGTTTCGTAAGGCCCTCAGAAGACCTTGTTACTTTGCATTCACCCTGGCTCTGCTTCTATGAAAGCAATTTTTGTGTGTATTCTGGGAAACAAATGTGAGTTAGAGATAGATTTCTGTAGATTTGAGGATTGTCATTCTCTCGACACTTTCCTGGAAGTTCAAAGAAGTACTTATCACTCAACCCAGGCTTTCGGGAAGAAACATGGGCCAGTTTTGGGACATCACAGATTTTTGCTGGGCTCTCACAGCTGGCATTTGAAACCTTCTGGAGAGCCCAGGCTAAAGCCCAAGACCAGAGCGACACACGAGACAATTAACACGTTAGACCTCCCCATCCCCCAGTGAACTTTTGTCGGCCTCTTCTCTTCCTGAAAGAAAGGGGGAAAAACATCCTTTTTGTAGTGGCTGCTTATTATATAAAGCAAATCAAGAGTGAAGGGAGGGAGCAAAGAGATGGCACAGAGCCCGATAAGTGCACCCTTAAATCTATAATTAAAACCAAAAGCAAGTTCCCAATATAGCCAATTCAGTTATATAAGATCTTACAAAAGCTTCACACTGTTTGCTGGGTTTTGCTTTATTACTGTTCCCTCTCCTCAGAGTTCACTTCAGGTCAGTAGTGGATGAGGTATTGCAGTCAGAGTTTATGGCAGGGTAGAAATCTAACAGTGCCCTGTTTGTAAAGATATGCAAGTGTGCACCCAGAGGGAAAAAATAATCACTGGCTCTACTTGAAAGAGAAAAAAGTTAATGGTCACTCTGGAGCTCAGTTTAGGCCACCTCCAGCTCCGGAAAGGGATTGCTAGTTAGTAAGAAATTACTTTAAATGATGTCTGAGAGTCTGTAAAAGGCTCCTCCTTGCTCACTGGTCAGAGAAATATGACAAAACTGCATGTAAGACAAGAAATCAGGCTGGATATGGCCTCGCTATCCAGCCAGACTAAGCCATGAGGATACAGAAGTGTTCTCAGAAAGCCCATGACAAGTCTATACTACATTGCTTCATGACAACTAAAAGCAGTCTTCAGGAAAACATGAGTTCAGCTGGCATTTTTGTAAGTGTAGGCAGCTCACTGTTCTGTGCAACTGTACTGGGAGTAGCTATCTCCATGTGGGAGTTGGAACATGTATCAGAACCACTACATTAAATAGTATGCAAGCTAGGTTTCAGAAATATAAATAAAAAGCATTAACGATAAAACCCTTCACTGCTGCATCCTCCTCTTGCATTCTTCCCAGCAGGGGTGGGCAGTAGCATTCCTAAAAACAGTGGCTTCCTAGGGCCATGCTGAAATTAAGCTCTTCCTTCATATAAAAAACTCCAAACAACCCAAACCACCAAGAATACCATGTTTAAACACAGTAGAACCACTCAGCAGCAATCAACACTGCGCCGACATCCGTGTATTTCTGCAGTGCCAGGTTTCAAAGATAAAGAGAATGTGGATGCCAGGGGAAGAAGACACTATTGTCTTCTCTACTTTCTGGTTGAGTTCCAAAGTGCAGGCATATGCAACATGTGCAGGCTCCAATTCTATCAGTTAATGAATTTGCTGAAGTCCCAAATACCAGGGTGGCAAATGTTCTCAAGAACTTACCTGGAAGAAGATGATGATTACTGAGTGTAACACCAACATTCACAGATCAAAATACCTTCATGTTCTACACCCCAATTATGTTTAGATTGATTTGTCCCACAAAAGTAGAACTAGGGCAAAATAGAACACTTTCAAAAAAATTCCTAAAATACTACTCTTTTTTTCCCAGTGGCAAATGGGAAAAACGCTACCAGAAACAGTACCATTTTTTAACAACATGGTAGTAGCAAAAAATGGGAAGAATTATTTGCAGGAATGTTTGTGAAATCTGTGAACATCTTTTCTTTGCAATGTGAAACCTCAATGAAATTTACCTTCTAAAAATTAGGAGGACACATTGATTTAAAGGATATGTTAATTGCTTGAACTCTATTGTCTCTTTTGAGCCGTGATAGTTCCCAGCTTGCAAATATCGCATGCAAAAGTACAGAGGAAATCACCATTGTCAAAACTGTGTTCCTTAGGTAGCATACTTAAAATATTTTATCTGATTGGATTCCATTCCAGTTCCTCCTGCATGCCTTCATCAAAGGATTTTTGTTATTAATATCTGTCAATGTTGGGCACTAAAATGGTTATCCAAAGACTGTTGTTTAAATTGCACCGGTTTGAGAGCTGGGGCAGATCTCTGTGAGGACTTGTGCAGTAGAGCTGTGGGAAGGAAAGGCTCAGGGATCATCCCACTTTCCTCATAGCCCCGCCGGCCATCATGGCAATGTGGGTGCTGGCAGAGCTCCAGCCTCACACTGGCAGTAGCACAAGGCCCTTCACAGGCAGATTGGTCTTTCCAGCGCAGCAGCTCCACACCTGCCACACAAGATGACAGACCTGGTGGTATGTAGGAGGAACACCTGCTTACCCTTTCACAAGATTGCACACAGTGCAGAGACACACTGGTTCCCAAAGGGCATCTGCATACAACATAAATATGATGTTTTCACAAAGTTCTGTGAAGTCATGTCAGATGTACAGGACATAAATGAGAAATGGGCCCTTTAAGTTTCATTGGGATGCAATACCAGACCAGACTGTATCTGTTGATACCACTCGAACTCACAACCACCACCAAGTAACTACCTGCAAGAAAGCTGACATCTCTATATTAAAAGGGAGGACAGACACTAAAAATTAAGGCTCACATTGTTAGTATTTTCATCGTAAGATGTGTCCTGAGCTGTTGTTTTCTGAGTGAAGATGGATAGTCAGAGAAACATTTGTGATGCTATCACAGAATCACAGAGTGGTCAAGGTTGGAAGGGACCTTTGGGGGTCATCTTGTCCAACCCCTCTGCAGCAGACAGCTTTTGAATATCTTGTTATGTATGAATAATTTTTAATATCTCTTTACCTATAGCTCTATGTAGTCTTCCAGCTGTATATTCAATACAACAACTAGCAGTAGTAAGCAGCCATCATCCATTTACTTACCAGGTAATGTTCTCAGACAAAACACAATTTTTACCTGGGAAAGTAAGAGAAAGATGGAAACAACACAGGCTCTTAGCACTAGACTATAGGACTTCTTTCTTTCTTTCTTTGGAAGGGCATCACGCATGAACTTTTGAAATTTTTGAACATTGAACATGAACAAGAACTTTTATAAGCATTTTGAGCCTAAGTGAGAAGCACCACCAGCAGTTCCATGTACACAAACTCTTCTCTTGTATCTACCTAGAGTGTTTAAACCATTTCCACCAGTATACTGCCATCTCTCACATGTTCTTATAGATAGAAGCTCAAGAAACCAGTTCATCTGGCAACTTTTTCACAAGCAAAAGACGGTCAAGTTCTGTGTAAATCTCATGAAGAAGAATCGATGTCTATGCCAGTCTTATGTTGCTTTCTCATGTGACGTCCACTCTAACCAAGATCACTGGGGAAAAAAAATCATTCAATGACTCAAAGCGTCTGTAAGTTTTGTGGTGTTTTTCACCACAAGAAACAATCGAGACAATGTAATCAAACTTGAGCTCTAAAAGCTAATCAGGTTCTGGACGGGATTGACTTGAATACAGGATTCTACTTCCTTGAATGTTTTTGATAATTATTACAGTCTATCAACTTGGTAAAATAACCTCATTGTGTCGATGCTAGCACTAATCGATACTGTCCAGGGCTCAGTTATTCTAACAAGTATTTTATTCTTGATATTTGTTTCAAAACTAATTTGCACGCTCTCATAGATTTGCAGCTTCAGGTGTCTTTTCTTCTCCTCCCATAATATGCTGAAAAGCAAGTTTCAGTTCATAGTGCTGTGCTGACACCTCATTCCTTTCTTTTTTTTTTTTTTAATAATATTTTACATCATAAAACAGCACAAATGATTTCAAAGGACCATTCAGATAAGGTACAGATCTTAGGTACTGTGTCAGAGGATAACTGTGATAAAACAGCCTCTGATTTCTCGGTACAGTAACAGCCTCCTTCTCATTAGAGTAATCTGCTAACGTATCTTTTTGCTTCTGTTTATCCTCTGTTTTGATTTCTCCAAGCCTTCCACTGTTTCTTTTATTTTCATCTCTGGTGTTTTCACTTTAGACAGACCAATTGATAACAGAAATACTAAGTGGAGTTTCAATTTCCATTCATGTTGTTTTCCTCCCTTAATATTTTCAAGATACTTTTCAGTTATTGGTTTGGTTTTGGTTATTACAAAAGCCCAACAATCCTCAAAATGTACACATTCAAACTTATGCTTAATAAAAGTGAAACTAGAGATCACTATGGCAAAGGTGAAGTTCAAAGGCTTTCTCAGTTTCTTTGCTGTTTTTTTTCAGATGTATAACACAGAAAAACTGTCCATGATTTTCAAGACTTTTCCTATTCTACCACTTGGAACTGTTAAATCTAGCAGAGAACTTGCTTCCCAGTGCAGTTTCTGAACACGTTTTGCTCTGAGGACTTCAAATTCTTCTCATGTGACTTTTTTCAAAACCACACTGTGATCAAGTGCCTGGATGCAAACAAATTGGTCACCAAGATAAGGAGTAAGTAAAAGGCTTCTCTTAAATAAGCCATTTAAAAAAGTTTTTATCATAGAACCCTCTTTATTACCAGTGCTGTGCACTCTTTTAGAACTGATTTTTAATTTCTATACACTTGCGAAGATAGCTATGAAAAAATACTTCAGCAATACACCCGCACATAACATACTTTTGAAAATAGGCTCGAGAGGAGCTACTCATGTTGTCCTGCCCCTCAGCTACAACAAGAAAGAAAAAGAAAACTCAGTCCAATCTTTGAAGCAAACAAAACCCACAGAAAAAAAGTAAAAATCTGTGATCCCCTTCTTGTCTTCTTCCCAGGGAAACCATGGCAGATGAGACCCAGGGCAACAGGAGAGATTTTTCTCAGTACTTCAGAATTATTCACTCTTCCTACTTGTGGAAGTAAACCAGAAAATACAGTGATGGGTCCTAGTCCGATCTGCACTTAGGCATGGAAACCACTTCTCTCCAGTGACTGCACAAAGAACTATAGTCTGTTAGTAGCAGTCTGAATCACTGAAGATTTTGGATGCTGTAGTAGTCAGAAAGCCTAAATCAGGCACCCCAGGTAGTCAGCTGGAGTCTAAAAATGGGAAAAATAAGGGAGCACCATAAATTCAGAGAGCAGATATTTTTCTATTTTAAGTCTTCAAATCTGCCTTAAATCTATGCTATGAACATAGCACATTGGTTACTTCTGTTGTGGGTAATGAGGCATCTTCTGAAAGCACTTGCTAATTACACAATATCTGAATGCAGGATGGGATTATGGCACCTCTCTGCTGTTTTAGCATTTCACTTGCAGGCAGCAAGTACTCTTATCTACTCACATGCTGTCAAAAATGTGTGTGCCTTTTGTGTCCCACAGAAGTTGTGTGATGAGAGGAGGTTCCTCCCTAGAACCCATCCCTTACACTGCAGGTATTTGAGCTTTCCAGCCTGTTGTTAGCAGGCAGACATATATTATTGGTAGAGTCAGCAACTGTTCTCTTGTCTTAGCCCAACGTGGAAACAATTGCTCAGGGGTCCTGTAAATAATAGTTCTTTGGTATCATTTTCAAAAAAAAAAAAAAAAAGGCAAAAAAAAGCGCCCCTCAGTACACAATAAGCTGGCAGTAATTTTCACATTACTCCAGACAGTATCCCATTCATTGCTTGACAGATCCGTTTTTAATTCAGATTCCTACTTTTCCTTTAGCTCTCCTGTTGCAGGTAGGGAACAGAATTTAACTGTTTGTGTCCATCACCCATGGCTTTATTTGCTGCCAAACCATTTCAGGAAGATATCTAGCAAAAAGCACAGACTAGTACTCAGAGCTGTCTGTTCTACAGAGAGCACAGGAATTTGGGGGGAAAAAAAAGAAAGCTAAGAAGACCTGGTGGTAGCTAGTGTGAAGCCCACCTCACATGCAGGAGATTGGTCTTTAAAATACATCTGCCTGACTCAGCCCAGAGACACAGTATAGCAAATAATAAGGAGATAGGAGAGGAGGAAGAACAGTTCTGAGATAAGCTGCACCCCAGCCTAGCGCGTTTAAAAAATGTTCCCAAAGTAATTTTAAGTAATGCAAATTATGCCAGAGAATGGAAAGTACTCGTACCTCAATCTGCAGTTTTGTTACCTGCACAGAATCCATTGCCTGAAACATCTCTAGCAAGCCCTTGGTCCACTTGCACAGGTAACAAGTGTATTTGTTTATCTGGGGACAGAGAAGAAGAGAGGGAGCTGAAGCAGGTGTCAGAGAGTGGCACTATTAGTGCTATGAGCCTTATCTGACAGAAAAGCAGTTTCTCTGAGGACCAGTGGTTTATCTGCACACAGGGAGGCTGCTAGGAAATCAAAGGCAATATTAGGTCTGTCAATTAGAATGAACCCCTCTTTCCAGCTGTCATAAAATCAATGCTTGCCCCTCTGTGCTTGCCCTGACAACTATGCCATAATAAACTTCTAGGAGAAGCAGTTATGAAGTATTACCTGAAGATAGTGATTGTGCCTGGGTGAATTGTTCTCTCCAGATACAAATGCTAGTCGTAGGCTCCCAAGTTTTTTTAATTCTCCCCACAGCAACTGAGATGCAGGTGTGCTGCTCAGAAAAATTCCTGCCTGGGATATCTGCAGCGTGCAGTAGTGCCTGCGCAGAAACAGATGATCCTGGCGCTTGTGTCAGCAGACCTGCGTGGCTGGGCAAAATTAGTTTTTCACAGCAACAATTCTGAGGTGCCATCTGCAAAGCACAAGAATGCATCATACCATGAGAGTACAAAATATATGCATCTTCATCCAAGATGCTGGCCTATCTCCCCCTGCCATATGCTCCAACTGCTAAGCTAAGTTCCCGCTCCTGAGTATGTGCCAAACACTAAAAACAGCATAACCCCTTGAGTTACATCCAGTAACGCGGGGCTATGGGATCTTCAACTGATCATGATTCAGCAGCTGAAAATTCAAATGAAGACGTAATATTCATGGCTGATAGCGAAAAGTGAAGAGAATTAAAAAGTAGGGACCAGAAGAAAGTAACCTGAGATAGGCTTCATCTTTCATTTTTCTTTCCTTTTTTTTTTTTTTTTTTTTTCTTCTCTGTGTTAGACTCCTGGATCTCACAGTGGGAGGGAACTCATGAAGGGATTAAAGAAAGAGTGTAAGCCAACATCAAGTAAGGGGTAAGTAACTGAAAGGTTGTTGAATTTAAATATCTTCTAATTCACTCTTGCTTCCTTGTTGAAAATTTAAATAAGATCTTTCAGAATTTAAGAATGAAATTGATAGCGATTAACAGAAATTCAGATAATTGAGTAATCACCTCAAATTGTTACACATTTTTTTTGAGAAATAGATGTCCCATTAATTTTTTAAGCCAACGTAAAGAATCTAATGGCGAATCACAGCCTCCGTAGCACACCACACTACCTTTAAAATCTTTCACTCTACTCAGAATGGCCAGACCTGAACTCCATGTTTTCAAACCAGAAAAGATAAAAGTAAGCCAAAAGTACCTAATCCAAAGACTACTGGGGAATGAATGTTGATTCTCAATCAGTTTTTATCCAAACTCAATAGTGTGGGGTTACACTTTCACTGGAATGAAGGTTTAACAAGCACAAGAAAGAACCTTGGAACAATAATTAGATAATTACAGAAATGCCATCCCTTTAAGTAGCACTGAACTGCTCCCACAGGGGATTCACAGGAAGACCCTAGTACAAAATGAGTGGAAATCCAGCACTAGTGCTGAGAGATATCGGCCCCGGTTCTACACTTACTGACATAAATAATCTCACACAATGGAAGTCCAGGCTGTGCTGATTTTTACCTGTGCTCACCCCTGCACATAAGAAGCACATATTATTTGCTGGAAAAATCATTCCCTGGTTACTGTCTTTACGGATGTCTCATTTGCAAAGGAACGAAGGTTGCCTCACTTTACTAGAAAAGTAGGCAGCAGGATTCAGTGAGGGGAGGAATTTGGGTGGTTAGGGCCACTGGGCGACAGGAATATCAGCTCCGTTGAGCCATCTTCCTCTTCGCAGCAGGTACAGAGAGTTGTGAGGGTGTGGGGAGCACAAAGTAGAGAAGGATCAAATTTAGAAATACGGCTGCAGCTTGAGCCTTCCTGTGCCTTCCTCTGCTGTTGGCTACAGCCATTGCCACAGAGCAGCTGCCGGCCATCAGCAGTTGAGCAGGCTTCCAGCCAACCCAGTTGATTTGCCCAGTGTCCAACACAGGATTATTCTGTGGGGTCCTGAGCAGGAAAACAACTTGGCCCTTGCACATCAGCAGTATCCAAATATAAAATAAAACATTGTGTGCAATGCAGGACAACTTCTGTAACCGCAGTATTGGTCAAATCTTTAGGAAGACTGTAAAGACTGAGACAGGGAAAATCAAAGGTGCACTTTTCAAACCCATAAATTATATCCCATGTTGCCAGCAGAAATCGGGTTTTTTTCCTAGTCATTTGGGTTTTTGTTCTTCTGTTTTTAATATGTGTTTGCCATCTCAAACACTGTATATATGAATCTTTTTTACCATATATCAAAAAATATGTTTCAGCTAGACATGGCAAGCAATTAATTTTCTTTCAAAGCGTCCTAGGAGCATAAGCCATCTTGGCTTTCCCATCTTTACCTTAGTGCATCTCCTATCTACATACATAATTCCCAAGTCACACACATTCCTGGTGCTGCCTGGCAGGACTTAAAGCAGCAAGACAAGATGGTGTAATGTGTACACCGGCCCCACACTGACTCTTGTAAAATGGGGGAAACAGAGGTAAAAGCCTTCACAGTAAAAAAATGCTCAATGAAGAGAAAAGCAAGCAAACAGGAATCAGTTACATGCATACAATACAATGGATGTTATCAAAATCTGGGACATGTTTTATATAGATACACCTACTATTCTTAATCTTCTTTAGTTTAATTAAGGCAATTACTCACTGGGCTCTAGATACTGTGCGGAACATTTTATCTTTTTATCTGCAAAGAGTGCTAGTTGCACATTGCTTCTTTCAGTGGCTGGGTGATATGGAGTAGACACTTCCCCCTACCAAGAAAAAAATGCCATTTTTTACATGAGTTTAATGATTATGGATGCTGTCATTCCTACCACTCCAGAAATGTATTTATACAGACCTGCTTCCTTCAGCACAAGCCCCTTCTGCCTGGCACCTCATTCCTGGATTGGTGTGCCTGGAGGCAACCAGAGCTTTAGCAGCATCTTCTTTAGTGACAGAACATGAGGTTTTAGAAGGAGGCCATGATTCAGTTCATCACTTGAGCACCTGCTTGACTTTAAGCATGTGTGCACTCCTGTGCTTATTCAGCAACCGCTTGAGGCCAGGCCTTACATTACAGCTTATGCTTAAATTACATGGAAGCCCTTTGGACTCAAGCACGTTTCAGTGCTTTGTGAAATAAGATCCACAGTGATTAGGAACCCAGAAAACATCTTGAGTATAAACAGATTCTGACAATTGTATTTTACTTGGACTAAATTTGCTTGGGCATAGGGCTGAAGTAAGTGGATTTGAACACAAATGTGTCCAAGGTGCTTCTTCGTTCTGAATTTTCTGAGAAGAAGTACCCTGTATCTATGCATTTTTCTCTTGATATCAGCTTTTCTAATGAGTGTTTAAGAGACACTAACCTTTAAATTTGAGGCACAAGACCTCTGTTCATTAACTTTAAAAAGTGTCAGGAGGGATTGCTGCACTGTTTTGGAAAGTGGCCGATTATGCCCCTTTATCCAACTATATGGCTCTCACAGGGGGAACCTGCCTACAGGTTCACCACCACCATATGAATTTGAAGTCATTTAAGAGATCTAGGAAGAAGAAAATCAGCTAAAGGCTGATTTCCCTTCCACCACATTCAGACAGGCCAAGGGTTGAATTCATTTGGCTTCGTTGTGCGATGGGATTTCCTAGGAAGAAATCATTGTTAATGAGAAGCTCAGCCAGAAGGCTTGTTCTTCAGCCTGCTACTGAGATGCCTTAGAAGAGTTCACCATTCTTCTCTCTTTTTACTTATTTTTTAAGCAATCTAGCTTACTTACCTTACAAAATGCTTAGCTGAGAGTGTCCATGTTATTGGACCAACTATCCAGACAAATAAATGGACATCCTCAGAAGAATACATAAAAGCAAATAGTTGTATTTTGTGTAAGCATCTCATACATCCATGAGCATTCACCAGGACACATTTGCACAGGGCAGGGACTGATCATAATAGATTGACTGGTCTGACTTTAAGCCGGCATCTTCAGTTTGCATGCAGGACAAGCCCATGGCTGGAAAGAACCATTCTTGCAAGTACACTATTGAAAATGTCTACATGAATAGACAAAAATGAAAATATATGGAGCTACTGTCTTTCTTCCCCTCATCTTTGTGATTTTAAATCTGGCTTAAGAGTTGGGTGAATGCTGAGGGAGAGTTGAAGGGTTAACGTTCTGCCCCAGGCAGACAGCAGGGAGTCTGGAGGTTTTCCTCTGGGTTTTGTTTCATATTGGTGTTTGTTTTGAAGCAGCGGTTGTATCAGAATTTTTTTCCCCACAGGCATTTTGCACAGATGCACACACATGCAGGCACACACAGGTTGCCCTTCAAAAAATGGTACACCTGCAGGACTAGGTTGCAGTGTGCAAGAGGTCAATTTTGTGTTACTTATTCAGGGTGCTACGTGCTGTAACAAAGCATCTTTCTTGTCTCCCACACCCACTCTTACTAACACAATTGGAAAGTAGTATTTGAAATGAGGAATGAGTATTTCCTGCAGAAGGAATATTGATGACGGTGTACTTAACTGTAGTTGCTGCGCGGTCACAGTGTGTACAAGAAGGAGAAGGCTCCTTTAAAGTTCCTCTAATTCCTCAGTTCTCTAGGATTTTCAGCAACTGTCAGCAATAAATGCACTGAGATATATTCGTTTGGCCCATGAAGTAAAATTAACCATAGCACATTTATAATTAAGAGATTAATTTACATTTTGTTGCATGAAAAATATACGCTGTGTCAATGATATAAAACAATCTGAAGCGGAAAAAATCTGATTCAAGTCTTAGACATGCAACAATTTCCCAAAGATTATTCCCAGTAAAGCTTCATAGTTCCTGGCTCAATGTTTGTATTTCAAGATTCTATCTCTTTCTGAAAGACACACACATCCCACTTTTCCCTGGCATCTCTTAAATAACCACTACATATCCTTTCCTTCCCCCGCCTCCTCCCCCTTGCCTTTCTACTGGGTTCTCTTCTCTTTTTTCTTCCTTTCCTCTCTTGTTCTCCTGCCTCCAGGACCTCATAGTTACTACTTCATGCCCAATCGCTCCTATTCAGTCCAGTCTCCCTTTCTCTCTCTCCACTGGTAAGGAAAACTAAGCAGAATGCGGTATTCTGCAAGCACTCTTTTCATTTAAATGTGAAGAAGAGTCATCTGAGCCTCTGTCCTAGTGAAGAATTGGCCATTTGTCAGTTGAAGAAGTTTCTTATCTTTATGTACTCTTGAATAAGTTAAGACCTTGTTGTCTTATGTTTTGGTTGTAAAAACAAGCTTTTCGCGAGAGACCAAAAGCAAAATGGTATTATTCTGTTTAACACAAGTCACAACCAAGTGTTTGAGTGCTTAAACCCCCCAGCTATGCTTTTGACTGTAAATTGCTTTCTAGTACCTAGTTTATCAGAGGGAGCAGAAAGTTTCATTTCCCAAAACGTGCAGAAAGGCTGCCTTCGAACTCCGCACCGCTTAACTTTCAGACGTGCTTTCCCCGGTCCCGCACACCAATTCCCTCCCTCCCTCCCCACTTACATGCATATTCAATGGACCATATGCTTGATCTCAAATATCTCCGGGCATTATGGATCCTATTCATCAAGAAGTGGCTTGTACACTCATGAGCAAGGGCGGGGGGGGGGGGGGGAAGAGGTCTTTTCAAAGACCATTCAAGAGTTTTCTGAGAAAGAAATCCCAGTACATAGTGACCTGTACGTACCAGGCCACGGTCCACTTTAAACTAAACCCACATGTTTCTGCCCAAAACACACACACGGGCATTAAGAAATTCTCATTATTTTGCCATAAAGGGGGTCTGTATAGAGATCTCATGAGGGATTTAAGCGGGAGCTTATTGACAAACACAAACCTAGTGATCCCTTGGAATCCAAAGCGGTTTGTGGGGTGACAAGGCAGTCCCATCACCAGCCCCCGGTACGTGACAAAAGCAGAGGCAGCTCCAAAGCCGACACACCAACTGCCTCGGGATCTGCCACGCAGCCAGATGCCGTGTTGGGAATTTTTCCCTGACACCGTGGCATATGGGCTTTGCATTGCCATTTGAAGAGCATGAGACGGACAGAAACAATCTGGAGAGGGTGGGAAGTGGGTGACACCTCAGCCCCATGCTTATGTTTGCTGTTTGGTTATTAGGCGATGCTTAAATGCACCTTTGGCCTTAAGGCAAAGGAAAATCTTGATCCAAAGGAAGCCCTGTTGTAACTGTATGAGTTCCAATACAGTTAGTGTGGGGAACAGTTTATCAACTTGTTTGCTTCTTGTTTTTTGTTTGTTAAACAAATTCAAGTAATTTTCTCCCCCTGTATGTTGTCAGAGAAATACAGGAGCAATTTAGAATTAAATTCAAACAGAAATTATGTCACTATGTAACCATACTTGTTTCTCAAAGCTGTGGTAATCCGTTCACTGCCTTGTCAAACCCAAATTAAATAGTCTCTGCAGCCCTGCCACCTATTGCAACCAAACCCAGCAAAAACTAAGGGGATACCACACATGACTGACTTACAGGTGCATGGAGGTGCCACATCTATTCCTTGGTCCATCATTAAGACTTGTCTGACATTGCACCACTGCACTAATTTTTGCAGTGTGTGAAGAAAGCACTACCAAGCAGCAGACAAACTGCTCAGTGTCGCAACTGTAAGTTATTAGCTCAAAAGTAACATTATTTTTGCTGTTCTTCCTTCTTACAGCCTTTCTCCACTAAGGTTCAAGTCCAAAATGGGCTTGGGTTCCTCCCAGAAAAGTTGCTGTGTCCATTAAAGCCAGCTGCTGCCTTGGGAGGGAAAGGAGCCGGAGACACCAGCAGGGGCTGGAACTGGCAGTAGGAGCTGGTGAGGAGGCAGGAGGTGCAGAGGAGGAGGGGACCACATGCCAAGGAAGCATGTACAAAGAAAAAACATCAACGAGCATGAGGAACATGCACAGCAGGAAGAGGATAGAGAAGAACAGGAATGTAAATAGCACTGCAGAATGTTTGGGATACTTTTTTTTTAAAAAAAAAAAAAGAAAGCTGAATCTCAGGAAAAGGATGGAAATTTTCCTGGTTACGAAGCAGTGATGGGGCATACCAGTGCTGAAGGGACCACATATGGGAGTTCTGACAGCTATGTGCCATGCTGGCTTGCTTTCATCCTTTTCAGGAGAGCTTGGTCTGATGGTAGTTAAAAGTAGATCAAGTAGTACTAGCCTAAAGTACTAGCCATTGTCCTCATGGACCCTTCACCCACACATGGGCACACCTGCCTTCTGCAGCCACACAGCCTCAGAGCATGGGTCGGCACACCAGCCACCCATGAGCCACCCATGTGGCAGGAAACACTCTGCTCCTGCTGCTCCAGCTGCTCTGCAAACTCTGGAGCTTGGAGAGTCATGGTCACCATGTGCGTGTCGCCCCACCTTGCTTACACGGCGAGTAGGGATTCCCTCATCCGGTTATTCCTGACCCAGCCAGCACTATGTGAAAAGAGGGATGGAGGAAGATCATGTTTCTGCACCAACTATTCCCAACTCCTTTTGCACAAAAAGTACCACACCGAATGCAGTGTGTTCTCCTAAAGCCAGTGAAGAAAATGGTGCTCCTTCCTGTCCTGCTGCCTCCCATGTACCTTTACTATTTTTGTCTCACATTCGTTTTTTTCCACTGCAAGCAAGATTTCTCTCAGTGGTGTTGATGAGCTGGAAAAAAAGAAATAAGGAGAGAAAAATAATAATATGTGAAAAGAAGGAATTACATTTTTCACCTTGTGCATGCACTGCTTGGACTACAACATTTGTACTTATGAATCCGGAATAAGTGTTTGACCTTTTCATTGTTTCTTCACTTATTGTTCTCTCCGTTCCACTTCCCACTCTCTGTGCTACTCCATCTACTTCGACAGTTGCTCTTCAGCCTGTTTCTTCTTGCTTTGTTATATTCTGACTCTGCAATCAGATGTCTGTGCAAAAGCTCCGACTGCCAGCAGGACCCTGACACAGATTTGGGTGCATGGATGTCCCTGTCTTCAGTAGGGTCCTTGACTTTATTTTAAAATTGAAAAAGCGCTAATACAATAATGCATTTTAATTAAAACATACACAACTCCCTTCACAAGCACAAGGAAAATCCGACCCTATCTCCGCAGTAGTGCTACATAAAAACAGAGAGCATCTTTTCATACCTGTGGCTTTAGTGGCAAGAGTCATGAGACATATACAATATCATTTAAAAACTGAACTGCTTATACTTTCACCCTGTGAGTGGCTCCTTGTTATGGGGTTTACAATGGATTAGTTTAATCTTAAAAAAGGAGATAGAAAGATAACTCCTTGAGCACGCTGAATGAGGTGCTGTGAGCTTGTTGTGATAAGGATCTGGCATTAGTTGATTGGCATCAAACATCACGGATTTATTTATAGCATACCAAGCATGATGATGACATGGATGCAGGTTGTCAGAGGAAGTCATTTCTTAAAGAGACAGCTAAATATTTAAGGGCCATATTTTCAGATTTGCTTGAGACACCAACCCTCTCTCTCATGAAATCACGATCTCTCTTGCCTTTAGTCTAGGATATCCAGCCTTTCAAAAGAGGCACCATGCTACTTTCATAGCTCCATTTCTTAGGGGGCGTCAGGGAAACAGACCTCCCCCTGAGGATTCTTGACAGTGCACCTTTCTCTGTAAAAATATAAATGGCATCCAAGATACATGTACTTCCAGCTCCAGGTGCAAGTTCGAGCTG